>CM072773.1:114424500-115101500 GCA_036936925.1 Cenchrus fungigraminus | reverse complement strand
TTCAACCTGATCGAGAAGTGCTTATGATTGATGTGGACTGGAGAACTCCCTTCATCGACTACATTAAACATCAGTTGATTCCAGAAGACAAGTCAGAAGCCGAGCGCATCTCACGCCGCGTCAAGGCTTATGCTCTAGTCGGAGATCAACTCTACAAGCGAGGCGCAAGTTCTGATATACTCATGAAATGCGTTTCTCATGAAGAAGGCAAGGAACTCTTGGAGGAGACTCACAAAGGAATCTGTGGCAATCACGCTTCTTCCCGCACCTTGGTGGGAAAAGTGTTCAGACGTGCTTTCTACTGGCCTACAACTCTTGCTGATGCAGAGGAACTAGTCAAGAAGTGCCAAGGATGCCAATTCTTCGCCAAGCAACAACACGTTCCTACCTACAAGCTCATCACGATACCACCAACTTGGCCTTTCGCTTGCTGGGGGTTGGATATGATTGGTCCTCTCCCACATGCATCAGGAGGATTCAACAGAGTTCTGGTGGCTATCGACAAGTTTACCAAGTGGATTGAGGTCAAGCCTGTTACCTGCCCCAAGGCTGATCGTGTCCTCGACTTCTTGGATGAAATCGTACATCGCTATGGTTTCCCTAACCGCATCATCACAGACCTGGGTTCGAATTTCAACAATCACCAGTTCTGGGAGTACTGCGAGAACAGTGGAATCGACGTCCGGTACGTCTCTGTTGCTCACCCACGTGCCAATGGCCAAGTGGAACGCGCCAATGGGATGATACTCGATGCTCTCAAGAAGCGACTGTATGATGCTGCAAATACCAAGGGCGGCAAATGGATCAAGGAACTACCCAATGCACTCTGGGGGCTGCGCACTCAGCCTACTACCCCCACAAGGCAGTCACCTTACTTCTTAGTCTACGGCTCTGAAGCCATTTTGCCTGCTGATGTCATATGGCGTTCTCCGACGGTTGATCAGTACAAAGAAGGCGTAGCTGAAGAAACAAGACAGACCGATGTCGACAGTCTCAAGGAAGCTCGTTGCAATGCACTTGTTCAATCCGCTCGATACCTTGAGAGGATTCGCCGCTATCATGACCGCAACGTTAAGGAACGCTCCTTCAACGTTGGTGATTTAATCCTTCGTCGCATCCAGAATACGGCGGGACTACACAAACTCAACTCGCCATGGGAAGGTCCTTTCTCTGTTGCAAAGGTTACTGGCCCAGGCTCATATCATCTTCAAACTCTAGAAGGCGAGGAAGTCGACAACTCTTGGAACATTGACCAGCTTTGTCGCTTCTACCCGTAGGGGGTCTCAACAACCCTCTCCAGACGGCTTCGGCTGTAAAACAACTCGCATTGGGTTTCAACAACCCTTTCCAGGCAGCTTCGGTTGCAACCACTCAACAGACAGCTACGGTTGTCACCACTCGTAGGGGATCAAGATAATCCTCTCCAGACAATTTCGGCTGTATCTTCTCGTGGCTTTCAGCTGCGAGCACCCGCAGGGGGCTTCATCAACCCTCTTCAGGCAGTCTCATTCTGCGACCTCGTTGGGAGTCATGATAACTCTCTCCAGACGATCCTGTATCGTATAGGACAGTAAGTGGCACATGCTGTCCATGTTCCTATTTTTTAATAAGAGGCTGCGGCCTAGAGTAACACCCTGCTGGTAGGGTCTCAGTGGAACTCTCATACAAGTTGCTGCTACAGCAAGGATGAGTTCATCACACTGTCTCCTACGGTCTTACTCGTTCTTCAGAACATTCTTGCGAGTACTCTCTCACTAGGCTCATAGCCTCAGAGGTACTTAAGACATTGTAAACACAGTACAATGTATTCAGTAATAAAGTTGCTACTCTATACCAACTTGTTACTGTCCTTTACTTGTTCATAACAAAGCCTTCTTTACGCTGCTACAGCTAAGGTGTTCAACTCGTTATGAATAAGTTCTTTTCGAGTACTCTCTCACTAGGCTTGTTAGCCTCAGAGGTACTCAAGACATTGTAAACTCTGTACAATGTGTTTAGTACAAGCCGCTACTCTACATCGACTTGTTACTACTCTTAGCTTATTACATGACAAAGCCTTCTTTTACGCTGCTACAGCTAAGGTGTTCAACTCATCATGTTTTTAAGCTAACGTTCTTCGGAACATGTATACACTTGAGTACTCCTACTCGTGTATCGTATCTCTTTTTTGCAGCCACACACTAAATATCAACTCGAGTACCTAGCCAACACAGATGCATTCAAGGGATCCAGATAATTGATTTCTTCAAGTTTTTAATTATATTACATAAACACTTGTTCGAGATTACACTTGTTTTCTCCATAGTGTTTCTACTCTACAGGTACATCTAACGGAGATCGATGAACTTGGAGACTGCTTCCGCGATTGGAGAAGTCTGTTGCATCAGCTCGTTGAGTCGATCGTCGGTGCAATCTCCAGCTCTGCCGTTCATGATGACCGTGAGATCCGCCTCGGCATAAAAAGACTTGATGAAGCTCAGGACTTGATTTGGGATCGTGCAGGTCAGCCTTTGAGCATACTCCAGAATCTTTTTGGGCATGTCCTTCAATCTCTCCACAAGTGGACGAGGTTGAACTCCAGCAACTCTGGGCTCAAACAAATTTGCCACTAGCTCGGCTGCTTCTGTCAAGGCTTTCAGCTCTAAGCGTAGGCCTTCGGCTTCTTCAATTTTCTCCTTGAGCGACTGCATGCAACGCAGCAAGTCAGTCCAGCCGGCAATGCGGATATCCATTTCACGCTCAAGTTCGAAGCATCGCACCTTATAGTCTTCTTTTAGATCCATATGAGTTGCTTCTTCACGGTTGAAGGCTAGCTGCCAGTCCAGCGCCTTGTTCTTGAATTTGTCAACTTCTTCCGTCAGCTCTGCAAAGGATCAAGGCTACTTATCAGATGTGGTGCACAAGAGCAAAGTACTCAATGATGATTTCAGAAGAGAGATTACCTTTATTCTTCAGGCACAGGGATTTGTTCTTACCAACAACTTCATCCTTCTTCGCCGTCAGCCTCTGGATTTCGTTGTGGTACCCAGCGGTGTTGGCATCAAGTCTCTCCTGCAGCTTCAGAGACAAGGCTTTTTGTTGCTTCAACTCTTCTCTGAGCTGCGTGACTTCCTCAATGTCAGCCGCATGTTGCTCTAGTAGGCGAGTCTTGTGTTTTGACTGCTTGACTACCTCCTGCAAGGGTAGAAACAACTCAAGAGTCAGAGACAAGTTATCTGTGACTACATCTACTCTACAAGAGACTACAATTTACCGCGAGAAGCTTTTCTACACCATGGAACATCTCTACATGTGCATGCAAGTTGTCCTCGTCCAGGCATGAGTCATCATATGGCATCAAGTTTTCGGCCATGGACTGGGTACTTGTGCTGGCTGCAGAGTACTTCGCAGCACTTCGCAGAGGAGCCGGGTCTTCAATAAGTTGCTCATGTGGCACTATGCAGTTATCTAGGTTCTCTTCCAGCGCTAGATGTGCATCAACATCATGCACGGGGGCTTCAGCTGCTGGGACTTCTTCGTGGCGCAGCATGGCTTCAGGATCAGCCTCCAAACCTTCATTCACCACGGCTTCGATATCTTCAGGATTTTCAGCCCTTGGCTTGGAAGCTGCCTCCACCGCTGCCTTCACCACGTCACTCCAGAGAAAACGCAGTGCTTCTGTAGCATCGGCTTCAGCGGGTACTCCTTGGCGCTCTGGAAGTACATCTTCTGGTTGCTCTTGAGGAGTCTGGTCTCCTTCAGTAGCACCACTTCCGGAGGCACCCCACTTGACATCAGTGGATTTTCTGCATCAACAAGTTGGTCAGCAAAAGTAAAGTATATAATCATATTAAGTACTCGAGTACTCGGGTACTTACAAAGCAGCACGAGGTACCGATACTTTCGGTCCCAGCATGTCGAAGAAAGAAGGCGCTGCCGGCACCTCTGGTACACTTTCAACCGGCGGCACATTTTCTGGTACCGTGGCTTCTTGTTGCTCATGCGCCACCGTCTCCACGGCTGACGTTGGAACCACCTCGGGTTCTATTGTTCTTGGGGGGGCTACTCGAGGGTACATTGGTTGTACTCTCGATAACCTGTGCAAGTCAAAAATCAAGACATTACAGCAGAGAACAAGTACTCAATACGATATCGACTACTTAAGGGTTCTCCAACACTTACTGTAATGGAGGGGAGGCCTGTCATCTTCTTGACAGCCCGCTTCCCTACCGTGGTCCTCTTCTTCCGTGGCGGCAGAGTCACATCATCTGCGAGAGATGATGCCGGTTTCTTTGACGATCCTGCGGCGAGGCCACTGGGGATGGACGCCCCAGAGTACCCATAGCGGCTCTTCACTTCAAAATGCTGTTGAAGCGTTAAGCCGTCATCATCGCTTGAGGAGGCGTCCTCCACCAAGATTTCTTCTTCTTGAGTAGCCTGACTACCCTCGGGGGCTTCAGTTTCCGCTCCTGGTGCCTTTTCTTCTGGCGCTTGGAGTGGGTCCTCAGGACGAGGAGGAGGGTCAGATACAAACTTCAAGACATCCTCCTGCGAAACAAGGCAATTGTTAGCTACACGACTACTTCTAATAAAGTACTCGGGGGCTAGTTCTCGAAAACTTACCATGTGTGGAGGATTGTCGGCACTAAACTCAGGGACAGCTGCAGGAATTCCATGAAGATTCTTGAAGATCTTCTGCAGCCGCTCCATCACGAGATCGTCACTGATCTCTTCAGCAGATAGCCTGGAGCCGTCATCCGCTCCAGTGTACTCGAACCCAAGACGCTCCCGCTGCATCAAGGGTTGTACCCGTCGCTTCATGAAGCTGAAAGCTACTCGTTCAGCAGTCAAGCCTTGCGCCTTCTTCTGCGCAATCTTCGCCAGCAACTCAGGGATCTGGATGCACTCCTGCATCGTGGGTTCATCCTTCCAGAGCCGATTGTATACTGGCGCGAACATGCTGGGCTTTGGCAGCTGCGGCGGGGCATTCTTTATGTAGAACCACTTATTCTTCCAATCTTGATTGGAGTCAATCAAGTCGTACTTGAAGTACAACTCTTGTGCCTTATGGCGCATTTGCACACCGGCTCCACCGACTACAACCGGAAAGTTGGCGTTGGGCTGCGGCTTCAATCGAAAAATCTTCCTGAACAAAGCCTAGTGTGGGCGGATGCCGAGGAAAGCTTCGCAGAAGTGCACGTACACCGCGATCTAAAAGATGTTGTTGGGGTTGAGGTGTACGTGCTCCAACTTGAAGAAGTCGAGGAAGCCGCGGAAGAAATCCGAAGATGGCAACATCAACCCACGCTCGACGAAGTGCCCAAACATCGGAATCTCATCTGGGCTCTTTTCCATCGGCCACGCATCACCGGCGGCGGAGCTCCATCCAGCAATGGCTTTCTCGCGCAGCAACCCGCCGGCTCGAGGGCTTGGATATCTTCCTCCCTCATCTTGGACTTCTTTCAAGAGATAGCCTGACTCGGGGGCTTCGTGATGACCACCGTCTTGTACTTGGGCTCTGGCAATTATTTCTTGCCGCGGCCGGATTTCCTCTTCTGTCCCTTGGATGGTGCAGGCTTCATCCTTCCTATCACGAGGGTCTTCTTTCGCATTGACCGGAGGACGGTGAAGGGATGAAGGTTTGCAACCTTGGCACTATGGGCGCTCGAACTCTGCGGCGGCTATGGATGCTAAGGCGTTCTGGATCTAAGGACGAATGGAAGCAGTGAAACCCTAAGGGATACCCCTTTGGGTATTTATAAAACCAAAACCCTAACGGTTCGACCTGGTGACTCTTCATATTCAACAGATTGGTTTCACACAGGCAAATATTTGGCTAAGTCAGAGGACTAAAATCCAAGACTTGCTCGGCTCTATCTCGGGGGCTCGACTACTCGATGGAATTGGATTTCACTCAGCTACAGTTCACTGAATTCAGGCCACTATTCTACAGTCAGATTGGATCCTTCAATTCGAGAAAGTACTCGACTCAAGGCTTGGGGGCTCCATGCCACGTGTCCTTAAGTTTTTCTCAGGATTTTGCGGATTATTTGACGAAGACTACTGATTGACCCTCAGCTTGAATTGTCAATTCGAACTAAGGCTCGGGGGCTACATCCATATAGGATGCGATTTTTGCAAATCGCATTCCTATATTATTTCTTCGGATTGTCTACAGATTTTTCGGAGCAAAATCAAAGGGGTCAAGATTGACCCTCAGCTTGAATCCTGGATTCAACCTAAGGCTCGGGGGCTACATTCCATATGGAATGCGATTTCAGTAATCGCATTTCCATATGGATCTTTGATGCAAAGATTTCAAGAACAAAACGGGTATTATTGAAGACCTTCGAGGGAAGTACTCGGGGACGCTTGGGAACAACTCGAGAAGACTTCAAGACTACTCGTGGAGTTAGCTGGAGTACCTTCCAGTCTCGTGATGATTCAAGTACTATTGAAGATTGAAGCTTGTAGAACTCGGGAATGCTTGAGAACTACTCGTGGAGACCTTCAAGACTACTTGGAGCATTGCACTCGACTACAAAGTACTCGGGGGCTTCTCGACCGGGCATCCCTGGGCCCACCAACACATTGTGGGTCATACCCGGGAGATGAATTCTTGAACACCTGGACTACTCGACTAGTGGGCCACGGTGCTGGTACCGTAGACCACAAGGCAAGACAAGGCGGACAAGGACTTGTACTAAGACTAGGATACCTTTCCATACCTTGTATAGGCTACTCCGGGTCCTACTTGAATAGTACCCTTGTACCAATCCGACTTGTAACTCTGCCTCCCGTGGCATATAAAGCGAGGCAGGGACCCCTCTCAAAACATACGCAATCAATACAGAGCCATGCAGCATACAGGACGTAGGGTATTACGCACATTGCGGCCCGAACCTGTCTAATTGTGTGCCCCGTGTCTCACCATCGTGTTCCTGATCTCGGCGAGCCCCACCGCACAATCTACTACTACGGGTACCCCGTCGTAGGCTCGGTGTCTAAAACACTGACACGGACAGCCGATCTTGAGCTTTAGCACATGTGGTGGTAGGCTATTGGGAGTCAGTGTGTTGAGAAACTCCTAAGGATAGTAGTTATGGGGATCATGGTACACATTCTCCCCACCATGGAACTTGTTGATCATCTTCAAATTAATATCATCCACCCAGTCATTACGTGTTGATAAAATAGCTCTCGAGGTGATGTAATCCTTGTTTGTCATGTTTGCATTGAGGTTTGAAAAGATGCCCTCGATCAATGTGTCAAGATCTTTGTCGGAATCCCTAGTGTATGGGACACATATTTCGTCAGGAAGGTGTACGTCACCATCTTCATTAACCTCCTCTGTGACATTACCAATGTGCAACAGATAATTCACAAACTCACGGTCACTCTGGGCCCTCATGTTGTGGACGATCTTAATATGTCGCATGAAGTCCCAAAGATACGACTTTCACAAGGAAGCATCGACAATTTGAGCCCTGGATCCTTTACGTGCAACAGGGAGGACGTGCCTGAAATCTCCACTAAAGACAATTGTCTTCCCACCGAACGGAAGATCCTTCCGTCTCATTATATCACGCATGCTTTTGTCTAGTGCTTCGACAGCCTGCCTCTTTGTCATAGACGCCTTGTCCCAGATGATGAGAGACACTTGCTGCAACAACTTGGCAGTTTCACTCTGTTTCGTGAAGCTGCAACAGCAGGCGGCGTCAAGTGTTAGGGAGATCTTGAAACGTGAGTGGGCTGTCCTCCCACCAGGCATTATAGATGTTGTGACACCAAATGTAGTTGTATCAATGGCAAGCTTGTTCTGACTGTGAACGGTTTCAAGAAGCGGTCTGTACAAAAAAGTCTTTCCTGTACCACCTGGTCCATCTACAAAGAACAAGCCACCTTGTTCGGTGTCAACTGTGGACATTATCGCATCATAGGCAGCCCTCTGCTCCTCATTTAGTAGAGAAGATAGCCCCACATCTTTTGGATTTGTCTCAATGCTGGCCTCCTCAAATATCTCACAAGGGACCGCGCTAGCATCATCAAATCCATCATCAACTTTTGGTAGGGGGAACGACCTTATGTCCTTACCCATAGATTGTAGCATGTTTCTGATGTCAATCAAAACCATCGACCGTGGAAACACACCATCCAAGGTCCACGTCATGATCTCAGGCTCAACTATCATTGACCACTGTGAAGGACACAAATTAGAAATACATACATATAAGAGGGAGCCATTACTGACAAATGAGTTATTAGGAGGGCTAAAACATTATTTGTCTGCATAATATTGTTGACACTCAAAATTGGCACGTAGCCAACCAGGGTGGACAGACCGGTCAGACCGATGCTCGTAGTCGGTCTGACCGGTCCTGGCCGTTGTACCTGGTCTGGTAAGCCACACCGGTCAGACTGGTGTGCCTGACCAGTCTGACCGCTGCCCCCGCATCCGAGATAAATCAAGGAGTCCTAATAGGTTTAGAATTGTAAAAGAAATTCCTTGCGGGGCAAGTCCTCCCCACCCTGATAAATATGAAGGGTCGTGGCCGATTGAGGGAGAATCACAATCAAATCTATCAAATTTATCTTTTATCGTATTTACCTTTTCGTTAATCTTTACCCTACTTTTCCAACCTACCATGTTGTTCTTCTCTTGTCTCCATGGCGTTTGAGGACGCTCTAGCTGGCCTGCCAAGCCTAGGACAACCCAAGGTATGCCTGCCCCAACGGGGTCCCTCCCGGGGAGGCCTTCGTTGGTCTACCACTAGGATCACCAGCGACCGGTCTGATCGGTCACCCGCACCGGTCTGACTGGTGCCTACATGGAGGCGCTGCAAGGAGCTCCTCCACGTGCTTGTTAGCTCCGAAAAGGCATCAACAAATTGGCGACTCCGCTGGGGACGAAGGTGCTTCGGTTTCAATGGCTGAAATCAAGTCCAAGCAATATGACATCGTTTGAAGATCTATGGAAGGGCACCATCAAGATAAAGGAGTTGCAGCAACCATGTACCTTCGACATATTGAAGATGTACTCTTCAAGTAATAAATTTGGTGCTTTATCCGTCTTTGAGAATTATAGTCTCAATTGTTTTTACTTATAAAAAGGATAGCATAGATTCAATTCATGTTGTTCAAAAGTCGACTATTAAAAAGACGGCTAATGATATTATTAATCCTTGCAAAGCTTTGTCAACTTGTGATGTTGTTGGTCAAGAAACAAATCGGCCGTTTCTAACCGAAATTGTTAACTCAAAATCCCCTAGCAAGAGCATAGAAGCTGCATCTAGGACTTCTACGCTCGGGAGGCAACAACACAAAGGCAATAGTGCCAGTTGCAATGTGACCGGTCTGACCATTGCCCACACCGATTTAACCGTCTCATCTAGGGTTTCGCAAAATAAATCGAAACCAAAGATGATTAAACCCAAAAAGCCCGAGATTGGTGTTTGGAAAACAATTGAATCTAAAGGCCGTAAATAAAATGTTTGATTATAAGAGGTTCCTTGTTGTCAAGGAAGCGGCCGTGGAAATGCACCATCGAAGGTCCACGTCATGATCTCAGGCTCAACTATCGTTGACCACTATGAAGGACACAAGTTAGAAATACATACATATAAGAGGAAGCCATTACTGACAAATGGGTTATTAGGAGGGCTAAAACATTATTTTTCTGGCAAAGTTTCGCTTTGTTTGTGGCACACTACATTCGTTCATTTAGTCACATGCACACTGGGATTGAGGGTTTAGGGTTTAGGATTGAGGATTGAGTTCTTTTGCCTGTAGGACACCGCACTATGACGAAGGATCATTTTTCCCTTCGGTGGAGCCCACTTGTCATCTTTTTTCTCTTGGTCGGTCTGGTTCGTGGTTACCCAAAGGTTTGCAAGGTTTATTTGTATGAGGCTCAAGACACAAGAGAGTGGAGGAAAGTTCTGAGATTCATCAATGGCCAAGCTGAAAAGTGCCAAAAAGCCATGGCCAGCTTTGCCTGGTAGGATTCCTGCTCTGGAAGCAAAGGAATGGCAAGAACAAAGGAGATTCAGAAGAAAACGAAGCAGGATTGGGAGGGAATTAAGATACAGAATGGAGAACTCAATAGCATTTCGTTACATGCCTTTCATGGCAGCAGTTACAAAGCTATATTGCCCACGACATGGGCCTTAACCCCACACACTCACACACGCACGAATACTCGACCCATTCATGTATTCGGCGCACTAGACACTTGACTTCCTGGAGCTCATCCGGGACATAACACTGCCCCCTCCTTGAAAGATAGCTTGTCCCGCTTCAGATCATTATTGACTTCTTGCCAAGTAGCTAGCAATCTTGGTAGATGGAACCATTGAATCAGCATTTTCTCCTTCATGGATTTCCCTTGGTGCACTGAGCGATAATCCGGAACAGCAATAGGAGTTACATGTTCTTCAGAATCGTCTGCAACTGAAGGTGGTTCTGTACCAATGACAGATGTAGGTGGTACATGTCCTTTTAATTGAGAAACATGGACCACTAGGTAAATCTTGCAGGATTCCGGAAGATCCAATTTGTAAGCAACCTTGCCAACCTTTTGTGTGATTTGAAATGGACCATAGAATTTGAAGGATAATTTCTTGTTGGACCTAGAGGCAAATGAAGTCTGAATATATGGCTGTAATTTTAAGTAAACCATGTCACCAACCTGAAAGTCCCTCTCCGTTCTCTTTTTGTATACTTGAACCTTCATCCTTTGTTGAGCTCTTTGCAGTTGTTGTTCAATCAGTTGCGTTAGCAGATTGTGCTCAGTCAGCCAAGTTTCTAGTTCTAGAATAGAGCAAGCCTCCATATTTGAAATATCAAAGTGCCTCGGTGGATGCCCATACAATACTTCAAATGGAGACTGTCCCAGAGCTGAATGGAAGGTTGTGTTGTACCAAAACTCGGCCAAAGCTAACCAATTGTGCCTGTTTAGGCTAGGAGTAAACTGTGCACCTTAAGAATGCTTCCAGACATTGATTCAATCTTTCTGTTTGGCCGTCTGTTTGGGGATGATAAGATGAACTCATCAACAATTTGGTGTTAGACAATTCGAATAATTCCTGCCACACATTGCTAGTGAAGATTCTATCCCTGTCAGAGATTATAGCTTCTGGTAACCCTTGAAGCTTGTAGATGTTGTTCATATACAACTGAGCAACTTGTAAGGCATTGTATGGATGAGCTAGGGCCATGAAATGTGCATACTTTGTGAATTTATCATCAACCACTACCATGATTGTGTTCATATTGTTAGAAAGTGACATGTCACACTTGGTTTTCAAAACAAACCAAGTGATACCTATATGTATGCCAGGATCTAGTTTCATACATATAGTAACATCATTAGTAAATAACAGAAATAATATCACGTAAAGAAAGAGAGATTATCAGAGACTTATAGCAAAATATTGGGAAACAAAGGCTCCAAACTTCACTGGCAATCGACTGAGGGTTGCGTACGCCTAGGACCATCTTCTGGACTTCACACACCTTCTTCTTCTTCTTCTGAGCAACGGTTTAGCAAGGGTGAGTACACTTATGATTGGTACTCAGCAAGTGGGGGAAAATGCAAGGCCATCAATGACAGACTAAGGTTTGTAGTGGTTAGCATTTTAAAGTTGGTCAAATTTTATTAGCAAGCACCTAGTTACTAGATGTAAGTTTATACGAACCCAGTTAAGCATTTAGAAAACATCTCGTTTCAAAAACAACAAGAACCACAATTTAATTCCATCTTTATGTTGATTATCATGTGAGGGTCCAGGCCGCTCTTGATCATGAGCACGGTTGATCGATCAGTTTTACACTCTGCAGAGGTTGTACACTTTCACCACAAGTCGCGTAAAAGTTCTGAAGAACTTTGAAACCAACCATGTTGTGCTGATCAGGCACAATACCACACTTCCTTTGGTGTGATTACATTGGAACGCTACGAGGCTTTTACAAAGATTCCCTAGTAAGTAGTAGTCCACTGGAGTTTCAGAACAGAGCAGACCATAACCCTCCTAATGGTCAGTACCTTAGCAAAGGCTGCTACCCCAAAAGGACCGGGCTATACTCCTGCAACTCCGTTCCCCCTCTTTGCCCTTTCGGTAAGACCACTTCAAACTAGGGTCTCTAATTAATTAGCCTAGACCAGAGCCATATAGTCCTTGTGGTTGTATTGTCTTCCTATGGTGGTTCTCCATGTTCCAATTAATTTAGTGATCTTGTATTAACCAAAAGCATCATCTCGTAACAAAAATTTTGTTTATCAAAAAGATCCATATTAACCAACCCAAGTTGAGCAACTAAGCATAATCTACCCAAAAACATTTAAAACGGGTTATTCAAGGAATAGGGATAGAAGTCTAGGTAATGTCCTTAATAGGTCTTCCCATCAAATTTATGCAATAACATAAAATTAAACTTAGTTATCATGCAATTATATAGGACAAACAGGAATATGCAAGGGGAGAAGACCACTTGCCTTTCTCCAATGAAAGCTACTCTTATGCTCTTTTGTTTATTGCTTTCTTGAAACTCTTAGCCTTCAAGACTTCCGATCGGCAATTCGATCCTCTACTCGAAACAAACATGCAATACAGACAAACAAGAACGACTAAGAACAATACACCAATCAAGAAAGACTTCAAAAGGAGTAGGCTAAGGGATAGGGCTCGGTTCTAAGAACGCAAACTCAAGAAACGCTCGGAACTATCGAGAGATTTGAATGATCACACAAAGGCTATGTGCTTGATATATTTTAATTTAATAAAATCATGTATATAGGTTATTTCAGAGAAATACCCAATTTAGATAATCAAGTTGTATTTAAATAAGAAAATATGATGTAACACTTAAGCCAATTACCTGCTCATGAGTTTGACAAACAACAATGGCCCCTCCTCTATTTGAATGCAACACTTTGTTAATTAGAACCAGTTAGGGAGGTCTCAACTTTTGTTCATCGGTGGGCTTTTGTTCGGCTACAGCACAACGAAAACCACCATGGCCGCCACCACCAGTACAGTCGGAGGTCACTGATGATAAGGTACAGTCAGAGGTCACTGGTGATAAGGTCTGACTAAGACCTATTCCTTGGCCATCCTTTTGGGAGTATTCTGTTGATATGCATTGGCTTACGTTCCTTAAACATGCACTGCCTGGAGTTAGATTTTTCTGGGTTCAGTATCTTTCAGATAAGAGTGCTTTCATGATTAGGACAAGCCTCTTCATTCAGTCTCCTTAGAATTCTCGGTGTTTAGCATCAATTTCAGTACAGTGGGTTATGCATATTGCGAGTGCTCAACTCAGGCCAATACCCTGGCCATCTTTTGGATATCATACAGTTGTGCTATTAGAGATTTTTTGAAGGTTCAGTAGTAAGCATTGGCAGATCCATGGTGGCTCGTCAAATGGTACATGTCAAGTCTTTACTTTCAGTTGGATTTCAGGCCTACATCTGCACCTCAAGTTAATGGTTTCACAGTATACCTTGCAAGCTATGTTGGTGATTTGTGCTCTCAGGTTTGAAAGGACCTTGTGATGCCTAGAGGGGGGGTGAATAGG
This sequence comes from Cenchrus fungigraminus, assembly GCA_036936925.1. Lineage (NCBI taxonomy): Eukaryota > Viridiplantae > Streptophyta > Magnoliopsida > Poales > Poaceae > Cenchrus > Cenchrus fungigraminus. Next base: position 115,087,946 of record CM072773.1, on the reverse strand, counting down.
ATCACTTTAAAAATCTGCAAAATCTTAGCAGCGGATCAGGGACCGGATGACCCGGCACGACTGACCGGATGACCCGGGGGGTCCGGGTCACCCTGGCACTTGTGCCGGATCAACCAGTGCGCAGGGGTAAAACACAATAACTTATGAAGAAAGTGAATTTGCAGAAAGTATATGAACCAAACATAGTGTATTTGATGTGGAAACAACCTGCAACAAAGGATATTACAAGCAACAACACAAATATGTAGATCGATTCAAAGATAACTTCTAGGGTTAGGGAGAAAATGAAGAACACAAGCAAACAAAGGAGACAAGCGATTTGTTTACCGAAGTTCACCTCCACTAAGGAGGCTACGTCTCCGTTGAGGTTCCCACAAAGGGAGGGCTATCACGAAGAGCCACTTGCCTCACCCAATCCACCACAAAGGTAAATTGGTGCTCACTAAGAAACTCCACAAAGGAGAGGGTAATACAAACGTTCCCGGGTGCTCCACACGGAGAGGGCACTCAACGGGCGACGCCTAACCGTCTAGAAGCAAGCTTCAAGAGTAACAAACGCGAATCGATCAACCAAAGCCACCACAAGTGCTTCTTGAGAGGAAGGAGTGAAGAGCTCTCACAAAGGGGCTAAATCCTCCACCTCAAATGTCTCTCACACCCAAACCCTAGGAGAAATCCTTGATTGGAGTGCTTGGGAGGGAGTTGGGAGAGAGGGTTTGAAGCTTTGGAGGTGTTTCAATGGTGGAGAAGTCGGAACCCTAGAGAGGAGGAAGAAGGGGTATTTATACCCACTTCCCCCGAGCTAGCCGTTGGGGGCTTCCTGCGGCCTGGCCGGGTCACCCGGCACGGGTGGCCGGGTCACCCGCCTTCCTCCAGTACCGTCCCGGGTGGCCCGGCCACTCGTGCCGGTTGACCCGGTAAGGCTGGAGGGGGAAGGTTAGCGTAGTCTAAGGCTATAAAGTGTTTTTCTAATGGTTTTTCTAGTGTTTTCACTCTTGAAAAAGATGAGATTAGATCAAGAAGGGCACTTGTAGCGAACTTTGACTAACCGACCGCATCCCTCTTTATAGTACGGTGTTTCCTAAACTCAAATTCAAACCGAAAAATAAAATTAAATCGCCGATTGAGCTCTAACACCATTCATAAGAAAATGAGGGCCTTCCTTTGAGTATTCACATTTATTTAATCTTTTAAGCCTGCACACATCTCATTGAAAGCATTAATCATCCCAAATTGCATTGTCATTATCACCAAAATAATTAGGAGCCTAGATGCACTTTCAATCTCCCCCTTTTTGGTGATTGATGACAACACAATTTGGTTAAATAAAAGAGATGTGTGTATCCAACAATTTAGTGAGAAACTCCCCCTAGATGTGCGCATTATCAAATAAAGAGGCCTCAAATGACTTTGCACACAAATTGGCAAGAGCTCCCCCTAAATCTTTGCATAAACACATTGTGCACAAGTGTGATAAGAAATATTCCGTGATGCATATGACATATATATCACAACAATAAAGTGAGAAATAACATATCATCAACCAACACATGCATCACACATAACCATTAAGATTCTTACATCACACTAGCATAGATAAAGTCTTACAATTAAGTCTACAAATAAAAGTTTGCACTTGGCACACCATCATCCATCACACCACACATAGTTCATTACATGTCCACTAGTTTTATTACATAAATAACGATAAGAGATAGATAAAGATAGATAGGGGCTTCCATCACCAAATTCACTCCCCCTTTGGCAACAAGCACCAAAAAGGGAGCTACTCCTCATCGTCCTCGTCATACTCCTCCTCCTCACCTCCATAGTCTTCTTCTTCTTCATCCTCAACCGGGACCCAAGAGCCAAGGTCCTCCCATGGATTTGGAACGGGAGATGGAGGATCAAAAGTTCTCATCTCATGGACCGGAGAATGTGGAAGATTAAGCCGAGCTGCCATATCCTTTTGATTCTTCTCTTGCCTATGAAGCTCTTGAGCCAACCACCGACGATCGGCCTCACGCTCTCTAGCATCTTTGCGGAGCATGTTGAAGCAAGCAAACAAGCCTTTGGCAAGAAAATTGAACTTCCCTCTCTTGCCCCTTGGAGCCCCATGAGAGTGAGAGGCACCCTCCATTGGAAGGGGTTCATATGGACTCTTTGTCGGTGGAGCTTGAGAGGAGGAGGCACCCGCATCAATAGGTCCAACAAAAGGATAAATCCCCAGATACGGTCCTCTAGCATCAATACCGGTTGAATGCTTGCCAAGACGAAAAGATTGAGCAAGTTTCCCTTTGCTAGTCTTGTATGGCTCATGAACAACATCCGTCTTAAGATCAAGTTTAGTGGCATGCTTAACCATCATAAAAATGTACGGTGCATAGTGACATCCACTAGAGGAAGTGTGTGAGCAAATGATGATCTCATTCCAAAGAAAGTGGCAAACATTGAACTTGGGTTGACCGGGAGCCATTTGATAAAGGAGGTTTCTAGCTCTATGAGATATGTTATCGGAATCACCACCTCTAGGACAAAGTGTGTACCTAAACAATAGGTTGAGCATCTTGTAAAAAGGAGTGAGTCCACTAGTATGACCATAGTTGATGTTTCCATAGGCACGATCATACATAAACCTCATCTTAGTCACCTCTAGCTCATCTTCACTGTGAAGTCGGAAAAGTTCACTAGAGAATTGATTTGTAGTGGTGGCACCTCTAAGTTTGAAAAGAGAAGCAAATTCACTGACAGAGATTTTGAATCGCTTACCACCAAGAGTGAAGTGCATCTCATTCTCATCTCGATCAACATAAAGTGTGGCATAGAATTGTGCCACCACCTCCTGAGAATAATCCGAGCGTAGCCCCATAAGATATGCTATCCCCATGTACTGACAGCGAGTTTGGACAGCCTGTATAACCTCTTCAATAGGGGCAGGAAGGTCAAGCAAGAAAGGCCAATCCACCCACTTCATCTCAGTGGTGATACGTCCCTTGGGTAGGATGGTTGACTCGTACCAATCCGCTTGATGAGCAAGCCAAAACCGATCATCACTGAAGAATGACCTTTGGAGCCTCCTTGGATCCTCCGGCCAAAAGCGAAGTGACCTCATGTCGGTCCCCGCCTTCATGAAATTCACCAAAGGAGGGTCACGCCTTGTGCGCTCCGGAGGGTGAACGGGAATAGCCATCTGCACATAGAGAGACAAGTCCATATTGTCATCATAACGATCTCCAACTTCATCGGCGGTGCTTGCCCTCTTGGTCCTAGCACCGACGGTTGTGGTCCTCTTCTTGAGAATAGGGTTGCCATCATGACCACGACCACGGCCTTGAGCACGAGAAGGAGGAGCTTGAGGCTTGGCTCTCTTTTCATGCACATGAATACCAAACTCCTCCCCGGATGAATGTCGTTCCTCCTCCTCCTCACTTGATTCCGAGCGAATCTCCTTGCCACGGGCGCTCACTTTCTCTCGACCCATCTGTAGATAGATAATGTATGCAAGGAATTAAGATATGTATCAAGAATCAGCTCAAAACTTAGGTCATTGGGGCACCCCGACCCTAGCCGGGTCAACCGGCACGGGTGGCCGGGTCAACCGACGGGTCGGGGATGAACCCTAGAACCTAAGAATCGAGGGTACGAAGTGTATGATTGCGGGAACGTAACAAGATTGTAGAGTGTTGTTCTAGAGCATAGATTGAAGCTTTTGACCAAAGGAAATCAACTAGAACGAACTACATTGAGAGATCGGAAAATCCGGAGTTTGAATCGAATTTACCGTTGGATTCCCGCGAAGTTTTCGGAACACCCGAAGAGGAAGGAGCTCTAGGAGAAGAGGAGAATCCAATCCCCCAAACCGCGGAGAAATCCCACGGACAAGCTTGGAGATCGCCTTGGGGACTATGAGGGGCGGCTGCGGCGGTTCGGTGTTGAGGAAACGATTTTAGGGTTTGTGAACCCGCCGGCCGCGAGCCTTAAATAGCCCCTGCGCGGGGCCCGGGCGACCCGGCACGGGTGGCCGGGCGACCCGGCGCTCCGCAGAGCCGCGCCGGGTCAACCGGGCAGTGATGCCGGTTGACCCGCCTCCCCCAGAAAATGTCCAAAAAGATTTGATTTGGAATAGGACTTTTCAAATAAAAGAAATATATATATATACAGAAGGATTAAGGATAGATGAACTCCCAAGAACCTTTCAAGATGATAGATAGAAGAAGATATTTAGATATGAGATCTTTCAAGATTTGAGATGAATAATAGAATTTATCTAGTGGACACATAATAAACTCTTGGCAACAAGTGACTAGCCACAATCAACATACATAACAATAGTCACTCTAGGCAAGTATTGATCCAAAGATCTCAAAATCCAATATTTTTGAAAAAACTCACACAAATAAAAATAAAAAAAATATTTTCAACCTAACTAGGTATCAATCAAGTATGTGCAATAAGTCAAGCCAAGTTACGAGAATCCAAGATATTTAACTCACTTCTCAAAGCACAAAACCTTTGCTCATCTAGAGGCTTAGTGAAGATATCGGCAAGTTGCCTCTCGGTGCTCACATGACGTAGAGCAATATCCCCCTTTGCCTCATGATCCCTTAAGAAATGATGTCGAATATCTATGTGCTTTGTTCTAGAGTGTTGAACCGGATTGTTTGCTAGCTTGATGGCACTCTCATTGTCACACAAGAGTGGAATCTTACTAAACTCACAACCGTAATCACTCAACGTTTGCTTCATCCACAAAAGTTGTGCACAACAAGCACCGGCCGCCACATATTCGGTTTCGGCCGTGGATAAAGCAACTGAATTTTGCTTCTTTGAGCTCCACGACACCAAAGACCTACCAAGAAATTGGCAAGTCCCGGTAGTACTCTTTCGATCTACTTTGCAACCGGCATAATCCGAATCGGAGTAGCCAAGTAAATCAAAAGTGGAGCCCTTGGGATACCATAAGCCTAGGTTAGGAGTGTGTACCAAATATCTAAAGATTCTCTTAACGGCCATTAGATGACACTCCTTAGGATTGGCTTGAAATCTTGCACACATGCACACACTAAGCATTATATCGGGCCTAGATGCACAAAGGTAAAGGAGGGAGCCAATCATGGAGCGAAATACCTTTTGGTCGACCGATTTCCCTTCTTCATTGAGATCAAGATGTCCATTGAGTGACATGGGAGTCTTGATGGGCTTGGAATCGGCCATATCAAACTTCTTGAGCATATCCTTCACATACTTGGTTTGACATAGAAAAGTCCCTTCCTTCAATTGCTTGATTTGAAACCCAAGGAAGAACTTCAATTCACCCATCATAGACATCTCGAATCTCTTGGTCATGATCCTACTAAACTCTTCACAAAACTTATCATTAGTAGACCCAAAGATAATGTCATCAACATAAATTTGGCATACAAAGATATCATTTCCATTTCTTTGAATGAAGAGAGTAGAATCGGCTTTGCCTATCTCAAAACCGTTCTTGAGAAGAAAATCCTTAAGGCATTCATACCATGCTCTAGGAGCTTGCTTAAGCCCATAGAGCGCCTTATGGAGCTTGTACACATGGTTTGGAAATTTTGAATCTTCAAAGCCCGGTGGTTGCTCAACATAAACTTCTTCTTGGAGAGGTCCATTCAAGAATGCACTCTTCACATCCATTTGATGGAGCTTGAAATCATGATGGGTAGCATAGGCCAAAAGGATACGAATTGACTCAAGCCTTGCAACCGGAGCATAAGTCTCTCCAAAGTCCAAGCCTTCAACTTGAGTGTAACCTTTGCCAACGAGCCTTGCCTTGTTCTTTGTGACGACACCAAATTCATCTTGCTTGTTCCTAAAAACCCATTTGGTGCCGATCACATTTTGCTTGGGTCTTGGTACCAACTCCCAAACTTCATTTCTCTTGAAGTTGTTTAACTCTTCCTCCATGGCAATAATCCAATCCGGGTCCTCAAGAGCTTGTTCCACACTAAGAGGTTCTAAAGAGGAGACAAACGAGTAAAATGCACAAAAATTTGACAATCTTGAGCGAGTTGTTACCCCTCTTTGAATACTCCCAAGTATGTTATCTACGGGATGATCTCGTTGAACCATTTGATGTACTCTTGGGTGTGGTGCTTGAGATTGACGTTGAATTGGTCCATCATCATCATCTTCAACTTGTGGGGCTTCTTCTTGAGCTTCACCACCTTGTTCTCCCCCTTGATCAAAGCCCCGTCCATGATCGTCACCATGAACTTGACTTGTATCTTGATGAACTTGAGAACTTGGTGGTTCCACTCTTGTTGATGATGATGGATCTTGATTGCTTGTGTTACCCGGAGCTTGAACTTGAGCCTCACAAGGCATAACTTCACCGGTCCCCATTCTAAAGATTGACACACTTGGGGGTTCTTCATCATCTACAAGATTTTCACTAACTTGCTCTCGTTGAGAGCCGTTGGATTCATCAAATTTCACGTCTACCGTGGTCTCAACACATTCGGTGGTTTTGTTGAAAACACGATAGGCATGCTCGTTAGTTCCATAACCAAGAAGAAAACCTTCATCAACCTTGGATGCAAACTTTGAGGCTTTGGGTTTCTTGTTAAGTATGAAACACTTACACCCAAATACCCTAAAGTAATGCACACTAGGCTTCTTACTGGTGATGATTTCGTAGGGAGTCTTGTTCAAGTACTTGTGGAGGTAGAGGCGGTTGGCGGCATGGCATGCGGTGTTGATGGCTTCCGCCCAAAATGAGTCCGGAGTCTTGTATTCATCAAGCATTGTTCTTGCCGCTTCAATCAATGTACGGTTCTTCCTCTCCACGATGCCATTTTGTTGAGGGGTGTATGGAGCGGAGAGTTCATGCTTGATGCCTTCTTCATCTAGGAACTCTTCAACTTGAGTGTTCCTAAACTCCGATCCATTGTCACTTCTTACGTTCTTGACCTTGAGCTCGAACTCGTTTTGAACTCTTCTAATGAATTTCTTCACAATTCCCTTTGCTTCACTTTTATCTTGCAAAAAGAATACCCAAGTGAAACGGGAAAAGTCATCAACAATTACTAAACCATATTTGTTACCACCGATGCTTATGTAGGCGATAGGTCCAAACAAATCCATGTGTAGTAGCTTCAATGGTCTTGATGAGGATAGGATGTTCTTAGCGGGATGATGCGCTCCAACTTGTTTTCCCGCTTGACAAGCACTACATAACCTATCTTTCTCAAAAACAACATTTGTTAGTCCTAGGATGTGCTCGTCCTTTTGAAGTTTGGCCAAGTTCCTCATGCCAACATGGGCTAGTCGGCGATGCCATAGCCAACCCATGTCGGATTTTGCCACTAAGCAAGCCTTAGGGTCCACCTTTACTTTTGTGAAGTCCACATAGTAAAGCTTTCCCCTTAGGTGACCCGCAAAGACAATAGAGGAATCCTCACTTCTAGAGACGGTCACACCCTCTTTGGTAAAGAGACAATTGTAGCCTTTCTCGCAAAGTTGTGAAACGGACAACAAGTTGTACCCTAAACCTTGCACATGAAAAACATCTTCAATTGAATTTGTTGTTGAGATAGCAATTTTACCTAGACCGATTACATCTCCTTGACCATTGTCTCCATAGATGATAGTTTCCGTAGGATTGTCATAATGATCAATGGATGCAAATAAGCATTCATCTCCGGTCATATGATTAGTGGCACCACTATCAATCAACCATGCGCTTCCACCGGAGGAGTAGGCCTACAAAACAAGTTTAAGCTTTTGGTTTAGGTACCCAAAATGATTTGGGTCCTTGGAGGTTAGATGCATAAACTTTTGGAACCCACACACTCTTCCTCATGGCCTTCATGGTGTAGGCCCCAACATACTTGACTACCATTTTACCATTATGATCCAAGGTCACGATGTAGTCACAAGTGTAGTTGGGAGAGGGCTTGTGCTCAACCACATTCTTCGATGCCTTTGGTGGAGTGTTAACCCCACCACTTCCTTTTGTGGTGTTCACTACCTTTGGCATGTCCTTGGTTGTGGTAGAGGTAGTGACTCCATGGGCAATATCCATAATAGTGTTGAGGTAGCCACCCTTGTTCCACAAGGGGATCTCATGCCCTTTCACCACTACTCTACCATTGGCTTTGTTGTTCTTGTAGTGCCCAAGTCCTTGCTTGTCAACCACTTTGGGGATGGACTTGACACCATTCTTGCCTTGAGTGATCAACATGTTCAATCGGGCTATTTCTTTGTCTTTGCTCTTGATTGTTTCCTCAAGCCTTGCATGGTTAGTCTTGAGAGCATTTATATCAATGTTAGAGCAAATAGAACAACCTTTGCTAGTGGAGGCACTAGAGTCCAATGTTGCCGAAGGAGTGGCTTTGATGCTTTCCCAAATACTACTATAGTTAGCTTCAAGAGTTTTGTATTTCTCCGTCAAGCATGAGAGGCTTGATTGAAGCTCACTATGAGTGGCTTTTAGGGAAGCTAGAGATTCATTTGCTAAAGTATAATCCTTTGACATCCTCTTGTTGGAATCATTGGCCAAAGACAAGTCCGTGGTCAACTTTTCCACCTTAGCCTTCTCCTCGGCAAGAGATTTCTCTAGAGCAAGGTTTCTTTCCTTTTCAAGGATAAGCAAGTCTTCTTGCTCATGGAGAATCTCCTTCTTTTCCTCTAATTTGTCCAAAAGCTTTTTAATTTCCTTATGACCCTTTTTACCGAATTTCTTTATCATGTTATCTTCCATTTCCTTTTCCTCATCTATGTTTTCTATGTCATCACTAGGTGTGGATGAAGAAGAGGTTGGAGAAGATGAGATAGTAGTTTCTTGTACCTTGCTCCCCCTTGCCATGAGGCAAAAGTGAGAGTGGTCTTCATCGTCGAAAAAGTTGTTGAAGAGGCGTGATGAAGATGACCCTTGTGCCATGGCGACGGTTGCCATGCCTTGCTTCTTTGGTTCCCCATCTTCATCACTTGAGTCCCATTGTTGACCCACATGTGCACGCCCTTGGTACTTGTTCTTGTACTCCTTGCTCTTCTCCTTGTATTTCTTCTCTTCCTCATTCTTGTTCTTGTTCTTGGGACACTCGGCAATAAAGTGTCCATACTCTCCACACTCATAGCATTCTCTTTGAGACTTCTTCTTTCTTTCATCTCCGCCTTTTCTTGATGCTCTTGACTTCAAGAATTTCTTGTACTTCCTTATGGTGAAGGCGGTTTCTTCATCCGTGCTTCCTTCATCGCTAGTGTCTTCCTTCTTGCTCTTGGAGGGCTTAGGCTTTGCTTCCACCACTTCACTAGAGCTAGCATTGAGGGCTAAACTCCTGCCCATCTTCAAGGTTACAGACTTCTCCACATCTTGATCAACTAGTTCTTGATGCGAGATTTCTCCAAGAAGTTGAGTGGGTGTCATTGTTGGGTATCTTGGATCCCTTCTTATCATAGCCGTCAAGTTCTTGTCCTTAGGGGCAAAAGCTCTTAGCAACTTCTTTGTGACCTTTGAATCGTCCCAATCTTTACTTCCAAGTGCTCTAATGTCCGAGACAAGGACCATGAGCCTATCATACATTTCTTGTACGGTCTCTCCATCCTTCATGAAGAATAGCTCAAGCTCTCCGTTGATTAGGTCCATCTTCCCTTGCCTCACATGTTCGGTTCCCTCATGTGCTTCCTTGAGTGTATCCCAAATCACCTTGGCAATTTGGATGTTCCGCACCTCGTTGAATTCTTGTGCACACAAGGATCCCGTGATGACTCTTGTTGCTTGCACGTTGCGGTGGAGGTCTTGCACATGCTCAATTGTGAGGGCTTCTCCTTCGGCGGGTATTGTAACACCTACAACCACAATCTTCCAAAGAGAAGGGTGAAGCCCGTAAAGGTGCATTTGCATATCATAAGCCCATTTGGGATAGTCCTTCCCATCGAAATGAGGAGGCTTTCCCAAATGCACGGAATAGAATTTTTCGTTAGAGTTGTTGCCCGGAATTTGTGCGTAGTTGTAGGGCACTTCGTAGAACCCGGAGTGAGTGTACTTGGCTTGCTCCTTCTTGATCATCTTCTTGAGGAGCTTCTTGGCCATCTTCTTGGCCTTCTTCTTCTTCTTAGCCTTTCTTCTCTTCTTTGCCGCCTTCTTTGCCGGATCATCACCATCCTTGACATCTTCATCACTTGAGTCGGAGTCCGAGTCGGAGTTGGATGAAGAGTCGTCGGAGTCGATGTTGGATGGTGAACGGCTTGGAGCCTTGCCGGTGAGGTCACCGACTTGAGCTGCCTTTAGCTCTCTCTCTTGGGCTTCTTTTGCGGTGATTTCTTCGGCGGTTGGGTTGCTTCCAACCCCCGACATCTTGATCCCTTAGCGGTTAAGCCTAAATCAAGGGATTAGGCTCTGATACCAATTGAAAGGACCTTGTGATGCCTAGAGGGGGGGTGAATAGGATCACTTTAAAAATCTGCAAAATCTTAGCAGCGGATCAGGGACCGGATGACCCGGCACGACTGACCGGATGACCCGGGGGGTCCGGGTCACCCTGGCACTTGTGCCGGATCAACCAGTGCGCAGGGGTAAAACACAATAACTTATGAAGAAAGTGAATTTGCAGAAAGTATATGAACCAAACTTAGTGTATTTGATGTGGAAACAACCTGCAACAAAGGATATTACAAGCAACAACACAAATATGTAGATCGATTCAAAGATAACTTCTAGGGTTAGGGAGAAAATGAAGAACACAAGCAAACAAAGGAGACAAGCAATTTGTTTACCGAAGTTCACCTCCACTAAGGAGGCTACGTCTCCGTTGAGGTTCCCACAAAGGGAGGGCTATCACGAAGAGGCACTTGCCTCACCCAATCCACCACAAAGGTAAATTGGTGCTCACTAAGAAACTCCACAAAGGAGAGGGTAATACAAACGTTCCCGAGTGCTCCACACGGAGAGGGCACTCAACGGGCGACGCCTAACCGTCTAGAAGCAAGCTTCAAGAGTAACAAACGCGAATCGATCAACCAAAGCCACCACAAGTGCTTCTTGAGAGGAAGGAGTGAAGAGCTCTCACAAAGGGGCTAAATCCTCCACCTCAAATGTCTCTCACACCCAAACCCTAGGAGAAATCCTTGATTGGAGTGCTTGGGAGGGAGTTGGGAGAGAGGGTTTGAAGCTTTGGAGGTGTTTCAATGGTGGAGAAGTCGGAACCCTAGAGAGGAGGAAGAAGGGGTATTTATACCCACTTCCCCCGAGCTAGCCGTTGGGGGCTTCCTGCGGCCTGGCCGGGTCACCCGGCACGGGTGGCCGGGTCACCCGCCTCCCTCCAGTACCGTCCCGGGTGGCCCGGCCACTCGTGCCGGTTGACCCGGTAAGGCTGGAGGGGGAAGGTTAGCGTAGTCTAAGGCTATAAAGTGTTTTTCTAATGGTTTTTCTAGTGTTTTCACTCTTGAAAAAGATGAGATTAGATCAAGAAGGGCACTTGTAGCGAACTTTGACTAACCGACCGCATCCCTCTTTATAGTACGGTGTTTCCTAAACTCAAATTCAAACCGAAAAATAAAATTAAATTGCCGATTGAGCTTTAACACCATTCATAAGAAAATGAGGGCCTTCCTTTGAGTATTCACATTTATTTAATCTTTTAAGCCTGCACACATCTCATTGAAAGCATTAATCATCCCAAATTGCATTGTCATTATCACCAAAATAATTAGGAGCCTAGATGCACTTTCAAGGTTTTGGTTCCAGTTGAGAAGCTTCACACTGGAAATTCAAAACGATGCCTCTGATAGCAATTTCCAGATAAATCAGTTTGCATGCTCTTTCAGTGAAGCTATCACAATTGGCAACCTTTCTGTTGCTAACATGGTCTTCTTGGCGGCGTCAGCTTGGCTCCAAGGGCTTGTGGCCGATGAACCCCGGGAATGTTGTCCTCCCCGTCGTGTTAGCTACCGCCCTGCATCGACGGTTGTCGATGCATTGAGATTGTCAACGCACGTGGGGTTACTGTGGTTGACGTGGACATAGTTGCTTACGTGGATTGGTCCGGTAGGGTTAATTGATATCGGGCGGTCAATGATCAGCGGGATAAAACCAGTCCGGTTCACACTCGCGGTAGCGTAACCAGCTAATGACATTTCCACAACGAACGGTTCGGAGCAGATGGTACAATAATGACATTGGTGAATACAGTATAGCAGTACTACTACAGTGAATGCTCTTAGTACTGCTATACGGTGCTAATAAACAGTGGTGAATCAGGGGCGAATCCAGCATGGGGGCAGGGGGGCTGGAGCCCCCGCTGTGACAGAATCGCCCAAAATAAATCCGGATTATCACCTAAGCCGGTCCACGTGGCTCATAAGCGATAACCAGGAGCTATTTTGTCGCCTCTGCCGGGTCATGCCCGGTAAATCACTTACACAGGATCGAGATATGCGCTAAGCCCACACGAAGGCGGGACCAGAGTACATCATTACATTACATACAAGTCCATAAGTACTTAATATTACAAACCAGGTTTTGAGTACATAAAAGTAAACATGGTTCAGAGTTTAAACAGTGGAAATTAAACTAAACGCATGATACACATAGGAGGCCATCCATGCATATCACTCTTCATCGTCATTTTCACATTCAATCTCTCATCCCTTTGGAATAACACCAGGCCAGATAGGATTACCTGAAAACAACAAATTAAGCAAGGCTGAGTATTCTAATACTCAGCAAGACTGACCTGTCAAAATAAAAGACACATCTAGACATGCAAGGCTTTTTGGCTGGTGGGTTTGTTTTGCCAAAAGCAACTAAGAGTTGATCCTTACTTTCAAATTGTAGCTCAAGTTCTAGTATGTTAACCATTCTAGGTAAGCACCTAGCTAAACAAGCATGGTTGTGCAAACAAGATTAATCAACCAACAATATTAATCCAAAATGTTTCATAAGTAAACATGGGGTAGCCAGTGGTCAAGCCGACTCAGATAACGGCGAGTGACCGACGATCGATCGATTTATATCCTTTTAAGGTAAACCCAAGATACACGGAAGCAGGTAGACCCCAAAGAATCCAAAGAAAAACAAATGCGGGGTCTACCCCGACCAGGCGGTTCCGTCACTCCCCAGATTAGGGACAGGCGCCACAGTCCTAAGTACAAGGTTACTGGAATGCCCTCACACGGCACGTCCAGACTCACACTTGCACTACCAGAATCAAACCGGGAGACGCATCTCAAGATTAGTAGCGATAAAGTCCCTGCACTGGTTCATTAGGTACTAGGCTTACCGGTCCCATTCCCGACAAGCACTTGGTATGTTCAATAGCTTAGACCAGCACCATGCTACTCGGTCGAGACCGAACCTATTGCTCTTACCACATGAGCGAGTCAATTTAACCAACTTATGATTCCAACATAAGCATCCTATATCTCGCGAGCAATGAGTCATTACTCGACTTCTACCGTATCCTTAGAGCATGGCACTAGCGTTCCTAACATACTAGTAAAAGAGCATAGGAGTCCTAAGGATCATGCATCTAGGTTTCAAACAACTTCTGAAACTTAAATGCACAAAGTAAAGCATAAATACTGAAAAGGTAAAGAGTATGAGCTTTTAATCCAAAAAGGTTATATGTGACTCCGGTGCTTGCCTTCCTCGGACTCAACACAAGCCTTGGGCTCTTCTGGACTTTGGTCCAGATCTTGCTGCCCACTAACTTGGTTCAGCTCCCCACTAGCAGATCCCTCCTCCTCCTGGGTGAGCGTGTACGTCCCGTCAGGTAAGTCTACACGTTTATGCACATGCATTAGTTACAGGGTGGAGCTGAGAGATTTTATCATTAACCCAACTCTTGTGGGCCATATTCATCAAAACAACAAGAGAACTCACAAAGGTATGGTGTGGTGAGATTGAACTAACATCTATTTTGATGGTGATTGCGTGCACATCTAAGCAAATTAAATTGTTAAACTTCATTAAAATTAAAGGGGTGGATTATGGTGGACTAACTATGCTTTTGATGGTAATTGTGTGCATATTTAAGAAAGTTGAACTCATAAACATCACCATCAGCATGGGGGTTGTGCTTAAATTCATTTTAAACAGCAACTGAACTTAAACACCTCTAAATCAAATTAAAAGATAGAATAACTTTAATTAACCCATTATAACTAGCCATTCATCCCTAATTCATAATAAATAAAATAAGACTCCAGCTGCAATGAAAATTTTACCACAGTAGCATATGACCAAAATAAACTTAAATATAAAGTTTCAGCTCAAGATCATTTATACATTAATTTAAATGAAAAAGACAAGACTCAGCCTAGGTAAACTTGATTAATTCATACAAAAATATTCACTAATCTTTTTGACCCCAAACTTTTCCTACAGCTCCAGTATGCCAAAACTAAGTTCTAACCCAACATATTCAAGTGGATTCATCATATATTTTAAGTTATGAATTTGACATCCATCACAAGCATAAATACCAAACACTAATCAAACAGGCTCCTAAAATCACCATTATTTTTCTAGAGATGTTTAACATCATGATAAAAGCCTAGGGTGCTTTGGTGCTGAAGGAATTTATATTTTAAGGGGACTATAAAAAGCATCAAGCTTAAACTCACATTAAACTTCCAAAAATCATAACTAAAGTTCTACACAACAAACATGTGTGAAACTTGGTCACAAAACTGAACATGGAGCACACAACAAAATATCCAAATTTCATTTCATTTGCATGAGTACATTTTGAATTACAATAAAAAGATCCCAAACTGAGTTTGAATTTACATTTAAAAAATACTCAGAAAAAGCCTATACAACTTTTGTAAAAGTCGTAGATCTACTCACAAGGATTCTAGAACAGTTAGATTTATATTTTTCTGATTTTTCTACAATTTTTCACGGATTTTCTAAGTTACAGTCGAAACCCTAAAGTACATTTACAGGGGGACCCTCGAAATTTTTTTTTGAAATTACAGAAGGGTCCCTGGTTTACACAAATCACCCTAGAAAGACTAGGGGCTTCGCAATGTAGTCCCCGGACGCCATGGCCGGCGGGGAGGACCAAAATTCGGCGAGCTCGTCGTCGGTATGGACCGGGGAAGTGGCTAGGAAGGATTGGGGGCTTACCTAGGTCCGATTCTTGGGCTCAAAAGGGTGCGAAGAAGGCTTCGGACCGACCGGCGGCAGCGCCGTGGTCGGCGGCCTTTGCTGCGACGCAGGAACGACAAGGTGCGGCCGGGCGCACGAGACCGGAGCACGAGGTGTCGCAGGGGTGAAGTAGGAGTGGAGGAAACGAAGGAGAGGCGGCGAGTTCAGCGAGGATTGAATGACGACGGCGGCACTGCGTCGATGCCCGGCGGAGCTCTGCTCTGCGCAGCGCCGCGCTGGTGCATGCGAACCGAGCAGAGGACGGGCGAGCACGACGAGGCAACCGACGGGGTGAGGTTAAGCGGCTCAACAAGGCGGATGGGCCAGCTGGCTGATGCATACGCGCGGGCGTGCGTACACACGGGCGCGTGGCCCTGTCCCATGGCGCGACAGGCTGCTAGGTGCGGTGCACGGGCTTTTCATCGGGCGGAAGCTCCACGGACGGGCGCGGGTCCACAGCGACGTTTCCGGGGCGTCCGTACACCGGAGGGATGAGCGCTTGCCACGTGGTCGCGATGGGCGCAGACGCGCGCGCGCCGGGCGCACTGTGACGGCGACGGCGACGTCGACGTCGAGTTCTAATTCAAGTGCCCACTTTCGAAATTGCATAACTCCCAAAAGTGACATCTAAGTCAAAAATCTCCAAAAATAAAAGTTGTAGAGGAGCTATAGCACTACAACTTTCTCAAAGGGCAACCTATGTTTTGATATTTGGTTTGACGGGAAAAACGTGACGAAGTTGCAGAAATTCTCGGCCCCGTTTTACTGTTCACAGCGTGTTCAACTCGAATTTAAGTGAACTTCCACTCAAAATTTGAATGTCCGCCAATTATGAAAAATGTGTTTCCGGAAATAAGGAAAAACTTTTATATTGGTCGATTTTGAACTTCTATAGTGAAATTTGGAGAACGCTTAAGAAAACCGAATCAGCCTCTTGGATCCTCAGGGGTTTGACCATGTATTTGGACTTTGACCAAGGGCTTTTGTGCAAATGTGTGCAAAATCATGTCAAACGTGCTTAGGGACTAATTAGTCATGATTAACCACCCTAATTGAGGTATTTATATTTAATAAACACCTGGGTCCCCCCAACATTTTCAACCATGAGTGAAGAGAAGGAAGAAGGAAAGAAGGAAGGAGAAAAGGAAGAGAAGAGAAGGAAGGAGGAAGAAGAAGAAAATGAGCCCCCCTGTTCCCCAATCCTAGATCCGCTCCTGGGTGAGTAGTATTCCTAGCAATCTAGCTACACATTATAAGATGCGAGGAACAGGATGCGGCAGGTTGTTGATGCCCTGTTCGCTGGGGTGGTGACCGGTGGCCGATGTTGATTTGTTCAGAGAGAAAAATATTATTAGTTGGCTGATGGCTGGTGATTTGTACTGATTTGTTCTGAGATAAAAGTACTGTTGGTTGGTAGCTGATAAACCAGACGAATAGGATGGGGTCAACAAAACGTCATAAGTCTATTCTGGTCCCTGGCTCTTTCCCTCTTCCAAAAAGGGTCAATATTAGTGTCGGACGAGGGTCAAGTCAATAGCTCATGTGCCAGTCTCAAGACTCAGAGTCGTGAAGATGGGAGAGAGATATTGCAAAGGCGCCGACGTTCTGCACCAGCAGCCAACAACGACGTCGGAGCGAGTCTAGTATTTGGTGTTTCCCGTAAAAAAGTTCCGAGACACATGTGTCAACTTTGTTTTAAGGTAAAATGGGAAGGAGTCCTCTGTCTGATTTCTTTTCAAGAATCAATGGAGCTTTTTTTTAAGAATTAATGGAGTTTCGAAAGACCATGTGAATAATTTTCTCTACCACTAATAATCCGGTAAGAGTAACGTCAACACCCTGCTCTGCCGGCAGAACCACACGCGCCTCCTCTGCGAATAGTGCCGGCGGCAGGGTGGCCCGCGCGAGAGGCGGGCACGGGACGGGGGCACCCACGGGCCACGGCAACGGCCGCGTGGGGATGACAGCGGCGAGGAGCGATTTTTTTTTTTACATTTTTCCTCCTCAATTTTGCAAAAATATATGGTCCAAAAAAAATTTGTAAAACTAAACATCTAGCGCCGTGGGGGACGGCGGCAGGGACCTACCGCCGTGACCCACGGCGGTAGGTACACACGCGGTACTGTTTTTTTGTTTGAGCTCGGCTACCGCCGTGGGTCACGGCGGTAGGGGTCCAGTCTGTTTTCAAAAATTTGCAATTTTTTTGTTTGAGCTCGGTGGAGGTAAACTTTATATGAAAATTGTAGCTTTCGACGAGATCTACAACTTTGTAGTTCAAAGTTTTTCCATTTGAAGTCATCTTCATAGTCAAATAATCGATATACTATCCAGATCTCAGTTTTCATATCGAGATCTCAGTTTTCAGTTTATGTTCAAAAAATTGTAATTTTTTTGCATGAACTCGGATGGAGGTAAACTTTATATAAAAATTGTACCTTTCGACGAGATCTACAATTTTGTAGTTCAAAGTTTTTTCATTTGAAGTCATCTTCATACTCAAATAATCGATATACTATTCAGATCTGAAGACTGCAAACTGAGAGCTAGATAGTTTATCGATTATTTGACTATGAAGATGATTTCAAATGGAAAAACTTTGAACTACAAAGTTGTAGATCTCGTCGAAAGCTACAATCTTCATATAAAGTTTACCTCCATCCGAGTTCAAACAAAAAAATTACAAATTTTTAAAAACAGACTGGACCCCTACCGCCGTGGCCCACAGAGGTAGCAGGCGCTACAGTACCGCGCGTGTACCTACCGCCGTCCCCCATGACGCTAGATGTATAGTTTTGCAAATTTTTTTCGGACCATATATTTTTGCAAAAAAGAGGAAAAAAATGTAAAAAAATAAAAAAATCGCGAGGAGCTGAGAGGCGGCGGCAGCCATGAAGAGGCGCAGGTAGGTTTAGGGGCGGATCCATGCAAAAAGTTAAATTATTTTGTACGAATCTCAAATATTCAAATTTATATAAGCAATTAGCTACCGGAAGCCAGACAGATTTTCCGATTTTTCCATCCTTCCAACCCCGAGATCCGCTCAGGAAACCGGACTTACTTTCCGCGTGGGCCTTGCGAGCCAGATGAGTGAGCGTGTAATGTATCCCTCCTGGCCCAATTGCACTCAAGGTCACGCAGGCCCAAAATTCTTTGACGGCGTCTGAACAAGCGCGATCGCATCACAACTTTGCGAGACAACGGCGGCAGCGATAGGCGGTGTCTTCTCCGACCGCGGTCGGCTTTTCTTCGACGGATCTTATTGAGGTGGCTCTACAGTCTCAGGTATGGCGCGGCGATTTGGTTTGTAAGATTTCGTCGGCTTTGATCTCCGAAACGGGTTTCATTGGGTTTGATCGAGTCCACGAGCACCCTGTTGCGTGATTCGGTTCCCTGAATTCCCACCCAATTTTTGCTTGCTTTCAAGTTTGAACCACGGCGCCTCCTATTCTCTTAAACCCTCTGCCAGACCCAAATCGTCCTCGGTGCCATGGCGGAGAATGACAGAAGGATGAAAAACGATGGGAGCAGGCGCTGGATTCAAAGATATTAGTGTAACACTGCTAGGGAAACGCTCATTTGTACCGGTCCGTAACTCCCTTTTAGTACCGGTTTCCAAACCGGTATTATTCGATCGGTACTAATGTGAAGTCACATTACTACCAGTTTTGGAAACCGGTACTATTGTGCATATTAGTACCGGGTGTCTAGAAGCCCCGGTACTAATGCATATGACCCATGAATTGTTTTCTCTCCCCTCCTCTCTCCTCTCCTCTCCTCTTTTCTTTTCTTTTTTCATCTCATCTCATCTCTTATTCATTCATTCATCTCATCATCTCATTCATTCACAAATCACAACACAAATCACAACAAGTTTCATCTCATCTCATAAGTCACTACACAAAATTCACAAGATTTACAACACGAAATTCACAAGATTTACAACACGAAATTCACAATATTCATCTCCATCTCATCTCATTCACAACAAACAATAAATCACAATATTCACAGCACCATAATCAAGAGGAGGAACCACCAAACTCACAAGATCGAACAGATCGAGATTCCTCGGCTCGGCCTGCATCCGCTCGACGTGGCGAGCCGCGCCCGCCGCTGCGGCTCCGCGCGCCGGCGACCCTGCATCGCGCGCCGGCGAGCTTGGCCGCCGTCGAACGGCCGTGCGCGCCGCCCCTGCGCTGGCCACCGGGAGGCCGCAGGGCGGCCGCACCCCTGCCCCTGCTTGGCCGACGGACGGCGGCGCCAGGAGGCCTGGAGGCCGCGCGCGCCCCCGCGCTAGGCGCTGGCCGCTGCCTGGAGGCCGCGCGCACCACGCACTGGCCGGGCACCTCCAGCCGCGGCCGCGCCCAGGCCCGGTGGCCCTCCGCCCGCGCCCCGTCCTCCGCGTGAGGCTGCCGCCGCTGCCCGGCCTGGATCGAGAGGAAGAAAAATAGTTAGAGATCAGAGATGAAGCGGATGCGCGCAGGAAGAAGAAAGAGAATAAGAGATAGAGGCGAGAGAGAGCTCCACGGGAATAGATAAG
Source organism: Cenchrus fungigraminus (assembly GCA_036936925.1). Classification (NCBI taxonomy): domain Eukaryota; kingdom Viridiplantae; phylum Streptophyta; class Magnoliopsida; order Poales; family Poaceae; genus Cenchrus; species Cenchrus fungigraminus. The sequence goes on along the minus strand of CM072773.1, from coordinate 115,068,279 downwards.
GCCTAGTGCTGGTGGGTGGAGGAGATCGATGGTGACTTAGAAAAAATCAGAGTGCGGAAGCAGGACAGCGGAGAACATCGATCTGTACCGGGGATTTTTTTCCCCTGGTACTAATGTGTTCACATTAGTACCGGGGCTAGTTCGCACCCGGTACTAATGTGGTCTGGTCACATTAGTACCGGGTGGGAACTAGCCCCGGTACTAATGCGGACACATTAGTACCGGGGTTAGTTCCAACCCGGCACTAATGTGGTCTCACGGGGCACTGCGGAGGCTCTTTTCTTCCCACATCACATTAGTACCGGTTTTTGTTCACTTTAGTACCGGGCGGCAAAATACCCGGTACTAATGTGTTTTTTCCCCTGGGATGGAAGCCTCATTCCCTAGTAGTGTAAACACGAGGAGCATGCTGCATTCTCACATTATTTGCACCATACATGAAGATAAAGTGACATTTACTATGCTCGTAACATGTAAAAACAAAATATACACACTAACATAAACCATTATTACTTCTTAGCTTGATTTCCATTTGTAGCTCCCAGTTATAGCGTGGTGGGAATTTAGTGGGCGTGATAGTCTGCTTTGTAGGCAATATGCTTCCCAATGTAAAAAACAGGCACATATGCTTTGACATAATTTTCATGACTTTTTGAATAGTAGAGCAAAGAACACCCCCCAGAGGCCTACAACAAACCCTGATACAAGTCCCAAGTAAAAGGACGATGGTTCTGAATTCTTTCTACTTTCCTTTTCATTGCCATTGTCACGATATGTGCAACTCATCCGAAGAGGAGGTCCGCAAAGATTATTATTCCCATCATACATAGATGGGTTGCTGCCGTAGACGGACTCAAGTTGATGCCCAGACAGTATTCTTCCTGATAGATTGTTATATGATAAGTCCAAGGTGCTTAGAAATGTCAAGTCTGACAAGGTTGCTGGGATTTCACCTGAAAGACTGTTCCAGGACAAGTCAACTGATTCCACCAATTTCATGGCCCCAACGGAAAGTGAATTTTACGAGCATAGGGGCAGATGCCCATCTTATGACGTGGTGCATTCACAGCCATCGGATCATCATCGGAGAGCTGAGGTTGAGCCACGTCACTTCTAGACTGAGCTGACGTGGCTCAATCCTAGCCCTCCGATGCTGATCCGATGGCTGAGAGTGCGGGTGGGCACCTGCCCCTATGCTCACAAAGTGATTTTCGGCCCCAATATTATCTGGAATGGTTCCGCTCAAGTAATTCCTTGACAAATTTAAGTATTTCAATTTAAGAAGAGAAGTTATTTCATCTGGAATTCCTCCTGTTAAATGGTTGACAGACAAGTCAATGCCAACCATATAAACAATATTTTCAAAAGGGAAAAGTCCGATTTACAACCTTGAACTAGCACACAAGTCTGGTTTTCAACCTTAAACTACAAAACCAGACATAAAAGGCCATCCAACTATCAAAACCGTGCAAGTTTCAACCTTTGAGCGGTTTTGGAGGTGGTTTTCCATTTTGTGAAAATGTTAAAAAAATGGTTTCATCTAAAAAATCATAACTAATTCATTTTAAATCAGAAAAATATGGAACTTATACCCAAAGTTTTATAAAAATGTCACCTATCTATTGGTGAACTATTTGGAGTCATCTGCATCTTATTATTCATATTCCTAGTATTTTTAGAAAAAGCAATAAAAACTAGAAACTTGAACATATAATATTTTAAAAAACTCCAAATAGTGCACCAATAGATAGGTGACATTTTTATAAAACTTTGGGTATTAGTTCCATATTTTTCTGATTTAAATGAATTTGTTATGATTTTTTAGATGAAACCATTTTTTTTAACATTTTCACAAAATGGAAAACCACCTCCAAAACCGCTCAAAGGTTGAAACTTGCACGGTTTTGATAGTTGGATGGCCTTTTATGTCTGGTTTTGTAGTTTAAGGTTGAAAACCAGACTTGTGTGCTAGTTCAAGGTTGTAAATCGGACTTTTCCCTTTTCAAAACCATACTTGTGTTGTTGATGCTTCGTCACGGCAGAAAACATACCTAGGTTTGTTTCCCAACCTGTGTACCAATTAGTATCAGGTCTGAGTGGATGTGTTTTTTTCATTGCCATTAGGTTTGACAATGACTGAGGTATGGATCCTGATATATTGTTGACCGCTAAATTCAAGAGTTGAAGCTGTCTAAGATGTGTGAGGTTCACTGGAATATCCCCATAGAACATGTTGTGGCTCAGATCTAGGAATCGCAGGTTCACCAGGTCCCCAATCCACATTGGTAACGTTCCATGGAATTTGTTCCTTGAAAGATCAAGCAAAGTCAGGATGGGAAATTTCCAAAAAACTGGTTGTTACTTAGGAGCATGGAACTTAAATTTGGCATAGGAGAACAGGCAGGAAGTTCGCCCACAAAAGAATTATTTGATAAATCCAAGTGCATTAGGTATTTCAACTCACAAAGCGTTTTAGAAACAGGACCAGTAATTTGATTAGAGGATAGAATTAGTACTTGAATGTTTGGAGCTCCCAACTCTAACTGCAAATGCCCAGACAAGAAGTTTATGGAGACATCCAATATACCAAGGCCTCTTGGCAGCAATGGTATTTGGCCGCTAATTCGGTTGGATCTGAGAAATAATACTCCCAAATGAGTTAAATTCCGCAGTCCTGGCGGTATAGATCCACTAATGCTGTTGTTAGATAGGCTAAGGGTGGTTAAGCTGGTTAAGTGCTCCATCATCTGTGGCAGTGTTCCTGTCATGTTATTGCCATTCAAACTTAAGGATTCTAACTTGCTAAAAGAACATCGTGGCAACTTGTCTATGAACTCTGTTATGTTCCCAGATGACAGGCTCCCATCGAGCGACAGGGTATTCAGTTCACATAGATTTTTCAAATCCACTGTCATCGTGGCTGAGTTTCCATTTTTCTTAAATTCTAGGATTTTGAGGGATGTCATCCGTCCTAGTGCATTAGGGAATGGATCGTACATATAGGTTGCACTAAGCTCGAGGTCCTGAATGCTTGTTACGTTCCAAAACCAACTGGATGCAATTGGGTGACCCAAGTAGTTGTAGGAGAGGTCAAGAATCACGAGTTTTGTGAGGTTTATGTGGGTTAGCCATTGGATTTCTCTTGGAAGTGAGGAGTTGGGAAAGGATAGAGACTCCAGAGAAGGAATCATGTTGACCACAAGAAGCCAATTATCTACTGTACCAAGATTTGTGCTTCCTAAGTGAAGATCCTCAAGCCTTTGAAGACGAGTTAACCATGAGATATCTGTTGAGTACAAACTATTAGAACCGAGATCAAGGTATCGCAGGTTTGAGAGGTTACCGAGCTGAGGTGGCACCTCACTATGCAAAATGTATGCGTTTGAGAGGTCAAGGTATTCCAGTGTGGAAAGATTGCCAAGCTGAGCAGGCATCCTGCTCGCAAAAGACATACCCGAGAGATCGAGATACCGCAAGTTTTTGAAAGAACACAAGAACTCGGGGAAACGACCACCATGCCCAGGTAAGTAGTTGCCGTTCAAATCCAAGTACTCCAGTTGCTCTAGAGACAGTAAGGAAGGACTTATCTGGCCTGTCAAATCTTCAAGCCTAAGAACAAGCTTGAGGACATGGCCGGTTTGGTTGCTGCACGTGACGCCCCTCCACCGGCAGCAGTCGTCATGCCGCCCTGGTTGCCACGACGCGAGCATGCTTCCAGGGTCGCTGGTGATGTTTTTCTTGAAGGCCAGCAACGCGTCCCTCTCATGCGGCAAGCACCTCGCAGCGCCGCCGCCAGCACCGCTCTGCCGGAGCTGCCGCGGCAGTGCGTGCGACACCGACAATAAGCTCCATGCAGCGGCCACGGCGATAAGCAGCAAGAACTTGGCAGCGGAGCTTTGTGTGTGCTCTTAAAATCTTGCAGCGATCCAAAGGTATGGTTGATTCTGATTCGTTTGACTCTGTATGGTTGTTTCGTTGACTGTACTATGTGGGAAAATATTCAAAGACTGGGGACACCATGTTTTGGATTCCCGTCACGCATTGGTAGAAACACAAGGAAAAAAAATAGGATTCTCATATATATGTGTACTTAGAGCATCTCCAAGAGTATGCTAAATTTTTTCCCTAAAAACATGTATTGGGAGTTGCTTAAAAAAATTTCTTTCCCAAAAAATCAATCACTCCACAACATTGCTAATAACTGACCTCTAATATTTCAAAACAGCCCACGTAATCATTTGGGCCCATTAGTTGGCAGCCCAATTGCCTCTCACGCAAGCACTTCACCCTCCCCTCGTTATCTCAGGCTCTCAGCGCCGCCGTCCATTGCCAGGAGGCTGCGTTGACCCTGCTCACGCAAGGAGAAATTTTCAGTCGGCTAGCATAGCAGTCCCTCGACGCCTGGATGGGTACAACAGCACCGCTCGGAGATCCAAACCACCGTCGGCAAGGTTAGCAATCGGAGGACGGGGTTGTTCTGGACCTACCAAATCACCTTGCAGGTTGAGGCCGTCGCCAGTGGGCCTCTCCAAATTTTTTGTCGGCGCGGTTCGATTGACGGATGTGCTCGCCACCGGGAGAGTGGTGGCCGCCGACAGACAGGAGCAGGTTGAAGTGGTGGCTGCATGCGATGAGGATTTTGCCGTCACCGGCCCGTCGCAGCCGCTGGCCAACCGCCGAGGAAACTCTTGTTCGCACCAACGAAGTGGCGCGCGAGTGGAAAATCGTGGGAATGGTTTTTTTTCGAGCGCGGGAAAGGAGTCTGCGGGCGGATTGGGGAAGGAGGGACGACGCGAAGATATGCGCGGCGAGGAGAGGAGAATTAGCACCGCGAATAGATTGGAGGAGTTTTGGTGATCTGTTGGAATCCTATTTTTCCAGTTTTCTTCCCAAAACAGATTTTGGGATGGTTTTTCACATTCTCTTGGAGATGCTCTTACGTCGCTGAAAGAATCGCAGCTCGCCGAGCGCTGCCGTGCCAGTTTGGGCTTTTTCTCCCAAAATCAACAGCAATACGGAGGAGTAGTGTATATCCTGATGCAACTCAATTTTACTTCCACGCGCCCGTATACCGGCACAGTGAAGCACGCAAACTATCCTAATATCTACATGCGGCACCGAGAGAGTGCACGTATCCTTGGCCGTCCATTTTCGTCGTGAATGGTCTGGAAACACTGCTGCATCTGCAAAATGCAGCAGCAGCAGCACTGTAGCGGCTGCAGCGGCGTTTGGAGCGCTCGCTGCATTTTGCAGCCGCACGGAGCTGCCGCGCAATCCTGAGGACACCTCATCCCAACCGCCCCCTACCCACCTCCACGGTCCCACCGTCCCCTCTCTCTCCCCTTGTCCTCGACGCCTCCGCCCGCCCCTGCTCCCCGTGCACGGCAGAGGAGGAGGTCGCCATCCCGGCAATCCGCTGCGCCTCCAGGCCGGCAGATCGAGGAGCACGAGCGGAGGAGGAGGCCGCCATTCCGGCAGTCCACTGCGCCTCCAGGCCTCCGCGACGGGCTCCTCCGCGAGGACATCGTCTCCCAGCCGGACGACGACAAGCCGGCGGCCGCGACGGGCTCCTCCGACATCCTGGCCTTCGCGCGCTCCGTCGACCACGTCGATTCGCCCCTCGAGTGTCCGCCCCTTCGCTCACCTCCGCGGTGGCGCCATGGTTGCGGCCCCTTCGCGCAGCTCCTCCAGGCCGGCGCGGAGGCAGAGGCAGGAGCGGTGGCGCCATGGCCCCTCCGTCTCCTCCGCAGCCGTCCACCTCGGTGCAGATCTACGGAGCATGGGCCCTTCTTCCCGTCGCGATGGCAGATCCGGGCGCGCTGGAGGTGGTGCCGCGTCGGAGGCGAGCCACGTCGGAGGCGAAGTGCAGTGGCGCCCCTCGAGCCGCGGGGGAGGCAAGCCGCGTCGGAGGCGAGGTGCGATGGTGGGCAAGCCGCGGCAGAGTTCCCCGTCCTCCCTCCACCCTGTGCTCCTCCTTCCCCGTCCTCCGCCTCCGCCCCTCCTCGACCTCCCTCTGGCCGCGGGAGCCAACGGCCTGTGCGGGATGCAGCAGGGAGAGCGGGCGACTGCTGGAGGCGCCCTGCCCGAATCCCCTCTCTCCTTTGCGCAAGTGTCGGTTTTTGCAGACGGGTGACGAGGAGCTGCTGGAGACAGTCTTAATAATTGTGATGAAAGTTACCGGGGTAGATAGTACTGATGATGATACATAACAGTGCTGAAAGCTGTCGGGGCAAATAGTACCGTTACAGTGATAAACAGTACTAGTGCATGCGTAGTACTAGCCCGTGTTTGGATAGGGTGGATTTATTTTCCACCCAAAAGTAATCTTTCAAGCACGGAGGACCAAATAAAATCTATTTGCAAAACTTTTTCACAAATGAGTACAACTTTGCGCGACGAATCTAATGAGCATAATTAATCTATGATTTGCCACAGTGATACTACAGTACCATCCTCTAATTACACGGTCAAAGACCTTATTAGATTCGTCTCGAAAATTTACCTAGGGTTGTGAAGTTAGTTTTGAAAACTGACTTTATTTAATATCTTTAATTTGTGGTCAAAGTAACATCGGAGCTGCTAGCGCCCGGACGTCTGTTCCGGGCGCTAGCATCGGACGGGTCCCCGGCCACACGATTCGGATCATGAAACGTATCAGCCGTCAGATCATGTTGCGAAGCTTATTGATGTTGCGAAGCATGTTGCGAATGATTTTGAAATGTTGCGAACCATGTTGCGACCGACATTCAACCTCGAAGCCCCCCTCCTGCCCGAGCAATTCAGCGATGTTGCGAGCATGTGGTGATCATGTGGCGAACATGTTACGACCAACATCCAAACATCAGCGTGTTGGGTCATGTTGCGACTTGCTTGCAACATCCAACATCCGACAGAATACTCCAACGACCCATGTTGCGTACAACATCCAACATCAGGAGCCCTCCTCCCCTCTCAACATAACACCCAACATCACATGTCGGCAACATCGAAACTCAACATCTGCAACATCTAAAATCAATGTCTGCAACATCAAAAATATGTTAAAAATGCTGATAATCATCCATCGAAAATAAGGTGAAAACCCGCCGCAACATACGTTCCATGTTGATTAAACATTCAAATGTCTCGATGAAAAATACAATATTCAGATAACACACTTACAACATCTAAAAACACACTTGCAACATGTGCAACATTAAAGATCTATTTCGCAACATCACACATGAAAACTTAGCACATTATTCTTGAACATCTGAAACATCTTAAATCCACGTTTGCAACATGCATCAGGGCGTTCGACATTCAGAAAAATCTAGGGCACATGGGTGGAGGACGGCTCGCCGCCGGCCTCGTGCGTCACCACCCTCGCCCAGGAGCTTGTGGAGTAGCTCCTCGCCCTGCTGCCGCCCCGCGCGTGGCTCGCCGCAGGTGGTGGGAGGAGGATTGGAGCCGGGGGGAGCTCACCCGCCGCCGCTCGGAGCTCCTCTGCACACCGGGAAGGGAGAAGCAGGTGGCCCACGCTCCAACACCAGCTCCACAGCCTGGAGAGCGACGCCGGCGGAGGCAGAGAGAAGGCCGCGGGGAGCAGCAGCCTGCGTGCTAGCGAGCTCCTTGGGGAGCGGCGCGCGCCCAGCCGAGCTCCGCCGCCCCGGGCCTCGGGGAGCATGAGCCTGCACCGGGCCGTCGTCGAGCTCAGCCGCTGGCGAGCTTGCCTCCCGCACGGGGAGTGGCAGCCAGCGGGTGGCGAGCTCCGCCCTAGCCTCAATAGCTCGCCCGCCCGCCCAGCTGCTGCTTCCACCACTCCACGTGCCTCCCAAGCTCGCTGGAGCACCACCATGGAACCCTGGAACTCGAGATCCGCCCAAGTCAGCCTCCTCGTTGCGACAGAGGGGAGCGTGCTCGCCGGCACCGGGCGTCGACCCCACGGGGAGAGCGAGGACCCGCGCGCCAGGCCGCGAGGAGCGGCGGCGGCCCACGCACGGACGCGCGGTGGAGCACCGGCGGCGCGCACCCCTGGTTCCGACACGCAACAGGGAAGAAGAAAAGGGATAAGAATGGATTGTGTGGTTGAGGTGGTTGTGAACCCACACGCAGATTTTTATTTTGACCCGGCAGTGCGTCCACAGGCCGGCAAGGGCGCACGGTGGGCCTGCGCGGGAGGAGCGTCCGAGGCGCATCAGGCGTCAGACAGGAAGCATTACCGAAGTAGCATTTAGGGTGCCTTTGGCACAGCTTCGGCAGCCGCTTCGGCAGCTGTTTTTCACGAAGCTGTGCCAAACGCGAGCACAAAACAGCTTCGTCGACGAATCGCTTCGCCCCCTCCCGTGATTCCCGCTCTCTAGAGCGATTCGGCCGGGGCGAAGCTGCAAAAGGCCCGCTTCGCCATGCCCCTTGCCAAGCCTGCCCCCGGTAGGGCCCGCGGGGAGGTGGCGGTCGGCGGTGGCCGGGGATGAGGCGGCGTACCTGGGGCGTGACGGCGGTGGTGGTGGAGCACAGGCGGAGGAGCTCCAAGGTGCGGCGCGGCGCGGCTGGACGGATCTCCGCGGGACGCCGGCGGAGGACCTCGGCGCAGGCGGCGGGGGAGTTCGACGGGGGAGGCGGGGGAGCTCGGCGGGGGAGGTAGCCGGCGCAGGCGGCGGGGGAGGCGGCCGGCGCAGGCGGCAAGGGAGGCGACCGGCGCAGGCGGCAAGGGAGGCGGCCGGCGCAGCTGGCTGGGGCAGGCGCCGACGAGGAGGATCGGAGGCCGGCGCATCCCGCGATGCTGCGAGGCAGGGGGCGGCGGGTGGAAGAAAAGAGATAAGGATAAGGTGAGAGAGAGAGAGGGGAAAGAAAAAGGAGAAAAAAAGGGAGGGGAAAAGAAAAAAAATAATAGGAAAGAAAAAAGGAAAATAGAAAAAAAGAAATGAGGGGAGGGTATTATGGGTATTTCACCCTTTTATCCATGTGACACAGCCAGGAGAAGCTGTTTTGCCAAACGTTTCTCTAAAACTGATTCAGCTTCACCAGCAAATCCGCTTCACCAGCACAGCCACAGCTGAAGCTACCACAGTCACAGCTACAGCCGTGCCAAACGCACCCTTAATAGAGGTGAAAATTTTTTTCACCCACATCCAAACACGAGCTAAAAAGCGTGTTGATTAGTCCTCTTCTCCGGCGGCCGCATGGAAACCGTATCCCTGGATGATGCAAGGGACAGGATGGCCTACCATGTGGCAGGTTACTGATGCCGTCGGCAAAACGCCCGAAGTTTATTCTGATCGCTGGTTTCTTCGCCCACGGTCTTCCCCTAATTTTCTATCTTTTAGTTTAAAAATATACTATTCATTCATCACATCTTATGCTCAAACGTTAATTAAAAGTATTAAACATAGAATAATGATAAAATACATTCTGTAACCTCTGATAAAATCACGTGACAAATCTAATAAGTCTAATTATATCATGATTAGACAATATCATGCTACAGTAAATAATATAATGACGAATTAATTAATAGATTCATCTCGCGATTTCCCGTCCATCCGTTTAATTAGTTTTGTAATTTGTCAATGTCTAATTCTCTTAGTAGACATTATAAATGTTGGCCAGATTTTTTACCAAAAAATTTTGCAACTAAACAAGACATGGACGTACATTCATCGACGTTATCCGTGTTTTGCGAATTACACAGTACATCGGAGACACTCACAACGCACGCACACTCATCCCTATGAACACATACGCGCAAACCCTACCCCTAGGAGTATCTTCGAAGACTGGGCCGGCAAATCTTCAAGATTGACGAGGTCACCACAGGCGCCTCGCTGTCGACGGGAACGTCGCCTACCACTGAAAGCACAAACGCCGTTAAATCCTGAGAAATTCGCTCCCACGAGGAGTCGAACCCAGGACCTGAGGTGCTACTGGGGTTCCTGTAACCACTAGGCTACAAGCCCTTTCGCGATGTTATCCGTGTTGCAGGACTGGACGAGGAGGCAATAGCTCATGTGCCAGTTAAGACTTGAGTCAATCGTGAAGATGGGAGGTATCTACAAGGGCGCCGATGTTCTGCACCAGCAGCCGACGACGACGTCAGAAGTCTCCACTACCGGGGATTCGGTCTTTTGTACCGGGTGAGAATCCCTTTTAGTACCGGTTTCTAAACCGGTATTGTCCGATCGGTACTAATGTGAAGTCACATTAGTACCGGTTTTGGAAACCGGTACTAATATGCACATTAGTATCGGGTGGGGTTCAGAGCCGGTACTAATGTGCCCCACCCCAACGACGTGACATGGTGCACATTAGTATCGGCTCTAAATCCCACCCGGTACTAATGTTTTTTCTTTTTTCTTTATTGTTTTCTGGTTTATTGATTCTATCGTATTTTCTTGATTTACGTATACTAATCCTAATATCTAATATGCTATAATATAAAGTTGTGTGCCATATAAAATATTTTGAAATAATATTATACATGCATATGTATATATGTATTAGTATAATATCTAATATTATACGAATACATATATTCATACGCATGTATTATCTCAAATCCGATAGTTGATCCAAGAACATATATAATATTGTACATACAGAAATACGAAAAATATATATTAGTGTGTATAATACATTGCATCAAAGCTAAACAGGGTTTAATATTAGTTATTTTTCATCCCAGATGATTGGTCCTTTGCAGAGCTTTTTTCTTTCTTCCTCTGCTTAGTCGATCCTGCTTCTTCCGTCGACTTCCCTGTTGCTTTTGCCGTCGACTTCCCCGTTGCTTCTTCCGTCGACTTCCATGTTGCTTCTGCCGACTTTCTCGTTACAATAACAGATGATAAGCCTGCAAAATGCTCTCCACCTGACGTAATCACCTCATCTAGAAGAAATCTACATAGTTTCTTAAATTAACCGGATTTTTTTCTGACTCGAGGAGCCCCCTTGATGTAGTCAACTTACAAAAGAATATGAACAAAGAATAAGAACTAGTACAAAAAGAACATGAACAAATAAGAACTACATGCATGTGTCGTTTAGTTTAGTGTACGCACCCTTTCTTCAAGGTCAGTACTATGTGCGTAGTTTGAGAAGATATGCAGGAACTCGCATACATAGTATCCGCATAGATTGGTACCTAAAGGTTGTGTCAAGCACTGCACGTGTGCGAAAACAAAGTTATGAAATATGTTTAATTATATTGTAAGATATGAGATATGCGGACTAGCAGAATACACATACAGGGAAATCATAGTGGAAATAAAGATTCTTTTTGAATTTTCCCGGGTGCTCTACACAGAGACGAGTCCATGCAAGTTTGATCATATCTACGACATCTTGGTATGCGCTTTTATCTGAAGTTGCCCTCAAAGAGTCGAAGATGAAGACCTTGCTTAGAGATGGACAGAAAGCAAAAAGAATCCAGTGGAAGTTGTGCATACGTGTAGAAGTATTAGTTTTTTGAAATATATATGCAATGTCATTTGAAAAAGATAAATAGATGAGATAAATGTTGCTCACCCGAAGTTGTATGGCAAAAGTATGGTACCCTTGTCATGGTGTTTGTCTAGAAACAAATATATATAGTCCAATGTGGCTATCTCCCATTTTCTAACATTGAGCTGATTTATCATTAGAGGATACATGAAGTCGACGTCATTTATTCTTTTCCTCGTGCACTGCTGCATCTCAAAGCTGCATGATTCAAATTAAATTCAAATTAAACACAAGTTAAGATAAGGTAGAATGGCTAGATCATTGATTTCGAGCTTATAGTAGAATCAAGACTTACAGAGTCCAGCAAGCGATGAATCCTGAGTCAAGTGCATCTTGATTGAATAAGAACCATAATTGGTCAAATTCCACACCAAAAGTTTCTCGACCACGGAAATAATGATTTTCATCTATGGCAACTTCCAAATATTGTGTACCGTTGGCTGACGCATCCATGTACCAATTGTGTAGTTCATACATTCTCGTTGGAAGATGCGACAACAACTTCGGCCACACAAGCGGTTTATCCCACTCATACTTTGGTCTATTTGCCCCTCCATACTTTGGGATTGGTTCCTCCCCTCGAAGTTGACCAATAGTCAGACCTGTTTCCTTATTGAATACTAGCATATTCTGGTCAACCGTAGAAAGCACCTTGGTGGGTGCCTAGTTGTGGAATTGTAGATTTAGCTTTATTCGCCTGCTTCTTCTGTCTGTGCATCTTGATTGCCTGTCGGTCACAGTCATTCAAAGGAGGTGCCTCGGCTTTTTGTCGTTTCTCCTCCTCCATTTGCCTCATGAAGCGATGGAATTTCACCCGGTCAATTGGTTTCTCAACCGGTGCCTTCTTTGCTTTAAATATTTGTCTATCAAGCTCAACCTGCACTGAAGCATCTAGTTCCTCCTGAGTCTTCTCGTAAGATAATTTCGGTTGAGGCTTCTTCTGCCTGGGCTTCGTCTGCTTCTTTGGAGGAGGGGGCAGAGGATGATGTGTAGCTCATCGTTTGGTACCCTTGCCCTTAACAGACTCATCATGCTGAGGGGGCGGACTCTCGCTTGGGTCCCTGTCAACTTGAGGACTCATGCTGCGTTCCACCCTTCCAATTGGAGAAGACTGTAGCTGATGATCTTCGCCTTCAGGCATGGGGGTGTAGATGAGGCATCAGGAAGAGGTGCTGGTTCTGTAATCTTTATGTGAGCTTTTGAAGGACCAAAATGGCGACCAGCGAGGGGAGGGGGAGTGAATCGGAGACGATAAAAATTCTTCTCCGAAGAGACGAACTCGGCCTATGGTCCCAAACACAACTTTGGAGTCCTTGACACCTTGCAAGCCAAATCCACGTAGCCACTGGAGTGCTACTGGACCTAGGAGCTAGCCACACACCTAAGCTACTCTAACACGCAGCGGAAAACAACTCGAGCAGCAACCAGCTCACACCGGTCAGACCGGTCACCTGCACCGATCAGACCAGTCCAGAGCAACCTGCTCTATAGATGTCCAGAAAGCACGAGGCCCGCCAGCCCGTCACGAATCACGTTTTTTTATCCCGACATGAGCACGAGCCCGGCACGGTATTATCGACCTCGGGCCAGCCCGGCCCGGTACTGTGTGCCGGGCGCGGGCCGCCACCCCAGCACGCCGGGCGGCACGAGCCCGACACGATTTGAAGGCCTGGCCCGTTAAGGGCCCGTCAACTCCACCACATATGTAAAAAAACTAGGGTTCCAAGTTCCTCTTTAGTCTTCAACTGTTACCGGTCAACCCCCATCCATCCGCCGCCTGCCCGCCTGGCGCCTCCGCGCGACGGCCGTGACCGCGCCTGCCTCTCCCTCCCTCTTCGGCTCTTTCCCTCTGCCCTCTGCAGACGGGGCGCCGCTGCTCGCCCCTCTCTCCCGCGGCTCCCTAATCCCTCGCCCCTCTCTCCCGCCGCAGGTCGCAGGGCGCCGGCGCCGCGGCGTGCCGCCGTTCGCTCCTCCCCTACGTCGCCGCACCCAACTGCGGATCTGCCGCCGGCCGGTGCAAGCTGGTGACTGGCGCTGCCCCTCCTCTCCACCGTCGGCAGCCGACGGCACCGCGCCACCTCTGCTCTCCTCCACTGCCGGCGCGGCGCGACCCTCCTCTGCTCTCCTCCGGCGCGTGGAGCTGGGCGGCTGCGCCTGCGGCTCGGAGCTCCGGACGGACCACAGATGTGGCGGCCGGCGGTGGCCCATCCAACTACTGTTGCGGGCTTCGGGCCGCCTACGTGTAAGCGTAGGGCCGGGCTACTTCGTGCTGGCCCGGCACGAAACGACACGATGGGCCCGGACTTGGGCCGTCGCCACAGCTCGTGGGCGGCCCCAGCACGGCACGGTGGGGCGTAGTGCCGGGCCAAGCTCGGCACGAAGTTGAACGGGCCACCCCGAGCCCGGGCCAGGGCTGGGCCGGGCGGCCCGGATGGACATCTATAACCTGCTCTGAATTCTCTCAAACTTGCCCAGCAAACCTAGAAGGCAATTCTAGGATGTGGAGCAACAGGGAGAAATCCAGAAATCTGCCTCGCAAGCGAAAACACCCCAAAATTCGAGCACACCGAAAACTCTCCATAGTCAAACTTGCATCAGAAGCACTCTGAGAACAAGTAGCACAACCAACAGCAGCAAAGAGGTTTTCCCAACTGGAAGCCTTGCACTGGTCTGACCGATGCACACCACTGGTCTGGCTGGTTTGGCTCAGGAAACCCCAACTGTGAAAACTCGATCTCCAAGGGCCAAAACTGCACGAGACTGAAATAGCGGCAAGCCAAGATCACGACCAACACTCCAGAGAAGAACGCCCCGAGAAACAGCCACAGCAGGCCGCACCGGTCTGACTGGTGGAGGGCACCGGTCTGGCCGGTAAAGCCTGGGCTGCTCGGGATGAACTCCACCCGCGAGTCAACTCCCACCTTCTAATGCCTCGATCTCCCGATTCACTCCATGGATTCAAGTAAGACTTTGGAGATAGGTGCATCACCTCATGGACAAGCCATGCCTAAGAGATCGGCCCCAAATATCCACTAAATCAAGAGGAATCGAAGGATGAACACCAAGAACACCTGTTCCCAGAACACAAAGAAAACCCCAAATTGGAGCACGCAAACCCACGGATTTAGAGGAGGGATCACAAGGAAAAGAATCACAAGGGGCTCATGTATACATCCCACATCAAATTCGCAAAGGGGAGGCCTCAAATCAACCACAAGAAAATCGCCAAGAAAAGGCTACAAAAATCCACAAAAAGGAAAACGGGAATCACCACCATAAGAGTTAGAGGAACCACGCCGAACCTTCTATACATTGAAGGAAAGATTCATACAAGGTCTAACTTGCCTCCCTAGCATCCATCCTTCTCTCAAGATCTCTCATGAAGCTCTCAAGCTAGTCCTAGAGAAAATAGGTAGCTAAAAAGAGAAAATACCAAGAGCAAAAGAAAACCCTAAAGCCCAAGAGATGGCTGCCACAACCCTTCCACCAAGTTTATATATGAAGTCCTCTGGTGGGGGTAAATGACTAGGATGCCCTCTAGGTGATACAACCCCTCGAAGGGCATATTTGGAAACTTGACAGCCTTTCCATCAGACGGACGCCCAGCAACCGCACATTGCGTAGTCTCGACGCCAAGCTTGTGATCCCAACGCGTGTCCTCCGCTTCGAAGCACCCGATGCTCCTCGGTCGCCACCTGTCAGATCAGTGTCCACCACCGGTCAGACCGGTCCACACCGATTAGGCCGGTGAGGCCTACCGGTCAGACTGGCCCATTGCAGCTCTGAGTCACTGACCCCTTGGACTTGGCTTTGTGGCGCAACCAAGGAACCCAGTGGTTTTCTGGTGAACCACTGCAAACCCCGCGAGCTTGGTGCGACCTCCACGCCGAGCTCCTCGACTTGGCCGCCACGTCCGCTCCGGCTCAATATTGGCTTTCGGATCAACCAATGAACCCGCTATCATCTGACTTCGACTTCCTCTTCTCGCACCATGTGACTCGAACTTGATGCCGTCTGGCCACCGGGTCCATCGAACCAAGCCTACTTGTCCCTCCAATCCTTCGGAGGCCCTGCAAGGCTAAGACCTTTCGTGCTTGATCTTCACCTGCACCAACGATCACCAAGCCGCAGCCTACATCCACAAGATAGAGCACCACATCAGTCCACACAATATTGTCAATCACTCATCAATAGAGAGTGGCCAACAACTAGCCATCGGACACTCTGGTCCTCAATCTCCCCCTTGATGAGTGCATTGACAACACACCACATAATCGATACATAAAGAAAAGTAAAGACGAAAGACAAATGAAAACCTCCAAACAAGTGATCCAAAAACCAAACAACACAAACCCTGATCACTTGCAATCCAAAGTCTCGGTCCCCTAAGGCAAGGGCAACAGCTCAACACAACCAAGACTAACACCACCACAGCTCACAAAGAGCAAAGCAAAGCTCACACAGAGCAGACCAACCAAAGCAAGAACTCAGACGACACAAGGAGCTCCCCCTAAACACATGCAGCTCCCCCCTGAGCAAATGCAACTCCTCCTGAACCAAACCATGCAACTTACCTGGAGCAACCGAGCTCTCAGCTCACACCGGTCCAGGCACTGGTCAGACCGATGACCATATCCACAGTGCACCCGGTTCGACCGGTCAGACCGGTGCCCACACCGGTCAGAACGATGACCATCTGGGAAAATACACATGCTCATTTTTCATCCGAAACTCCACCAAAACTCTCTAAATGTATGCAGCAAGCTATTCCATGCCCAAACCTCTCCTCTTTGTTGGCAATGCATGAATCAAGGCATTTCTACAAAAAAAATTCAACTCTAGGCTTCTCAAATGGACATAAAGCCATAAAATGTGCTAGGAACAAGCAAATGGACTACTTAGAGTTGACAAATGTTCAAAATAGCACAGCCATCAAGAATGTTCAGTTGCATACACACAAGTTCAAGCCATAGTAAAAAATTAGCATTTTTGCAAAAAATTTCCTCTCATGAGCTAAAGACCTAAACATGAGCAAAGCATACCAAAGTGAATTTAGATCACACAAACTTCATGCTAGGTCATATATCATCATCACAAGATCATTACAAACACCCATAAGCATCTCATGTCATGTTAAAGCCACCGAGCCATGTGTCTACTTCTTAAAATGAGACTTCTCATGGTAGACAACATGCAACGGTTTAGCACCCATAAAAAATTAGTTTTAAAGCATTTATGACATGGAGTAAGTGAGAGCATAACTTCAAGCACAAGCATTTCATACGAATTTTATTTTTTATACTCCCTCCGGTTTGGTAAAAGAAGTCGTTTTGGACAAGATTTGAGTCAAACATTGGGAATATAAATCATGAATAACTTTTAAGTCGTTGAGTTTGGAAATGTGAAAACTACATGAGTAGATTTGTCTTGTAAAATACTTTCATAAAAGTATACATATGTTAGTTTTCAATAATTATTTTTATAAAAATAGGAAGTCAAAGTTGTGCTTTGGAGACCGTGTCGTTGTTCTAAACGACTTCCTTTACCAAACCGGAGGGAGTATTTAAGCACAAAATGGTACATGAAGTGCCTTTGCGGCAAAAAGAAGCTTATGCTCCCCCACAAGGTAACACATGGGCTAAACATTCATAATGACAAATGGGTCTTTGACCCCAAGTGAAAAGCACATGATATCCAACCATGAATTAAGCATGATATAAACCACCAAAGCACACTAAGATCATGCAAAGCCTTAAACTCACAAGAGAGAGCCTATCTAGCAATTTTGTCAAAAGAAAGCTATCTCGTCATGAATATACAACCAAACTATCAAGAGCATAGCTTATCATCCCAAATATCAATCAAGTACATCCACACACTCAAACATAGCATATCATAGGGATCAATGTACATAGGAGAAGCCATTCCTAACCAGTGCATATGATACAAATGCAATGCAAACCATATCTTACAAAGATGCAAAACTATACATCGAGATACAAAGATGGCTACTCTATGAATTTAAACATGCATTCTATACATCAAAGTAAAACATGTATGATACATATGCTATAAAGTGAGCTCCCAAGAACCAACTCAACACCAAAAGAGGCAAAAAAGCAAGCAAAGCTAGCAAGCTCCCCCTACACACATGCACAAGAGCCAAAGAGCATGCAAAGCTCACCCAAGATACATGTGATAGAGCAAAGCCTCAAACTACAAGGGCAACTCACAAAGACCAAAAGAAACAACAAGATCAAATGACTTTTCAATTACTTGATGCTCTCCTTTAGTCAACATATGTCCATTATACCGAAAAGTGATGTGCTCCAAAGATACCACTAGGATGAGGCTAGAGAACCACCCTCGAACTCCAGTCATGAGACAAACAACCAGAGTCGATCCGCCAAATGTTCTCCAAGCCTACCACCTGCATATCAAAAACGAGACCGAGAGCGAGCAAACATCTCAACACTGGGGTTAGCACAAAAAGAGTCAAACCAGTGTCGAGCCATTTGCTCAAAAGTGGGGTTAGCAACAATCATCCTATCACGTTCACCAAAACTATGACCACCACTCTACACCATCTCTCGTCTCACTGGAGGAGTAAGATCACCACGAAAGGGGAAATGTGGCTCGTAGCCCCTCTGAGACTCAAAGCTGCGACGGCCTCTCCCATCCTCATATGGACCATGAGGTGGAGAACGTCCAGCAAACCAACCACGACCAGACTCAACACGCCTAACACCTGTATCACGACCACCTGAACCAAACCGATCAACACCACGATCACAAAAACCAAACTGACCACCTCTCTGGGGTGCACCGGTCTGACCGGTGCCCCTGACCGGTCTGACCGGTGCCTCCCTGCCAGCAACACAGTTTCGATCAGCAACTCTCCTATCACCCCAAGTTGGTATAGATCTCACCACAGCCTCTCCTCTAGGTAGTGGCATACGAGGCTCAGGCACACCATGAGAAGGATGGTACCTGTCCTTGTTCGCCCACTCCTTTGCCAACCTCTCATCTTTCTTTTTCTTGAAACAAAACCCATCCTTGTGACCACTCTCCCCACAATACCCACACTGAAACCTCACTAGTTTTGGGTTCTCTTGTGGCTTAGTTTCTCTCGGCTTCTCACAAGGTTTCTTCTCGTTTTTCTCACTTGGCTGGGTGTTGTGTGAGATAAGTTTGGTAGGTAATTCCTTCTCTTTCTTACCACCGCCCTCATCAAACTTCTCAAAACCCAGACCACGACCATCTGCTCTCTTAAACTTAGCCACCAACATGCCCAGTTGTGGCTCCTGTGACCTCAACCAACCCACCAACTTGCGCAACCCATTATTCTCATCCTGCAGTCGGTTAACAAATTGCGCAAGCTCTAGATTTTTCTCAGCATGCAAATCACATGTAGAACAAGAAGTAGCAACAGGAGCTTTCAAAGCAGCTTCAAGAGAAACAATCCTAGCATGTGATTCATCTAGTTTTTCATGCAACATAGGACAAGAAGTGCAGGCACCAAGCAAAACGGACCTAGACTTCATCTCATCAAGCTCATCCCTAAGCACATCTAGTTCCTCCAACTTAGAGGCATGCTTCTCCTTAAGCACAGTCAAAATAGACAGAAAAATAGTGCAATCAAAGCAATCAACCTCATCACTAACCACAGGAGCAAACTTAATAGCATCCAAAGCAAGCATATCATCAAGATGCCAAGCCTCTAACTCAGCCACTCTCTCCCTAGCTTCCTGTAAAGAGGCTCTAAGCTCTCTCCTCTGCTTCTACGCATCTCTGAGCACATTATCACGATTATCTAGCAATTCATTCAACTCTGCATTCTCCTTGAGTAGGAAGGCAAGGTTAGGAGTTGCCTCTTCCTCAGAGTCGGAGTCGATGTGACTTGTCCTGGCCACTATTCTTGCTTGACTTGATGCTGGTGTTGTGACCCATCACACACAAGCCGGTGAGGTTCTTGAAGGAGACCTTCTTCTTCTTCTTGCGCGTGCCGCGGTCCTCTTCTTCACTGCTTGAGCTCATGGAAGTGTCATCGAAGTCGAGGTCTGTGTCACTTGGTTCTTCGATTTTTGCTCGAGCCCTTGCCTTCTTCTTGTCACCACCCTTCCTCGATCTCTGCTCGTCCTTGTCCTCGTGCTTGTGCCTGTGTTCACGCCTCGAGCGATGCTTTTTCTCGATCTTCGGGCGGTGCTTGTACTCGTTCTTGGACTCGATCTCCTGAGGGCACTCAGTGATGAAGTGCACGTGCTTCCCACACTTGTAGAAAATCCCTGAGTTTCTCCTGAAGTTCTTCCTGTTCTTGTTCAGGTGCCTGAACCGCTTGGTCAGCAAAGCAAGATCCTCATCATCCAATGCCTCAAACTCCTTATCTGGCAAAGAAGCAAGAGCAGACAGAGAGAACATCCTAGAAGATTGATTAGAGTTAGTTCTCGGTCCAAAAACAAGAGCAAGGCTATCATCAGCAAGGCCCTTGCCCTTCTTGGCTCTCAGGTCACGGTCCACCTCGGACGACTTGAGCTTAGAGAACAGCTCGTCCACCGTCAGGGTCTCATACACACTGGACTCCTGAATAGCCTCAACCTTCGCTCTCCATACATCAAGATCCAACGCGTGTAAGAGCTTGATAGCTCTATCATGATCATCGTATGGAAGCTCGGTGATGTTGGCTCTCATGTTGTTCACAATCAGCGTGAAGCGCTCAAACATGGCATCCACAGACTCTCCGGGGAGATGAGTGAAATTCTCATACTCTCTCTGGTAGGTCATAAAGTGGCGTGCCTTCACCTGACAGTTTCCTCCATGGGCATTCCTCAGCTGGGTCCATATCCGATTTGCTAACTTCTCTCCATGCACCCTACTAAACTCGGATGCACAGAGAGTACGATAGAGATAGTCCACGGCCTTGTTGTTGGCAACGAACATATCCCTACTCCCGGGCAAAAGGAATGACTCTGGTATAAAATAGTTCTCATCAACCGTGACATCCCAAATCAACTGACCCTTTCCACGCATGAACGCGCCCATCCGAGCTTCCCACATCTGGTAGTTCTTCCCATCGAAGTGGGGAGGATCCGAACCCTTCCCTAGACCGCCATCTTTGGATCTCAACTGGTCAAGGTCTCAATGATCCGTATCCGGCTCTGATACCAATTGAAGGACCAGAATGGCGACCAGAGAGGGGGGGGAGTGAATGGGAGCCGATAAAAATTCTTCTCCGAAGAGACGAACTCGATCTATGGTCCCAAACGCAACTCCAGAGTCCTCGACACCTTGCTAGCCAAATCCACGTAGCCACTGGAGTGCTACTGGACCTAGGAGCTAGCCACATGCCCAAGCTACTCGAACACGCAGTGGAAAACAACTCGAGCAGCAACCAGCTCACACCGGTCAGACCGGTCCAGAGCAACCTGCTCTGAATTCTCTCAAACTTGCCCAGAAAACCTAGATGGCAATTCTAGGATGTGGAGCAACAGGGAGAAATCCAGAAATCTGCCTAGCAAGCGAAAACACCCCAAAACTCGAGCACACCAAAAACTCTCCACAACCAAACTTGCACTAGAAGCACTCTAAGAACAACTAGCACAACCAACAGCAGCAAAGAGGTTTTCCCGACTAGAAGCCTTGCACCGGTCTGACCGATGTGGCTCAGGAAACCCCAACTGCGAAAACTCGATCTCCAAGGGCCAAAACTGCACGAGACTGAAACAGCAGTAAGCCAGGATCACGACCAACACTCCAGAGAAGAACTCCCCGAGAAACAACCACAGCAGGCCGCACCAGTTTGACCGGTCAAGCCTGGGTTGCTCGGGATGAACTCCACCCGTGAGTCAACTCCCACCTTCCGATGCCTCGATCTCCTGATTCGCTCCACGGATTCAAGTAAGACTTTAGGGATAGATGCATCACCTCATGGACAAGCCATGCTTAAGAGATCGGCCCCAAGGATCCACTAAATCAAGAGGAATCAAAGGATGAACACCAAGGACACCTTTTCCTGTAACACAAAGAAAACCCCAAATTTGAGCACCCAAACCCACTGATTTAGAGGAGGGATCACAAGTAAAAGAACCACAAGGGGCTCATGTATACATCGCACATCAAATCCACAAAGTGGAGGCCTCAAATAAACCACAAGAAAATCACCAAGAAAAGGCTCCGAAAATCCACAAAAAGGAAAACGGGAATCACCACCACAAGAGTTAGAGGAACCACGCCGAACCTTCTATACATCGAAGGAAAGATTCATACAAGGTCTAGCTTTCCTCCCTAGCATCCATCCCTCTCTCAAGGTCTCTCATGAAGCTCTCAAGCTAGTCCTAGAGAAAATAGCTAGCTAAAAAGAGAAAATACCAAGAGCAAAAGAAACCCCTAAAGCCCAAGAGATGGCTGTTGGGTATTTTAGCGTCACACGAATAAATCCGCAAGCGCACGGATACCGTTGTAGCTTTCACCTCAGAGTATCCCAAGGGTATCGAATCCAAGGGAACGTGTGTGCACTAACTTCGTACTAGTCGGTCCAAAGACACACCCAGATAAGAGGCAAGGATAGAGAGGATTCCTAAAGATAGCACTATAGATGAGATTAAAGGTCGATCTCTAGATAGAACTTGGCTTAGGGTACCGATAGCCCTGACTTAACAGGCGACTCCGGCACGTAGATCTATGTGGAACGGAGCTCTGACTATATCCAGCCACGGAGGATCAACGAGGGCCAGACGGGCTGTCACCACCACCTGGACTGCCTCTACCCAACCTTGGGATAAGCCGAACGAATGATAACCGGTAGCGTGACACAACGTCTACGCTGTGGTTACTGTTGTAGCCAACAGACTACGGCACTCTGTACTTATAGAACTACGACCACGGAAGAGAACTGATCTCACTCACTATATGCACTACTAGCTTATACTAAAGGCATACAAGAGAGCACTCGACCCCGTACTATGCTTCCAACGTATACGAACAACTTGCAGCAGACGAACGCATAAACCCAGGATCTACGCACTAGCAGAGGAAAAAGTCTACTCATGCAACCTAGCATAAACTACTAGAAAGGAATCACGAATGTCACTTTGGTCTAAATGGAACATGCAGGAATATCCACTATATTCTAATAGATGAACACACATACAAAAGGATACGAGAACTATGAACTTGTGCCACAAGATTAAAGGATTGTGTTCGCGAAGAACACAAGCCTCTAAATCAAGAACACACGAAGAACACAATAACATATCACCTATGCATGAATCCTACTTTAGTCTAAATAGAAAAATACAAGAATACTCACTTTAGTCTAAATGAAGAACAACAACATCGTAGAGGCACATGACTCTCTCTCTCTCTCTCTACTCTAAGCACTAGCTAGGAGAGGAGCCTTGGATGGGTGAAGTGTCTCATTTCCTACCCCCTCCCCTTCTATTTATAGGCAAGGGGGTGGCTTGCTCGGAGTGCCAAATAAATCCAAAACACCCCAGGATGCCTTGAGGAACTAATGGAGAGCTGCCACGCGTCGGCTGGGGACGAGGCGAGCTTCGAGAGCTTCGGCCGAACTGGGGATCGGCCGATCCCCAGGTCGGTTCGTTTCCACCGCCTTTCGTCTAGGTGACTGCCAGGTGGGCCTCAAGGCATGTATGGGTATGTATGCGGTGTTTTTAGCTTGTTTCCGTGGGGATGTGGACCCTTGAATCCGCGTACTGGCTCCTAATTGGTCGAAGGTGTGTTTCCTTGGATTGGTGATGTGTCACGGACACATGGCATCCTACGTGGCAACACGTCACCACGTGGTCTGTGGGTCCCACCGGGCCCACATGATATCAAGATGGTGATCTTGTCTTGTGCATATCTCTTTCATCCGGACTCAGAAGTAGACAAATGATATATCCATTTCGATCGTCTCGACGAGCCCGTCGCAGTGGTGTAATCCAATTTGTCATTTGAGATAGTTTATGATGATGCCATATTCGTGCCATTGGTTCACTTGCTCTCAACAGTATCATTTCACATGCATTTTGGTGTGTCCTGCAACAAATGTTAGAAACACCAACACTTGTGGAACTTGTTAGTAATAACCCCTATTCTAGTGTTGATGATCATATTTCATGTATTTAATGCAGGAGTTGACGACATAAAAGTGGTACTTAAGAGCCGTCAACAATGGCTGCCACAACCTTCCACCAAGTTTATATATGAAGTCCTCCGGTGGGGGTAAATGACTAGGATGCCCTCTAGGCAATACAACCCCTCGAAGGGCATATTTGGAAACTTGACAGCCTTTCCATTGGACGGACGCCCGGCAACCTCACCTTGCGTGGCCTCGACACCAAGCTTGCGACCACGATGCGTGTCCTCCATTTCGAAGCACCCGACGCTCCTCGGCTGCCACCGGTCAGGCCGGTCCACACTAGTCAGGCTGGTGAGGCCCACCGGTCAGACCGGCCCAGTGCAGCTCTGAGTCGCCGACCCCTCGGACTTGGCTTTGTGGCACAACCAAGGAACCCAGTTGTCGGGGACGGTCATTAGGGCCCCCTAACTATGGAGATAATCACCCTCGTTAAACGCAATAGCGTATGGACCAAATCCCCCACAAGTCGCCTCAAGGTACGCGGCGGGCCCACGGCCTGCCAAGGCCCAACGGCAGCCCAAGGCACTTCGTCAAGGGGATCCGCCGGCGCCTCTAACTTTCCACCTCGCTCGAGGGTCTCAGACCCTCGAGCGGGTTTCCTCCTCGCTCGAGGGTCTCGGCCCCTCGAGCGAGCGACCGGCTCCATCTCGATCGGGGCCGCCTTCTCGATCTGTAGCGCCTCGCTCCGCTTCTCCTCTGACAACGGCATTTAATGCCTGGATCCACGGCGGGACACCCAAGTCAAAGGCGAATCCGCCTCCATGCCGCACGGCTGACACAGCCTGGGCAAATGACACCGCCACAGTGCAACCTACCCCGCCGTTGTGCGGCCACCCCTGGCCCTGTGCGGGGGCTGTGTGGCACTGTGCGGACAGGCTGGCGTCATTCTGCAGCACTGTGCTACATGCTCCTGTCCTTCCCCTGCGGCAAGACCCTCAAACAGGCATGGGGGCACCCTCGAAAGGTGTACGAACAGCGAGCGGACGCACGCGCGGATCGGCACCGCCATACGGGCGACGTGCGCCGCGTTTCCTCCACCAACTTCGGCGCTGTGCGGCCATCCCTGGCGCTGTGCAGCCATCCCCGGCGCTGTGCCGCCATCCTTGCCGCTGTGCGACAGGTCGCGCAACGCTGTGCGGACAGGCCGATGACATCCAGCGACCCTGTGCTGCCAACTCCCGTCCTCCCTCTGGCGACCGGCCCCTCGATTCAGCAGGGGTGACCCCTCCAAGCCACGACTAGACAGGTGACAGGGGCCACCACGCCGCCCGCGGAAGCCGGAGATCGCCACCAACCCGCGTCAGGAGTCGGGACGTGCGGGGACAAGACCGCTGGCGCCATACCTGCTAGTACACGGCCACTGTGCCGGCTATTGTGAAGCACTACTGTAACTGCCCTCCCTTGGCCTATAAAAGGGAGAGGCAGACGCCCCTGTGCTGGCACGACTACAAGGACGCCCATTCACACACACTCGCCCGCTCGCAGCACTCCACTCCCTTTCCGATATTGGCACCTGCCTCAATCATCTAGCTGGGACTTGGGGGAATTTCCTCCTCTCCCGCCTTGCTTGTAGCCCCCCTCTACAGACACCCCCGGTGCAAGTTAATATAGTGCAAAAGCACACTCTGCTAGACGTACGGCCGCGTGGCCGAAACCAGGATAATCCCCGTCTCCCATTAGCTTAGCACCGACCATCGAGAAGCCGATCTCAGCGCAAATTACTAGTTGGTGCCGGTGCTAATCCGGACACCGACAGTTGGCGCGCCAGGTAGGGGGTGCGCTGTGATCATCTACCCGTCTTCTCGATGGTGACCATCACCGAGCACACGTCGGAGAGGCCCGCCTGGGGTGAATCCGACTCGTTCCCGGCCGGATTCGAGATCTGGTTCAGGAGCATCCACTACCAGGCGACTGGCAATGGCTACCATATGCGTATCGTCAACAGGGATGCACTTAAGGCGGCGCCGCCCGGAACGGCGGCTGCGCCAATGCATGTGGCGTTCCCGCCGCAACCCCGGCGCCGCAAGCGTTCGGGAAGGCGCTCGCGACGAGCGCGCACGGAGTGACGCCAGGCGGCGGACGCTGGCACCCCCATGCGGGTTGAAGCCGACGAGCGCCCACCTGTCGCCACAGGACAAGGAGATACACCCCCACCAGCAGGCGCGACGACGCACCCCGTCGGAGAGGCTACGGCCGCGCGGCCGCAGTTCCTCCACGGGCTGCAGAGCGCGAGCATGGCGTACTCTTCATCGGTTGGCACCAACCTGGCCGCGTACGAGGACCTCACGGACCATCACTTCATGTCCATCCGGAACCTCATCGCCACCTTGCCCGATGAATCCTACCGCGACACCGACGGCGAGGAGCGCAAGTATGGGCGCGGGGGGGCGGAATGGGACTACTCCGGGCTATGGGACCCCGACACTCTCAGGTAGTTTCAGGCCGCGGTAGACTACTGCCTCACCTGCTCTGACGACTCCAGCGAGGGGGATTACGATCCCACCCGTGAATGCTTCGTCGTCGTCATCGGCGAGGGCGAAGCCACAGGAGGCGGAGCGAGTGACACAGCGGTTCGCAACAACGTGGCAGTAGGCCCGCCCGCGGGGACACCAGCGCCACCCGGGCGAGTACGGCCACCACGCCGCTCCGCGCACCCTCGTAGGCAAGGCGTTCCGTCAGCGCTTCTACTGGCCGACGGCGGTTGCCGACGCCAACGAGGTCGTACGCACCTGCGAAAGGTGCCAGTACTATGCGCGCAAGACCCGCCTCCCGGCTCACACGCAGCAAACCATCCCCATCACGTGGCCTTTTGCCGTGTGGGGACTGGACATGGTTGGGCCCTTGCGCAAGGCGCCCGGGGGCTTCACCCACATACTGGTGGCCATTGACAAGTTCTCAAAGTGGATCGAGGTCCGTCCCATCAGCAGCCTCAGGTCTGAGCAGGTCGTGCTGTTCTTCACAGACATCGTCCACCGGTTTGGGGTACCCAACTCCATCATAACGGACAACGACACTCAGTTCACCGGCAAGAAGTTCCTAGAATTCTGCGACAGCTACCACATCCACGTGGATTGGTCATCCGTAGCACACCTATAGACTAATGGCCAAGTAGAGCGTGCCAAAGACATGATTTTGCAAGGCCTAAAGCCAAGGATCTTCAACAAGCTCAATCGGTTTGGCCGGAGGTGGATCCAAGAGCTGCCGTTGGTCGTCTGGAGCCTCAGGAACACCCCGAGCAGAGCCACGGGTCTCACTCCGTTCTTCCTGGTCTATGGCGCCGAGGTTGTCCTCCCCACGGACTTGGACTATGGGTCCCCGAGGGTCAAAGCCTACCAGGAGCGGCAGAACCAGTAAGATCGCGAAGACGCGCTGGACTGCATCGACGAGGCCCGCGATGTGGCGGTCCTACACTCCCAAAAGTACCAACGATCCCTGCGGCACTACCAAGCGCACAAGGTCCGGCCTCGAGACTTCAACGAGGGAGACTTGGTGCTCAGACTTCGACAGAAGAACGAGGGCCGTCACAAGCTAACACCGCCGTGGGAAGGGCCATACATCGTCGCCATGGTCCTCAAGCCCGGCACGTACAAGCTCGTGAACGAGAAGGGCGAGATCTTCACCAACGCTTGGAACATCCAACAGCTACGTCGCTTTTACCCTTAAAAAGTTCCAAGTCATTTTGTACATATCTGGCGCCCAAGCCAGCTGTATTTGCACTAAGGTTGTGAATAAAGACAAGGGAGACTCGGCTTTCCTCTAAAAACCAAGTCTCCCTCGGGGGCTACTAGGGGGCACCCCCCTGAACGGTCCCATTTTTTCACAAACCGCCTTTTTCTTTCGAAAAATGCTAAGTAAGGTCAGGCCTCGAACACTTAGAGAAACAGAAGCAGGGCGCGGGTAACTAAGGTTAGAGTCGGACGAGCTCGGGATCGCCCACGCCTCTAGCAGGACACGGCCTCCCCCTCTCACCACTTTATCCTCGAGTCACTCGCGAGAGCGATCGACCCCGGCCAAAGTTCCTCTGAGTCACGAGGAAGGCACGAACAACATACGAAAACAAGTCGCGCACAAGTTTACATACTTAAAAGATGATTTGTTCGTTTACATGAGCCACCTGGCTCGAATCCCAGTTACGACCTAAGGGCTTCTATGCCCGGCTACTTTCAGGGCTCAAGGGGGCCTGCGGCGGCAGCATCCGGGAAGAGGTCTTCCTCGAACATGTCGGCCAGGTCGGCGGCAGCATCGGCGGCGGCAGCATCGGCTTGGTCCATGACAGCGTTCACCCCATCGTCGTCAAGGTTGTCCGCGACGACGTACCCTGTGGCCAATGCTGCGTGATTGACGGTATAGTGCGTCGACACCACGCCGAGGGTCTTCTGGACGCCGAGACAGAGAGCGCCCTTCACACGCTCGACGACACGGCCGCTCAGAGCCCTGCGGCGGCTCGCCAGCGAGCTCCCCGACGAGCCAGCACCCCCCTCCATGTCCCGGCACACTTCGAGGGCTGCCTGATCCAGGGCCTCGAACTCCTGCTGAGATGAGGTGTAGGCTGCTTGAAGCGCCTCCGCCTGCGTCACAAACTCCCCCAGAGCTTTCCGCAGCCCTGGAACAAGGAAAGGTGCGTCAAGAGCGGATCTTGACAAGCCCAAAACAACTAAGGACTCGGGGGCTACGACTTACTCTCGGTCTGCTTCTTCGCCGTCTCAAGCTCTGCACGCACAGCCCCAGCCTCTTGCTGCAGCTGCAGGATCGAGGCGTCCTTTTCCCCAACGGCGGCTTGCAGGGCCTCAACGGTGACGCCCTCTCGGACCAGAGCACCGGTGAGCAGCTCGACCGCCACCTGCCGGAGCTGGACCTGGGTGTTCGCCGCTGCCACCTCCGCGTTCCGCTGCTGGAGCGTAGTCCTGGCCCCCTCGAGAGCTGCACGCTCTTGCTGAAGCTGGGACTGTGCCTCTTCACGCGCCGTGCACTCCTGCTGGAGAGCAGACCTAGCCTCCTCGAGCGTCGCGTGCTCTCGTCGAAGCTGGGTCTGCGCCTCCTCGCGCGCAGCACGCTCCTGTTGGAGCTGACCCTCGACCCCGGTAAGCGCCTCGCTCTTCTCCTGCAGAGCAGCGCCCAGCTTCTCGACCTCCTGGGTCTTCTGCTCGGCCTGGGTCTGCCAGGACCGTGCTCCCTCAAGGGTTGTGCGATCCTGCTGGAGTTGGGCCTGCGCCTCGGTGAGAGCCATCTCCTTTTGCGCCAGCAAGGATTGGACCTCGGTGTGCGCCTCGCGCGCCTTCCGAAGCTCCTCGTTCACCGCCGTCAGCGCCTCCTCCTTCCTCTGAAGCACGACCTTCAACCCCTCGGCCTCTTTGGCCCTCTGCGCTGCCACAGCCCACTGGGAGTCACGTTCCTCCTCTGCGCGGAGAAGGTTGTACTCAAGCCAGCCGTTGTCCGTCTGCAGAGCCTCCATCATCGCGTCCAGACCGTCACGCTGCGTCCTATACCAATCGAGGTCGGAGCACAGCTAGGCAATGTGGGTGATCCTCTCACCCGCCTGTCTCTGCAGCTCCTGCAGATAGAGAAGGGGAGAAGAAAGAAAGTCCAACAAAAGACACACGAACAAAGGAAAGAGAACCAAGCGGCCCTCGAACAAGCGCACTTACTCGAAAGACTTGGAGCGACCTGCCCCCATGGAGCTGGAGGGCGTCGGCAAGGGCATTCTGTAGGGAGGCGCTGAGGCCGCCGAATTCCCGCCACAGCTCCCTCTCCGCCCTTGCCTCTTCCACCAGGCTTGATGGGACTCCGGGAAGGCAGAGCCCCTGCTCCCACTGTGATGCTCCAGCGCTGGACGATGGGGCCGCGCACCAGACGTTGACGCCCCAGCGTCGGTCGCCGGCGCCGGTGGCACCACTCAACCGTCAGGCCGCACCACCAAAACCCCGAGCACGGGCCCGGGGGCTGGTGCGGCCGCCACCACCACCTGACCCTAGCAGGGGTCGAATCACCATCAGCAGGAGTTGTGCCCTTCGCACGGCCCTCTGTTCCCCGGCTCGCGGTGCTGGCCTGCTCCCGCCCCCGCTGGGTCCCTCGGACCACAGCCGCGCGAAGGGCCTCCACCACTGCCTCCTCTCGTCGCTGCAGCCCCGTAGCCGTAGCCCCCGACCGTGACGCCTCGCTCGTCATGGTAACCGCCATCGCCCGCGGCCTCCTCGTCGAACGAGGCCCCGTCGTGCATGGCGCATCCTGCGCCCCCACCTTGAGTGCCTTCACGGGCACGAGATCGGGGACGGCGGCCGCCATGCTAATGAAAGCAGAAGGGAAAGATCAGCGAACAAATCTGCGATATCAAGAACATGGAGAGCGGAATACAACTCACCGCAGGCCAGAGATGCGCCGCTTGCGCTTCCTTGAGAGATCTGGGGGCGCCACTCCCGACTCGGCTGGCACCCCTGACGACACCCCCTCGCGAGGGGCACCATATCCGCCTCAGGGGCGGGCTCCGCGAGGACCTCCTCGTCCCTCGGCGATGGGGGCGGTGAGCTCTCCCATCTGTTGGAGATGGTCCGCTCCCCGTCGCTGTCCTCCTCGTCCGAATTCGTGTTTATCGGCTCCGGCGGGGGGAGAGGCCCTGCTGCTCCTGCACCAGGTACTCCTCGTTGTACCTGTCGAGGCGCTCCTACCTCCTCGTCTTCCTCGACCTCGCCTGGTCTGCCAAGTCCTTCTGCCTTTACTGCCTGGAGCGGTTGGCGGCGTGCGACCTGGGCGTCGGCGGATCCGAGGTGGGGACATTGATGTGCACCCCCTGTCACCAACAATTACCGTTAGTACGAGCACGGGGACGAAGCGGGTGAATTGAGTAACCGAGTCTCACCAGATTGCCGCGGTTCGGATCCGGGAGCATCGCAAACGACCACAGGTCGTCGTCGCTGTGCGGCACCGTCTTGAGGTTCACCGCGCGCCTCGCCCTCGCGGGCGCGTACGCTGGGGCGAGCGGCTCCTCAAGCAGCCGCGAACACGCCAGGGCCGCGGGGTCGGCGTCGTTCCCCATCTCGAAGATGGGGAGCTCCCTCTCCATGAGAGGGATCACCCGCTGGAGGTGGAAGTTCGCGATGACAGCCGCCACGGTCAGCCCGGCGTCCGCCAACCGGCGCAAGGTGTC
This sequence comes from Cenchrus fungigraminus, assembly GCA_036936925.1. Lineage (NCBI taxonomy): Eukaryota > Viridiplantae > Streptophyta > Magnoliopsida > Poales > Poaceae > Cenchrus > Cenchrus fungigraminus. The sequence goes on along the minus strand of CM072773.1, from coordinate 115,037,524 downwards.
GGTGAGAGGCTCGAGCTTCTTCTGCCTCGCCGCGGGCGACACCCTGTGCGCCCATGAAACCGGCCTCTCCATCAACACCTTCCCAATGTACGGCAGGAGCCCAGCTCCATCACTGCGTAGATAAAACCACCCCTTTTCCCAGTCGGAGTTGTTCGTTGTCATCGAGCAGAGCAGGTACAACTCCTTCCGGGAATCACGCACCGCAAACGTGAGACCGCCGGCGACCAGCCCCTCCATGGACTGCCGGCGTGTCCTTCTCTCCCCCATGGCGAGCGTGTGGAGCTCACCCCAGAAGAGGTGGATCCACAAATCCCAGTGCGCCGGGATTCCTAGGAATCCCTCGCAGACGGCAACGAAGGAAGCCGCCTACGAGATGGTGTTAGGGGCGAAGTTATGGAGCTCCACCCCGTAGTGGTAGCACAACCCCTGCATGAACTTGCTTGCGGGGGCGTTGAATCCGCGCTCGTGCAGCCGCATGAAGCTCACGACGTAGCCCAGTGGCAGAGACGGCTCCCGGTGCGACGCCGGCGGGATGATCCACGCCGGGTTCGCCTCATCGCCGACCGGCGCCAGCTGACCGCCGGCGACCAGCCCCTCCATGGACTGCCGATCCCCCGACGACCGGGGCCATGGGTGTGCCTCCAACACTCTGAGTGCAGCCATGGACGGAGGATGCAAAGTGGATGCTGGGAGACGAAGCAGAGTGGGTGTGCGTGCGCAGATCTGGAGCGGCAGAACGCGCAGCAACGAAGAAGGCGAAGAGAAAGGGGCGCTCACGAATGGCTAAGGTAAGGAGCTCCTCCCTGCGCCCTCTGCTTTTATAGAGTAGGAGGGGGCGGAGCGCCCGGCGATGCGGCGGACAGCGGTAATTAATGCGGTGGATGCCGCCCATCACTAACGGCAGGGCCCCACCGCCCCGAAGCGGCCGCCCACGCGCGTGTGCGCCATAATTACTACACGGTAATCCAAGAGTCGCTATGTCCCTTCTTTTCACCATCGCACATCGCTCACATCGTTTCACCTGAAAGGGTGCGCCCACTTCGCCTGCCCACACCACGTCGGCCACGACCGAGCAGGTGCGGCAGCCGGCCGCCCTGCGGCCGAGTTTCAAATGACAGGGGATTCCTTCTTGTATAAGGAAAGCCCTCGGAGCCCTCAAACTAGGGATTCGAGGCCCGACCCCTCGAAGGGGTATGACAGGCGTCCCAATCCAAGGTAGTTAAGGTCGCAAGGCAACGATTTGTCGAACATGCCCTCGAGAACGAACTCAGGGAGGCCCAGGGCTTAGGCTCTCGGGTCATTACTGATCAGCGGCTCGAGGCCCGGCCCGCCGAGGGTACGACAGGCGCCGCAGATGCCCCCCATCTTTGGGAAAGTACTGATCAGTGGTTCGAAGCTTAGCTCGACGATGAGTCGACAAGCGCCACAGATCCGCAAAGCCGGGAGCGCACGGCGCACCCGCAAAAGCCCTACTGATCAGGGGTACAGAGCCTGACCCTCGACAGGTTCGAACAGGTGCCTCAGATCGACAGAGTCAGGAACAATCAGGGCGTGCGCGATCAAGTCTGTCCCCGAACGCGAAGTTCGGGGGCCCCACATATCGTGTTCATGGCCAGGACAAAGGCAGCCAATCGAGGGATCCCATCGAGGGAGTGCTTCCGCGCCCTCGGTCCCTAGCGAACGGGACCGAGCCCTGCTTGGCAAACCTTTGCAAGCGCTTACATGGACGTGTCTCCGGACCACGAGCCGACCCCTATCGAACGGGGCACGGATGCCCACTTGAACTATCCGTTAACAGCTCACCGAGGCAACCGTCGCTCGCCGCTCGCTCGAGGGTAGCACGGATTGCCTCACCCCTCCACCCTGTGGAAGGGCAGCGAGGGTCGTAATAACAAAGCCGAGAGTTTCACCTGATCGTCCCTGATCGGGCCAGGGCTCGGGGGCTCCTCGCATCACAACCACCCCAATGATCACCGCATTAATCTGTGAAGGGTTGAAGCCCCGCGCAAATGGGTAACTAGCCCGAAAACACCTTGGGTCGGCTCGTTGCTTCCCCACCTGCGTAGATTGCCGATGCCGGCTGAGATATCGTCGAGGCCGGCTGAAACAAACGCAAGGCGAGCCAGTTACCCAGCACTTCTAACCTCTGCATGAGTGCTCGCACTCCTGCACGGCTTCGGGGGCTTACACCGGCGGGTGCGCTAGCGCACCCCCACAGGAAAACGTGCACGATCAAAGGCGAGGAGACTCGCACATAGCACCCAAGGACAACATCCTTTGTCGGAATGGTGCCCACTTCCTCAAAGGCTGGGGGGCTACTGTCGGGGATGGTCATTAGGGCCTCCTAACTAAGGGGATAATCACCCTCATTAAATGCAATAGCGTACGGACCAAATCACCCACAAGTCGCTTCAGGGTACGCAGTGGGCCCACGGCCTGCCAAGGCCCAACGGCAGCCCAAGGCACTTCGTCAAGGGGATCCGCCGGTGCCTCCAACTTTCCGCCTCGCTCGAGGGTCTCGGCCCCTCGAGCAGGTTTCCGCCTCGCTCGAGGGTCTCGGCCCCTCGAGCGGGTTTCCACCTCGCTCGAGGGTCTCGGCCCCTCGAGCGAGCGACCGGCTCCGTCTCGATCGGGGCCGCCTTCTCGATTTGTAGCGCCCCGCTCCGCTTCTCCACTAACAACGGCATTTAATGCCTGGATCCGCGGCGGGACACCCAAGTCAAAGGCGAATCCGCCTCCATGTCGCGCGGCTGACACAGCCTGGGCGACTGACACCGCCACAGTGCAACCTACCCCGCTGCTGTGCGGCCACCCCTGGCCCTGTGCGGGCGCTGCGCGACGTTGTGCGGACAGGCCGGCGTCATTCCACGGCACTGTGCTACCTGCTCCCGTCCTTCCCCTGCGGCAAGACCCTCGAACAGGCATGGGGGCACCCTCGAAAGGTGTACAAGCGGCAAGCGGATGCACGCGCGGACCGGCGCTGCCGTACGGGTGACGTGCGCCACGTCTCCTCCACCAACTCCGGTGCTGTGCGGCCATCCCTGGCGCTGTGCAGCCATCCCCGGCGCTGTGCCGCCATCCTTGCCGCTGTGCGATAGGTCACGCAACGCTGTGCGGACAGGCCGATGACATCCAGTGGCCCTGTGCTTGTTGACGGCTGTTAAGTGCCTACTTTAACCGTCAATATACTCATGAATAAAGGAGCATAAGGCATTTCTTACACGTATTTAGTTAACAATAATGTAGTTCCACTTGTCCTTGGAGATTATTTGATTGTAGGAAAATAAGCAGGAAAAGAGTGACAAACTCACCTTCTATGGTCCATGCCACATCACCTCATCCTAGTGGGCTGCCAACAAGGATGCCATGCATGCAAACCTGCCAACTAGGGAGCCATGCATGCATGCCATGCAAGCAATCCAAGTGAAGCAACCCCCGACAAATCAGAGTGTGACACGTGGACATCACATGGATCCATGGGCCCACAAAGGCATGCAAACCGCGCCAAAACAGGGTGGACACCGGGAACCGACCTAAGGACCCACAGGGCAGCCTCCAGGAGGAAGCACACCTCGAGTGGGGCCCACAGGGGGTCGGCCGAACTGACCTTCTGGCCGCCACTCAGGGGCTTCCATGTGGTAGCTCCCCATTGGTCCTAGGCGCCATTCCAGGGGTGTTTGCCTCCATTCCTCGCCGGTGCACGGGCCTATAAATAGAAGGAGAGGAGGTTCACTTATGAGACATCCACACTTGCAACACCTCTCTCACTTTTAGTCTCAAGGCTAGGAGGTAGGCTAGAGTAGTTCTAATTTAGGTTCCAAGTCTACTTTGGGATCTAGGTATGAGTTCTCTTGTATCTTATTTCATTTGTATGACTTTGATCTACTTCAGTTATTTATCTATTTCATATAAAGTTGTGTTAGGATACATGAGTGATTTGTTCATGTGTTCTTCACCTGTTCATCACTTAGAGGCTCCAGTTCTTGACGAACAAGGCCTTTCGATCCACTTGACAGGTGACTTTTACAAGTTTCTGGTGTTTGTTCATAAGTTAGAGGCTCGTGTTCTTCGCGAACACGACCCTTTGATCCAGTTGAACAGACATAGGAAAACACGAATCCGTTTGTGTACCTAACTTGGTTTGATCTATTTAGATGACATGATTGTGTTGTATGATGTCTGTGCTTAAGCTACGGTACTCGGTGTAATTGGCTGGTTTATCTGGTGGCTTGACCTGGGTCACAATAGCCCGGGCCGGTCAAGTCCGGCTAACAACGTAAGAATGGTGCTTGGGTTGCGTAGCTACCTTATTTATGAGTTTATCCCACGGTTTGTCTTGGGGTAGGCCGCGGTAGTGACAGCCGTTGGTCCTCTGAAATCCCCCACATTCGGATAAGCTGTAGGAGTCTAAAATATAACAACCGGAGTTGTGCGGAAGCAACGCGGGAGGTTATCTCCCCGTGGTACCTGGGTGCTTAAGTCAATGTTCTTCAACGCTAGTGTATCTAACTCGTTCCTACCAGCTTTATGTGTATAGTACATAAGAACCTAGAACTAACTCGTATGTCGCCTCCTATGCCTAGGACCCCTTAGAGAGAGAGTGAGTGTGTGTGTGATCACACTACCCCCTTTATCATATTTTACCCCTGCACTTGAGTGTCTGATTTATTTCCGTCTATGATCTATACTCATTGCAATAGAGTTGATCTTGTCATTCCGCCAATGCCTTCCTTGGATTCCATACCCTTTGGAATACTCCTTTGGGGAAATGCTACAATGGTACTTCCGTGCGCTTGCGGATCTCTGTAACGTTAAGAATTACCAACCAGTATTTCTGGCGCTATTACCAGGATGGGTTCCAAACCTGTTCTTAGGTGATTGCGTTAAGAAATGTCAACAGTGCTGCCAACTCCCGTCCTCCCTCCTATAACGACCCGGGTTTTCAAAAAGGGAAACCCCGTCATCCTGCTCTCGTGATAGTCCCTGGATCAGACGCTATCACGCACAGACATCCATCACAGATAAATATCACAACCATACATCGAAATAATGCATCAGAGTATGAATATAATCTTATTATTACATGTCCTGAATAATCGGAGTACATCAATACACGCCTCTTGGCGGAATAACATGAATAAGAGCCTACGCAGCGGTAGCTAGCTTCCAGAAGGTGTCTCCATCTTTATTCTTCTCTCCCACAGGCATCCTTGAGCGAAGCGACGTGCCCCTCAGTCGTACCATCCGTCGGCATTATTGTCGTAGACTGACTCATACCCTGCAAGCTCAGGGGCTATCCCCAAGGTTCGGGATAGGTCCACGTCACCAACCGTATGCAAGCTCTAAGTGGCCTACTTCTAAAGGTAAAGAGGGGAACAAGGTAGAGGCTGGGTTTCCTAAGCAGTAGTAGTATCAATATAAATAGAATAACATCTCCATATTCCCACTATTTCCCATAACACTCATCCGCAAACGGTTCCACCTGGTTACCTAGATCACCGTCACCATCTCCTAACTCCATCTAGGGTCGGTGCGAGAACTCCCTCTCCTCGCACCTCAATGGTTGCACCCGGATCCGCGAGGCAGAGGGAGCAACTCTCCTCTCCCCGAATACAACCACGGCTCACCATACACTCTCATCCTATAAGGGGCAGGTAGAAATCCCAAAACGTAAGAGTCAGAGTAAACAACGGGCATGTCCATAACCGAGGACGCGGCTATACGTATAGATCTAAACTCTGTAGAGCGTGTACACCAATACCCAACTCGGAATAGCACCCGGACGGTGTACGGCCGACCGAGCCTACCCAACCGAACGAACACCTAGGAGTTACAATTCCATCCTGCATCCGGGTCTCGTTGCGGTCCCTCGCAAAGGACCACCCCAGAACTGTGAACATGCCCCCGTGTGGCCACACGGGGAGCGCCCAAAAGGGAAGGGACTTCACCCTATACCCTCTCACTGATACCCTCTATCCTACTAGCAGGTATGGTATCGCACTTGCTAGGGTCGAAACGGCCCTATCCCCACTCTCGGCGAGGTGGTGTGTACGAAAGTCCCGTGTAACAAAGCGACCCACTCGGTTTCAGACCGGGGCGAGCTCCTATCCTCCAAGTCATCACAAAAACCCCTACACCTATGCTCCTAAAATAGTGTACCCGCCATAGGTACTAAACTGGGCATCGCCCGAGAGACGATCCCTGGCCCCCGATCCCGGATCGGGTTGTCTTGAGCTCACCCCCGCCAAGTATCCCAAAAACTCCTTCTCCTGCCGGTTTTTCCCCACACATGCCAAGAAACTACCACATAGTCCCAACACATGCACAGCAAGCTCAGCGTATCAACACGCGTAAATAAAGTAGTAGTAGTAGTAGTAGGTCAATCAAGGACAGGGTAGTAAAAAGGGTAGTGCAAGGGTTTCATCATATTCATCATCATGCATAAGTAAAGCGCTAGCAGTTCTAAAGCAATGCCTAATGGGCATTCAAAGTAGGTCGGGCGTGAACCTGGGCGCGAGTAGTCGTCGTAGCCGAGGTCGTCGTCGTAGTCCTGGCTCAGCTCTTCGGCTCCGGCGGCTCCTAGAATCATATTTAAATAAATAAACACGGATGCTAATTGCAATAAATCCAAGACGAAGAGCAATTAAGACCCAAAAAGAGGCAAACTCTAGCCTAGCGTGAAGTTTGGAATTTTAGAAGATTTTCGGAAGAAGTTTTGTATTTTTCGGAGTTAAAACGGATTTAATATGAATTTCCAAAGAGAAAATAGATTTCTTAAAATCAAATACGCATATACAATATTGCAGACTTTAGGCTTAGCTATAGACCTACTCTAGCGGACTCTACCTAGGCTTTTAGCTGGCGGCAGGCCAGCTCCAAAGCTGACGCGGCAGCCACGTGCTTGCCTTATAGCCAACAGTTGCACGCGTGGCTGCCTGCGTGGCGGCCTGGCGTGGCACAGCGCAACGGATCCAGGACGATCTGCTGCGGCGCGGCGGTGTGCGCGCGGGCGTGTGGCTCGGCTGGGTGTGGCCAGCCGCGCAAGATCCCGACGGATTGTCTACGACATCACATGCGTGTGTGTGTGTGCGTGTGGGTGAAGCCCCAGGGTTTAAGGGCGGCGCCAGAACGTGCTCGGCGGAATGCCGCAGAGGAGCGGCGGCGCGGTTTGGGGCTCGCCGACGGCGATGTGTACCGGGGTTGGACATCAAGCGGCAAAGATCGACTCGGGGAACTCGTGCACACCCAGCCATGCCAAGAAAGGCGGCTCCTTTGGCTGGAGCAAGGCTCGACGGCGGCGGCACACGGACGGGCGCGGTGGTGCGGCGATGGCCGGCGAGGGTGCGTAGGGCGTCCAGGTGCCAGGCGCGTACGCGCGTGCATCAAGTGAAGGCTATCAAGCCAAAAGCTGGGGCTTTTGCCCCTTGCCCGAACGCACACGGCCGGGTTGGCCATGGCGGGCTCTGGCCGGCACTTGCGGCGGTGGAAAGCAGGGCTCTCGCAGCCAGGCGAGGACGCGCGTGCGTGCGCGGCTGCGCCGGCGGCGAGACGTGCACGGAGAGGCCCCAAAGACGCTGCCTTTTCCCCCTGCTCGCGCGTGCACAACGGCAAACTGGCGCGGCGAAGGCCACGGCGGCGCGGCGAACAGGGTAGTAGGGGTCTCTGGTGTGCACTCAGGGGAAAAGAACAGGGCAAGGCGGTGTGTGCCCGCGCGTCGATGAAGGCAGCGGCACCTGCAGGCGAAAGGCTCGGCACGAAGGCCGACGACACAGGCGACGGCGGTCTGCAGCGGCGGCGCGGTGCGTGCGAGGTCGAACACAGGGCCTCAAAGCGGGGTCTTTTCCCCTCCTCAGTGCGAAGGCCGGCTCCACAGACGAGAATGGAACGACAGCGCTCACCTGGTGACCACGGGTCGACATGCAGAGCGGCGGTGAAGAGGGATGAAGCGGGACGGCGGCGCGGCAAGCTGGAGCAGAGGAAGCAGAGCGGACGGCGCGGTACGAGGCTTCGCGGTGAATGGGTGCTCCACGGGCAGCCTCTGGCTTCACGGGGTTGACGACGACCCCACGGACGGCCTCCCCGCCTCCTCCTTTCCTCCCTCTTCTTCTTCAGGTGCGACGGCGGAGTCAGGGGAAAACCCCAAGGGCGGTTAGGTCAGGGGTGTGGCCGCGGCGGTGTTTTTATATGCGGCGCGGTGCGGTGTGGATGGCTGGATGAGGCGCGGCCAAGGTGGCGCGCATCCAAGCCATCGCCACGGGCGCGTACGGTGAGCTCGCCGACCTGGCGCTCGCCGGATTGGCGCGACGCGGCGAAAAGGGGAGAAAGGGGAAAAGGTGAGGGGCGATGTGGCGGATGACGAGTGGGGTCCGCGCATCAGCGAGAGAGAAGAGAGGAGGTGCGCGCGGGGGCTAGCTGCGCCGGCACGTTTGTTGGGCCGGGGAGTGCAAGGGGGTGGTGTCGGTTTGAGAAAAAGAGTAGAGGGGCCTCCGGTAGACTTTGGCTGTGAAGCTTTTCACCCAAACGGCTAAGACTGGTTTTCTTATTTTCCAAACCCTATAACCCTATAACAAATAGATTCAAATTTGAATTTAGCATTCAAATTTGAATCCCACTTCAAATAAATCCAAAATAAAAGCCAATGAACTCCAAAGTTCTCACACTAACATTTAACATTTCCTAGGAATTTTTAATTAGCTCAAAAATAAATCTAGGAATTTTAGGAGAGAAAATAGAAGACATCCTTAAATATTTTATCAAGCACTCAAATAATTCACAAAAAAATTTTAAATCCTCATTTTTACTATTAACATTCCGTATTGAAAATGCGGGATGTTACAGACTCCCCCCTCAAAAGAATCTCGTCCTCGAGATTAAGAACTTACCTCCGACTCGAAGAGGTGTGGGTACTTCTCCCTCATGACCAATTCTTTCTCCCACGTCGCTTCCCGCTCGGTGTGATTGCTCCAAAGCACCTTGCAGAAGCGAGTGGTGGTACTCCTTGTAGCTTTCTCGGCCCAATCCAGTATCTTTACTAGATACTCCAAGTACTCCAGATTGTCTTGCAAGTCGATAGCATCGGTGGAGACATGCTTGTCAAGCTTCGGGTCGAGGCACCTCCGGAGTTGTGATACGTGGAACACAGGGTGCACTCCGGCAAGGTCAGGCGGTAACTCCAGCCTATATGCAAGTTTCCCCACCTTTGCCAAAATCTGGTAGGGTCCAACGAACCTCGGGGCTAGCTTCCCCTTCACATGGAGCCTCTTCGTGCCCCTAAGCGGTGACACCCTCAGAAGGACGTAGTCACCCACTTCGAAGGAGACATCCCTTCGCTTAGGATCAGCATAGCTCTTCTACCTGCTCTGAGCTATCTTCAGGTTCTCTCTATCCTTAGCCACATTCTCCTCAGCCTCAACAATGGAAGCAGCACCGAAGAAAGTCCTCTCCCCCACCTCAGACCACATCAACGGGGTCCTACACTTTCTGCCATACAGAGTTTCAAAGGGTGCCATTTGCAAACTTGCCTGATAGTTGTTGTTGTACGAGAACTCAGCGTAGGGTAGACTCTTCTCCCAATCATTGCTGTAAGTCAACACACAAGCTCTCAGAAGATCCTCGAGAAGCTGATTCACCCGTTCTGTCTGTCCATCAGTCTAGGGATGGAAAGCTGTATTGTAGTCCAAGTGCGTGCCCATCGAATCATGCAGACTCTTCCAGAACTGAGCTGTGAACTGAGCACCACGATCAGACATGATGCTGCGGGGTGTTCCATGCAACCTCAGGATGTGCTCTACATAAAGATCAGCCAACTGACTCACACTGAACATGTTCTTCACCAGTAAGAAGTGTGCTACCTTGGTCAGACGATCCACAATCACCCATATCAAGCCATTCCCCTTCTGAGTGCGGGGTAAACCCACTACGAAGTCCATGCTGATATCATCTCATTTCCACTGAGGTATCTCAAGAGGCTGTAGCAATCCGGCGGGTCTCTGATGTTCCGCCTTCACTCTCTGGCATGTGTCACATCGAGCAACATACTCGGCGATGTCCTTCTTCATATTCTCCCACCAGAATCGACACTTCAGGTCTTGGTACATCTTGGTGCAACCGAGGTGAATAGAATACCGAGAATCATGAGCTTCCTTCAGAATCGTCTTCCGAATCGCCTCACCACTAGGCACGCATATGCGATCCTTCAACCACAACGTGCCTTGCTCATAAATGCGGTAGTCAGGGGCTTTACCTCTCGTCAGAAGATCTTTCACTTCTTCAATCTTAGGACACTTCTTCTGGGCTTGCCTGATCTGGTCTTCTAGACCATACTTCACCCTCAACTCATTGAGCTGTCCCTTCTCGACGATGTCAAGCTTCAATCTCTCCATCTCTTTGTGCAACTCTGGTTGTTCCTCCCACACCATCAGGTTGTTGCAATAGCTTCTTTGGCTCAAAGCATCGGCCACAACATTCGCTTTGCCTGGGTGGTAGTGGATGTTGAGGTCATAGTCCTTTATCAACTCTAGCCATCTTCGTTGCCTCAAGTTCAACTCTGACTGGGTGAAGATATACTTCAGACTCTTGTGATCCGTGTAGATATCACATTTGTTGCCCATCAAGTAGTGCCTCCATATCTTCAGTGCATGAACAACAGCTGCTAACTCGAGGTCATGTGTCGGGTAGTTCTCTTCATGCTTCCGAAGCTGCCTTGAAGCGTAAGCGATCACCTTACCTTTTTGCATCAACACACAACCAAGACCCTGCCTCGAAGCATCACAGTACACCACAAAGTCCTTGTTGTCATCGGGAAGCGTCAACACAGGAGTTGTGGTGAGTCGGGTCTTGAGCTCTTGGAAGCTTGCTTCACACTTCTCTGACCATATGAACGGCGTGTTGTTCTTCAGTAACTCGGTCATCGACTTCGCAATCTTAGAGAAGTTCTCGATGAAATGGCAGTAGTACCCTGCCATCCCGAGAAAACTCCTGATTTTTGTCACTGTCTTGGGCGACTGCCACTTTGACACAGCTTCGATCTTCGAGGGATCAACTACTACTCCTTCACCTGACAACACATGCCCAAGGAAAGCCATCTCTTCAAGCCAGAACTCGCACTTGCTGAACTTGGCATACAACTGATTCTGCCTCAGTTTCTCCAGCACCATACTCAGATGCTCTTCATGCTCTTCTGCAGTTTCCGAGAAGATCAAGATGTCATCAATGAAGACTACGACAAACTTGTCTAACTCGTCCATGAACACCTTGTTCATCATGTTCATGAAGTAAGCTGGGGCGTTCGTAAGACCGAACGATACGACAGTGAACTCATACTGCCCGTACTGGGTCACAAACGCTGTCTTGTAGATGTCCTCGGGGCGAATCTTCATCTGATGGTAGCCGGATCGAAGGTCAATTTTGCTGAAGTACTTGGCCTTCCTCAACTGATCAAGCAGGTCATCAATGTGTGGCAACGAGTATTTGTTCTTGATGGTTACCGCATTAAGGGCACGGTAATCGATGCACAGCCATTGCGTCCCATCCTTCTTCGGTACAAACATCACCAGTGAAGCCCAAGGTGATGCACTCGGTCGGATGTACCCCTTCTTTCGGAGAGCTTCTAATTCCTCCTTCAGCGTTGCCAGCTCGAACTTGCCCATTCTGTAAGGACCCCGTGCCACGGGTGCTGTACCTGGCACAAGGTTGATCACGAACTCCACATCGCGGTCTGCTGGTAACCCCGGCAGATCCTCAGGAAAAACATCAGGGTACTCACAAACCACTGGAACATCGACCACTGTCTTCGTAGTGAGGTTGTACACAGCTGGTACCTCTCGAGACTTCAGCGGCTCAAACGTGATCTTCGTCCCCTTCGGGTGTATCAGGGTCACTTGTCGGGTGTTGACGGTCAATATTTGCCATTTTCAAGACCGTCAATCCCTGCAAATCTAAGCATGAATTAAACATCCACACTAGAATAGGTGCTTAAACTCATACTTTCCACTAGTGTCGATGTCTATTTGAATGTAGGTATTTAGCATAAGAAATGAGAGGAATTCATGCACTTACACTCCACTCCAATCCAAGGCACTCAAATGCTGGCCAATCAGGGGCTGCCACATGGATTCTCCTGAATCCATGATGTCACCAATCCATGTGAAGAACTTTCGACGAATCACACGCTGCCACGTCAGCATCACATGGATCCATGGGCCCACATTACCAACTAAACCGCCAGGAAACGTGTCATGCACGGAGGAGAGGCATCAGGGCCCACATGGAAGCGAGCCAGAGGAAGCACGGGCCAGGAGACCGCCCTAGGGGGTCGGCCGACCCTATGTTCGGCCGAACCGACCTAGGGTCGGTTCATCCTGGCCCTCCACGTGTTGCTCCCCCATTGGCTCCTTGCTGCAGTCCCGGGCGTTTAGGGGCACTTTGAGCCCCGGAGCAAGCCTCCTCCTTGTCTATAAATAGGAGGGGAGGGGCTCCATTTCTCACACACCACCTAGCTCTCAAGTTCCACTTTCTCTTGTGTAGCTCTCTCTCCCTCTCTCCAATTCTGCCCATGAGAGGTGATTCTCACCTCTTTGTGGTAGATTGGTGATGAGGAGAGATCTAGATTAGGATTAGTGTGAGGTAGAGGAGGGGTAAGGAGTGAGTTGATGTCCTCGTGGATGCTTGTTCTTCATTTAGATCAAAGTGAGTATTTCATCATTTCTTATTTAGACTATAGTGGACATCATGCGTGGTTGCTTTGTTCTTGTGTTCTTGGCTTGTTCATAAGTTAGAGGCTTGTGTTCTTCGTGACACAAGGCTTCGATCCTTTAGAGCTAGAACCATAGTTCATTTACTTGTTTAGCATGCTCTGATACTGTTTAGTTAAGTAAGTTTGCTGTATCTCGTTCAGCTACATCCATAGCTTCCTTTCTGCTCCCAGTTCAATGATATGATCTAATTCGAATCTTTCCCTTGTTCGTGGGACCGTATTTATACGGTTGCTATAGTGTAGTTAGCGGGCTAGCATACGCCGCACTATAGTGTTTATCTGGGGTACAGACGTGGTGTCTGGGCCTTGGGTTTCCTACGGAGACCACGTACGATCGTAGCGTAGGGGTAGGCCGCAGTGGTGACAGCCTGTTGGACCCTTTGTAATCCTCTACGTCGCGTACCGAGTTGGGCTCGCAGGACAACACCTCTGAGTGTTGTCACCCCGCGGGGACGACTGAGATCTGACAGGAATACATCTTGAGAGCTAAGTCCCTTAAGGAAGTGCTTCTTGTATCCCGACCTATCCCAGCGAAAGCTGGTGTCCTTGGATAGACCCTCTCTGGTTACTCTCCGTCCTAGGAACGAAACCCGAAGGGAATACTCATTCTCCTAGGGAGAAGTGCTACAGCGGTGTATCCGTGCACTTGCGGATTCGTTCGCACTTGTCAGTGTACCCGGGAGTTTCTTACACGCTCACGCTACCACGGCGCCTAGTGTTGAGATTAAGAAATGCCAACAAGCATTTCTGGCGCCGTTACCGGGGACGGTTGTTGTTAACATTCGAGCCCGTCTATCCTCGTATTTATTTTTTCCTTTTTATTCTACCTTCACCCCCGTTACCCTTTTTGAACTATCCCTTTTTGTTTTATTTCTACCTCTACCCCCGCTACCCATGGAAGGTTATCCTCGTAAACACCTTCCGCTTTCGAGGAGTGAACCCTCAGAGTCATCTTCGTCAAGATCCACTCTTACATCTGGCTGTAGGATTCACCCCTCTCTCATGAAGCTAATTCAGGACCTATCCTTCTCGGGGTTAAGTCATGAGAACCCTTTTGATCATGTGAGAGACTACGAGCGTCTAATTGAAACTCAGGGTAAAACCGGAGAATCACCGGATGCTCGGAAAAGAGAGTTTTTCCCGCTATCCCTCTTTGAGGAAGCTCGGGATTGGCACCGTTGTTTTGGTAGGGACTACCTTACTTGGGAGAGGTTGAGAGTAGCTTTTTGCTCCCGCTTCTTCCCAATACGATGTGTCGTCTTGTTAAGGGCAAAGATTCTTTGTTTCGAGCAATGTGAGGAGGAATCACTAGGAATGGCATGGAATCGTTTCGCTTCCGCGGTGGAAGATTGCCCAGTCCTCCGCATTCCCGATTGGATGTTGCTTCCGCACTTCTGGTTTGGATTGCGAAAGAATGATGCCATGAGGCATCATTCTTAAAACTTCTTAAAACTTAAATCAGGAACCCTGAGAAAAAAACAAAATTATTTTATGCCCTTCCACTTCTTCTGTTACAGAAGGATGCGCCACGGATAGCTGCGCGCATATATGCGCGCGGGAAGGGAAGGGATGCCAAGTTGCTATTGATGTCAAGTTGTTTTAACAAACTGTTGGAGACTAATTTTTCATGTTTTGCCAAAATTAGATGGATACCAAACTAAGATAGTAAACTGTTGAAGTTGCTCTAAATAGTTTGCATGTTATTAGAGAAATAAAGGCCTGGTTTAGATGGCTAAAGTTTCTAACTTTTTTCCACTCTCTCCATCACATCACATTAAATACGCCAAAAGACATATGCTCGGAGTATTAAATATAAGTAAAAAAATAACTAATTACACAGTTTGGATGTCCTTTGCGACACGAATCTTTTGAGCCTAGTTAGGCCATGGTAGGATAATATTTACCATAAACAAACGAAACGTGCTACAATGTACTACAGGAGTTCCAGCAGTTAAATTTGCAAATTTTTCAACCAACTAAACAAGGCCAAAGTTATAATCTTTATTTAGTAGATGAAGTGGGTGGGTGGGTTGCCCGTTGCGATTGCGAGCACGTAACGGAATTCCAGCCCAACCCATCTCGACGGCTACCGCCGCCTGCCGTGCCGCGGCTTGCACGCCAGGGTTTTCCAGTCTCGCGATTACCGCCACGTAATCCCGGATTCGTTGCCCCTCCGGAACGAAGTCCACCGGACCCCACCCGTCATGGGCCGCACCCTCTCGACCGTCGATCCTGCAGCGGACGCTCCAGATCTCCCCACGCACGGCACCAACGGGCCGCCATCCAGCCAGGCGTGGCCGCAATGATTCCATCCCCCTTCCTCCCCTCCTCCGCCCCTCCGACTCCGAAAGCGAGGTGAGCTGCTGCTGCAGATAAGGAGGGAGGCCGCCATTATCGCAGCACGCCGCGTCATCTAATCGAGGCCACAGAGGAGAAAAAAAAGGAATTATTCCTCGATCGTCGTGGAAGCGAGTGCGAGGGATTTCTTTCTTTCTCTCTCTCCTTCCCGGCGAGGAGCGAGGTGAATCCCCAATCCGCCGGTGCGAGGCAGGGGTAGGGTTCCGCGGATCGCGGGTGCGGGCGCGACTGCTGCAGAGTAGCCGCCGACGACGGCGCGGCGGAGCCGGATGCTATGCTGCTGAGCTGCGGGTCGCTCTCCTCCTGGGTGCGCCGCTTCGTCGCCTGCGTCGGGTACGCCTCCCTCCCTCCTGCTTCTCTCTCTGCTGCTCCGACGCGATTGGCTGTGGATTGGAGTTTCTGTAGCTCCGCGATTGGCTGTACGCTGTAGGCGTCGGTGGGATTTGTCACCTCAGTAGTCTCTGTTTGGGATGGATTGGTAGCGCTCAGCAGTTTCGAATATGGCTTGTTAGTCTCAAGACCTTATTAGTTAACCCTTGACAGCCCAGTTCATATAAATGGACAGCAGAATGGCTTCAGTACGGTTTGGCTGTATGAAATCGAGTATTTGGTGATTTTCCAGTCCAGCAAAATGCTGGTTATCGCCCTGATACTTTTGCTTTCGTGTTAGGTCTCCTGTCATTCTCTTTTCCTTTCATGTTCCCCTAAACTTGCAATTAGTGGCCTCCAAAAGTAACTATAGTACAACACAAGAGAAACAACAATTGATGTTTAACCCCTTTGATCAATATTCTATTGTTCATTTACTTGTGAAACTAGACAACAGAATAAATTCTTAACTACTTTATGTGCCTAACTGCCCGCTTGATTGAATGAAGCACGTGGATTTACTTTTACTTTGATAAAGAGTAAGGTAGGCATTCATCTTGTCTGAATGTTGAGTCCTGACCTTTTCCTTAATCTAAAATCTCCTCTGAGTTATGGACATACAGTTCACTTAAGAATACTGGCTACGGATGACTGGAAAAGCTACTACCCTGCAGTATAAACTTTAATCTGAAACTCAACTTCATTCAGTTCATATTTGTAATTGGCTTCATGTCTAGGAAAATGTCTTTGACGATTTTGTCCATGAACAACTGAGTACAATAAATGAATTGTTGTTCAAATTGGCTAGATGAATTTAGGCTGACTAATATCCTATGTTCTCCAATCTGTAAACGCAAACAAAGAAAACATGTCTATCTTTTCAAATGGGACAACAGTCGCTTCCTTATTCTGCAGACTATGGGGTTTGTTTTTACTTTCCATTTTTTTGGGTTCTAGCTAGTCTTTGTTAAAGGTTATTTTGTGTGTCCCTATAGGAATCTCAAAGCAACAGAATAGTCATTTGATCAAGAGAGTTGCCTGTCAGAGTGAACGGGTAAGGGCCTTAGATTGTAAATGCTTAAAGCCTACTGGAAAGTAGGCGTCCATCCTTAGTAACTTTCAACTGGTTGGTTATAGCTTGGACTGGTAGCTCGCTCAGAACTTGAACGACACCATGGGCAGCTGTATAAATATATGTTTCCTATGTAAGACTTTTCTTAATTTGTTCAGGTTAGTCTTCTCAAGTACCTGGTACTAATCATTTATTGGCAAATCCTGGTTTGCAACAGAGCAGAGGTTGTTTTGGTTGTGCCCAGCCTACTCCCATAATAGCTGTTGATGAGCCTTCAAAAGGTTTAAGAATTCAAGGGCGCTCAGTAAAAAGGCGTCATTTGTCCGACGACTTTTGGAGTTCAAGTCCGCTCGAAATGGATAACAGTGCCCTGCAATCCCGACATAGTATGTCTTCAATCAGTACAGCAGCACAACCTAATGACCAGCATGCTGCTGGAAGCAGCAGCAATCCAAATGAATTTGTAAATCAAGGTAAAGGAGTTTTCATGTCTAGACTTGCCGCACAAAAGGTGCTCATGTTTGATTGTTACTTCCATACTCATAAATTTTCAGACAGCATTAGACGTATTTGTTTGTTAAAGTTCTTTTATGCTCATTTAGATTGCATTTCAGCATTAGGTGTCTGTTGTCCGGAAAATTCAGCTTTTGCTCAGCGTCATGGCACATTTGCAAGATGCTGTTTGGTGAACATTAATGCAAATTATTATCTAGCAGGGCTGTATGCTGTAGTCGTTACAACTCCATAACATGTTCATATAATTGGTAGTTAGTTGCTGGTATCTATTAGCTATTCTATATAATCTGGAAAGTTGTTTAAATTGAAATTATGAAAATATTTAGGCTGCCTGGCAATAAGCTAGTTTAACCCTTGACAGTGGTCACACAGTCACATGCTAATTCGCTTGCTGTTATGACTTCTGAATCCCAATCTTAAAGTACCAGTGCCTGGGAACAACTGCTCATAGCAACATTTATATTATATGAAGCAATAAGAAATCATCTGTGTTTCATTCACTGATATTTCCCCCCTAATTTGTGCAACCATAGGTCTTCTTCAATGGCATCAGACTAGACAACAGTGGATTGGAAAACGAAAGCATAATTCTCAGGGTCAACAAAGTCGAGAACCAAAAATAAGGTTAGCTGTCCAAGTTTCCCTTTTCTTTAATTATGGAATGGCAAAGGTATTTCTCTACATTTCTGCAGTGGCCAGAATAGTTCCTTATGTTGTAGTTTTAGTTTCATGAGATAACTTACCACCAGCTTGGAAATGAACTAGCTGAGGTTTCTGCCACTCAATTTGAAATACCTCAAGTTTGTGATATAATGTTTTACCAATGATATGCTATTTGTATTGGAATCTGCTCGTTACCTTGTTATCAGTTTAATCCTGAGATTCCAGGAGTGCAGAATCTTGTCTAATACTTCGAGATTAGGGTAGTTGACTAGTTTCTGATTGACGCCTTTTGCACTAATGTAGTAATGTCTTGTCTGCCTTGTGACTGCAGTCATAATGCCACATATGAGAGCCTGCTTGGTAGCACGAAATCATTTACACAACCGATCCCTCTCAGTGTATGATCTCTTGAAAAGCTACACTCCCATCTTCCTTGAAACATATGCATCCTTTTCTTAGACAACACATTGACTTGTGCATTGGGTTGTCTGTTGTCAGGAAATGGTGGATTTCCTCGTGGTCAGCTGGGAGCAGGAAGGCCTATACGATTAGGGTCGGTTATGGAAGTGTATTGTTTGAGGCTGCGTTATGAAATCAGTGAAATGTACGCAAACTTAAGTTGGCTGCCAAAGCTTGTGTGGTGATGAATGTGGATTGTCTTGGAGACAGGATGGCATCCCTCTCTTAAGCAAATGTAAAATATTCTTTGTTTTTCTTACTGGTACCAGTAATTGTGTTCAAAGCGTTCTACAGACTACACCCAAGTACGGAAGTCGTAAACTTGGTTTGGCGTATAATGTGTGCACTTTCAGATGGATCGAATATACATAAAAATAGATAAAGAATCATATAATACCAAATAAGTATCACTTAATTTGTTATGAAATAATTTTCATAATAAATCTATTCTGTGTTATAGAAGTTGGTACCCTTTCTTATAAATTAGATCAAACTTGGAATAGTTTGACTTTGCTTTAGAACCAAAGTAAAATTGCATTCACTGTGGATGGAGGGATTACCTTACTTGTTTATCATATTCTAGCCAAGATGTTTTTTTAGACAATATTTTAGCCAAGATGTTGGAAACCCTGAAGCCCACCGTGGACGAAATATGTGCCCTCTTTGTGTCAAAATCCTCTTTTCATCGTGATCCTGGGGCGCGCCCAGAAGGTGATAGAAGTGGCCGTCTCCCTTTCGAGATGCCTCTCCGGCCTTCTCAGCTTGCGTGCTGCCGCTTTATATGCACACCGTCGCCAGGATCACCCAGAGCAGAGTAACCCAGAGTGAGTGACGAAGCGATCGTGTCCAGTGCCACCAAGTTTCGGCAGAAGTAAATCCATTTGGCTCGGCTTTGACGACATGGCTCTAGCTCGCCTGTGCCTCAACAGGGCCCTCGCCGGCCGCGCACCGGCGCTGGCAAGGCCGGCCTACGCCGCATCCCCGACGGTGGACGTGAGCCTTCGCTCCCTCTTCTCAACGTCCTCGTCGTCAGCGGCGGCTGACTCCGCCGCCGGAGCAGAGCCCAGCCGCCGGGAGGTCGCCGTGTCGGGCTCGGGCCAGCCACGCCGCGGCGGCCGCTGGGCGTGGCGGGACCTCCGCGACTACACCCCGTTCCGCCTCGTCGACGGTACGTTGGCAACACACACCTGTAGCTTAATTGATTAACCTCCCGCCATGGACGCCGGTGACTGACTGACTGACTGCCGCGCATGCAGGGCTCGGGAGCGCGCTGTCGCAGGTGGCGGAGACTCTGAGCCGGCCGCTGGAACGGCTGGCGCCGTCGCGGCTGCTGTCGGGGAAGGTGCGGGAGGACGAGGCGCGGTACCGGCTGCGGTTCGAGGTGCCGGGCCTGGGGAAGGAGGACGTGCGCGTGGCCGTGGAGGACGTGCGCGTGGCCGTGGAGGACGGCGTGCTGGTCATCGACGGCGAGAAGCGGGAGCACGGCGGGGGAGAGGAGGACGGCGAGTGGTGGGCGACCACCAGCGGGTACCACGCCAGCCTGGTGCTCCCGGACGACGCGCGCGCCGAGGGGATCACCGCGGAGGTGAAGGACGGCGTGCTCTACGTCACCGTGCCGCGCACCGGGGAGCAGCGCCGGCGGAACGTCACCGAGGTGGAGGTCAAGTAGCTAGCGGAGACCCGACGTCGTGTGAGTGAACAAATAAAAAACCGTGACGGTGTGAAGTCTGAAGTGGACGTTCGTGTGTACTGCCACAGTGCCACGTGTACTACCGGAGGTCTTTCAAAGTTTCAAGTGAACAAATGACGTTTGCATTATGGGACACTTTGAGGTCTCTTCGTCAAGGCTTCATCGAGGATAGCTAGAACCCAACAAATTGAAAATGCATACAAACCATAGTCTCTGCAGAATGAAGGAAGAAATGACTGTTTTTCCATTTAACAAGATCAACGGATTGATTTAAACAAAGCTGTTTGAATTTACAAATTGTAGAACCTAACATATTCTTACTAAGCCTAAATTCATCTACCTAATCTAATAAACTAATGCGAACGAATAGCATTTTTATACCTTTACAAGCACTTGCTTCCCAAAGTCATCAGCAGCCAGTATTCCAAAAATAACTGTAAGTCCATAAGTCAAGGACATATCATTATCTAATTACTAAATCTACATGATTTCAATTGAATCCACAGTTAGACACAGAAATGAGCTGCAATTACCATTTATTAGTTTCACAAACAAATATCCACAATATTAATAAAGTGTGGCAAAGTGAAATATACAAATCTCTATTTCTCCTTTCTGTTGTACTAATTACGTCTAGAGGCCACTGATTGCAACTTTAAGGAGCAGGATAGAGAAAGGAGTTCAAAGAAATATGGAACCAAGAGAATCAGGGCGATAATCAGAATTTCCTGAAAACCACCAAATACTATTCACACAGAATTGCCACTGTACAAATAACCATAGTACAATTTAATAGGGCCATCCTACTGTCATTTCTACCTGTATGACTGTATCACCTGGGTTTGCCAGGTTTAAGTGGGTTTTGGAACTAAGAACCATTTTGGAGCCTGCAAACTTCCATTCCAGAGATTGCCGAGATAACATTTCCTCAAGAGCTAGAGCATGTAGCCCATCACAGGTATATAGGTAACCCAATCTACAGCCATTCGCGTCAGAGCAGCAAGGAGATTCACCTCCTAGAATTTTTTGCCCTTTTCCACCATTAACTTTTGTGAAGTTCTTCAGACCTGGGATTTCTTGCTTGCGCATCCCATTTGAATGATCGAACCTTAGACCAAGGATTCAAATGTACTCATATCCATATACACATCATTTCAATACCCCTTTCATCTTGCGCTCAAAATTGTGACCATGCCGACTTGCAAACTGTTGGAGCTGGTCGTAGCCGGAAAGAACTCCAGCTCCTGCAATTCCTGACAGAATATTCGCACCAACTCCTCTGAATAATGTGAAAAACCCTTCAGTTAAAACTATATGTTTTACTGCATGGAAGCCGTTCCTGTATTTGAATGGCTGTCCTGAAGTTAGCATCATTCTACGACGGACTGTGTCGAATGGATAGGCGCAGGCCCCCGAGAAAGTAGTTATTGCCCAGCCCAAGGCGAAGCTGGCAAAGAAATTCCCCTAGAATTGCAACCAAAACAAGTTAAGGGTGTCATAAAGATTTAGCTTGAAACTCCTCCACGATAGTGAAACTATGTCACAAGAACGGCATTACCTCCAATGGCCCTACTAGAACAAGAGGTTTCATGGTGTCGTAGATGCCAAAATATAAACCTCGGTACAGGGTGATGCCCACAATAGACACACTGAAACCTCGGTATAGTCCAGATACGCCGTCGGTTGTAAGTGTCTTCTTGTACACATCCAGCAGTCCCCTGAACTGGCGTTTGTTTCCTCGGGATTCAATTGCATCAGTAGCTAGCCTTGTTCGTGCATAATCTAGATGGTATAGAAGTAATGACGTTGTAGCTCCTGCAGCACTGCCAGAAGCTACATTTCCAGCCAACCACTTCCATTTTCCATCTTTCTCCCTGTCGTAGCCAAAGAAGCTTTTAAAGTAGCCCTTGAATGCAAAGTTAAAAGCCTGTATAATTGAGGTTAAATTTAGAGTTTGAATCTTTCTCCTGATGAAAAAGAAATATCATATTCATTCATCGCTCAAAGAATTAAGGGTGGATATTCATCCTTGTTCTGAGGGCCATGTTTCATAATGCAAAACAAAGTGCAGTTACCACTCTTAGCTATTAGCATATTACAACAAACTGAAGAAAAATAGATGCACAAGTTTCAATCTTTGGCAGTGACATACAATCTTTACAGTACTTACAGTCAACACAGTTCGAATAAGTGGCTGTAAAGATAGCATGGGGCTAACCTCCACAAGGTTGTAGATTTGCTCTTTAATGGTGAAAATTTATGCCTTGAAGTATTGTGCATAAAAATATATGGATGCAAATGTTGAGTCTAGTCTGTCTGATATCATTTCAAACCATAAGCACACCACAATTGGCTTACTTTAGCTTTATTTATAATGATTCATCTATATGATAGTCCAAATGTAAAGCGCTCCTACATACTCCAGTAGGAACTCCTCAATAAACACATAACCAGCCAGATTACACGCCCAAATCAGCATTACTTCCTATCATTAGTTTTAAGAACTGTGCTTGCAAAATGCAGGGTAACATTAAAACTCGATCGGGAGGGTTTGACGGCCCCACCGTATTTCATTAAGAGGAAGCGACCCACGGCTTACCCCGACCGAGAAATCCCCCGAACCCTGGCCCACCAGCGAGGGGGATTTTTTACCCCACGGCATCGGAAATTCGCGTCCCCCAGGACTCGAACCCGCGCCGCGGGGGTGCTACTGAGAGCACCTAGCCAACTCAGCTAGGCCTCCGTTCGCAAATGCAGGGTAACATTATTACATTATGTGGCAAGTAAGGATGGAGGATAACAGACAGACAATCCTTTCCTTTTCTCTCTTTTAGGCGGGCTCGTGAACAATTTGATGAGTCCTTACAGAAATCGAATCGGCATTGAACGCAACCGTTTGCACGAAGTTGCAAATCCATACATATGATTCGATTGCTTGTTAATTTTGTGAAAATTTGATCAACAGTTCGCATCAAAATATGCAGGTTGACAGGACGATGCATCGCGACGCATCAAGCAAGCCATGGCAACTACTTGGAACGAAAAGGAATCGGAGGCCGCCGGACCTGGGTGGGGAAGTAGCGGATGACGTTGGCCTGGTTGCCGCGCCAGAGCGCAGCGGCGCCCTCCTCGCGGAGGACGCGAGCGAAGGCGTGGGCGATGCCGTCGTAGGGCCGCGTGAGGGTGCCCCGCCGCAGCATCTCGCCCTGGTTCTGCAGCAGCAGCTTGACGCGCTCCACCGGCGCGGCCCCGGTCTTGGCCACCGCGGCGGCCGCGCCGCCCATGGCGAAATCCGCCGCCACGCTCGCCGGAGACCTCACGGACCTCGGCGGCGGTGGCGCCTCCTCCGGCCGGTTCGGTGGTGCGGGCGCGGCGGCGGCGCCCATTGCTCCTCGGCGGCGGTCGGGGTCGTAGAAGGACGGGGGAATTCGTGTCTGGTTTTTGGAAAAAGTCTACGGCACCCCCTCAACTATGGGGCGTGGACTACGTAACCCCAACTTATGAAACCGTCTATATCACCTCTGAACTTTTCAAAACCGATCAAATTACCCCCGAAGTATTTTTGAAAAATCATAGTAAATCATAGAAAATTCATAAAATGGAAAGTCCAATTGTGTTGGACTCCAAATGAGTAGATCTACACGGTGAACATATAATATGGTATGCTTTAGTTTAATTTTTTTATGTAGCTTTAGATCTATGATTTTCTTCGTAGCTGTAAAAAAATGTACTAAAGCATATCATATTATATGTTCATTGTGTAGATCTACTCATTTGGAGTCCAACACAATTTGGATTTTTCATTTTATGAATTTTCTGTGATTAACTATGATTTTTCAAAATTGCTTTAGGGGGTAATTTGACTTGTTTTGAAAAGTTCAGGGAGTGATATAGACTGTTTCATAAGTTGAGAGGTTATGTAGTCTATCTCTCATAGTTGAGGGGGTGATGTAGACTTTTTCCTCTGGTTTTTTAACTCCTCTTCTGAAAAAACAAGAAAGAAAAGAAAAGAAAAGAAAAATAAATCTCCTTTTTTAGTGACGTCTGCAAAAGTTTGTGAAGGGTGGACACAAAATAAAAACGAACCACACAGTTGGTGAAGGAATAGAAAAGGAAGCCATTGGACAAGATAGACTAGCTGATTTTACAAATAATTCTGCAACCATTTACAATTGGCGAACCTAACACATTACTACGTATCAAGCCAAAATCCATCCAACCCTTTATAAAAAAGAATCCATCTACCCAATGTGAGCACCAATTGAAGGGCCTTTTTGGAATGTAGGATTTGCAAAACATAGAATTGTAATACACATGTAATTGAAAGCCTATATGAACCTATAAAACATAGGAAATATATAAAGCATGCGTTTGGATGAGGCATACATATAGGAATCCTAGGACACAAAGAAAAGAAAACACCTCATGTTTATTTTCCTCCAAAATTCCTATGGAAGAGCCCATTTCATAGGAATTTCAAAAAAAAAATGGTAGGATTCAATCCTTTATTCCAAAGGTTTTCATAGGAAAGTTTTATAAAAATTGAATCCTTCATATTTCTTATATTTTTCCTCCGTCCGAAAGGAGGCTAAAGTTCTTTAGAGGTGGGCGGGAGATCGGGAGCTCCTTTTCAAGCCCATCGACCCTGATAGCTCGCACGACGAACTTCGTCGGCACTTTGACTAAAGCCAATT
The DNA here is from genome assembly GCA_036936925.1 of Cenchrus fungigraminus. Taxonomy (NCBI): domain Eukaryota; kingdom Viridiplantae; phylum Streptophyta; class Magnoliopsida; order Poales; family Poaceae; genus Cenchrus; species Cenchrus fungigraminus. The sequence continues at coordinate 115,012,949 of CM072773.1, read as the reverse complement.
TCAGTGTGGGGAGTCATAGAAGTGTAATGAGCATTAAGTATCACGTCACATTAGCAATTTTATGAGAGAGAGGAGGGAGAGTGTCACCACTATGACCTTCCGTTGTCACTGTTATCAAAATTTCAATCTTGATGACTGTGTGATATGATCCTCTCCACTGAGACTGACATAAGGAACAGTACCGGGGGACTATAGATACTACCTCGGTAACCACAGCTCAAACTGCCTCTCAATCATGTAGCACCGAAGCATAGCTCAAAACTACTCTACGCATCCCATGATAGATCTTACAACTATCCTAAGCTAGTTTGCGGATCTTGAGTTTTTTGATCTCTCTAATATCGAGATGGTCAGTCACATCCTATAATTTATTTTATAACACAGTTATATATTATATGTGCAAAGGTGTTCCATAAAAGTAAGCCTATTTTAAAATATATTGGGCAAATTATTTCACAAAGTCAAAGAGTGATCCCTTCGATTGAAGAAACGATTTCAGGGATCGGATCTATAAAATACCCAGGAAATCAGCTCAAAACGCCAATGCATGAGTCACGTTGGATCAAGAGCATGGCTCAAAACCACTCTACGCATCCCATGATGACTACCACCACCACCTTTGAACTCCTGCAAGCCAAGGCCGAGCTATGGTGCCACACCCTCGCCTACCTCAAATCCATGGCACTGCAAAGCGTGATCAAGCTTAGGATCCCCACCGTCATCCATCACCACTACGGGGGCGCCGCCTCCCTGCGCGAGCTGCAGGAACATCTCCCGATCCCTGCAAGCAAATTGCCATGCTTGTCTCGCCTCATGAATTCTAGTACAGAAGTTCACATCCATGACAAAACACTTTCGTCACAGAACAAGTCAAATTCGTCATTGAAAACCTTCTGTGACGAATTTATGACGATTCTGAAATCGTCGTAGAACACGCGTCACATTTGACGCACCGTGACGAATCAGGTATTTTCGTCACAGAACAACTCCTTTTCATTGACGAACACGTTTTTCGTCATGTAACCGCTCGTCTTCTATGACTAGTGAACATCGTCACTAATTTCGTCATGAAAGTGACCGCCACGTGACGCCGTGCATGCTGGCAACTGACATGGCTCGGTGCCACGCTAGCTGCTGACGTGGTCCGTTGCCACGCTGGACACTGACGTGGCTCGGTTCCACGCTAGACGCTGACATGGCTGCTACGTGGACGATGACATGGCTACTACGTGAACGATGACGTGGCAAGTGACTTGGCAATTGATGATGTCATCATCAAGGTGGCCTAATTTTTTTTTAACCAACAGGACCAGCCCACTAAATTATACATACACAGCCCATTTAAAATAAAATCAGCACACCAAATTTTAACTATTTTTCCATCCCAATTCATTCAACAGTAAGCAATTAGAGCCCAATTTATAGCAACAATAACATCCCAATTTTAACATTTAACAGTAAGCAATTCCAGCCCACAAGTAACAGCATCACATATGTTCCCATTCAAAATAAAAAAACAGGTCACATGCATTTGTTAATCACTAGCAGTACAGTATAGAAAATCAAGTCTCTTTCCTCCTAACTGCTCGTTACTGGATTCCATGATCCACATCCAATCACTTCTAGTGGCTTGCTCCTTGCTGCATCTGATCCTCATCCTGAAAGAGCACGTTGCCAAATACTAGTCAGAGGGGAATGTTATAGTTCTCAAATATTAAGGGTCACAAGTGCTGTCAGCCAAAAAATGTTGCAATACATTTCTGCTAATAGAATACAAAATAGATCTGGAAGGAGTGAAAGAACTAAGCATGCCATAGATAGTTAATTGAGCACCAGATATGATTAGCAAGTGAACACTAAGACAAGGCATGTAATCATTACTAAAAGATTAAGCTTAAACAGAACACTAATACAAGGCAGTTAGCATATTGCACAAAAGCTAATCAACAGATAGAGAATGTCTACTCAAAATCTTGTAGCATGAAAATGACGGTGCATAAACAGAATTGCAATTAACACCCATCCAACACCAATGTGGCCTATCCAAGATCCTAGATGAGTGTGATAGTACAAATCAGATAATCCAATAGGACTATAGGAGCTTATAAAGACAGGGATGCTAGCAGATGAAAACAATAGGACAACTAGAGCCTAGATTCTCACCCAAAGACAAAGACACACAAGGCGTTTGACTTTCCGGCATGGTAGTGGAGAACACGTTCCTCACTGCTGCCATTTCCTTAATCCCGCAAAGATGCTACCTTTTCGGATTTCCCTTCCTGACCAAGGAACGTTTAATTTCGGCCCTTCTCCCAAGCAACACAGTTAACTGCAGCTTCCTTTTCTGATTCAAAAAAAACTGCAGCTTCCTTTTCTGTTCACATGCAGTGAAGCAAGTAGTATCCTTCACAGATGACAATGCTGCTTGGACAAATGAATATTCCACACACACACAGATTCGTATGTAGACGGTTTCACAAATGCTATATATTGATCGCTATACTTGAACACACAAATTCTTGTACTAGTAGTAGTTACCTGCAGGCTGCAGCTCTCTTGGTGTCTCTGAAGATTAATTGTGTATCAGTTAGGTGTGAACTGGGAACTGAATGCCTGTATAGGTCCAACTGAACACCACCTGCATGGCTCTCAGAAGATACAGAGTTAGCAACGGAATTGGAGTGGAATTGGGAGGAGAAGATATCAGAGAATTCACATCGGAAGATTGGAGGACAGGCGGATGAATGATTGCTTTAGGAAGGAAATTAAGAATAACCCTCTAAGCATTCAGCTACATGAGAATTGAGAATGGATGACCTTCACTCAACAGATTTGGTCCTTTCTCTTTCTGTCAGAGCTCTGACTTCAAAAATTGAACACCAAAAGAATTACCTGAAGCTTCAAAAATTGAACAGATCAGGCAAAGATTGTAGGCATCACGCATCACCAATTGCTGAACCTTCAGGAATAGATACAGTTTAACGGAATCAAAATAGACCTGTTAACACCAAGTTGAAAAGAAACTATATACTCAAATAGAACAGCACATCAGTTTTAGAATAAAGCGAATATAAGCCACATTAGTGTTTGATACTGAAACATCACTAGTAGCAATTCAGCACTAAGTAAGGCATAATAAAAGTCATGTGTATTACAAACTTGAAATGGGGAACACTAGGACTGCTCAGATAGCAATTACTCCAAGTAAGGCATGTACTTCTAAGACTAACAAGCAAGATGAGTTTATATCCACAATTTCACAACTATGCAAGACTAAGTAGTATCATTTTTTCCAATTAGGGTTATGTTTAGAGGATTGATAGATCCCTTTGAACTGGAAAGTGCAGCAACATATCCATCAGGCATACATGGATAGCAGTACAAGGAGATGCAACTATGAGGGACTGTTGCTACATGAAAATACCTTACTGAGTAGCAAAACTTGAAGGATGAAATTATATTTGACTTGTGAATTGAACTGATTAGAAAGAACATGTGTAAGAAGTAATAAGAACAGAACTGATTAAGAAAATGAAAACAGTCATATGTAAAGCTTAAACAAGAGCTACCAAACTGGACACTAGTCATGTTATCCTTTGTTAAATCTTTAATACAATACATGAGAAGTAACTCTGCAGATCTAATCACAGTTTCAATTGTCATACAATTAAATTAGGGGATTGGCAATGAAACTAACAGTAAAGGCCATAAGTATATGGAGATCTGTTAAAATATTCAGATCAGAGAAAGACAGTCATGTACTTCTCTAATCTCCTGTACGTATTCCTCCTCCCAAGTCCCTAATTTTCATTTTGTGAAGCAAAACATGCAGGATACACAAATGAATAATTGTAGTAACATGCAGGATACACAGTGAGTACATTCATGAAACCTAAGCAGAGCTCAACAATTGAATGTCACACTAGCAAGCAGTAAAATGAGTAGCAAACAATCGAGCACAAGCAACTTCATCTGGTTCCACGCAATTTGTACCTCCCCTGGTACTCATCTGTAGCACCTGAACATGCACCTGGTACTCATATGCATCGTCCGAAGACGCACCACGGTTCAGGGATTCAAGAGGGAGGAAGCTGCAGACGGCAGAAGGGGGACGGGGAAGATGGTGTACCAGGTGCTGCAGACGGTGGAGCATCAGGCGAGGTCGAAGTGTCTTCCAGGCGGCAGAAGACGGAGTGGAGGATGTGGACGCACCGAAGGTGCTGAGGACCTCCGCCCCTTCGACGCCCGGAACTGAGCATCGCCGCCGGTCCACACCACGAGGGGCCCAGGGGAGCCGCGCCGCCGCCGCCATGGTGGGCGCGGAAGCGGGGGGGAGTGACTGATGGGGAAGCGGCGGCGGAGAGGTGCTGCTGCTCGTTGTACATCTTGGGGAGGAGGGCGCTGCGAGGTCCCCAGTCCGACGAGGTGAGGAGTGCCGCAGGGAAAGCGAGGAGGGTGTCACCCGCCCTGGACGGATCTTGCACCGGCAAGCCCACCATGGCCGCAACCTGAAACTGCGCGGCTACGCCCGCCGCCGCCGCCGTGACCGGATCTCGCATCGGCAAGCCAACAGCAACCTCAAACCCGTGCGGGGAAGGCGAGGAGGAGGGCATCGTCGTGTGCGGGGAAGGCGAGGGAGGGGGGTGGATTGGCCTGGCCGGGATCCGGGGAGGTGGGGCGACGGAGGGTGGAGGCCGGGTGCGAGGGGCGAGGAGAGGGAGCGGGGCGGCGGCATGGTGCCCGCCCTGGCCTGCTCTGTGTGCGAGCTGGGGAGGCGAGTAGAGAGGGAGCGGGTGGTGGAGGTCAAGGGCGGCGGCCGGATCTGCCGCCGGCCAGCAGTGGAGGGCGGGGAAGGCGAGGATGAGGGCGGAGGAAGGCGAGATGGCGGCGGCTGCGCGAGGATGGACTGGAGGAAGGAGGGGGACCAGAGATTATAGGTTTTGGCTGACTGCCCTTTTATTCATCTCGATATCAATATGAATCGTTGAATCGAAGATGGATGGTCGGGATGAGTTGGGCTATTTAGGTCACATGGGCTTCTCTGCTTGTCATTTTTCTTTTTCTTTTTTCTTTTTATTACACCATTTGTGAAGTAACACCTAAAAATAATTATCTTACACACACAAATATTATATATATATATAATAGTATGCATATAAGTTGTCAACTAAGATTTTCAAGTAGATTTGCTTTTTTATATCATTTAAATTAATTTTTGTATCTTTATCGAAAGTAATTCCAAATTGACCTATATGTACCTCTAATGACATTCAAAAAAATTTAAAAAACTATATTTAAGCATTTATGGTCCATTCTAGACCACATCTAGGAGATTGACGAAAAATTCAATTGACTTATACGGAAAACTCGAACTTCTATTAGTCACCTTTTTATAAAATAATGATAATAATACATAAATCTTCTCCAAAAATTATGTAAATTGGCATAGAATTATTTTATGGATGTACAAGCTTGAAAAAAAAGTTTCATAAGATTTTGTGAAAATTGAAGTATACATTGTTCATAAGCCACCGGTGGTAAGTCGTCAAATTCCTTGCTCTGTGACTCAGGTTCGAAAGCCACCGGCAGCAAATTTTTTTTTGCAATTTTTCAGTGAGATCGTGTGTAGATGCGCTGATTGCCAAAGCCACGACCTGATTATTGTCGTCGTTTGCCACCGTGTCAACACCTCCTCATCTGGTTCTCCTTGGCCAAACGATGTACTTTCTAATAGATTTCTTGTTTGACTAAAGTCAGTTGAAGAAATCTAACTTATTTTTTTATTTTAGACATGTTTAATTCTTTCACATAAGTAGTTGAACTCTTGCCTATTGGATCTGGATCTGCTCTGACCAATAGATTAGCTTCACAAGTTAAAAAGATACCTTTCTCAAAAAAAAAGTTAAAAAGATATCGAAATTGCTTTTTACTCCTCATCAATGCTTATGTAGTTATCCTGTTCTAAAGAAAATGCTTATGTGGTTCTTAAACCCATAAAATTATACGATAAAATTCAATTACTTTTCGGTTATTTATAGTTCTCTAATATGTAAGAGGTATCATTTTGAGTTTTGCACCAGGGCCACCAAAATTTTGGTACGGGCCTGGCTGGCTAGTGTCCTAGTGATGTGGCGGCCGTTGCGGGCTCGGGGCCGATGGCTGGGTCAGGTGATGTGGCTGCCACATAAGCGCCAGTGCCAAAAAAAATTGTATATAAATAAATAAAATTCATAGAATAGGGGTAAAAGAAGAGAGGTAACTTGGTGGTAAAGTTTCCTCCTTTCCGCCCTTGAGGTGCATGGTTCAAATTGCATCTTTTGCATATTTTTTAACATTCATGAGATCTCAGGTTTGTTACATATTCATGAGGTTCTGGAGTTTTTTGAAGTTGTGGGATGAGATCCTTGTTTCTTTTTTTCAAGTTGTTTTGTTTTTTTTTCTCGAACACGCAGGAGAGCTGCGTATCTTTATATTAGAAGAAGAAATGGCCCAAAGTACATATAAAAAAACACATCGCTCCACCTTGGGCTAGAATGGAGGATGTTGGGGTACATAACTGAAAATTTTACATGGGGAACGCTGCATAGGACCTGACCAGGGGGGTTCCACCTAACTCAAAAGTAACAGCACCAAGACCCAAGGCTGAGAGCTCTTTAGCTCCAGCCAGATGCCAAAACTGGGCCTCATCCCTAAAGGCTCGCAAAGCACCTTGGATACTTGGGGCGGCTCCGTCAAAAACACAGGCATTGCGATGCTTCCATAGAATCCACGCTCCAAGTATGACTAGGGAGTTAAATCCCTTTTTCTGTTGTTTCGGGCATTTTTTCCAGGACCTCCTCCACCAATCAGCGAAGGAAACCGCTCTTCTGTTAGGAGCAAGAATAGGAAGGTTTAACAGCTGCAGGATGTGAAACCAAAACTCTCTAGCAAACACACATGTGGTGAGAATGTGTTGGACCGTCTCTTCCTCCTGGTCACAAAGAGGGCAAGATTCAGGGTGAGGTAGCCCTCGTTTTTGTAAGCGATCAGCTGTCCAGCAACGGTTGCGAGTGGCGAGCCACATGAACATTTTGCATTTTCCTGGAGCCCATGTCTTCCAAATCCGTTTCCAAGGATCAAATGTGACTGACCCAACAAAAAAGGCTCTGTAGGCAGATTTGGTGGAAAAAGAACCTGAAGCAGCAAGCTTCCAATTATGCTGATCTTCAATATTAGAAAGAAACACCTCCGAAAGGACGTCCCATAGCTGCAGGTATTCAATCAAACCATTCAAACTGAGCGCCCCCTTAATATCAGAAACCCAGGAGTGATCGTGGAGGGCTTGTGCCACAGTTCTTGTCTTTCTCAATCTCAAGGGTACACACTTGTGAACCTCAGGTGCCACATTTTTCAGGGAACAGCCATGAAGCCAATGATCAGACCAAAATAGAGTATTCTCACCATTTCCAATGGAAGTGACAACTGCAATGGCAAACATGGCACGGCTATTTGGATGGACCGGGATGTCTAGACCTGCCCACGGTCTATCTGGCTTAGTTTTTTCTAACCAAAGCCAACGCATTTGTAAAGCCCATCCCATGATCTCGAGATTATGAATACCCAAACCGCCAAGATCAATAGGTCTCATGACTTTTTCCCAAGCCACCAGACAGCAGCCCCCATTTACTTCCTTTCTTCCTTTCCATAGAAATCCCTTCCTGATTTTGTCAATTGCCCTGATGAACCACTTTGGTACCTTGATGGCGACCAAAAGGTGCAAGGGAATGGCAGTGAGCACAAAGCGAACTAGTACTGCGCGACCAGCCATATTCATCAATGATGCCTTCCAGCAAGGCAGCTTATCTGCAATTTTCTCAATCCAAGCCATCAGATCACCTCTTCTTAACTTCTTGTCATATATAGGCAAACCCAAATAAGTACATGGAAAAGATGAGGTTGTGCAGTGTAGGGTATTACTCACAGCCTCCACAATATCATTGTTGCACTGTATAGGAATCACACAACTCTTGTTTAAATTGGTCTGCAAACCTGACGCCTCACCAAAGATGTGGAGCATATTTTTTGTAAGTTGCAAATCAACATCCTCTGGGCGGATGAAGAGCGCCACGTCGTCCGCATAAAGGGATAGTCGTTGCCCGGTGGAATGGAGAGGAAGGAGGAGGCCTTCAGATTCAGCCTTGGAGAAAAGGCTGTTGAGGACATCCATGACCAAAATAAATAACATTGGAGAAAGGGGGTCACCCTGTCTCAATCCTCGCTGATGTAAAATGCACTCTCCAGGATCCCCATTCAAAATGATTTGTGTCGAGGCAGAGAAGAGGAGGTTGGAAATGAGATTGCACCAAGAGGATCCGAAACCCAAATGTGAAAATACCTCCATAAGAAATGCCCAAGAGACTGAATCAAAAGCTTTGGAAATATCGAGTTTCAAAAAGAGGCTTGAGATTTTTCGACGGTGCAGCACCTTGATAGTCTGTTGGACCAGCATGAAGTTGTCATGAATGCACCTTCCTCGAGTGAAAGCACTTTGATTGGCAGCAACCAATTTATCCAGGTGGGGGGCCAAGCGGTTTGCTAACAATTTGGTGATCAGTTTAGCAAAACTGTGCACAAGGCTGATGGGGCGAAAGTCTTTGGCTGTCATAGCATCCACTTTTTTTGGGATCAAAGTCAGATATGCCGAGTTCAGGAGCTCAAGTTTTCTGGCGTCTCCCTGCTGCAAAGTGATAATGGCTGCCATGAAATCCACTTTAATAATATGCCAGCAAGCTTTGTAAAACCTGTCAGTAAAACCGTCAGGGCCTGGCGCCCTATCTGATGGGAGCGATTTGATTGTTGTCCAAATTTCCTCCTCTGTAAATGGCATATCAAGCATCGAAAGATCTTGTGACGATAACGTTGTTATTCTGTGACGCCAGTTTGCTTTCGTCATTGGTTCCTCACGGGCAGAGCTGGAATGATTCATCTGTGACGAAATAAGTTCGTTGTTCGGTGACCATCCTGTGAGTTTCGTCATCATTTTGAGTGGTTTGGCACCGTCACTCGTTATCTGTGACGAAGTTACAAAATTCGTCATGGTAGAGACCACTTCCATGACGAATAAATGGAACGTCACTACCAAATCGTCATAGATATTAACATTTCTACTAGTGAAGCTCCTGATCTCCTCAGGAGTCTTCAGAGAGGGCAAGGAAGGCACCGTCTACCATCTCACCCCGGTATCACGACTCCTCGTGGAAGACAATGTCGTCGAGGAGGGTGGCCATCGGGCATGCCTCTCGCAGTTTGCACTCCTGGCCACTTCACCATTCCACTTCCAGGCGTCTCAGCTCCTAGCCGAGTGGCTCGTCAAGAATGAGGACGATGCTGCGGCAGAGACGCCGTTCATGATGGCTCATGGAGCAGGATTTTTCCCCTACACGGCTCGTGACTTGGAGTTCGGAGCCTTGTTCAACGTGGCCATGGGCGCCGACAGCCGCTTTTCAGCTGAAATCGTCGTCCGCGAGTGCGGCGGCGTGTTCGCCGGGGTAACGTCTCTGACCGACGTCGGAGGCGGGGACGGTACCATGGCGAAGGCAATTGCGAAGGCCTTCCCACACGTGAGGTGCTCGGTGCTAGAGCTTCCCGAAGTAGTGGCGGACAGCATGCCGGGTTGTGGCATGGTTGAATTTGTTGCAGGTGACATGATGGAGTTCATCCCTCCAGCTGATGTTGTGTTACTCAAGGTGATGACTATAACTAGAAAGTTTGATTCCTTTTCCTTTTCAATGCATATTTTTATTCCGAATCAATGCAGACTTTCAATTTTGACTTTATTTGTTCATGTGATTACCAAATTATCCTATCACAGTGTGTGCTCCATAATTGGAGCGACGAGGATTGCGTCAGAATCTTGAAGCGGTCGAAGGAAGCTATCTCTGCTCGTGGACCAAAAGGGAAGGTGATCGTCATAGATACGGTGGCAGGCTCGGCGGCGGCGTCCAAACGGGCACTCGAAGCTCAACTTCTAATGGATGTATGCATGATGATGCTAACGACAGGTGAAGAGAGAGGCGAGGAAGAGTGGCACAAGCTGTTCGTAGATGCAGGTTTTAGTCGATACAAGATTAATCCCATCTTGGAATCCCAATCACTCATCGAGGTCTTTCCATAGACCAATCATTTACATTTGCTTTGAGTTGATGAACACCAAATTAAACCCTCCAATGTGTTGTGCCATTCTCCTCTATTATTGTTTCAAGGCAGACAGTTTCTGAAATGAAACTGGTCACTACCAACCTCTAAGGAGCTGAGCTTTGGCAGGCAACTGGACGCGAGCGCACGGGACAGGCGGAGTACCCGACAATGTGCGAGTGAAATATCTCCTCCGTACGCTGCCCAAGACTGGGCTGACGAGACGGCACGCATCACCTGATGCTTTCGATCATGTGATTATGGCAGATTGGAATCAGATCGCTTAGGGCCTGTTTAGTTGGCTGAAATTTAGCAAAAATTTTTGCTACTTTTTCAACTCTCTCCATCACATCACATTAAATACACCAAAAGACATATGTTCGGAGCAGTAAATGTAGGTAAAAAAATTAATTAATCACACAGTTCTGTTGTACATCACGAGACGAATCTTTTGAGCCTAGTTAGTCCATGATTGGACAATATTTACCACAAACAAACAAAACGTGCTACAGTGTGCTACAGGAGTTCGAAACATTAAAAAGGCAAATTTTCAGTGAACTAAATAGGCCCTTAGCAGATCGAAACGGGGATAGCGTACGCGGCGGCCTCGGAGAAAAGGTCGCGGCCATGGCGGCGGCGTCTCGTGGGAGAGAAGAGAGAGCAGTTAGGCTTAGGCATAGTACCCATCCCGGCCCGGTACATTTTGGAGTCGAAGCCAGTTGGGCCTGGCCTCTGTGAATGGGCTTGTAGTCCAATGGTAGGACGGTCCAGTGGGACGCTACTTACCAGGGTTCAAATCCTGGTGCTCGCACCTTTTCCTGGATTTATTCCGGGAATTTCCGGCGTTATGCATTAAGTGGTAAGCGACGTTCCCGTCGATGACGAGGCGCCAGTGGTGACTTCGAGAATCTCCAGATCTGCCGGTGCTCAGTCCTTCGGAGGTGCTCATAGGGGTAGGGTTTGCGTACGTGTGTTCATAGGGGTGAGTGTGCGTGCGTGTTGTGAGCGTCTGCGTTGTACTGTGTAATCTCAAAAAAAAAAGTTGGGCCTGGCCTCTCCGTACTGCTGCTAGGCCGTCCATGTCTTTCACTTTTCTCCCGTCTTCTGAAAATTCTGCAGGAAAAAGTCCTTTCACCGTCCCTCAACTATCACCGAAGTTTGATTCAAGTCCCTCATCTGGAAAACCGGATATCCTAAGTCCTTCAACTATCTAAACCGTCCATTTTTGGTCCCTCGCTGGTTTTGACGGCGGTTTTGTGTGCGTGGCAGTGGACCCCACATGTCAGGGTGGGTCTCGAATGGGCCTTCCTCACTTCCGCATCCGCCCCATTGTCTCACCGCTCCTCCTCATCCACTGCCAAGCCCGCGCCGCCGTCCTGCTCATCCCGCCGCTCCACCTCGTTCTCCGCGGTGACCGCGTGGTCCTCCCCGGCTCCGCCAAGCACGCGGTTGTCGCCCCCCGTCCCGCCGCTCCTCCTCGTCGCCGCGCTGAGGATGCCGTCGCCGCCGGCCCCTTCCTTTCTCTCCCCCGATGGCTCTCCTCCACTGCCGCCCCTGAGGATGCCGTCGCCGCCGACGGTGCTGCCGTCGCTGCTGATGGTGCTGCTCCCCTCCTCCCGATGCTGGCGGAGGAAAAGCTCATGCGCGCGGCCCACGACGGAGCTCGCCGCTCGCTCCACCCCGAGACCAAGCTCCGGTGGCGGCCCGAGCTCGACGACGGCCTCTCCGGCGGAATCGAGCTCGGGTGACATCCTCTCCGGCGGAATCGAGCTCGGGTGGCCTCCCCTCCGGCGAAATCGAGCTCTCCCTTCGCGCGGTGATGGAGATCGAGGGGCTCGCTGCCAGCTCGTGCGGCGGTAGCGACGTCGCGGCACCCTCTTCCTCTCTCTCTCCTGCTCACTCTACCGGCGTGCCACCCCTCCTGCTCCTCGCCGTGCCGCCCGCCGGTGGAGGAAGAGACCGACGGAGGGAGCAGCAGAACGCCCTCCTCCTCCCTCCGCTGGAGCGGAGTGACCGCCGACGGAGGGGAGCAGCACCGCCGGCGGCGACGCCTTCCTTAGGGCGGCGGTGGAGGAGAGCCATTGGGGGAGCAAGGGCGCTGCGACGGCAGCTCCGGCGGCGAGTAGCGGGAGGGGCAGCGGTGGAGCGCGGGTGCGGTGGGACAGGGGAGGCGGGGGCCGCGGCGAAGCTACCCTTACATCTCGTCACCGATGCGTGGGGGTTGCAGCGAGATGGCCGCCATCGTCGTCCCCATCCATAGGGAGGCGGCCATGGCTCAGGAGAAGAGGGAGAAGAAAGAGAGGGGAGAAAACCCAACCGACATGTGGGACCTACCCCTGACATATGGGGTCCACTGCGAAGTAAAAAAAACGCCGTCAAAACCAGCGAGGGACCAAAAATGGACGGTTTAGATAGTTCGGGGACGTAGAATACCCGGTTTTCAGGATGAGGGACTTGAATCAAACTTCGGTGATAGGTGAGGGATGGTGAAAGGACTTTTTCCAATTCTGAAACACGTGCAGGACAGCAGCGAGTGACAGCCACCGAAGCGAGCGAGCGTTTACCCACCTTGTCCCCGTCACCTCTGCCTCCGGAGATAACGCTCTCCCGTGCCTCACAGTCAGTGCGCCGGTCCCTCTCACCGAGCGACACCGCGAGCGCCAGGTGCGAACGGAACTCCCCCTCCCGACTCCCGACCCCGAGCGGCGGTGTCGCGCCGGGCAGCGGCAACGACGGCGACAATTTTCCAAGCTCTTTTCTTCACCTCCCCGTCCCCCCCGCACGGAAAATCGCCTGTGACCATGTGCGATCCGCGGTGGCGCGCACCTGCCTGCCTGCCTCCGCGTGTGGCGCGCTGCCGGCCGCCTGTGGTGGAGCCTGGCGGCCACTCTCCCCTCGCCCCCGGCGGCTGCCTCGCATCGCACCAAAGGAAAGAGACGCATTGGAATAAAGAAATTAAAATCTCTGCAAATACAAACACGATTAAAAATCGCCTCTCGCGGCAGGATTAAAGAAACGGCTGTGGAGACGGGGAGGCCGGCTCCCTTTTCCGAGGCGGGCCTGGCGCGGTGACGCCGACGGCCGGCGGAGTGCGTGGCTGTTGGAAGTTGGAACCGCTGGGACGTCGCCGGGCCCGGCCTGCCAGTGCCAGTGCCAGAGCCAGGCATGCCCATGCAGGGTGCAGAGTTGCAGACACCGACGCGACGCGTGCGCGGTGGCGCGTGTGGACTGTGGTGCGCCGCGTAGGCGCTGTAGTAGCCTTGTTTAGTTTGCTAAAAATTCTAACGTTTTCTCCGCTCTCTCCATCACATCACATTAAATACGTCAAAAGATATATGTTCGGAGTATTAAATACAGGTAAAAAATTAACTAATTACACAGTTTTGATGTACTTCGCGACACGAATCTTTTGAGCCTAGTTAGACCATGGTAGGATAATATTTACCACAAACAAACGAAACGTACTACAGTATGCTACAGGAGTTCGAAATGTTGAAAAGACAAATTTTTCCACCAACTAAACAAAGCCCAGGCCCGGGAACGGGGACGTCGCTGGCACGACCGCGACGGGGGAGGGGAGGAGAACAGCATCAGCATCCGCATGTGCACCCCCAACGCCATAACTTTGCCGGCATGGGGCGGCGGGGCGCTCTGTTTCGGCCGCCGCTCACCTGCCCCGCGCCCTTCGTGCAGCTCTCTTCGCATGCCACCGCGTGCGTGTGCGTGTCAGTGCCACGTCGCGACGATCCGATCCGGAGGAGGCGGTTGAGCAGGGCGCTCGCTCGTCAGGCCTGGCACTGGCAGCAGGGCGGGGGGATCTGCGGCGCGGCGAATCTCCACCGTACCGTACGCCGGCCGGGGAATGGCGGCACGGCAGCGGGGCAGGGCAGGCGGCGCATCGCATCGCATCGGCAGGTGAGATGCATCTTGCATGCCGCCGCCACGCTTGGACGTACGCCACGTCGCCACCATGGCCTTGTGACGGTGTGCCGGGATGGGGCGAAGGGGGATGCCGGTTGCCGGACGCGCTCCGCCTCGGCGCCGAACGTAACCGATCGCCGGAAATGGGCGTGTGGAGTGCATGACCAGGTGCGCTTCACTCGGTTCCGACGAAGGAATTCTCTCCGGCGACGATTATTCCTCGGTGCGGATGGATGGAAGGATGGACGCGGAGTGGCTCGTGGGACGTGGGCTGGAAACTTCCTGGCATTTTTCTGACGTCACTGATTACACAATTAGGCCTCGATAATTAAAGGGTTAATTAAACTAGCGTTTGTTGTGGCGCTGATCTGCCAACTTGGTCGCAGAGAAGCCACGCCCGATTGTTAAGAAGAAATAGCACGGTTGCAAGCTGACATTTTTGTTAGGAGAAGGGTCAAATTTAGTGTGTTCTTTTTTGAAAATATAGTGGTATTTTCATGGTCGTTGCAGTGAGACCTTGACCACGTTTTGCGTAAAAGGAAGAAGATAGCACTAGTGGCATTAATAGGAGCAGCCACATAAGCTGATAAAGCAGTCATTATCAGAGGTATCCTGCAAATCCAACTTTACACACTTTGATCACTGTTACATGACAAAACCAAAAAAAAAAGAACCTCTATACGTTTTCTTTAAAAACAAGAAATTCGTTTTTCTTTTCATGTAAGAGGTGAACATTTTTTAAAAAAAAATCGGCAGAAATGTCTTCAGAATCGTACTAAATCATACCACATCATGACCAGTTCATCTTCACCATTACATTGTTGTGTAATTAGGTCTCGTTTAGTTGATTAAAACTTTACTACTTTAGTAAAATAGATTAAGTGGAATTTTTTTGCATTAGAATGCGCGCACAGAGAGGAAAAAAAATTGAAATGACAGTCTTTTAAGTGAGAATTTTATTGAGATTTTAGGAAACTAAACAGGGCTAAACAACCGGTTGCCAAACTACACACATCGAAAGACCGTATCATCAACGTCGTAAACGACAAAACGGGCCGGATCGCACCGTATCTCGAGTAATCACTTAAACTAAACCCAGGGGAGATATAGTAGTACAAATCATTGATCCACTAGGCGATTAATTAGAGCAAATGAATCCCCACCACCACCACCGCTAATGAAACAGGTGACACGCCACGCAAGTGGGAGGCTAGCTGCTAGCACAAGAGAGAGCGCCTGTGTTTAGTGGGCGGTTTTATAATTAGCGGAGCTCCCCTCCGTGCGAAACGAAACCATGCACCTGGACTGGTACGCTTGGAATGGAGTTGGGTGGGCAACGGAGAGGAGGATAGGCGAGAATCACAAGGGGGATTTCGGGTTGGGTTGGGTGGGTGCAGCGCATCTGGCCTGGCCGCGCTGGGTGGTGTGGGGTTGGCGGGTGAGAGGGAAAGAAAGAGTGGGGCCCGGCGAGGGGGAGGCTAGGTTCGCTGCACGCGCGCGCGGGGAAAGGGTGGTGACGAAACGTGCGTGACGCGCTGGGAATGGGAGGTGGTACGCTGTTTTTTTAATTGTGTACAGTACGTATGTTAAAGCAAAGGTAACAATGAAATACATTCTCAAAAAAAGGTAACAATGAAATATGACGTTTTGTTTTTTGTTTCTCAAAAAGTTCAAAAAAAAGTTTTAGTTTCACATCCAACGCTTACAAAATCTTCTAAATGCTCCTCCTGTTGTTAATATTTCTTTCCCAATTCCGTCTCAAAGCTAATTATTAAACATCGCCTATTTGAGAAAACCAATAGTATATGCGATTTTATCTGGCTGCTTCTATTTATTGGCAATAATGCACTTTAACAAATGTGCTACCTCCCCTACATATTTTGCTCCGCAATGTATCCAGATATAACCCTGTATTTAATTACACAGTTAAATTTATGTATGTAAAAAGAATCAAAGCGATATACATTTTGAAACAGACGGAGTATACGTAGCAAGGAACGCGACAAATATAATTTCACATATCCAATTCTCCTCCATACTATACGCAACTTTTTTTTTATTTTTCTCTCATCTACCGTTTCAAAGAGTCGTAGTCCCATGTATTTTTTCTCTCATGTTAAGTTATGATCACAATATTTGTTAACGAAAACAAAAGGCAACATGGAGGCGCCTCTTGAGTTGCGACGACCCATCATCATCCAACGAAGATATACATTGTTTCCGTAGAAGAAAACAGAAACTAGAACCCATCGCCCATAGCACACAGCATCAGCATGGACGCAAGCACGTTGGATCCATCATCATCCATCCATGGGGTGGAACACAAACCTTCCTCTTTTCTTTTTATTTGGTTGATTGAAACGAACACAAACCTTCCTAGGAAAGAAGAAAGGCACTCGTTGCCTTCCCAAGATCAACACTCCCAAGATCAACATGCACCATTGCATGCATGCATTCACTCGTTGCCTTCCCAGCCGCCGCCGCATCATCTGCATCCATCCAGCTCAACACAAGGAGCAGGAGCAATCCCCCCCTACCCTACGCCGTACATGTTCCAGCGCGGAGGTTCAATGAACCCATCCACGATGCGGCTTGCAACTTGGCGCCCGCCACGGGGGGCACGCGACGCGACGCGACGCGACGCCGAGGCCCCCGCCACGCCGCCCCTTGGGCGCGCCAAGGGCGGCCGGCCGGCCTCCTCCTCCTCTCCCTTCGCTTCGCTTCGCCCCGATCCATCCGCCGCGCCGGCCGGCCCCGCCCGCCACACGCAAGCGGACCTCACTTTCTCTCTCATCCCGTCGTCACCGCCCTCTCTCTCTAGCTGGTCCATATTCCCCACTCCCATATCTTCGCCCCCCTCTTCTTTTTCTCCCCAGGTCGCGGTCTCCACCCCCCCTACTCTCCTCCCCACAGAGGTTCCCCTTCCCCTTCCTTCGCTCCCTTTTTTCCCTGTCGCCGGCGGCGATAGGGTTCCGTTTTCCTTGCTCCGGCGGGCTGTAAATGCTTCCGGCCCTCACCGGCGCCTCAGATCCGGCGGCCGCTGCGTTCTTGCTTGTTCTTCTGGTCTTGATTCGAGTACTATTGGGAGGGGAAGGGGTCCCTTTGGTCGTGGGAGATTCGGAGACATGCCTGCGTTCTGCGCTTACGGAGGTGAGGCACAAAGATCTCTTCTTTTTGAGCTTCGTCGGTTGATCTGGGGATTTTGTTGGGGGTGGGATGGGAGTGATTGCGTGTGCTCTTCCGCGCTCTGGTATCATCAGGCTAATTTGGTTGGGTTTCTTTGGTTCAGATGGCGGGTGCCTCGTCTCGGCGCCGGCGGAGATGTCCGGGCTCTTCTGCCGCGGCGCCGTGCAGCAGCAGCAGCGGAAGCGCGCCCTGGTGGCGGCGTCCGCGGTCGCCGCCGCGGCGGCGGCCGAGTGCGTGAGGGCCGCCAAGAAGCAGAGGCAGCAGCTGACGCTGCCGTCGCTCGACGCGCTCCCCGACGAGTGCCTCTTCGAGATCCTGCGCCGCGTGCCCGGCGGCCGCGGCCGCGACGCCTCCGCCTGCGTCTCCCGCCGCTGGCTCGCGCTCCTCGGCAGCATCCGGGCGTCAGAGCTCGCCCAGGCCGCGGCGGCGCCGGCCACCCCCGCGCTGCCCGACCTCAACGAGGAGTTCGTCATGGAGGAGGAGGACAAGGACGACGAGACCCCCGCGGATCCGTGCGTCGAGAGGGTGCTCGAGGGCAAGGAGGCCACCGACGTCCGCCTGGCCGCCATGGCCGTCGTCGCCGGATCCCGTGGCGGGCTGGAGAAGCTCGCCGTCCGCGGCAGCCACCCGACCCGTGGCGTCACGGACCAGGGACTCTCCGCAGTTGCTCGCGGCAGCCCCAACCTCAGCTCGCTCGCCCTCTGGGACGTGCCTCTTATCACGGATGCTGGGCTTGCTGAGGTCGCCGCCGGGTGCCCCTCGCTCGAGCGGCTGGACATCTCTCGCTGCCCCCTTATCACGGACAAGGGCCTCGTCGCCATCGCGCAGGGGTGCCCCAACTTGGTGTCTCTGACCATCGAAGCATGCTTCGGTGTTGCCAACGAGGGCCTCAGGGCGATTGGCCGCTGCTGCACTAAGTTGCAGGCTGTGAACATCAAGAACTGTGCTCATGTTGGTGACCAAGGCATCTCCAGCCTGGTGTGCTCTGCTACTGCTTCGCTTGCCAAGATCCGCCTTCAGGGTTTGAACATCACTGATGCTTCGCTTGCTGTGATTGGGTACTATGGGAAGGCTGTCACTGACCTTACACTTACTCGTCTCGCCACTGTTGGTGAGAGGGGTTTCTGGGTGATGGCTAACGCAGCTGGCCTGCAGAATCTCAGGTGCATGAACATTACCTCTTGCCCTGGGGTCACGGATCTTGCTCTCTCTTCTATTGCCAAGTTCTGCCCAAGCTTGAAGCAGCTTTACCTCAGGAAGTGTGGACACGTGTCGGATGCTGGCCTTACTGCTTTCACAGAATCAGCAAAGGTGTTTGAGAACTTGCAGCTTGAGGAATGCAACAGGGTTACTCTTGTCGGTATTCTTTCTTTCCTCCGCAACTGCAGCCAGAAGTTCAGGGCTCTCTCTTTGGTGAAATGCATGGGAATCAAGGATATCTGCTCAGCGCCTGCACAGCTTCCTCTTTGCAGATCACTTCGTTTCCTGACAATCAAGGATTGCCCAGGTTTCACTGATGCAAGCTTGGCTGTGGTGGGGATGATTTGCCCTCAGTTGGAGCAGGTTGACCTGAGTGGTCTTGGTGAGGTCACTGACAATGGGCTTCTTCCTTTGATCCAGTATTCTGAAGCTGGTCTGATCAAGGTTGACTTGAGTGGTTGCAAGAACATCACAGATGTAGCTGTTTCCTCCCTGGTGAAGGCACATGGAAAATCTCTGAAGAAAGTTAGCCTTGAGGGTTGCAGCAAGATAACAGATGCTAGCCTCTTCACCATAGCTGAGAGCTGCATGGAGCTTGCAGAGCTTGACCTTTCAAACTGCATGGTTAGTGACTATGGTGTTGCCATCCTGTCATCTGCAAGGCACCTCAAGCTCCGTGTTCTCTCGCTGTCTGGCTGCTCTAAGGTCACCCAGAAGAGCGTGCCGTTCTTGGGCAACCTGGGCCAGTCTCTGGAGGGCCTCAATCTTCAGTTCTGCAACATGATTGGCAACCATAACATTATATCACTGGAGAAGAAGCTCTGGTGGTGTGACATCCTTGCTTAGGCAGACAAGATGGTCCGGTGCTGGAGGGGCTCGTGTCTACTGAGAGCCGCTTCCAGATGCAGATATACGTCCGTAGCAGTAGCGCAACCAGATGATCTCAGTTTTATGGCTCGCATGCGAGTCATGATGGTGGGCTTCCGCATTGTTCAAGGACCGGTTGTTTTAGGGGGTGCTTTCTAGCCGAGTGCTCGTTTTTCACAGATCACCTCACAGGAGGTTAATCTGTTTTTTGAGCCTTGGCTGCCATCACTGGCATCCTGCCCCTCGATCCAGACACTGGTCCTTGCCATTATAGTCATAAGGTTTTTTAGGTTGCCGTAGTGTCCAAGTCCTTTACCATTTTACTGCTTCCTGGTTATGAAGTTGCAGGCACAGGTGATCCATTGGCAGCTCTGGAGTGCCAGAAATCACATTCTATCTCAACCCATCGCTCATGCTGGTGGTGGAGATCATTTCCAGAGCTGCTGATGCCGGAGCGTCTGTGGACTTGTGCAGTGTGTTTGGTTGTGAGTTTGAGTATGTTGAGTCTTGATGTGTTGTGTGCTGTTCTCTGTGGTGTGTAAGGTCATGTAGGGTTGCATCTTTTTTACAGTCTCTTTGGGATGCCTGTTGTTCATGGTGATCTCGGCCATTGCAAGGCGCATACTAGAAGCCTTGCCTTGACAACCTTGTATGGTTGTTTTTTTGCCAGATCCCAATTTTTACAGGCAGATTGTTGGGTACTGTAAGCTTGGCGACCCTCTATGAATAAATGAAGTATGTGTTTATGTTGAAATTTCGTTCTTGCCTTGAATTTATAATATTGTTGTCTATGCAAGTTGATCCTATGGGATGCGCCTAAATTTAGCACATTGTCTTGCTGATGCACCACCTTTTAGTTTCAAAAAACGAACTTGTCCTCGAATTGGTATCTTGTGAATCGTGATGCAAAGTTTCTGCGACAAGAGCCTCCTGGCAAGATTGTTTTCACATCCCCTATCCCCTTCCCTCTTTATGGTAAAATTTCGTTTCTGCCTAGTGAGCATAAAATTGTAGTAGTAGATGTAGTGTCACAAGCCGTGGTGTTTAAACCAAGTGTCAACCTCAAGTAACTTTTGCTTGATGTTTTCTGAAACAAGTGAACCGCAACACTTAATTAGTGCCGCATGCCAAATCCTTGTGTTTGATGCTTGGAACATAGAACTTAGGTTTTATGAAATTTGCTCCAAGAAAAAATGTTATATGCTTGTTATCTGACTAAACATGTGCCTGCATAGATGTCTTTTGTTGATCACAAGCACAAAGTCGACAGTCAAAATTAACTAGATTGTTCTCTTCCAGGCTCATCATTGTGTTGCATTTATGATGTGGAATGTTCATTGCAAATCATTTGCATAACAGTTTTTCGAGAGAAAAAAAAAAGAATCTGCATGATATCTTGGCCTACAACTCCTTTTATGTAGGAATTGTTCTAGTGGTTCCAAACTATGGACCTTTTTATAGTTTCTGTTTTATGTTCTATGTATGTAATAATATGCTGCCATTTGCCTGTGTGCAGCAACAGAAACTTTAAAGGGTCTCTTGAATAAAAACATAACTTTAGAGGGATACGACCAGATTGAACTCGGTGCTCCATGAAGCAATCACACATGAAAGAGGTACTTTCCTATTCATTCGCTTCAGTTGTGCAATCACATGGTTTAGCACTTTGGCACAATTAAATTGGTTAGGGACTTTAGACAAATTACAAGCACGCATAGCCTCATGTTGGTACGGTTGGCATATGCAATCACATCCTGCACATTTTGTTTAACTATTAAGTTTGATTAGAGATATGATACCAGTTTTAGCAAGGAACAGAATTCATCTCATTTCTGAAGCAGATGCACGGTACAGTGCTAAAGATTTCCTTTTCCAATGCTTAATAGGATAGTACATATTCTTGCAATATTATTCTGTAGAGCAAAATGACCCATTGAAACTACCAGCTAGGGAAGACCAGACAGCTTGGCCTCATTGCAAGTATTTTTCGATTTTTTGTTTATCACAACTGGATTGAACATCATACAGCATGCCGGGCTGTGTCCTGTAAGGTTTGCAGAGTAACCACAGCCAAGATGGAATCACCAACTGATGGAACCCTATCAGTTGGTGATACCAGCACGCACACGTGCTTGGGTTCACGGATGGATCGTTGTGCACTCAAATATGAAAGGGTCAAGTATTGTAATTAAACACTGAATAGAACATCAAAGAACTTAAAACTACTCAAAAACTAATGGTAAATCTTTTACAAGATGATTGAGCACACAAGAATAAGATTCATGCAAGGTACATTAGAGAAGCTATGGCCTCTCTTTCCCAGGCCTAGGCCATAAACATTTGGCATGCCACAGCTATGTTCTATGGATAGACCTCAATCAGTGATCGACATCCTAAGATGGGGCTAATCTTGTACTTACTGAACCCTGCATTCAGGAACAACCTATGCCAATTTTCCTCCTCCCGCTCTTTACCTGTTGTCAGCACCATCATGCAAAGATCCATCAAAAGTTGGGGTTCACATGTTTGTTTGGATGCCGAGCCTGCCACCGTATCTATGATTATCACCTTTCCCTTCGGTTCTCGAGTAGAAATAGCTTCCTTTGATCTCTCTAAGATTCTAACACAATCCTCATCACTCCAATTATGCAGCACACTGTAATAAGAAAGATTGCTAAGCGCATAACTGGATCTAGTGTTGTAAAATTACATCAACACTAAACTGGAGGGATGAACTCATACCTTGAGTAACACAGCATCAGCTGGAGGGACGAACTCCATCATGTCACCTGCAACAAACTCAACCGTGCCATCAACCAGCACGCTGTCCACCACTTGGGGAAGCTCCAAGACTTCACACCTCACATGCGGGAAGGCCTTTGCAATGGCCTTCGCCATGGTCCCGTCCCCGCCTCCGACATCGACCAGAGATGTCATCCCGGCGAATTCCTCACCACACTCACGCATGACGATCTCCACCATGAAGCGGCTGTCAGCACCCATCGCCTCATTGAACAGCTCACTGAACTGTAAGTCACAGCTCGTGTAGCCGAAAAATCCCGCTCCATGCGCCATCATGAACGGTGTCTCTGCAGCGGTATCATCCTCATTCTCAAGCCACTTGGGCAGGCATTGAGACGCCGCGATGTTGGGTGGTGAAGTGACCACGGCTGTGAACTGCGACAGGCATGTCGTCTGGCCGCCGCCGTCAACATCTTCCACAAGGAGGCAAGATACCGGGTTGAGAGAGTACACACCTGTCTCGCCCCCTCTGAATACTCCCATGACATTCAACAGCTTCATGAGGCGAGACAGGCATGACCGTTTGCTTGCCGGAATCGGGAGAGCCGTGTGTAGCTTGGACAGGGAGGCGGCACCGCCGCAGCGGTGGATGGCAGTGGGGATACCAAGCTTGATCGCGCTTAGCAGCGCCATGGATTTGAGGTAGCCGAAGGTGTGGCACCAAAGCTGCGCCTGAGCTTGCAGAAGCTCAGAGCTGGTAAGGGTGGCTACCATCGGCGGTGTAGAATGGTTTTGAGCCATGCTGTGTCGTCAGGTCGTGGGCAAGCTAGCATTTGTACACTCTTCATCATGGCACCGTTCTGAAAAGGTTTTTTTTTTGGTGGGCACAAATAATGTCCACCCTACTGATGCTGACACTAGCAGATGCACTACAGAAACAGCCGATCGCGTTTTCCTCACTTTGAGTGCTAACCACGCCTATCACGTGGTCTCGGCGTTTTCCTCTTACGCTCACCCGGCCTTGGACCATTTCGAGACAAACCGTTAGAGAAGATTGTCACTTTTTCCTTGTCAAGTTTTCGTCTCATGACTATAATGATTGATGCTTTTAAAGAATCTATCTCAACAGAATACGCTGGGTACTTGGAGCCAAGCATGGAATTGCTAGCTGCTGCTGCTGAAACCAAATCTTGAAGTGTTGCAATCCGCAAAGGTGAGGCCTGATCACATTGCGACTATTCGTCGCGGTTGGTTGAACCAGTGGCGGAGACAGAGGGATGCCAGGTGGGGTTTGGCATACCCTAAGATTGAGCCCCACCTGTTATTAGTTAGAAAAAACATCATCCACTTATCCTTTCATTAGTCTTCTTGACGGCGGCTCTTCCGTATGACTAGTGTATTACTCATTGACTTATGCTTTATTAGAGAAATTAAGGTTGATGAATGCATAAACTTCAGAATTTACATACTGAATTTAGATTACAGATTCAAAAAATAATAATTTATGATATGAGCACACATTTTATATGTATCATTGTTGTTTACTGCTTTAATACTACTTGTTTACCGGATTGTATTTCGGACGATTGGTTCGGCATACCCTAAGTTAAAATCCTAGCTCCGCTACCTGTCTTTGTGCTCAGGCGCTTGGCTCCTGTCCACCCCATTCCCTGGCCAATATATGCCGTCTATGCACTGGTGCAGCATTGGCCATTGTAGTGTTGGAGGAACGCCATGGCATTCAGCAGGAGGGAAAGTAATTCATCCCTCAATTCAGTGCTGGCCATGCTCTGCAGGCACGCAGCTGGCCCTGGCCGTAACTTCATATACCATATCACCAGTATGTTGAAACAACCTTGGTTGATCCACAGAAAATTTCACTGTGTTTTTTTAGATGAGGGGAACACATCTGGCAGCTACACTGACAAGTGATTGTATATAGCCAAAGAAAATGTCGCTGTCTAACACTGACTTGAGTGGCAGTAGTACCTGGTCGTTTTCTCTCCCATGCGTTTAGCATGTCCCTGCTGCAATCAGATTAGCGGATTTTCTTGTGCTAAAATCACTAGGTAGCAACATTTAGCTTCAAAAAGAGTAAACAAAGGGTCAGCAGGAGGGGTTACATTCAGAAACCAATGCGCCTGAGTTTTTTTTACAAGGAAATTTTATTTTAATCTCTGCATGAGACATGGACACTTCATTTATTATATTACAGCCTCGGTTTAAGATTATGCACACAACCATAAACCATAGAGATGTTCATCAATCACACAAGTCTGATATGGAGTACATGCCAAATGACACAAGATCTTTTCACTCTTAATCAAAGACAGGCTCAACACAAGGGGTTTACTGAGGAGGAAAACAATGCATCTTGAATTCTTGATAACTACTCTCGTGTCCTTAGTGATTCTCAACTGAAGATGAATCAGTTGAGCACCTCTTTCTGAAATGCCCAATTGCCCAGGAATGCTGGCAAGCTTTGCTTTTGCATGTTCCCCAGATTTTGACGCCATTTGAAGTTCTGGTTGATCTCAGACAACAAATTCAGAACCCTTTCGTCATGGAGATTATTATCTTGGTGGCTTGGAGTATCCGGCAAGTACGCAATGACTGCATTTTGAGGCAGCAACAAGTCAGTTTGAATTCAGCTATCAACAATTCAAGCATTAGCAATGCTTATCCATCGGGCGAAGAAGAAATATTTCACTTCCATTGTAGAATGGCTAGTCTTTGTAACTTTTTCTCGCCTTTTCATTTTGTCTGTTTTTGTTGTGTTTTGTACTCTGTAATTTCATTTGTCTTAACTAATAATAGTGCAAACCCATCCTATTCTCTCCCAAAAAAAATATTTATTCCGCAAAAATATTTGTTTTAACTAATATTTTCTCTCCCAAAAATAATGGCCCGCAGTCAGTGTTCTCTTGCCTTGGCTGGCTGGCCAAGTAGAACTCTGAATATTAGAATCAGGGCCGGTGAGAATTAGGACGTTATTCGCTTGCAACAGAATATATATATCTGTAGATTATGAACAGACGCTATCTAGACAAGCAGCAGCATACAGGCTCAACTCCAGGGAAACAAAACAGGAGTACGTCACATACACCACATAGTACAGGTCACAAGTTACTCTAGTAGACAAGCACAATATCATACAAAGCTTCCTAGGCACACCATTGATGACAATTCTCAGCTGGTTTGGTCACCATGATTTCCGCTAAACAGTAATCTGTTCATCAGGGTTAGCTCCAGCTTGGATCAGCCCCTGAACGGAATCTGTCTTCATCTCAGCTCCTTGTAGCTGCCCTTCAGCTGCCTCTGTCTGCTGCGCCGGTTTGGTGCTCTTTAGCTGCCTCGCAGGTGATGAGCTCGCTGCAGCATCGAGCGGGCCAGTTTCCTCTGATGGCAATCTAGGGAGTGACTTCCTCTGGGGCTTCTTTGCTGAATGTGGTGGGGTTGGTTTTTTCACACCATTTTGAGAAACCTTTTCCTCGAGGCTCAGACGGGCAGGTTGGTCCGACATGGTATTTTCTTCACCCTCCGATGTGGACTTGTTTTTAGAACGACCAAGCTTTGGTGATTTAGCTCTAGTTGGGGGGATCTACAACAAATACCATCATATACAGTGAGTAATATATTACCACGTCCATGTCAAAGCTGGAACACAGAAAGTTTGTCTGAAAATAGAAGCTCCATATTTGGCCATTACTGATATATACATACTTGCGAGAAAAGAAAGGTGTCCTTCCACCACACATATCAGAACTCAATCAGAAGATACAGTCAATTATCTCATCAGGCTTGATAATTGCTGAGTCCTGGACATATGTATAATTTTGCTTTCCGTACATTTTTGACAGACAAGGTTGTCTGGTGCTGTGTCATATATTTGTCTAACAAGACATGCCATGCTTGTACTAACCAATCATATTAGCCAAGTGCTGTGTCATGTGTTTGTGTAACGATGACAAGTTGATCCATGTCAAATAAACAAGGACTTAAAGAGCGTCACTAGTCACTGGCGCAACTGTCAGATCTCTGTCAACAAGAGATTAACTTTATTTAAGTAGTGTATTCCAATTGGCAATAAGTATTACTTAGTTATTGTGGGTACTATGAAGCCAGACAAGTCACCGAAAGAGTAGAGTGTTCCAATATTATTCATGTCAAGGTCCTGAACAAGTTCTGCCACTCAAGAGTCAAGATGATCAAGGACAGAGCAGTCCCTACTAAATAGAGAAAAAGACACTACCAACTGCAGTTTACCATGTTATCATGAGAACTGAGGATTCCAGGTTCAAGCTAAACTATACGATAGTTTCAGCTTCACCTCTTTTTTTCTAAAAGATTTCTGTGAAGATATTTTGAAAAGGAAAGAAAGGCAATGAGTGACTATAACCAATAGAATCACACTGCATGAGTGAATAAATGATGATTCCACACATGCTCATAAGGCATATCAGTCACGAGTTCATCAATGTATAACAGACTACAGTTAGCCATGAGTTGTAATCACCAAAATTACCTTTTTCAGTTCAACCTTGACAGGAGTTGGTTCCTTATAGAAGCTTGGCATGGGTGTTGCCTTGAAATTCAAACTCTTTCGCAGCATTCTGAGTTCTGCTTCTTCAGTTTCCTGCAGATTTTAAAGAAATAATATCAGCAAGCAACATAAGTGATGTGACAATGGAAAGCAGCATTTCTCAAAAGAAGGGCAAATAAGAATACCTTTGATTTAGCTTGCAAGTTGCTTATTTCTGCCTCTCTAGCATGAATCTTCTCCTCAAGCTTCGAATAGAACTGTTTGATTGAAGAATTGAGTAAACAAAACAGATAATACACATATTTAAAAATGGAATCAGCAAATAAAATAGCTAAACAAAAATTACCTCTCGCCTTTTCTCAGATCTCTCATCACACTTGAAGGTGAAACCATATGAAGGAGTGCTGCCAACTTTTCGAGGCTTTGTACTTTCACAGTTGGATTCTTCTTCATCTCTTTTGATGGAAGTGTGCTGGCCTGATGACTTCTGAGTTTTCCTTTTCTCCCTGGATTCAAGTGGGTTGAACATAAATAGCATAAGAGACTCTCTGGATATATAGCTGTATTAGATAATGTTATTCGAAAATAGCCAGAGTGATCTACTGCGTACTCAAGGAATAATCATGAGGAAATGCGAACAAACGGAACGAGTGAACATCTCCATTTGAGGTATATAAACAAATATACCACTAGTCTACAACTACATTTCTTCTTTTCCCAGATTATTCTGGTCTTCATAGACAAATACAAACAGAAAGGAAATAAAATAAACTTACTTGGAGTCATCTGGCAATGCTGCATCCTTGGAAGATGAGTGAGATTCATTTTTGACAGCTTTCTGATAAAAGCGAAACAAATCATGTAAGATCCGACAGGATTGGGCAGGAAGCTGATTCCAGATATCCATAAGTAGAGAAGATATTAGAACAATGTGCATCATGTAAACTGCTTACATTACTACCGACACCAGCATCACCATTGGATACCCGGGCAACGGATGCTTTAGGAAGAGAAGAATTGATAGTTCTTCTCCTTGCCTGACCTTCATCCCCACTCCTTGGGCTCTTAGACTTGACAGGCTTAGGTTCATGACCTTGGTTCCCCTAAAAGTACACAAAGAAATGCCAATCAACACAAATGTACAAGGTGCCATTATCCTACTGATATGCAAAAGATTGCCACTGAAGCATTACGAGAAATCACCGTCAAGAGCTCACCTTGGAAAGGCGAGCCTTCCTGCTCTCCGGGGGCGAGGTGGCCTCCCCGCCGGCCTCTTCGGGCGGGTTGATCACCTCGCTCTCCCCTGAGTTATCCTCATTGCCTTTCTCCTCAAGCTCTTCCTCGCCATGCCCCCCTAAGCTAGGCAATGTAGGCTTCCCACTGGCCTCATCCTCGACGGCCACCGCCGGGCCCTTTGCGTCGATGACGTCATCGACCGCATCCTCCATCTCAACCAAGCCGCCACCGACGCACCTCGCCGAGGGAAACGAGGTACAGGCGAGATCTACGTCTGAGAAACGCCAAATGCGCGCAGATCTAGCCGAGCAACCGCGAACGAAATGCCGGTGGCACCTACGGGGCGGGAGATGGTGGAAAGATCGCTTCTTTACCTCACCCGAGGGAAGTGATGGGGAATGGCGGTGCGGAGCAGCGCGGTGGAGGGGATGGGGGGCAGGCGGCGGCTCGCCGGCTTCCGCGGAGAAGGGCCGGTTGTGGAAGGGAAGGGGAGGAGACAGCGGGGGGTTGTAGGTGCGGTGACTGTGTTTGGGCTGGAGGTGGTTACTCGTCTCCAATCTTGCTGTCTTTTCATGGTTTTCTTTTTTCCGTTTGTTTTCCTACTGTTTTCTTTTTCCTTTTTGTCCCCAGTTCCTCCTTTAAAGATCTCCAGTCCTAGATTTTAAAATGGAATCTTATGTTCTTAGAGTGGAAAAAAAAGTTAGACCCTGTGAAATAAACGTCTTCTAATGCACGCAAGAACCAAGCTAAGAATTGTACATAGGAAGCTAAGCATGATCCCTGCCTAAGTGTGTTGCTGGATAATATAATATGTACTTCTTACTCAGATCAACGGTGAATAGTAAAAAAAATCTCATCTTTTTAGTTTGTTGATCAAAGCACAACAATCTATATGGCTACTACCTTCATCCTTAAATATATGACATTTATGACAAGTAAATTAGTTCAGTTTTAAACTAAATAGCTGCACTAAACCACATATATTTAAGAACAGAGGAAATATATAAGTATGACTCGACCTATTTTATGGTCAAGGTGCGATTAAAAGGAGCAAAAGTATGATTTATGGTTTTAATTTTAGCACGACGGATTACATGGAGTGGAGGATCTCAAGTGCAGCTATGATACTTAGATTCGTTTTCACCGTGCTATTGTTTATATTACACTCTTTTCAATGTGATATCTTGTCACATTACACAGTGTTTAGTCGTGCGGCATTTAACACTGAACGGCCGTAATCGCGATGTGTACCTTAACCTTTTCTTCTATAATGATATGATACGTAACTAACATGTGTATTGGATAAAAATATTACCCTATTACTTCAGTGGTTCTTAGAAAAGTAGATAACCAAGAGTGAATTTTAGTGTAGGTTCATGAACTTTTCACGAGATTTCATCTAGATCTGCAAACTAAAAAACAGTCATTTAGGTCCGTAAATTTTTTCCGATATCTCATTTAGGTTCGCAAACTAAATAGATAGTCATCTATGTCTAAAAAAAATTGGAATGTCATAAAATTAGCAAGGAGTACGTAACTCGCAAGACCAAAGAACGAAAGATAGAGAAAACTAGGTGATACCCCGCGCGTTGCCGCGGGAATTTTTAAACAAAATTTTAAGGTGAAATGTGAAAGTAGAAACACCAAAACGATTACATAGTGATATTTATTTGTAAACAATATTATATATGAAAGTTAGTTAATTTTGTTGAGAGAGAACCATTTTTAAATGATTGATCCTACATGTATTTCAACTACGAGAATTTTATGATATGCTACTCGTAAATACAACATGCTATTAGTCACAGAAAATCGACGAAGACATAAATATATGGTTTGGTGGATGTTGACATGGCTTGGTAGATGTTGACACGGCTTATAGTGGATAGTGACATGTCATGTAATAAGTTATGACGTAGCGCGTTGAGAGGTAAGAGAAATCGTTAGTGGGTACTAATTTTATAGTTTATATAGATAGGCTTGAAAAATTGAGAACAAGGCCTATTAAAATGAAACGACCTATTAAAATGAAACTATTCGATCTTGATCATATTTTTTTTAAAATGAAGGGCAGAAGGACTGCCACATCATTTAAGAAGAAGAATCAACTGTACATCACGAGTCGAAACGAACGCCACCACCACGAATACAACGCACGCAAACAATGCACACAACAAAACTCTACACCACCTCAACCTGGGAGAGAAGTCAAAAGTAAGCCGCCAAGAACCGCACCGTCGTCACCAACGTTGTGTCACGTCAAAAGTCGCGAGCCGCTGCAAGTCAAAGCGACAACTCGAACTCCTCTACCACGGGACCATCATCCTCAAGCCACACACACAGTCGTCGATCCCCCAGCTCCAACAAAGCGCCAGCAGAAAGCTCTCTTTGCGGCACCAATGAAAACCACTGATTCGGGCCACTCTGCGTGGGGGCCTCGTCTCACTCATCACCTCACACTCCTCTGCCAAGGACCCAGATATCTGAAGCCGCCATGAGAGCATCGCTTCCGCCCAGCTGTCACCGAGGTCACCACCACACCAAGTGACGAGACCCTAGACCAGGGCCCACCACGATCACCGAAAAACGCAGTACGGACTGACACATCGTGTACTCAGCGGCCCGTACAACGAGTACTACGCCCCCGAGTACCTGGCAGCCCGCACAACCAGCTTCCGCCATAACCGGAAGCCGGGCGGCCCACACAAGCGGGCGCCCCCTCCTCCGAGTACATGGCGGCCCATCCAGCGAGGACCGAGTGTTTGGCGGCCCATCCGACAAGTCCTCAGTTGCATAGCAGCTCGCACGACAAGTTTCCGCCTCCTCCTCCGACTACTCGTTCGCACGAGTAGTTTCTGTCCCCGACGAGTTCAGGCTTCGAGGCGAAGGCAACTGCAACCGGGGCCCACTCTTGATATCGCGGGATATCCGTGCACACTCGCCCACGCGCCGCCACGTGCCGTCCCCTCCATGCTGTGTCACACTAACAGGGCCGATCCGGTGTTAGAGGGCATGGCCGCCCACTGTGCCACGAACGGCACAGTGTGCGCCACCCACTATGCTACGAACGGCATGGTGTAGGCCACTCCGCCCACACAGGGACCCCCACAGTGCCCGGGAAAGACGCGCTCCTACCCTACTGACGGAAGTAGGGTACGAAGCCTACGACCTACGACGAATGGACTACTCGGAGGCGAGCCCGGGGAGTCCTAAAGACAGCTACTCGGAGCCCGCGTTTCCAGGAGGCCTACACCATCGCCAATAACTTCACTACAGTCTCTCGCCGCTCCCGCCGCCTCACCATGTCGGCTCGACGTGGAGAAAGACGCCCTACGTTGTAACCTAGTTTCTATTCTCATTTTCATCCCCCATAGGCCTCTCCCTTACAACTATAAAAGGGGAGGAGGGGGTCACACGCTTACACTTACGCTCACACACACTCTCGATCGATATCTCATCTCATAACACCCATAGCCGTTCACACCCATTCACGTACGCAGAACTCTGCTATAAGAACCCCGGGCACGCACACCAGGGACTTGGGCGCAGAGACCCTCTCCCGACCAGTTTGTAACCCCTACTACAGACACTTGAGCATAAAGAACACTCCCCCTCAGACTGGATGTAGGGCAT
Organism: Cenchrus fungigraminus; assembly: GCA_036936925.1. Taxonomy (NCBI): domain Eukaryota; kingdom Viridiplantae; phylum Streptophyta; class Magnoliopsida; order Poales; family Poaceae; genus Cenchrus; species Cenchrus fungigraminus. Next base: position 114,981,448 of record CM072773.1, on the reverse strand, counting down.
TACTCTCCGGAGGCCCGAACCAGTATAATTCCTTGTGTCTCTTGTGCCACCGTGCGGTTCCCGACACGCGATCGTATAAATTTACTTGCCGGCGGTAACAAACCCCGACAGTTGGCGCGCCAAGTAGGGGCTTCGCGTGTCTCGACACTCACTCCAGGGTCCGCACGGCCCATCCACCAGTTTTTCCGATGGTGATCGTCACTGAGTTGACGTCGGAGAGGTACGCCTGGGTAGCTCCGATCCGTTCCCAGCTGGATACGAGATCCAGTTCGGGAGCTTCAGGTTCCAGGCGACCGACAACAGCTACCTCATGTGCATCCTCAACAGGGAGGAGATCATGGGTACGACGGCACCAGCTGCGGCGCCGGCCCCGCGGTCACCCCGACGCAAGAGGCGCTCGGGCAAGCGCTCACGCCGAGCGCGGGCCAAGTGACGCAGGGCAGCGCGCGCCAGCTCCCCTCCGCAGGACGAAGCTGGCGAGCCGCAGTCTGCCATCGCGGAAGAAGGGTTCGCACCACCTCCGGTGGACCAAACGGCGCCTCTCGCCAGAGAGGGCGCACTCGCACCGCCATTCCCCCGCAGGATGCGCAACGTGACTGCGACGTACTCCTCGTCGGCAGGCACGGACCTGGGCTCGTATGAGGATCTCCCAGGCCATCTCCTCCTGGCGACCCGGAACCTCGTCGTGACCTCGCCTGACGAGCTGTACCCTGACTCCGACATCACGCGCGGTTACGAGGACCCAGAGTGGGACTACTCCGGGCTCCGGGACGCTGACGCCTTCAGGCATTTCCAGACAGCGGCGGACTACTGCTTCGGCTACTCCGACGACTCCGACGCGGAGGGGTACAACCCTACGCGTGAGTGCTTTGTCATCAACAATGCCCAAGCTCCAGCACCGGCCCAGACTCCGGACGGGGCCGTCTACTCAGCCCACAGCTCGACGGTAGACAGTGTGGCTGTTGCGCAGGGTCAACCCGACGACACCGCGCGACGAGCACGCCTGGACGAGCTCGAGGAGGCACAGCGTCAGCTCAACGACAAGCGGGCTCAACTCCACCAGCAGCTCGGACAGGACCCGAACCCGGCGCCTGCTCGTATACGTGCGTGAGAAGTCCAGCAGTGCATCATCAACGACGACCGCGATGTCGTCAACTGCACACCCATCTTCAAGTGTGCGTCACAGAACCTGGCGGCGACAGCCTTTCTTCTTCGGAAGATCCCAGAGCCTGCCACGCCCCAGGAGAAGGAGACGCATCTACAGCTCAAGACGCTCCTCGAGACTGCCGTCGTGCAGCAGGCAGAGAGCTCAGCCTCTCGTCAACGGGGCTCGCAGGGGCGTGGACACTCCGAGTAGCGACAACCCGCGGCTCCATCGCAGCAGTCGCACCGCTTCGTGGAGGTCAACGTCCCCGTCAAGAGCCGCCTCGGCCCAGACCGTCATGCACACGACACCATCAAGGCTCGGTAGAGGGTAGGCGCGGGCTGGGACGACGACCACGAGTAGCAACCTCGCAAGGAATACAACAAGCGGCGCGGCGGCCGCTACGACAGCGACGAGGACCGGAGCCGGAGCAACTCACCTGACACCCAGGGGCCGCGCGCATTCAGGAAGAACGTCCGCAGTGCACAATTTCCTCCACGCTTCTGAGCTTCGACCACCGTACCCAAGTACGATGGAGAGACCAACCCCAACATCTGACTGGAGGACTACCGGCTGGCGTGCAACGTCGGTGGAGCGCGGGACGACATGTTCATCATCAAGAACCCCTGCTACAACTCACCGACTCAGCCCGCACGTGGCTGGAGCACCTGCCCCGAGGCAGGATCGACAGCTGGACGCAGCTGCGCGACGCCTTCATCAGCAACTTCCAGGGCACGTACGCCCGACCAGGCAATCCGTGGGACCTGCGTAGCTGCAAGTAGATGAAGGGGGAAAGCCTGCGCGACTATATCTAGCGCTTCTCCAAGCGCTGCACCGAGCTGCCCAATACCACCGACACGGACATCGTCTCGGCGTTCCAGAACGGCACCACGTGTGCCACGCTGATCCACCGGATCGGGCGTAGGAAGTCGTGATCAACTCGGGAGCTCCTCGACATCGCCACGGACCATGCCAACAGGGAGGAAGCAGTGGTCGCTACGCTTAGTCCCGGCACTGGCAAGGGAAAGGAACCAGCAAAAGCTGATGAGGGTATGTCCGCTCCGTCTAACAAGAAGAAGAAGAACAAGGACAAGCGATACCGCGACGACAACCTTGTGGCCGTTGTCGACCGGAAGACGGCGAGGCCCAAGAGCAACCCTCCCAAGGACCACTTCGAGAAGTTGCTGGAGGCGCCATGCCCCAACCACGAGGGCCCGGTCAAGCACGCACTCAAGGACTGCAACCTGATGAAGGCCTACCGCGCCGGCACGCTGAAGAAGCGTGACCCCGCTCCGACTAGCAAAGGGGGCAAGGACAAGGACGACGACGAAGTCGGGTACCCTAGAGAGGATGGCGGTGTCATGATGATCTTCGGGGGCTCGGCGACACGACCACCCAGGCGCCAAGAGAAGTTGATCCGGCGGGAAGTCTACAACGCCGAGCGCGCAACGCCAACGTATCTGAAGTGATCGGAGACGTCGGTCATGTTTAACCGCCACGATCATCCCGACCACGTTCCGTAGCTAGGCAACTACCTGCTGGTTGTGGCGCCCTTGTTCGGTACCAAGCGGGTACACAAGGTGCTGATGGACGGAGGCAACGACCTCAATGTCATTTACGCCTCGACTCTCGACGACATGGGGATCCCGCGGTTCCCACTACGGCCGTCTACGACACCATTCCACGGGGCCGTACCCGGGATGGAAGCGGTTCCCCTCGAGCAGATCGATCTGCTCACTTTCGGAACATCGAGCAACTTCCGAAAGGAGACCCTCACCTTCGAGGTGGTCGGGTTCCCGGGGACGTATCACGCGATACTCGAAAGGCCAGCATACACGAAGTTTATGGCCGTCCCCAAGTACACGTACCGCAAGCTGAAGATGCCCGGTCCGAAGGGCATCATCACGGTGGGCACGTCATTCCAGTACACATACGAATGCGATGCTGAGTGTTTTCAGTTGGCTGAGAGACTGATCCGGTCTGAGAAGCTTGCCGCAGAGCCCCTCTCCGAGGACCCCGACATCCCCGAGTCGTCTAAGCGCGCGGCATGCTCTTTCGAGCCCGCCAAGGACGCCAAGGAGGTGGCCGTCACTGACGATGGCCGCTTGATCTGTATCGGGACGGGCTCGATCCTAAATAGGAAAGCACGCTCATCGACTTCCTCCGAGCGAACCTCGATGTGTTTGCATGGAAGCCCTCCGACATGCCGGGGATTCCAAGAGAGGTCGCCGAGCACAAACTTAACATTAAGCCCGTCTCGAAGCCGATCAAGCAGCGTCTTCGCCGCTTCAACTCCGACAAGTGCAAGGCTATCGGCGAAGAAATCAAGAAGCTCCTTAGTGGAGGGTTCATTCGAGAAGTGTACCACCCCGAGTGGTTAGCAAATCCTGTACTTGTTAAGAAGAAAAATGGCAAATGGAGAATGTGTGTTGGCTATACGAACCTGAACAAGGCATGTCCAAAAGATTTGTTTCCATTACCGCGTATAGATCAAGTAGTCGATTCAACAGCTGGGTGCGAAACCCTTTGTTTTCTCGACGCTTATTCTGGGTACCACCAGCTTGCGATGAGTCTGGCCGACCAGCTCGCGACCTCGTTCATCACCCCTTTCGGTGCATTCTGTTAAGCTTCCATGCCGTTCGGGTTGAAAAATGCAGGCGCCACATTCCAGAGATGCATGCGACACGTCTTTGGCGACCTCATCGGACGACTGATCGAAGCCTACGTCGATGATATCATGGTGAAATCGAAAAAGGTGGGCGACCTGATCCCTGACCTCGCCGCGGTTTTCGAAAAACTAAGGGAGCACGGCGTGAAGTTTAACCCCGAGAAGTGCGTCTCTGAGGTCCCTAGAGGCATGCTTCTCGGGTTTGTCGTGTCGGAGCGCGGCATCGAGGCAAATCCCGAAAAGATCTCAGCCATCATGAGCATGGGGCCGATCAAGAATCTGATGGGGGTACAGTGCGTCACAGGATGCCTCGCGGCTCTCAGCCGTTTCATCGCCCGACTTGGTGAACGTAGTCTGCCGCTGTACAAACTCATGAAGAAGTCGGACCGCTTCACGTGGACGCCCGAAGCACAAGAAGTGCTCGACTCGCTCAAAAACCTGCTCAAAAGCCCGCCAGTGCTCACAGCACCAGCAGAAGAGGAGCCCATGTTCTTGTACATCTCTGCGACAACTCAAGTCGTGAGCGCAGCATTGGTTGTCGAGCGAGACGAGACAGGAAGGACACAAAAGGTGCAACGACCAGTGTATTTTGTGAGTGAAGTCCTTTCCGACTCGAAAACACGCTACCCGCAAATCCAAAAGTTGATTTATGATGTCCTCATCACCAAGCGGAAGCTCTGGCATTATTTCCATTCGCACCCCATCATGGTGGTGTCCAAATACCCGCTTGGCGAGGTCATACAGAGCCCAGAAGTAGAAAGAAGAATGGCTAAGTGGGCCCTTGAGTTGATGGGGCAAAACATCACGTACGCACCCCGCAACGCTATCAAGTCGCAAGCACTGGCCGACTTCGTCGCCGAGTGGACGGAGGTTCAGACCCCGCCGGCACCCGTCGAGCACGAGACGAGGCTTATGTACTTCGACGGTTCGCTCATGAAGGAAGGAGACGGGCCCGGGCTTGTTTTCATCTCGCCTCTGGGCATGCGTATGGAGTACATGGTCTGACTACATTTTGCGGCCTCCAACAATGTCGCAGAGTACGAGGCCCTCGTCAACGGTCTCCGGATCGCCCTTGAACTTGGGATTCGCCGTCTCGAGATCCAGGGAGACTCCGACCTGGGCGTGGGGCAGGTGATGAAGGAGAAGAATTGCTTGAGCCCAAAAATGGCTGCGTACTGCCATGTCGTGCGCGAATTGGAAGACAAGTTCCATGGGCTCGAGCTCAATCTTGTGTTGCGCAAGTACAATGAAGCGGCGGACACCCTCGCGAAGGCAGCATCTAATCGGAAACCCGTTCCGCACGGGGTCTTTGCCAGCGACCAGTACGAGCTGTCCATCCGCTCTGAGGAGGACAAGCCGCCAGAACCCTCGACACAGGAGGTCATGAAATCGATGAGGTGCGGGAGCCCAACCTTGAAGATCCAGACTGGACGATCCCCATTCTCGAGTGGATGGTGGAAGGCAAGCTACCGTCCGACAAGGAGGAAGCCAGACGGATTGCGCGTATGGCCAAGTCGTACAAACTGGTCGATGGCGAGCTCCGACGGAAGGGTGCCCAAGGCCTACTCATGCGATGCATCCAGGCTGACCAGGGGAAGGAGCTGCTGCAGGACATTCACGCCGGTACGTGCGGGCACCACGCGGGTCCAAAGACTATCGTCGGGAAAGCCTTCCGACAAGGTTTCTACTGGCCAACAGCTGTCGCCGACACGAACCGGATCGTACGCAGCTACGAGGGCTGCCAATTCTACGCGCGACAAACTCATCTCCCGGAAGCGCTTCAAACCATCCCAGTCACCTGGCCTTTCGCGGCCTGGGGACTAGACATGGTCGGACCTTTGAGAAAAGCGCCCGGGGCTACACGCATGTACTCGTGGCCATCGACAAGTTCTCCAAGTGGATCGAGGCCAAACCAATAACGAATGTTCGCTCCGAGGAGGCCGTTGCGTTCTTCACCGACATCATCTACCGCTTCGGAATCCCGAACTCCATCATCACCGACAACGGCACCTAGTTCACCAGAAAAAAGTTCCTCAAATTCTGTGATGACAACAACATCCGAGTGGATTGGGCCGTCGTCAGCCATCCAAGGACCAACGGACAGGTGGAGAGGGCGAACTACATGATTTTGCAAGGCCTGAAGCCACGAATTTTCAAGTGCCTCGAGAAGTTCCGAGCAACGTGGGCCGCAGAGCTCTCGTCCATCCTATGGAGCCTGTGCACCACACCTAGTCGGGCCACTCCTGCAGGCCTTCTTCTTGGTGCACGGGTTGGAGGCGATTCTCCCAACGGACATCGACTACGGCAGTCCACGAGTTCAAGCCTACACCGAGGAAGGCAACCAGGTCACCCTCGAGGACGCCATCGACTAGCTGGATGAAGCGCGCAGCGTCCCCCTTCTTCATTCGGCTCAGTACCAGCAGGCCTTGCGGCGCTACCACGAGCGTAACATATGAAACCGCGAGTTTCAAGTCAGCGACCTCGTCCTCCGACGAGTCCAAAGCAACAAGGGCCGACACAAGCTCTCACCGCCGTGGGAAGGACCATTCATCGTCGATCAGGCGCTCCGTCCGGGTACTTTCAAGCTCAAGTACGAGGATGGCAGGGTCATCTCCAATGCATGGAACATAGAACATCTATGCCGCTTTTATCCTTAAGCAAAGTTCTTTGTTTCATCTTATGATAATGCAAAAGTTTCGAGCTATGTTCATCTTTCGTGAGATGATATCTTCGTGTTAAGCTTACGTCTTTTACTCGAGTAAAGCGCTTTAAGCCTGTTTTATCCCACGGGCAAGTCTCCGACTTGTCCGCGGGCTCGGGGGCTACTCGCGGCCACGACGTCCCTCCCCCACACGTTCTCGAAAACTTTTTCGATCAAAAATCATTTACGGTTTGTCGCATGATCACCACGGTACACCCACACTTGCTAAGGAGATCAGCGACAACTCGCGCGGTCACAAGCCTGCGCTTGTTCGGGCTCCGAGTACTTACGCCCCCGCGGCTACGGTGCGAAGACCCACGAGCAAAGTTTGCAACTCCGGGTTGTTTTCCTTCGCTCCCTCAGAAGTAGTCAGGCAACTATCTAGGCAACTACTCTAAGGAGTTTTCTTGTTTGCAAAAACATGTACGCTAGATCATTCTCCCAAAAGTACTCGGGGGCTATGCGTCTAGGCAGTGCCACTCTAAGGCTGAGCCCGCTAGGTCGCCTAGTTCCTACGCCCCCGCGGCTATGGAGCAAGGCACCACCGACAAGGTCTTAGGCTGCATCACTTAGACTCACTAGTCCACGACTACTCAGAAAGAGAATAACACGCGACAAAATAACGAACGAGCTCTTAGCTCAGATCGAAAAACAGTCACATATGTCTTGCGAGTTATTTAAAAACATGACAAAGTATGATCAAAAGCCCCTGCGAGGCTACACTGTTTCTTTTACAGGCCCAGGTCATGCAGGGCGTTGGCGGTCATGGTGTCAGCAAATTCGACGGAGTCCCTCTCGATAGCGTCGTACGCGTCGTTGTCACAACTGGGGCACCACCCTTCGCCCAACAGCTTCCGGGTAGAGCGACAAGCACATCGCGACCACCTTGCGCGCCACGTCGCGCGCCACAACCAGTGATTGCCGCCGAGTCATTCCGATGGCAAGTGCCAGGCGGTCCGCCAAGGTGGAAGCAGGGGCGACCCCGAGATCGTTCAACACCTTCAGGACAGCTTGAGCCATCTTGTCGCGGATCGTCTGCACCTCCGCAAGGGACGTCTTAGTGTCCTCGTACGACTTCTGCGCTTGCTCAAGCTCCGCCACGGTTTCTAAGGAAAAGAAAGAGGAAGACAAGCGTTAGCAGGAACATCTCGACAGGAAAAGGCAAAATGCGATAAGGATACACCTCATACTTTCTAACGTCTCGGAGAGCTCGCGGGAGAGATCCACCAACTGCTGGTTCTTGACGAGCTGGGTGGTCACGAGGCTCTCCTTGTCCGCGACCTGCTTCGCCAAGCCGTCGTGGGCCACGCGGAGACCTGCCCAACGCCAAAAACAAGACAATGTCACTAAACTAAGCCGCTGCGCAGGGAGGAAAAAGGCAAAAACCATGAGTCACGAGGACACTCACTGAGGATCTCTTCCTCGCGCTTCTGGACGACTTCCCGGAGCCTGTCCTTCTCGGCAGTGACGTCGCTAACTTGGGCCTCCAGAGCCGTCACTCTCCCATGAGCCACCTAGAGGTCGGACTCGGCCCAGCCCTTTCTCATCTCGAGCTCCGCCTTCTCCTGGCTGGCAGCCCGGGCGGCGGCCTAGGCGTTGGATCGCAGCTCCATCGCTGCCTTCTCTGCATCGGCCAACTTCGTCTCCAAGGCGGCCTTCTCCTCCTACACGGCGGTCGCGCTGTCCTCCGCAGACTTTGCCCTCTGAAAGGATCTAGAGGTCGACTAGAGGGGGGGGTGAATAATCGTTCTCAATGTCGGGGTAATACAAACTTCTTTGGGCAGCCACAATCCTTTGGATGCTCCAAGGCAACGCCTAGCCGGCTAGGAGCTCGAAGCTCCAAGAGTAATAAACACGAAATCACCGACCAAGCGACGAACAAGGTGCTCTAGAGATGGGAAATCAGCTCACTAGCACTCTCACTTGCTCTAGCCTTGAATTCCTCCTTTAATCCCCACCAAAGCTCAACAACCAAGTGCCAAGGGGAGTAAAGAGGAGGGAGAAGGTGTTCTGAATGCTACAGTTCGAAAATGAGGCGAGAGAGAGAGAGAGAGAAAATAAGGGGTGGAAGGGATATTTATACCTCTTCACCCAAATAGAGCCGTTACAGCTCTAAGACCCGGAATCTCCGGGAAAGTCCGGAAAGTTCGGGGAAATCCGGAATGTCCGGGTAAAACCCGAAAACTCCGAACTTCAAAGGTTAGCACCCAAAAACAGTAACCCAGTGAAGTGTTTGGTGCAAGGTGTCTCTTAAAGGTTTGGTTAGTTACTCTAAAGCACCTTTTCGACTCAGGGAAAGTAAATTTCATGTCTCTCTTGATAGTACAGCATTCCTATGACTCAATTTCAAAATATGAAAATAATTAAGCCTTCATGGAATCCTTCTTTAGACATCACTTCCTTTTTGGATAAGCTATATAATCACCTTGATGCCTTTAGTAATTTTAATCCCTGCTCATACACTTAAAACAACATTAGCCACTTAAGCTTTTGTCATTAACTCTCCAAAACCCACTTAGGGGGCCAAGATACTCTTCAATCTCCCCCTTTTTGGTGATTGATGACAACAAGCTTAAGTTTAACAAGAGAGATATAATCAACAAATAAAGTTTACATGACACTCCCCCTTAATGTGTGCAATAGGAGTTTGAATCTCAAGGGTCCATTAGGACCAATAATTTGCACAAGAGCTAAAGTATGAGTGTGTCATGTGACAATTACAGTGGGGTGCTTGTGTGTGCAACAGGAAATATGTGTGAAATGCTCATAACAAGATATACACTCAGAAATGACAAAGAAGTGTGATGCCCAGAAACCCGGAGTCTCCGGGGAGAATCCGGAGTGTCCGGAAAAATCCGGACTTTCCGGGATAAAGCCCGGAATCTCCGGGATTTCTGGTCAACACAGAAAATAGAAATCATCAAGTCATTTCAAACTATCACAATTTTCCTTAGACAGATAAAAACAGAGTTCACCACAACATTCACACAAACATAAGTCTCAAGCTCACATAGTCTTACACAAATAGACGGAAATTTAGAGTTATTACAAGACAAAGTTCCAAATGCGACATAAACTTAAGATAAATCACTCCCCCTTTGGCGACAAGCACCAAAAAGGAAGTGAGGACAGCAGGAGCAGCTGCGATCACTCGTCGTCGTCGTCTTCTTCTTCCTCCTCTTCTTCAGCTCGTGCATGGCGGCAGGACCGTAGATGTTTAGGAGAAGAAGCGGAGGGAGGAGAGTCATCATCTTCCTCTTCCACAGCCTCAGCAACAGCAGCAGCGGCACGGGCGGCATCCATGGCATCCCACTCGGCGAAAGGATCATCAAACTCCGGAAGATCGTGATGGGGCTCGGTGGGGAGGTTGACTGTAGTATCCATGATATTTCTTTAAACCTAAAAGCTTCAATTAGTGGGGTTAATCATGTTTAAATAGCTCCTAAGCATGTTTGACATGAATTTGCACACATTTGCACAAAAGACCTTGGTCAAAGTCAAAGTTCTTGGTCAAACCCCTATGGTCCAAAATGCTGATTTGGTTTTCTTGCGCGTTCTCCAAATTTCACTATAGAAGTTCAAAATCGGCCAATATAAAAGTTTTTCCTTACTTCCGGGAACACATTTTTCATAATTGGCGGACATTTAAATTTTAAGCGGAAGTTCGCTTAAATTCGAGATGAACGCGCTGTGAATAGTGTTACGGGGCCGAGTTTTCCTACAAGTTCAACACGTTTTCCACAAATCCGTTGATCAAAACATATGACGCCCTTTGTGAAAATTTTAGGTCCATGGCTCCTCTACAACTTTTATTTTTGGATATTTTTCACTTAGTTGGCATTTTGTGGAGTTTCGGATTTTTGAAAAGCGTCTCACGAAATAGAATCGACGTTGCCGTCGCACCTCTGAACCAGAGCACGCGCTGGACATTCCGGAGCCACGCCTGCCACGTGTCGTGCCCACCCTGTTCCAGTGTACGGATGCCGTGGAGATGTCGCTGTGGACCCGCTCGATGCCGTGGGTGCTCCGCCCTCACGCAGAGTTGTATGTCGCGCCCAGGCGGCCGTCGCGGCCTGGCCGCGGGCCCGCGCAGCCACGCGTCGGCACGCGCGGCACCATGATGCGCCCCGCGCATGGAGAGAAGGCCAGATGGCCATACCACGTACTAAGGCGCCTCTCGGCCTTGTTCTCGTCATTCGCGTGTCGTGCTTCTCCGCTCGGTTCCCCTCCCGCACGCCACTGCGTTGGAAAACTTGGGAGCAGAGCTCCGCCGGCCGCACCTCCATGGCCGCCGCCTAGCTTCTCCTCTGTCCGAAACCACAGCTTCCCCATCCCCTCACACCTTCCCTAGTCTCCACCAAAGCTTCTACCGTCGCACATTCGTCCTCAGGCCGCGCCGTCGCCGACCAATCGGGGCCGCGGCGGGTGCTCCAGAGCGGCTCCGCCGCCGGCGCCCGGCGACGCCGCCTCCGGTCTGACCTTCGCCAATAATCGGTCAAGGGTGAGCCCCCGAGCCTCCCTAGCCCTTCACCCGGTCGTCTCCGGCAGAAACCCGCCGCCGGCGAGCTCACCTTCGCCGGCAGGGACCTATTTGCAGTGATTGCGAAAGTTCTAGGGTTCAATCCGTAAACCGAGGGCATATGTGTGATTTCTGAAACTTAAGTCGAGGGTCCCTCTGCAAAGTTGTTTTAGAGTTTCAGTTGTAACTTCAAAAATTCATGAAAAATTGTAGAAAAATTAGAAAAATGTAAATCCAACTGTTCTGGAATCCATGTGAGTAGATTTACAATTTTACAAAAGTTGTATAGTGTTTTTCTGATTAGTTTTTAAATGTAAATTCAAACTTAGTTTCGGACCTTTTTATTGTAATTCAAAATGTACTCATGCAATTGAAATGAATTTTGGATATGTTGTTTTGTGCTCCATGTGCAGATCTGTGACCAAGTTTCACACATTTTGGTTGTGTAGAATTCTAGATATGATTTTTGGAAGATTTATGTTAGTTTAAGCTTGATACTTTTTATAGTCCCCTCAAAATATAAATTCCTTAAGCACCAATGCACCCTAGGCTTTTTTCATGATGTTAAGCACCTTTGGAAAAATAATATTGATTTTAGGAGCTTGTTTGAATAGGGTTTGGTATTTACGCTTGTGAAGGATGTCAAATTCATAACTTGAAAAATATGATGAATCCACTTGAATGTGTTGGTCTGGAACTTAGTTTTAGCATATTGGAACTGTAGGAAAAATTTGGGGTCAAAAGTATTAGTGAATCTTTTTGTATGAATTTATTAAGTTTACCTAGGCTGAATCTTGTCTTTTTCATTTAAATTAATATATCAATTATCTGGAGCTAAAACTTTATATTTAAGTTTATTTTAGTCATGTTCTGCTGTGGTAAACTTTTCATGCCAGTTGGAGTCATATTTTAATTATTATGAATTATGGATGCATGGCTAGTTATAATGGAATAAATAAATTTATTTTATCTTTTAATTTGATTTAGAAGTGTTTAAGTTCAGTTGTTGTTTAAAATAAATTTAAGCACACCCCCATGCTGATGGTGAAGTTTATGAGTTTAACTTTCTTAGATATGCACACAATCACCATCAAAAGCATAGTTAGTCCATCATCATCCACCCCTTAATTTTAATGAAGTTTAATAATTTAATTTGCGTAGATGTGCACGCAATCACCATCAAAGTAAGGGTAACTTCACTATCACTCACCCATACCCTTAATGAAGTTTATTAAGCTAGTTTGTTTAAATGTGCACACAATCCCCATCAAAATAGATGTTAGTTCACCCTCACCACACCCCCAATACTTTTGTGAGTTTTCTTGTTTGTTTTGATGAATGTGGCCAACAATAGTTGGGTTTATTTGTAAAATCTTTCACTTTCAGATCTTCCCGACGGGACGTACACGCTTACTTAGGAGGAGGAGGGATCCGCTAGTGGGGAGCTAAATCAAGCTAGTGGGCAGCAAGACCAGGACCAAAGTCTAGAAGAGCCCAAGGCTTGTGTTGAGTCAGAGGAAGGCAAGCACCAGAGTCACATATAACCTTTTTGGATTAAAAGCTCATATCTTTTACCTTTTCAGTATTTATGCTTTACTTTGTGTATTTAAGTTTCAGGAGTTGTTTGAAACCTAGATGCATGATCCTTAGGACTCCTATGCTCTTTTACTAGTATGTTAGGAACGCTAGTGCCATGCTCTAAGGATATGATACAAGTCGAGTAATGACTCATTGCTCGCGAGATATAGGATGCTTATGTTGGAATCATAAGTTGGTTAAATTGACTCGCTCATGTGGTAAGAGCAATGGGTTCGATCTCGACCGAGTAGCATGGTGCTGGTCTAAGCTATTGAACGTACCAAGTGCTTGTCGGGAATGGGACCGGTAAGCCTAGTACCTAATGAACCAGTGCGGGGACTTTATCGCTACTAATCTTGAGATGCGTCTCCCGGTTTGATTCCAGTAGTGCAAGTGTGAGTCTGGGCGTGCCGTGTGAGGGCATCCCAGTAACCTTGTACTTACGACTGTGGCATCTGTCCCTAATCTGGGGAGTGACGGGAACCACCTGGTCGGGGTAGACCCCACATTTGTTTTTCTTTGGATTCTTTGGGGTCTATCTTCTTCCGTGTATCTTGGGTTTACCTTGCAAGGATATAAATCGATCGATCGTCGGTCACTCACCGTTATCTGAGACGGCTTGACCACTGGCTACCCCATGTTTATTTATGAAACATCTTGGATTAATTTTGTTGACTGATTAATCTTGTTTGTACAACCATGCTTGTTTAGCTAGGTGCTTACCTAGAATGGTTAACATACTAGAACTTGAGCTAAAATCTGAAAGTAAGGATCAACTCTTAGATGCTTTTGGCAAAACAAACCCACCAGCCAAAAAGCCTTGCATGTCTAGTTGTGTCTTTTATTTTGATGGGTCAGTCTTGCTGAGTATTAGTATACTCAGCCTTGCTTAATTTGTTATTTTCAGGTAACCCCATCTGGCCTGGTGCTATCCCAGATGGATGGGAGATTGAATGGGAAAATGACGATGAAGAGTGATATGCATGGATGGCCTCCTTTGCGTATCATGCGTTTAGTTTAATTTCCGCTATTTAAACTCTGAACCATGTTTACTTTCTTGTACTAAAAACCTGGTTTGTAATATTAAGTACTTATGGACTTTTATGTAATGTAATCTTGTACTCTGGTCCCGCCTTCGTGTGGGCTTAGCGCATATCTCGATCATGTGTAAGTGATTTACCGGGCATGACCTGGCAGAGGTGACAAAATAGCTCTTGGTTATCGCTTATGAGCCAAGTGGACCGGCTTAAGTGATAGTCCGGATTTATTTTGGGCGGTTCTATCACAGCTGGTACCAGAGCGAGTATATGCACCAGAGTAATAAAAATACCTTAATAAACAAGTTTTTGGAATAAAACTTGCCAAGATTAATAATCCTGCTAAGTGAGTAGGACGTTAAGGTTTAATCTAGTCCGAGAGGCCCTAGAGGGAATTTTTTGGTTCTTTCAGGTAGCTAGTACTCTATGGTATATTTATACTGACTTCCAGCACATTTTATTCCTGTCAAAACTTACTTTCATGCACAACCTTACTAGACAGCACGCTTTGCCATACGTGCTCGTGCCACGGGAATGTCCGTGAGGGATGGATGGGACCTATTCCAATGGGAACCCATCTCGCATCTGTGTCTAGCCATGTTTTTCCATACATGTGCGATCCCGCAATAGGCGGAACGGATAACTCCATTCAAATGGAGGTGTCCGAGGTTGGACGCTGTCCATGCAGCGGCTTTACACATGGATACCGTTTCTATAGTGAACGGTAATGAATGTGAACACTTTTGTGAGTACTGGCACAAAAGGTCTTGAATATCTGTGATTTTCTACAGGTACACTAACCACGGTTACTAGGTACGGTAATTTAAGAAACGAATAGCTTTTGACTAGCTATTATAGGGAGAGACGTATATGTATGCCTTGCCACCAGCACTAACCTCGTTTTTAAGCCTAAAGGCTTTGTGAGGAAGTTTAGGACGCTTTTTGCATCATGTAAAAGCTAACAAACCAAAACTGAACTTAAATCATGTGTTGCTTGGTCTCTACTTAATTTATGTTCTTAAGGATCAATCATGCTAGTTTGATGCTTTGATGTGGTGTTAAGCAAAACTTGTAACTAGATGCTGTCCAAATTTTTCTAAGGATTATCTAGAAAATTTCTGGCCAGGTGTCTTTAGGGAAATTGTACATCACCTAGTTAAGATTGCTCTCTGAATTTCTCATGATTTTAGGAGGCTTAAAACTGAAATGTATTTTCTCTTTGGAAATTCATAATAAATCCGTTTTAACTCTGAAAAATACAAAACCTTTTCCGGAAATCTTCTAAAATCTCAAACTCCGTGCTAGGCTAGAGTTTGCCTCTTTTTGGGTCTTAATTGTTCTTCCTCTTGGATTTAATTGCATAGCAGCCGTGTTTCTTTATTTAAATGCGATTCTAGGAGTCGCCGGAGCCGGAGAGCTGAACCAGGACTACGACGACGACCTCGGCTACGACGACTACCCCCACCCAGGTTCACGCCCGACCTACTTTGAGTGCCCATTAGGCATTGCTTTAGAACTGCTAGCGCTTTACTTATGCATGATGATGAATATGATGAAACCTTGCACTGCCCTTTTTAAATACCTTGTCCTTGATTGACCTACTACTACTACTACTACTATATTTATGCGTGATGATACACTGAGCTTGTTGTGCTTGTGTTGGGACTATGCGGTAGTTTCTTGGTGTGTGTGGGGAAAAACCGGCAGGAGAAGGTGATTTTGGGATACTTGGCGGGGGTGAGCTCAAGACAACCCGATCCGGGATCGGGGGCCAGGGATCGTCTTCTCGGGTGATGCCCAGTTTGGTACCTATGGTGGGTACACTATTTTAGGAGCACAGGTGTTGGGGTTTTTTGATGACTTGGAGGATAGGAGCTCGCCCCGGTCTAAAACCGAGTGGGTCGCTTTGTTACACGGGACTTTTGTACACACCACCTCGCCGAGAGTGGGGATAGGGCCGATTCAACCCTAGCAAGTGTGATGCCATACCTGCCAGCAGGATAGAGGGTATCAGTGAGAGGGTATAGGGTGAAGTCCCTTCCCTTTTGGGTGCTCCCCGTATGGCCACACGGGGGCATGTTCACAGTTCTGGGGTGGTCCTTTGCGAGGGACCGAATCGAGACCCGGATGCAGGATGGAATCGTAACTCCTAGGTGTTCGTTCGGTTGGGTCGGCTCGGCCGGCCGTACACCGTCCGGGTGCTATTCCGAGTTGGGTACTGGTGTACACGCTCTGCAGAGTTTAGATTTATACGTATAGCCGCGTGCTCGGTTATGGACATACCCGTTGTTTACTCTGACTCTTACGTTTTGGGATTTCTATCTCTCCCTTATAGGATGTGAGTGTATGGTGAGCCGTGGTTGTACTCGGGGAGAGGAGAGTTGCTCCCTCTGCCTCGCGGATCCAGGTGCAATCATTGAGGTGGGAGGAGTGGGAGTTCTCGCACCGACCCTAGATGGAGATAGGTTCTGGTGACGGTGATCTGGGTGACCAGGTGTAACCGTTTGTGGTTGAGAGATGTGGGAATTGGTGGGAATTGGAGATGATATTCTACTTATATTGTTGCTGTTGCTGCTTAGGAAACCCAGCCTCTACCTTGTTCCTTTCTTTTCCTTTAGAAGTAGGCCACTTAAAGCTTGCATACGGTTGGTGACGTGGACCTATCCCGATCCTTGGGGATAGCCCCTGAGCTTGCAGGGTACGAGTCAGACTACGGCAACAACGCCGACGAATGGTACGACTGAGGGGCACGTCGCTTTGCTCAAGGATGCCTGTGGGAGAAGAATAAAGATGGAGACACCTTCTAGAAGCTAGCTACCGCTGCGTAGGCTCTTATTCATGTTATTCCGACAAGAGGCGTGTATTGATGTACTCCATTATTCAGGATATGTAATAATATTCGTACTCTGATGCTTTATTTCGTTGTATGGATGTGATATTTATCTGTGATGGATGTCTGTGCGTGATAGCGACTGATCTAGGGACTATCACGAGAGCAGGTTGACGGGTTTTCCCTTTTTGAAAACCCGGGTCGTTACAGATGGTATCAGAGCCATACTTGACCGTAGTACATGCCCTTAGAAATGGTCGATAGAGATTAGGACTCTAAACGGTCTCTTTTGCTATTTACAACTTTTGGCATATATTACAAAAACTTATCCTTCTTTGAAAAGTTCTATCTCACCTGCGCTAACTAGAAATTTCTTCTGTGTCACAGGAAATGGATCAACGGGAGATAGAGCTCCTCCCAGAGCACATAGAGGGACTTGCTCGTTGGGTGGACCGGGTCATCCTCAGGCTAGGGATTCCCCCTACGCACGTCACCTATCGCGTCGAGGACGTCCGCACTCTGTCAGGCCCACTGGTGCTTTGCACGGTGGCCATACTACCCCACCCGGCGCGTCCAGACTTCCCCGGGATGCTCGAGCACAGCACAGGACTCAATGTTAGGAACGTTGTTGACACCACCTGCAGCCACGTACTTCTCCACCTGTTGGCTAGGTACCGCGACGTCTACAGGACGGGAGACCTACGGCTGATTCCCCAGGACTACTACAGAGTGGCTCCGATTGTGGACGGACTGCCAGACCCTACAGCACTCTACGAGGAGGAGGTTGTCTAGGGTCCTCTGCGCGAGTCCAATGACACACTCATCACCACAGGGAGCTACCTCGTGGACCTCGACACTCACGCTCGCCGACTGAGCGAGCAGACGAGTGGACTCTTTAGCAGACTTGAGCACACTACGCTGGAGTTCCGTGAGCTACAGCCCCGCTGCCAGGGTTTGATCGTGGAGAACCGTACCCTACGCCAGCGAGTCAAGCAGCTCGAGCGTGGGCTACGCCATGCCAACTCTTTGGTGGTGCGAGTAGAGGCAGAGAGAGTGTCCGCTCGAGAGGAGATGATCTACGCCAAGGAGGATCTACGCAAGCAGGAGGCTAGGTTCAAGCGCCTCTTCGACAAGCTGAACCAGAAGGATGCACTACTTGCCTCTTAGGGACGCAGTCTTGTTCGTGAGAAGGCCAAAGTGGCCGAGCTTGTGAAGGACCAATACTCCAACATCGCCAACTTCGCTGCACTCACCAGGACTTCTGTGTTTCTGCTGGACAAGTGTAAGAGGATGCTGAGGACTTGGGAGGACGCTGACTCTCTTCGTGTGGACGAGCTTCACGAGCTCAATAGTCAGCTACCTCTAGAGCACCAACGGGTGATCCACAAGAAGACCTTCAAGCTGCACCCGTCCGCCCTCAAGCTACACCTGTGTCCGATGGCTGACATGCCCACTCCGGTTGAGACCCAGGAGGTGAGGGCTGCTCACACCATGCTGACGCGGATGTTCCCCAGAGACTTCCCCGAGGAGGACCGTTGCCCCGTGAGGTACAAGAGGGCTCGCACCGAGTAGCGTGCAGGAGCGAGATCATGTTAATAAGAGTAGAGTTGTAATATAGGTGGTTTCCATGGGTTGTTCCATGTAGCCGAGAGTCTGTTCCGGTGCATGTGGAGTTATGAGTCTTTTCACACCCAGATGTGCACACCCTTTTGAGATCATGTAACGCTATATTAGATCACTACTGTGTGTGACCTCCAAGACTTGAGTCAGCCTCGAGGAAACTTATGTACTCATAATGGATGCTGATTGTTTGGTCTTAATGGAGTTAATCGTTCTTATTGCTTTTTCCCTTTGAGTGTTGGAATTATATTAGAAGAAATATTTTCATGCTTGTATGTCACACTCAATTTGTTGGTGAGTGATGTATCTAAAGTTCCCATTGTCCTTGGTCATGTTTTCAGTAAGATGTCCATCAGGAGATCCGGACGTCTGTTGGCACGCCTCGAGGAGGCCGAAGCGGAGGAAGAGCAAGCCCCGCCAGTCCGTGGCCGCGAACGTGGCTGCGCTCCCATATGTGGGCGTGGACGCGCTCGTGGTCGTGGACACGCACCTGTCTGAGGACGAGGCCGAGGCGTTGTGGTGCCACCACCGCCGCCTCCGCCCATCGGTCAAGGCGATGCGGAAGAAGGAGAGGAGAAGCTGAAGGAGAGCCCGAGCCGGCACCAGCTCCCCAGGGTCATGGGCGTGGTCGTGGACGTGGAGAGGCACCGCCACCGCCACCGCCTAACCTGGCTGAGGTGATGGCCGCTCAGACTCAGCTAATGCAGAGGATGGCTGAAGCCGTCGAGAACCGAGTCAACGGTGGGAACCGCAACATCCCACCAGAGGAGGACTTTGCCAAGAAGATCGAGAGGTTCCTCCGCCTGAAGGCCCCTACCTTCAGTTACTCGGACGATCCTCTGGAGGCCGACGACTGGCTCCGCGTGATCGAGACGAAGCTCGACCTCACCGCCTACACCGATGAAGAGTGTGTGGCTCTCGCCGTCCACCAGCTCGAGGGTCCTGCCAAGTCTTGGTGGGACAACTACTCCGACAGCCACCCGAACCCAACTTTCATCACTTGGTTGGAGTTCTGTGAGGTGTTCCGCGAGCAGTACCTACCGAGGGAGCTCATGAGTCAGAAGGCTCAGGAGTTCCGCACCATGACTCAGGGTACGATGAGGGTGGAGGAGTACGAGAGGCACTTCATGAAGATGATGCACTATGCCCCTGACGACACCAACACCAACGACAAGAAGCAGTTCTGGTTTCTGCGAGGCCTCCACCATGGTCTCCGCCAGGGCTTGAAGGCCAGTGAGCACAAGTCCCTTCACCACCTGGTGAATAGGGCTATCGCGCTCGAGGAAGAAAGGAAGGGGCATGAGGAGCGCATGAAGGGCAAGAAGAGGATGGGAGATCGGGACCATGGTGACCAATCCTTCCAGAGGCCGAGGAGTGGGCAGAGCAACCTGCTGAGAGGGAGCTACCACCCGGGGAACAACCAGCCCGGACGTGGCTTCGGAGGAAGCCATGCACCGTACCCTGGGGAAGGAGCTCCAGCTACCAGCAGCAGGGTGGTGGCTACAACCGCCCGTAGCAGAGCGCGTCAAGACCCAGCACCGGAGGGTTCACACCTACGTGCTACGCCTATGGCAAGAAAGGCCACAAGTCGTACGAGTGCCCCAGCAAGAAGACCGCTGCTACACTTGCCAGGGCACCAGCTCCAGGAGGGAGGCCACCTCAGGCTGCTCCCCAGCCGACCACTAACCGCGGGAGGCTCAACCTCCTGACTGAGGAGGAGGCTGTCGACGCTCCTGACATCATGATCGGTGAGTTTTTAGTTTGTGGTACTAAGACTTTGATTCTTTTCGATACTGGTGCAACTAGTTCTTATGTGTCCTCTAACTTTGTAAACAAACTGTCTCTCCCCATGACTCCCCGACCGAAACCTATTGTGACGAGCTCCCGCTCGGAGACATCAGGTGCACCTTGCTGTGCAAAGGTGTGGAAATGTTCATCAAGGGTCACAAGTTCCTCGGAGATCTGACCATGCTGAAGTCCAATGGGATTGATTTTATTTTGGGCATGGATTGTATCACCGCTCACAAGGGAGTTATCTCCTCGTCACCGCGACAAGTGACCCTGATACACCCCAAGGGGACGAAGATCACGTTTGAGCAGCTGAAGTCACGGGAAGTACCAGCTGTGTACAACCTCACTACAAAGACAGTGGCTGATGTTCCAGTGGTTTGTGAGTACCCCGATGTCTTTCCTGAGGATCTGTCGGGGTTACCCCCAGACCGCGATGTGGAGTTCGTGATCAACCTTGTGCCAGGTACAGCACCCGTGGCACAGATCCTTACAGAATGGGCAAGTTAGAGCTGGCAACACTGAAGTCAGAATTAGAAGCTCTCCGATAGAAAGGGTTCATCCGACCAAGTGCATCACCTTGGGCATCACCGGTGATGTTTGTACCCAAGAAGGATGGGACGCAACGGCTGTGCGTCGATTACCGCGCTCTTAATGCGGTAACCATCAAGAACAAGTACCCGTTGCCACGCATTGATGATCTGCTCGATCAGTTAAGGAAGGCAAAGTACTTCAGCAAGATTGACCTTCGATCCGGCTATCATCAGATGAAGATTCGCCC
This sequence comes from Cenchrus fungigraminus, assembly GCA_036936925.1. NCBI lineage: Eukaryota > Viridiplantae > Streptophyta > Magnoliopsida > Poales > Poaceae > Cenchrus > Cenchrus fungigraminus. The sequence continues at coordinate 114,960,782 of CM072773.1, read as the reverse complement.
CGAGGACATCTACAAGACAGCGTTTGTGACCCGGTATGGGCAGTATGAGTTCATTGTCGTATCGTTCGGTCTTACAAACGCCCCAGCTTACTTCATGAACATGATGAACAAGGTATTCATGGACGAGTTAGACAAGTTTGTCGTGGTTTTCATTGACGACATCTTGGTCTTCTCGAAAACTGCTGAAGAACATGAAGAGCATTTGAGGATAGTGCTGGAGAAGCTGAGGCAGAATCAGTTGTATGCCAAGTTCAGCAAGTGCGAGTTCTGGCTAGAAGAAGTGGCTTTCCTTGGGCATGTGTTGTCAGGTGAAGGAGTGGCAGTTGATCCCTCGAAGATCGAAGCTGTGTCGAAGTGGCAGTCGCCCAAGACAGTGACAGAAATCAGGAGTTTTCTCGAGATGGCAGGGTACTACCGCCGTTTCATCGAGAACTTCTCCAAGATTGCGAAGCTGATGACTGAGTTGCTGAAGAACAACACGCCTTTCGTGTGGTCAGAGAAGTGTGAAGCAAGCTTCCAAGAGCTCAAGACCTGACTCACCACGACTCTCGTGTTGACACTTCCCGATGACAACAAGGACTTAGTGGTGTACTGTGATGCTTCAAGGTAGGGTCTTGGTTGTGTACTGATGCAAGAAGGTAAGGTGATCGCTTATGCTTCAAGGTAGCTTCGGAAGCATGAAGAGAACTACACGACACATGACCTTGAGTTAGCAGCTGTAGTTCATGCTTTGAATATATGGAGGCACTACTTGATGGGCAACAAATGTGATATCTACACGGATCACAAGAGTCTGAAGTATATCTTCACCCAGTCAGAGTTGGACTTGAGGCAACGAAGATGGCTAGAGTTGATAAAGGACTATGACCTCGACATTCACTTCCACCCTGGCAAAGTGAATGTTGTGGCCGATGCTTTGAGCCGAAGAAGCTATTGCAACAACCTGATGGTGCAGAAGGAACAACCAGAGTTGTACAAGGAGATGGAGAGATTGAAGCTTGACATCGTCGAGAAGGGACAACTCAATGAGTTGAGGGTGAAGTACAGTCTAGAGGACCAAATCAGGCAAGCCTAGAAGAAGTGTCCTGAGATTGAGGAAGTGAAAGACCTTCTGACCAGAGGTAAGGCCCTGGACTACCGCATAGATGAGCAAGGCACGTTGTGGTTGAAGGATCGCATATGTGTGCCTAGTGGTGAGGAGATTCGGAAGACGATTCTGAAAGAAGCCCACGACTCTCGGTATTCTATTCACCCCGGTTGCACCAAGATGTACCAGGACTTGAAGTGTCGATTCTGGTGGGAGAATATGAGGAAGGACATCGCCGAGTACGTGGGCCGATGTGACACATGCCAGAGAGTGAAGGCGGAACATCAGAGACCCGCCAGAATGCTATAGCCTCTTGAGATACCTCAGTGGAAATGGGATGATATCAGCATGGACTTCGTGGTGGGTATACCCCACACTCAGAAGGGAAATGACTCGATTTGGGTGATCGTGGACCGTTAGACTAAGGTAGCACACTTCTTTCCGGTGAAGAACAGGTTAAGTCAGTTGGCTGATCTTTACGTTGAGCACATCCTGAGGTTGCATGGAGCACCCCGTAGCATCGTGTTCGATCGTGGTGCTCAGTTCACTGCTCAGTTCTGGAAGAGTCTGCATGATTCCATGGGCACACACTTGGACTACAGTACGACATTCCATCCTCAGACTAATGGACAGACAAAACGGGTGAATCAGGTTCTCGAAGACCTTCTGAGAGCATGTGTGTTGACTTACAGCAATGATTGGGAGAAGAGTCTGCCTCTGCGCTGAGTTCTCGTACAACAACAGCTATTAGGCAAGTTTGCAAATGGCACCCTTTGAAGCTCTGTATGGCAGAAAGTGTATGACCCTGTTGATGTGGTCTGAGGTGGGGGAGAGGGCTTTCTTCGGTCCTGCTTCCATTGTCGAGGCTGAGGAGAATGTGGCTAAGGTTAGAGAGAACCTGAAGATAGCTCAGAGCAGGCAGAAGAGCTATGCTAATCCTAAGCGAAGGGATATCTCCTTCGAAGTTGGTGACTACGTCCTTCTGAGAGTGTCACCGCTTAGAGGCACGAAGAGGTTCCATGTGAAGGGGAAGCTAGCCCCGAGGTTCGTTGGACCCTACCAGATTGTGGCAAAGGTAGGGAAACTTGCATATAGGCTGGAGTTACCGCCTGATCTTGTCGGAGTGCATCCTGTGTTCCACATATCGCAACTCCGGAGGTGCCTCGACCCGAAGCTTGACAAGCATGTCTCCACCGATGCTATCGACTTGCAAGACAATCTGCAATACTTGGAGTATCCGGTAAAGATACTGGATCCGGTAAAGACCATCAGGAGAAAGCTACAAGAAGTACCACCACTCGCTTCTGCAAGGTGCTTTGGAGCAATCACACCGAGCGAGAAGTGACGTGGGAGAAAGAATCGGTCATGAAGGAGAAGTACCCACACCTCTTCGAGGCGGAGGTAAGTTCTTAATCTCGAGGACGAGATTCTTTTGAGGGGGGGAGTCTGTAACATCCTGCAATTTTATTACGGAATGTTAATTATGAAAATGTGGATTTAAAAATTTCTGATGAATTGTTTGAGTGCTTTAATGAATTGGATGTCTTCTAATTTCTCTCCTAAATTCCTAGATTTATTTTTGAGCTAATTAAAAATTCCTAGGAAATATAAAATGCTAGTGTGAGAACTTTGGAGTTCATTGGCTTTTATTTGGATTTTTATTTGTGTGAGAATCGAATTTGAATTCTAAATTCAAATTTGAATCTAAAAAGAATAGGGATAAGAGTTTAGGAAAATAGGAAAAGCTTTCTTACCTAGTTGGGCCGTCCGTGGGATCGCCGTCGTCGCCGTGAAGCCGGAGGCCGCCCGTGGAGCACCCGTTCGCCGCGAAGCCTCGAACCGCGCCGTCTGCTCTGCTTCCCCTGCTCCGGTTCGCACTGCCGCCGTCCTGCTCTGCCACCCTTCACCGCCACTCAGCACGACGACCAGTGGTCATCAGGTGAGCACCATCGACCTCCTCTCTCCAGTGGATCCGGCCTTCGCGCCAGGAGGGGAAAGACCCCGCCTTTGACCACGTGAACGTCCTCGCACGCGCCGTGCAGCCGCCGCTGACCGCCGTCGTCTGTGTCGTCAGCCATCGAGCCGTGCCTTACGCCTGCAGGTGCCGCTACCGTCGTCAACGCACGCGCGCTCACCGCTTGGCTCTGTTTCTTTTTCCCCTCTTGATCGCCGGTGACCTCGACGCCCTGTTCGCCGCGCCGCCGTGGCCTTCACCGCGTGGGTTGCCTTGGTGCACGCGCGAGCAGGGAGAGGAAAAGGCCCTGCCTTGGGGGTTTCGCCGTGCTCATCTCGCCACCGGCATGACCGCGCACTCACGCGTGTCATCGCCCAGCCGCGGGTGCCCAGTTCTCCGCCGACGCACTCGCCGGCCGGAGCGCCGCCATGGCCAAGCCGGCCTTGTGCGTATCGGCAAGGGGCAAAGCCCCAGTTTTGGGGCTTGTTCGTTTCACCTGTTGCACACGCGCACACATCGGCGCCTATGCACACCCCAGCGCTCGCGCCGGCAACCTTCGGCACTGCGCCGCCGTGCCCGTCCTTGCGCCGTCGCCGTCGAGCTCTGCTCCGGCCAAAGTTCCACCCTTTCTTGGCAAGGGAATGTGCGCAAGGGTCCGCCGAGTCGAACCGTGCCGCTTGTTGACCTACCCCCCTGCTCACATCACCGTCGGCGAGCTTTGCCGCGCCGGAGCCCCTTGTGGGCATTTCCTCGAGCACCTGAGACCGCCGGCCAAAACCCCTGGGGTTTTTGGCCATGCACACGAGCACACACACCCGCTTCGCTGCAGAAGATCCGTCGGGATCTCGTGTGGCTGGCCACCCACGGCCCGGCCACACGCGCGCCCGCACGGCGCTGCGCCGCAGCAAACGCGCCCCAGATCCCGCACGCCGGCCACGCCAGCCAGCCACGCGAGCTGCCACGTGTGCAGCCGCCGGCTTAAAGCCAGACACGTGGCTCCTGCGTCGGCCGTTGAGCTAGCCTGCCGCCGGCTTAAAGACTAGGTAAAGTCAGCTAGAGTTAGGTAAAAGCTAGCCTAAAGTTTGCAATAATGTATATGCGTATTTTATTTTCAGAAATGTATTTTCTCTTTGGAAATTCATAATAAATCCGTTTTAACTCTGAAAAATACAAAATCTTTTCCGGGAATCTTCTAAAATCTCAAACTCCGCGCTAGGCTAGAGTTTGCCTCTTTTTGGGTCTTAATTGTTCTTCCTCTTGGATTTAGTTGCATAGCAGCCGTGTTTATTTATTTAAATGCGATTCTAGGAGCCGCCGGAGCCGGAGAGCTGAACCAGGACTACGACGACGACCTCGGCTACGACGACTACCCGCACCTAGGTTCACGGCCGACCTACTTTGAGTGCCCATTAGGCATTGCTTTAGAACTGCTAGCACTTTACTTATGCATGATGATGAATATGATGAAACCTTGCACTGCCCTTTTTAAATACCTTGTCCTTGATTGACCTACTACTACTACTATTAGTACTATATTTATGCGTGATGATACATTGAGCTTGTTGTGCTTGTGTTGGGACTATGTAGTAGTTTCTTGGCGTGTGTGGGGAAAAACCGGCAGGAGAAGGTGTTTTTGGGATACTTGGCGGGGGTGAGCTCAAGACAACCCGATCCGGGATTGGGGGCCAGGGATCGTCTTCTTGGGCGATGCCCAGTTTGGTACCAATGGCGGGTACACTGTTTTAGGAGCACAGGTGTTGGGGTTTTTTTTGATGACTTGGAGGATAGGAGCTCGCCCCGGTCTGAAACCGACTGGGTCGCTTTGTTACACGGGACTTTCGTACACACCACCTCACCGAGAGTGGGGATAGGGCCGATTCGACCCTAGCAAGTGCGATGCCATACCTGCCAGCAGGATAGAGGGTATCAGTGAGAGGGTTTTGGGTGAAGTCCCTTCCCTTTTGGGCGCTCCCCGTATGGCCACACGGGGGCATGTTCACAGTTCTGGGGTGGTCCTTTGCGAGGGACCGCATCGAGACCCGGATGCAGGATGGAATCGTAACTCCTAGGTGTTCGTTCGGTTGGGTAGGCTTGGTCGGCCGTACACCGTCCGGGTGCTATTCCGAGTTGGGTACTAGTGTACACGCTCTGTAGAATTTAGATCTATACATATAGCCGCGTCCTCGGTTATGGACATGCCCGCTGTTTACTCCGACTCTTACGTTTTGGGATTTCTACCTCCCCCTTATAGGATGTGAGTGTATGGTGAGCCGTGGTTGTACTCGGGGAGAGGAGAGTTGCTCCCTCTGCCTCGCGGATCCGGGTGCAATCACAGAGGTGCGAGGAGTGGGAGTTCTCGCACCGACCCTAGATGGAGATAGGTTCTGGTGACGGTGATCTGGGTGACCAGGTGTAACCGTTTGTGGTTGAGAGATGTGGGAATTAGTGGGAATTGGAGATGATATTCTACTTATATTGTTGCTGCTGCTGCTTAGGAAACCCAGCCTCTACCTTGTTCCTTTCTTTACCTTTAGAAGTAGGCCACTTAAAGCTTGCATACGGTTGGTGGTGTGGACCTATCCCGATCCTTGGGGATAGCCCCTGAGCTTGCAGGGTACGAGCCAGACTACGACAACAACACCGACGTAGGGTACGACTGAGGGGCACGTCGCTTCGCTCAAGGATGCCTGTGGGAGAAGAATAAAGATGGAGACACCTTCTGGAAGCTAGCTACCACTGCGTAGGCTCTTATTCATGTTATTCCGCCAAGAGGCGTGTATTCATGTACTCCATTATTCAGGATATGTAATAATATTCGTACTCTGATGCTTTATTTTGTTGTATGGATGTGATATTTATCTGTGATGGATGTCTGTGCGTGATAACAACTGATCTAGGGACTATCACGAGAGCAGGTTGACGGGTTTTTCCTTTTTGAAAACCCGGGTCATTACACGTGCTCCCTCACCCGGGCCACCCCGAGTGGGCGGACTTGAGTATAGAACTCCTATGCTACCGCGCCTTCGAGGCGGTGGAGTCAGCAACCTTGATAGTGCTCCACACCCTCTCCACTCACCGACCGCAGGAGATGCTTCAGACGCCGTTGGGGTTGGTTCCAGCTTTGGACGCCAACGATCTCGTGTGGCTAGGCTGGATGGCCAACATAGCCACGCTTCTCGAGATTGTGCCACCGTATGACACCGTGCAGACTTTGGGCACGTGCTTGAGGGCTTTGTACGCTCTCTAGGACCTTCGCTGAGTTATCGCGGATGACTTGGCCAACCGTCTCACTGGAGCTACGTGGTACTCCCACTGGGTTGTCAGTCTCTTCACAGAGCAGCACGGTGGGTACACTCAAGCCTTGCAGGCTAATGCTGACCACCAGGGTCAGCTACAGCAGCTCCAGGGTCAGGTACACCAGTTCCTGATCGAGCGTGGCGATCACTTGCAGCAAATAGTGGACTTCCAGGTTGGGCAGCAGGAGTTGCGGGCTCAGTTGGCAGACCGAGATGCTGAGAGGCTTGTACACCTCCAGCATATTCAAGGCTTGCAGGACCAGGTTGAGGACTTGGAGCTTGCTGCTGAGGCTTTGGAGGTTGAGGTGGGCATGCTACAGCAGGCACACCACCCACCGGGTGTTGGACCCGACGAGCAGATGGAGATCCAGCTGGACCCACAGGAGGTTCAGGATGTTCCAGGACTCGACTAGAGGAGCTTGGCGCTCTATCTCTACATGTAGCATGGAACTCTCCATAGTTTGTACATAGGACCTAGTCTCTAGATGATGTAGTAGGAAAACTTGACATGTACTCTTTGTTAGCCCTTTTGGTTGGTTTTTGTGCTAGGCTGACTTAGAGTATTCTTTTCTGTAGCTGGATGCTACATAGTGACCCACATGTAATGGTGATCCACCACATTTTGTAATTTGTAAATATGGTGGAAAAACACCTCTCGGCAGCAATCTGCCTAAGAAATGAAAAGAAGAAAGTTATGATCATATCTGAGTTTTTGGATGAATACCAAAGTTGTTCTAAACTTTACAATGGTTATTCTCACAAAAATTCAGCATTTTTGCATGTGTAGTTTAAGAAATATCGAATTTTTAGTAAGCTACTGGCTGCTGTCCAAATTGCTGGACATAGCTTTGGAAATTTAATTTTTCAACCCCTGTAAAATATGAATCTGTTTTGGAGTTGAATACCAAAGTTGAAGCTTATGAAATTCTACACATGTTGACCAAATTTTAGAAATTTTTGACTTTTGTACAGAGAGTTATGAATTATTTACTCAGGATTGTTATGCTGTCTAGATTCTGAAATTTTTCATAAGTTTGAATTTTCGTATGCATATTCTCCTTGTTATTTTTATGAGTAAGCTTTGAATATGTATCTAATGAAAGTTCAAAATTTTCAGATGGCTGATAATAGTCATAACATTCCTGAGGGCTCTGATGGTCAGGGTGGTGGTGGTCTTCCCCCACCTCCACAGATGACCCCTACAGAAGCGTTCATGGCTGCCCAAGCTGAAGTGATGAGGCAAATCCTCAATACTCAGAATTTGATTGCACAGAGGCTTCAGCAGCCCTTCAACTATCAAGGGCATAATCAAGATGGGCCTAATGCAGTCATGTCTTATGACAAGTTCAGGGCAATGTGGCCACCGTTGTTCACTAAGGCAGAGGAGCCCCTGGAGGCTGATGCCTTCATCAGGGCCCTAGAGGTCATGTTCTCTATCTTGGTGCTGCCTTGCTCAGAAGAAAATAAGGCAGGCTTCGCCACTGAGCAACTGAGGGGTGAAGCATTAATCTGGTGGGAGCATTTCAAATCCATGCAGCCACAGGGCCACCAGGTTACTTGGGCGGAATTCAAAAAGGCTTTCAAAGAGCATTATATTCCTAAGGGGCTTGTTGATAGAAAAATGAGAGAGCTGATGAATCTCAAGCAAGGCTCTGACTCAGTTTATCAGTATACCCAGAAGTTTAATAGTCTTTGTCAGTATGGAGATCATCATGTTGATTCTGATGAGAAAAAGATGGAGCGATTCCGTGAGGGGCTTGATGGAGAGCTCTATGAAATGTTGAACTTAATCAAGATTGAGAGCTATCCTGAGCTAGTGAATTTGGCCATCTCTCAAGAGGATGTCATGAAAAGAGCTCAACAGTATAGGAAGAGGAAGTTCAATCAAGCTTCAGGCAGTGGTGAAGGCAAGAAATTCAAGTTTGTTAAGAAGAATGTGCAGGGTGCCACCCAGCCATCTCCATCAGGACGCTGGGTGATGAAGCAATCTCAGTCTAAGCCGTCTGGCAACTTTGGCTATCGCAGCACCCAGCAGTCAGCTTCTAGGCCTAGTGCACCCCCACCTACCCGCAACAATGAGGATCGTCATTGCTACAATTGCGGACAGCTGGGGCACTGTGCTAACAAGTGCACACGCCCTCGACAGCAAAATCAGCAAAGTCAGGGGCAAGGTTCTAAGGCTGGAAATCAAGGAAAGAAACAGACTGTGCAAGTGAAGCAAGGCCGTTTAAACTTCACCACAGTGGTTGATTTTCCAGAGGGAGCACCAGTGTTGACGCGTACTTTTTCTATCTGTGGTCATCCAGTTACTATATTATTTGATTCTAGTGCTACTCATAGCTTTATTAATGTGAAAACCATGAGTAATTTGGATTTGAAGTGGAGTCATACTAATCAGGCCTATATGATTGCCACACCGGGTGGAAAGGTTGCTTCACATCACGTAGCCTTAAGGGTACCGCTTGAAATAGGTAGCAAGACTTTTCCAACAAATCTGGTCACATTAAGTCTGGATGGGGTAGATATTATCCTAGGCATGAATTGGATGACTCAACACAAAGTTGTCCTGGATATTTCTGAGAGAATGATAGAAATCAACTCCCCTATTGTCATAAATTCAATTCTTTACCTTCCTCCCAAAGGCTATAAAGGCTCATGTGTTTATGCGGCCATAACTACTCAACTTGAGGACATTCCAGTGGTATACGAGTACATGGATGTCTTTCTAGATGATTTGCCTGGCTTGCCACCAGACAGAGAGGTTGAGTTTGTCATTGAGCTACAGCCTGGCACCGCTCCTATATCTAAAAGATTATATAGACTGCCACCCAAAGAACTTGCAGAATTAAAGAAACAACTTCAAGAGTTGCTTGATAAGAGCTATATGCCCCAACTCTTCTCCTTGGGGCTGTCCCATCCTCTTTGTGAAAAAGAAAGATGGTAGCCTGAGGTTGTGTGTGGACTACCGACCTCTCAATGCGGTGACTATCAAAAATAAATATCCATTGCCCCGCATTGATGTGCTATTTGATCAATTGGCTGGAGCTAAGGTCTTCTCTAAGATCGATCTTCGGTCTGGGTATCATCAAATTAAAATCCGACCTTGTGATATTCCCAAGACGGCTTTCTCTACTCGTTATGGACTTTATGAATTCTTGGTTATATCCTTCGGTCTTACAAATGCCCCAGCCTACTTCATGTATCTTATGAATTCTGTATTTATGACAGAGTTGGATAAATTTGTGGTGGTATTCATTGACGACATCCTTATTTATTCCAAGAATGAGGAAGAGCATGCAGAGCATCTTCACATTGTTTTACAACGCTTAAGAGAGCACAAACTTTATGCTAAGCTCTCCAAGTGTGAATTTTGGCTAGATAGTGTTAAATTTCTGGGGCACACTATTTCTACCGAGGGTATATCTGTCGATCCAAGCAAAGTGCAAGAAGTAATGGTTTGGCAACCCCCTAAAACCGCTCATCAAATCCGCAGCTTCCTAGGCTTGGCTGGATATTATCGTCGGTTCATTCCGGATTTCTCTAGGATTGCTAAGCCTATGACTGAGCTGCTAAAGAAAGGTGTGAAATTTGTGTGGAGTGAGGCTTGTGATCAGGCTTTCCGAAAATTAAGGGAACTTTTAACTTCAGCCCCAGTGCTAGCGCAGCCGGACAATTCAAAGCCATATGAAGTTTATTGTGATACTTCAGGCATGGGTCTAGGCTGTGTTCTTATGCAAGAAAATCGGGTTATTGCCTATGCCTCACGGGCGTTTCGCCCTCATGAAAAGAATTATCCCACACATGACTTAGAGCTAGCAGCGGTTGTTCATGCTTTGAAAATTTGGAGGCATTACCTTATGGGAAACCGCTGCAATATCTTCACTGACCACAAAAGTCTCAAATACATTTTCACTCAAGCTGATTTAAATATGAGGCAAAGAAGATGGTTAGAGTTGATAAAAGATTATGATCTTGAGGTCCATTATCATCCTGGAAAGGTGAATGTAGTTGCAGATGCTCTTAGCCGTGATACTCTATGTGAGGAGTTGAGAAGAAATTGTTGAACAAGGAAGCCTAAATGCTATCTCCACGGAGTCTGATTTATTTGATAGAATTATTAAGGCTCAACTTCAGGATGAGGGTATTCTTTTGATCAAACAAAAATTGTTAGAAAAAGATCCTAAATATGATTGCTTCCGGAAGGATGAGAAAGATATAGTCTGGTTTGGGCAACGCCTTGTTGTTCCAGATAATTGGGATTCGAAAAAGGAAATCTTTAATGAGGGTCATCTCTCTAAATTCTCTATCCACCCTGGGAGTAGTAAAATGTATCAATATCTAAAAGAAAATTTTTGGTGGTCAAATATGAAAGTGGATATAGCCAAATATGTGTCGGAATGCGATACTTGTCAAAGAATTAAAGCAAGTCATTTGAAACCTTCCGGTACTCTTCAACCCCTACCTATACCTTCATGGAAGTGGGATGGCATAAGTATGGACTTTGTGTCCGGATTTCCACTCACATCTAGGAATCATGATTCCGTCTGGGTTATCATTGATAGATTGACAAAAAGAGCTCACTTCATCCCAGTCCACACCAAATACGATGCCAAAGACTATGCAAGTCTTTATATTGAGCACATTGTCCGCTTGCATGGTGTTCCCAAGACCATTATTTCAGACAGAGGTTCTCTTTTTGTGTCACGCTTTTGGGAACAATTACATAAATCACTTGGCACCAAAATTATATGGGCTTCAGCTTATCGTCCTCAGACTGAAGGTCAAACTGAGAGAGTGAACCAGATTCTGGAGGATATGTTGTGAGCCTGTGTTATTCACTTTGATAAAAGTTGGGACAAGTGCCTATCTTTGGCGGAATTTTCTTATAATAATAGTTATCAAGCAAGCTTGAAAATGACACCTTTTGAGGCTCTTTATGGACAGAGATGTCGCACTCCCTTGAACTGGTCACATACCAGTGAAAGGAAATTCTTCGGTCCAGCCTTGGTTAAGGATGCCGAAGAAAAAGTGAGGGTAATCAAGGAAAATTTGAGAATGCTCAAGAAAGGCAAAAGAGTCATTATGACAAGGGAAAGACACCTAGGGAATATAAAGTTGGTGACTTTGTGTATTTAAAAGTTTTGCCAACCAAGGGTGTCCAAAGGTGCGGTGTGAAAGGAAAGCTAGCTCCTCGCTACATTGGCCCCTATGAGATCATTCAAGTCTGTGGGCCAGTGGCATATCGAATTCGACTCCCTGAGCGGTTCTCTGCTGTACACAATGTGTTTCATGTCTCCCAATTGAGAAGGTGTGCTCATAAACCGGACAGGGAAGTCATTGAAGAAGTTAATGCTTGGATTGAACCGGATCTCTCTGTCGTCGAACATCCTCTAAGGATTCTTGATATAAAAGAAAGAAAGACTCGAAGACAATCCGTGAAGATGTATAAAATCCAGTGGAGTCATCACCATGTTGATGAAGCTACCTGGGAAACTAAACATTATCTCAATGAGAATTATCCGGGTTTTCTTCAATCTAGACACCGTAAGATCCTTCCCCTACTTGCATCTTTTATTTCTTAATCTCGGGACGAGATTTCTTTTAAGGGGGGTAGGCTGTAATATCCCTGATATTTCTTTAAACCTAAAAGCTTCAATTAGTGGGTTTAATCATGTTTAAATAGCTCCTAAGCATGTTTGACATGAATTTGCACACATTTGCACAAAAGACCTTGGTCAAAGTCAAAATTCTTGGTCAAACCCCTATGGATCCAAAATGCTGATTTGGTTTTCTTGCGCGTTCGCCAAATTTCACTATAGAAGTTAAAAATCGGCCAATATAAAAGTTTTTCCTTACTTCCAGGAACATATTTTTCATAATTGACATACATTCAAATTTTAAGCGGAAGTTCGCTTAAATTCGAGATGAACGCGCTGTGAACAGTGTTATGGGGCCGAGTTTTCCTGCAAGTTCAACACGTTTTTCCCACAAATCTGTTGATCAAAACATATGACGCCCTTTGTAAAAATTTTAGGTCTATGGCTCCTCTACAACTTTTATTTTTGGAGATTTTTCACTTAGTTGGCATTTTGTGGAGTTTCGGATTTTTGAAAAGCGTCTCACGAAATAGAATCGACGTTGCCGTCGCACCTCTGAACCAGAGCGCGCGCTAGACATTCTGGAGCCACGCCTGCCACGTCCCATGCCCGTCCTGTTCCGGTGTAAGATGCCATGGAGATGTCGTTGTGGACCCGCTCGATGCCGTGGGTGCTCCGCCCTCACGCAGGGTTGTACGCCGCGCCCAGGAGGCCGTCACGGCCTGGCCGTGGGCCCGCGCGGCCACACGCCAGCGCGCACGGCGTCGTGATGCGTCCCGCACATGCAGAGAAGGCCAGATGGCCATACCGCGTACTAAGGCGCCTCTCGGCCTCGTTCTCGTCATTCGCGTGTCGTGCTTCCCCGCTCGGTTCCCGTCTCGCACGCCGCCGTGTTGGAAAACTCGGGAGCAGAGCTCCGCCGGCCGCACCTCCATGGCCGCCACCTAGCTTCTCCTCCGTCCGAAACCACAGCTTCCCCATCCCCTCACACCTTCCCTAGTCTCCACCAAAGCTTCTACCGTCGCACATTCATCCTCAGGTCGCGCCGTCGCCGACCAATCGGGGCCGCGGCGGGTGCTCCAGAGCGGCTCCGCCGCCAGCGCCCGGCGACGCCGCGTCCGGTCCGACCTTCGCCAATAATCGGTCAAGGGTGAGCCCCCGAGCCTCCCTAGCCCCTCACCCGGTCGTCTCCGGCAGAAACTCGCCGCCGGCAAGCTCACCTTCGCCGGCAGGGACCTATTTGCAGTGATTGCGAAAGTTCCAGGGTTCAATCCGTAAATCGATGGCAAATGTGTGATTTCTGAAACTTAAGTCGAGGGTCCCTCTATAAAGTTGTTTTAGGGTTTCGGCTGTAACTTCAAAAATTCGTGAAAAATTGTAGAAAAATTGGAAAAATGTAAATCCAACTGTTCTGTAATCCTTGTGAGTAGATCTACAACTTTTACAAAAGTTTTATAGTGTTTTTCTAATTAGTTTTTAAATGTAAATTCAATTTCAGTTTGGGACCTTTTTATTGTAATTCAAAATGTACTCATGCAAATAAAATGAATTTTGGATATGTTGTTGTGTGCTCCATGTTCAGATCTGTGACCAAGTTTCACACATTTTGGTTGTGTAGAATTATAGATATGATTTTTGGAAGATTTATGTCAGTTTAAGCTTGATGCTTTTTATAGTCCCCTCAAAATATAAATTCCTTAAGCACCAATGCACCCTAGGCTTTGGTCATGATATTAAGCACCTCTGGAAAAATAATGGTGATTTTAGGAGCTTGTTTGAATAGGGTTTGGTATTTATGCTTGTGAATGATGTCAAATTCATAACTTGAAAAATATGATTAATCCACTTGAATGTTTTGGGCTGGAACTTAGTTTTAGCATATTGGAACTGTAGGAAAAATTTGGGGTCAAAAGTATTAGTAAATCTTTTTTTATGAATTAATTAATTTTACCTAGGCTAAATCTTGTCTTTTTCATTTAAATTAATATATAAATGATCTGGAGCTTAAAATTTATATTTAAGTTTATTTTAGTCATGTGCTGCAGTGATAAAATTTTCATGCCAGTTGGAGGCATATTTTAATTATTATGAATTATGGATGCATGGCTAGTTATAATGGAATAAATAAATTTATTTTATCTTTTAATTTGATTTAGAAGTGTTTAAGTTCAGTTGCTATTTAAAATGAATTTAAGCACACCCCCCCATGCTGGTGGTGAAGTTTATGAGTTTAACTTTCTTAGATATGCACACAATCACTATCAAAGGCATAGTTAGTCCATCATCATCCACCCCTTAATTTTAATGAAATTTAATAATTTAATTTGCGTAGATGTGCACGCAATCACCATCAAAGTAAGAGTAACTTCACCATCACTCACCCATACCATTAATGAAGTTTATTAAGCTAGTTTGTTTAAATGTGTACACAATCCCCATCAAAATAGATGTTAGTTCACCCTCACCACACCCCTAATACTTTTGTGAGTTTTCTTGTTTGTTTTGATGAATGTGGCCAACAATAGTTGGGTTTATTTGTAAAATCTCTCACTTTCACCCCATAACTAATGCATATGCATAACGTGTAGATCTTCCCAACGGGACGTACACGCTTACTCAGGAGGAGGAGGGATCCGCTAGTGGGGAGCTAAATCAAGCTAGTGGGTAGCAAGACCTAGACCAAAGTCCAGAGGAGCCCAAGGCTTGTGTTGAGTCAGAGGAAGGCAAGCACCGGAGTCACATATAACCTTTTTGGATTAAAAGCTCATATCTCTTACCTTTTCAGTATTTATGCTTTACTTTGTGCATTTAAGTTTCAGGAGTTGTTTGAAACCTAGATGCATGATCCTTAGGACTCCTATGCTCTTTTACTAATATGTTATGAATGCTAGTGCCATGCTCTAAGGATATGGTACAAGTCGAGTAATGACTCATTGCTCGCGAGATATAGGATGCTTATGTTGGAATCATAAGTTGGTTAAATTGACTCGCTCATGTGGTAAGAGCAATGGGTTCGGTCTCGACCGAGTAGCATGGTGCTGGTCTAAGCTATTGAACGTACCAAGTGCTTGTCGGGAATGGGACCGGTAAGCCTAGTACCTAATGAACCAGTGCGGGGACTTTATCGCTACTAATCTTGAGATGCGTCTCCCGGTTTGATTCCGGTAGTGCAAGTGTGAGTCTGGGCGTGCCGTGTGAGGGCGTCCCAGTAACCTTGTACTTACGACTGTGGCATCTGTCCCTAATCTGGGAAGTGACGGGAACCGCCTGGTCGGGGTAGACCCCGCATTTTTTTCTTTGGATTCTTTGGGGTCTATCTTCTTCCGTGTATCTTGGGTTTACCTTGCAAGGATATAAATCGATCGATCATCAGTCACTCGCCGTTATCTGAGTCGGCTTGACCACTGGCTACCCCATGTTTATTTACGAAACATCTTGGATTAATTTTGTTGACTGATTAATCTTGTTTGTACAACCATGCTTGTTTAGCTAGGTGCTTACCTAGAATGGTTAACATACTAGAACTTGAGCTAAAATCTGAAAGTAAGGATCAACTCTTAGATGCTTTTGGCAAAACAAACCCACCAGCCAAAAAGCCTTGCATGTCTAGTTGTGTCTTTTATTTTGACAGGTCAGTCTTGCTGAGTATTAGTATACTCAGCCTTGCTTAATTTGTTATTTTCAGGTAACCCCATCTGGCCTGGTGCTATCCCAGATGGATGGGAGATTGAATGGGAAAATGACGATGAAGAGTGATATGCATGGATGGCCTCCTTTGCGTATCATGCGTTTAGTTTAATTTCCGCTATTTAAACTCTGAACCATGTTTACTTTCTTGTACTAAAAACCTGGTTTGTAATATTAAGTACTTATGGACTTTTATGTAATGTAATCTTGTACTCTGGTCCCGCCTTCGTGTGGGTTTAGCGCATATGTCGATCATGTGTAAGTGATTTACCAGGCATGACCCGGCAGAGACGACAAAATAGCTCTTGGTTATCGCTTATGAGCCAAGTGGACCGGCTTAAGTGATAGTCCGGATTTATTTTGGGCGGTTCTATCACAGCTGGTACCAGAGTGAGTATATGCACCAGAGTAATAAAAATACCTTAATAAACAAGTTTTTGGAATAAAACTTGCCAAGATTAATAATCCTGCTAAGTGAGTAGGACGTTAAGGTTTAATCTAGTCCGAGAGGCCCTCAAAGGAAAGAGATGGAGACCGTGGGAGTGCTTCCACTGCACGAATCCTTGCACAACCCTTGAGTCTTCACCACGAGAAGCTTCAACTCCTTGAGGTCAACTTGAATCCGGGAGAGGAGCTTCTTTCTTTCCTTCCACGAGCCACCGGCGAAGGGGAGGTGCTTCCTCCGGGCGTGGGTGCACCGGAGAGGAGCAGCAAGAGGATTGGCCGGTGGGGAGGGGGCTGCTCGAGGGTGGAGGAGGATGGAGAGGGGTTCGAACCCTAGGTCGCCATGAGGGCCGCCAAGGGCAACGGGAGGAAGGAGGAGGATGAAAGGCTGCAGTTACACGCGGTGAAAAGGTAAAGACTTAGGGTTTGATCACGGTAACTGCTTATAAATAGGAATCGATTATAACTTGGAATGTCCGGGCCAGGTCCGGAGTTTCCGGAAAATCCGGAAAGTCCAGGAACGGGCCGGAGATTCCGCTCCCCCTGGCAGTCAGCCACTGAATTTGCAAAGAATTTGATTTGGAGATAGATTTGGAGTCTAATATGTAATATATGTGAGCTCGAGAAGTTCAACACTTGATACTAGCCAACAATCAAGCAATGGAAATAATAGTCCAAGTGTTGAACCTAATGAAGATCCAAATATTTCGAAAGTCAAAAACACAACGTTTTCCAATCATTTTTCTTTTGACAAAATCCTGATCTATGAGCACTCAAGTATGTGCATGATCTCAAGCCAAGTTACGAGAATCCAAGATATTTAATTCACTCCTCAAAGCACAAAACCTTAGTTCATCAAGAGGCTTTGTGAAGATATCGGCTAGTTACTTTTCGGTGCTCACATGACTTAAAGCGATATCTCCTTTGGCTTCGTGGTCTCTCAAGAAATGATGTCTTATGTCTATGTGCTTTGTTCTTGAGTGGTTTACGGGGTTATTCGCTAGCTTGATGGCACTCTCATTGTCACACAAGAGTGGCACCTTGCTATACATATAACCAAAGTCCCTCAAAGTGAACCTCATCCAAAGTAGTTGAGCACAACAAGCACCGGCTGCAACATACTCAGCCTCGGCGGTGGATAAGGCAACAGAATTTTGTTTCTTGGAACTCCAAGACACCGAGGACCTTCCAAGGAATTGGCAAGTCCCAGATGTGCTCTTTCTATCTACCTTGCAACCGGTATAGTCCGAATCGGAATAGCCAAGTAGATTGAAAGTGGAGCCCTTTGGGTACCATAAACCAAGGTTAGGAGTGTGTACTAAATACCTAAAGATTCTCTTAATAGCCATGAAATGGCATTCCTTAGGATTGGCTTGAAACCTTGCACACATGCACACACTAAGCATAATATCGGGCCTAGATGCACAAAGGTAAAGCAAGGATCCAATCATGGAGCGATATACCTTTTGATCCATGCTTTTTCCATCTTCATTCAAGTCAAGATGTCCATTGGATGGCATTGGAGTCTTGATGGGCTTGGCCTTGTCCATATCAAACTTCTTGAGCATGACATGAGTGTACTTGGTTTGACTTATGAACGTGCCTTCCTTGAGTTGCTTGATTTGAAATCCTAGAAAGAACTTCAACTCTCCCATCATGGACATCTCGAATCTCTTAGTCATAATCCTACTAAATTCATCCGCCCAAGCTTTGTTAGTAAAACCAAATATGATGTCATCGACATATATTTGGCACACAAATAAATCATTCCCTTCTTTGCGAGTGAAAAGAGTAGGATCGGCTTTGCCTATTTCATAGCCTTTCCTTAGGAGAAATTCCTTAAGGCATTCATACCATACTCTAGGTGCTTGCTTAAGACCATAGAGCGCCTTATGGAGCTTGTAGACATGGTTGGGGAATTGAGGGTCTTCAAAGCCTGGTGGTTGCTCAACATAAACTTCTTCGGAGATTGGGCCATTCAAGAATACACTCTTGACATCCATTTGAAAGAGCTTGAAATCATTATGTTTAGCAAAAGCCAATAAGATATGGATTGCTTCAAGTCTTGCTACCGGTGCATAGGTCTCTCCAAAGTCCAAGCCTTCAACTTGAGTATAGCCCTTGGCAACCAACCTTGACTTGTTCTTGGTCACTACCCCATCCTCGTTTTGTTTGTTGCGGTACACCCATTTTGTTTAGGTGTGTATGGGACGGAGAATTCATGACCAATGCCTTCACCATCAAGATACTCTTCAATGCTAGTGTTCTTGAACTCGGTCCCATTGTCACTTCTTACTCTCTTGATCTTCACATCAAACTCATTTTGGGCTCTAGTTGCAAACTTCTTGAATACCTCGTGGACCTTGCTCTTGTCACGCAAAAAGAATACCCAATTATACCGAGAGTAGTCATCAACAATGACAAAACCATACTTGCTTCCTCCAATACTAACATAGGCCACGGGACCAAGGACATCCATGTGAAGCAATTCCAATGATCTTGTAGTGGTGAGTACATTCTTGGAGGGGTGAGGAGCACCAACTTGCTTTCCGACTTGACAAGCACTACAAATTCTATCTTTCTCAAAATTAACTTTTGTTAGTCCTAGGATGTGCTCCCCCTTTAGAAGTTTGTTAAGATTATTCATCCCAACATGGGCTAGCCGGTGATGCCAAAGCCAACCCAAGCTAGACTTTGCCATTAAGCATGTATCAAGTTGGGCTTTTTCTGATGAAAAATCCACCAAATAAAGCATTCCCTTGAGTTCACCCTTAAAAGCAACGGAGTCATCATCTCTTCTAAAGACAGTCACACCCTCATTGGTGAACAAACAATTGTAGCCCATCTCACAAAGTTGTGACATGGATAACAAATTGTAGTCCAAAGATTCAACCAAATAAACATCAGAAATTGAATGATTGGTTGAGATAGCAATTTTACCTAGACCAACAACCGTTCCACCACCATTACCTCCAAAGGCAATCTTTTCCGTAGGATGTTCAATCATTTCACAAGATATAAACATCTTCTTCTCCCCGGTCATATGATTAGTGCATCCACTATCAATCACCCATTTGGCTCCACCAGAGGAGTATGCCTACAAAACAAAATAGGCTTGGTTTTTAGGTACCCAATTAGAGTTGGGTCCTTTCACGTTAGTCACAAGAACTTTGGGCACCCACACATTCCTTTTGATCATAGAACCTTGTGTGCGGGGTCCCACATACTTGGCCACCACCTTAACCTTGTGGTTCCAAGTCAACACATAATCGGCATAAAAGTTGTCTTGTGAAGCATGTGCCTCGGGCTTCTTGGTTTGTTTGGCTTGTACCACTTTGGTCTTGACTTGTGGCTCATGGGATGTGCTATTGGAGCTCTTGAACTTGATGGGAGCGTTGAGCCTAGGTTGTTTACCTTCAACCTTGGCACCCAATTGCTTCATCCCATGTACCACATTCCTTATTCCCACACCTCTTGTGTGGTTGTTCTTGATGAATGGGATAGGGTCTTTGGAGCCTTGCTCATTCTTACCCAGCCCCTTCCCATTTTCAAAGCCAAACTTCTTCATGTAGTTTGAACCAAAGCCCTTAGTGTGGTTCTCAAACTCTCCTCTCTTAGGTTCCTTCTTCTTTTCCTCAATAAGAGAGTTTGATAACCGAGCAATCTCTTTCTTCATTGCATTCATCTCGGCAATGTTAGTGGCACAAGCATTTATATCAATTTTATAGCATCTAGAGCAACCATTACTTGTAGAAGCATTTGAGTTAGAGGTAGCATCAGTAGAGGTTGTTTTAGCACTATTCTTAAGGTTGTCAAGTTGAACTTCAATTGCAATGTGACTAGCTTTCAAGCATTTTAGGCTCTCTTGAAGTTCAACCTTTTCATTCTCAAGTCTAGTGCAAGCATCCTTAGCTAGGAAAGACTCCCTAGTTAATTCATCTATTACAACGGCCTCTTTAGCTTGAGAGTTCTTCAGACTAAGAATTTCTTCCTCTTTTTCCTTGAGCAAGCCCTCTTTGAAGGACCGATTAGGCGAACCAGAGAGGGGGAGAGTGAATGGGAGCCGATAAAAATTCTTCTCGAAGGAGATGAGAACTCCAACAACACGAACACGGCTTCCAACTCACGTCTCCGACCCAACTACCCAAGTTGGTCAAGACCACGCAGCCACTGGAGTGCTACTGGTCCTAGAAACCAACACTCAACCTTCCTAGCCAAAACTCACCAAAACACACAGCGGAAACTTGCACGGCTTGCTGCCTGTGCTACACCGGTCAGACCGATGGCCTGCGCCGGTCAGACCGGTGACACCGGTCAGACCGGTGGACAGAGCCGGTCAGGCTGGTGGCTACAACAGCCGCACAGCAAACGTTCCAGGAAGCCTCAGTGAATCCTCTAGGCCCTGGAACAAAAACCACCACGAACCACAACCTGTGAGGAAGAAGAACCCCTCACAAATCCTAGCAAAACAACTCCAAACACGCCAAGAACTGAACAGCAGGACCACGGGACAAAACCACACGGACAAGGTTGTTCCCCGAGACAAAAACCCACCAAGGGCTAGCACCGGTCAGACCGGTCAAGAGCACCGGTCAGACCGGTCGTGCCTGGGTAGCTCGGGATGAACAGCGCCCGCGAGTCAACTCTTCCAAATCCAACTCCCGATCTCCCGATCCGCTCCACGGTTTTGCACAAGACTTTGGGGATAGTAGGAACACCTCATGGGTACTCCATAGCCAAGATTTGGTCCACCAAAACTTGTCAAATCAAGAGGAATCGAAGAAATCCCACCAAGAACACCTCTAACCCTAGAGCCACGAAAACCCCAAAATCGAGCCCCTTTGCTCACGGATTTGGAAGGGGAATCAAAGGGTAAAGAACCACGAAGGGTTCATGCATACATCCCCCACCAAATCCCAAAGAGAAAGGCCTCGAAATCGCTCCAAGAAAATCGCCAAGAAAGGGCTCCGAAAATCACCAAAAAGGAGAAACGGGAAAGACACATCCAAGCCTTGAGGAACCACGCCGAATCATCTATACATACCAAAGAGGTTCGTACAAGGTCTAGCTTGCCGCCCGATCATCCTTCCCTCTCACAAGATCTCACCATGAAGCTCTCAAGCTAGTCCTACGAAAATCCTAAGAAAATAGGAAGGAAAATAGGAAAACCAAATGAGCTAGGGTTCCAAGAGATGGCTGCCATCCTCTCACCACTTGGGTTATATGGAGGCAACCAAAAGACTAAAATACCCTTACTAGCTAACTAGGGATACATGCCCCTCGAGGGCGAAATTGGAAGTCTTTGTCTTCGCACCATCGGACGGATGCCCAGCGACCGCAAACTTGCTTAGCCTCGACGCAAGCCTTGCGATCCCGACGCGTGTCCTCCGCTTCGAAGATTCCGGACTGCGTCGTCGCACACCGATCAGACCGGCGCTCCTCACCGGTCAGACCGGTACCCACCGGTCAGACCGGTCAGACCCACCGGTCAGACCGGTCTGGAGCTGCTGCACCTCCGTCTTCGGTTCTTCGGTCTTGGCTTTGTGGATCAACCAAGGAACCCAGTGGTTTTCTGGTGAACCACCGGAAACCCCGCGAACTCGGTGTAGCCTCCGCCAATCACCACTCATGACTCGGCTCCCACGTAGTCCCGGCTCGACCTTGGTTTTGAGGCTCAACCAAGAAACCGTCCATGACTTCATCTTGCCGTTCTTGCCACCATGCGGCCCGCACTTGACCCCGCTGGCCACCGGGTCCCTCGAACCAAGCCTACTTGTCTTCTCCACACCTGGAGGCCTCACCGGCAACGACCTTTCACGCTTGTTCTTCACCTGCACCTGCACCAGTCAAGCCGCAACCTGCACCTGCAATACTTAGCCAAGAATCAGTCCACACCACGTTGTCAATCACTCATCACACCAGGAAGCGACCATCCACCAGTCCTCGAACCACACCTGGCTCTCAATCTCCCCCTTGATGAGTGCATTGACAACACACACGTTTTGGTAACCAAGAGAAAAGGAAAAGAAAAGAAACGACTAAAAGAAACTCCAACAAGCGATCGAAAGCCAAAGAAAAGGCAAAGAGCAAGATCACTTGAAGAAGACAAGTCTCGAACCCCTTAGGCAAGGGCAACGGCTCGACACATCCGAGACAAAACATGCTCAAGCAAAGAGCACAAACCATCAAACCAAAGCTCGAAAACCACAAAGAGCTCCCTCTGCACACATGTAAGCTCCCCCTGAACCAATGCAACACCCCCTGGACAAATGCATGCGAACCACTTCACGAAACAGAGCAGCTGCAACAGCTCAGCTCTGACCGGTCAGACCGGTCGACACCACCGGTCAGACCGGTGCTCAACATATGAACAGGACCAGCACTCTGACCGGTCAGACCGGTGACCTCAACCGGTCAGACCGGTGCACAACAGAGCCCAAAAATGGCTCGAAACCAACTGAAAACCTTCCAAATGCATTCAGTAGGCCAAAACATGCTCAAACTTCTCCCCCTTGTTGACAATGCATGAATCAAGCCAAAAATGCAAAAAATGCAACCTAGAGCTTCTCAAATAGACAAAATTCAACATAGGATGCTACACATGTCCAAACGAGCAAGTTAGATACTCTATAGCTTCGTAATGACATAAACTTCATGATCACCAAGTTTCACAACCATTGGGCGAAGCTAAGATAGAATTTAGCAATTTTGCGAAAAAACACCCTCTCATGAGCAAAGTCCTAAACATGAGCAAAACATGTCAAAATGGCAAAGCCACACAAACTTCATGCTAGGACAACCATTCTAAGCATAAGACCATCATAAACACCCACAAGCACCTCATGTCATGTCAAAGCCATCGAGCCATGTGCCTACTTCTATATATGAGACTTCTCATTGGTAGACATCATGCAACGATTTAGCACCCAAAGCAAATTAGAATTAGCACATATGACATGGGAGCACATTTTTCAAGCAATTTACATTTCATTTTCAGATTTATAATTGGTACATGAAATGTCTTTGCGACAAAAAGGAACTTATGCTCCTCCACAAGATGAAGCATGGGGGCTAAACATTCATGATGGCAAATGAGCCTTTGGCCCCATATGATCAAAATAAGCTATCCAACCACAAATTAAGCATAGCCAAGCCACAAAAACATGTCAAGATCATGGAAAGGCATTTACTCACAAGAGAGCATACATATGAAATTTTCAAAAACATAGCCATCAACCATGGATACAAACCAAGATTATCAAGAGCTAAGCCAAACTAACCATAGCTTACCAAATTAGCTCACAAAGACATATATGTCATTCCATGGTGAACAATGTATATAGGAGAAGCCTTTCCTAAACAATGCATATGATACAAAATACATGCAACCTAAGATACAAAGATGCCTATACATCATGTTACATATGCCATGCCAAATGCAAGAAATGCACAAAGGAAAGCTATACATATGCTACATAGAAGCTCCCACACGCCAACTCAAGAAATCAAACAAACACCAAGCTCCCCCCGCAAACGAGTGAAAGTTGCTTGATCTAGGGGTTTGGTGAAAATATCGGCTAGTTGTTCATGTGTGGGTACATGGATCAAAGCTATCTTCCCTTTCTCTACGTTGTCTCTCAGAAAATGATACCTCACTTCTATGTGCTTGGTTTTGGAATGGAGCACTGGGTTCTTTGCAACGCTTATGGCACTGGTGCTATCACATTGAAGTGGGACATGGGTATACTCCTCACCAAAGTCACTCATGGTGTATGTGATCCAAAGGAGCTGAGAGCAACAACTAGCTGCGGCCACATACTCTGCCTCGGTAGTGGATTGAGCAACACTCGACTGTTTGCGGGAAGACCAAGATACCAAAGAAGAACCCAAGAACTGGCAAGTCCCAGAAGTGGACTTCCTATCCAACCGACACCCGGCAAAGTCCGCGTCTAAAAATCCATGAAGCGCCAAAGAAGAAGACGCAGAGTACCAAAGGCCGAAGTCGGGAGTGTGTCGCAAATACCTGAAAATGCGCTTGACTGCTTGCCGATGCGAAGTCCTCGGAGAAGCTTGAAAACGAGCGCACAGACACACCGAGAATTGAATGTCCGGCCTCGTCGCCGTCAAGTAGAGGAGTGACCCGATCATGCTCCGGTACTCCTTCTGGTCCACGTGTTCACCTTCCTCGTCCGCATCAAGAACTGTAGTCGTACTCATAGGCGTCGCCATGGCCTTGGAGTCCTCCATCTTGAACTTCCTCACAATGTTCTTGGTGTACTTAGCTTGGTGCACAAATATTCCTTCCTTTGATTGCTTGATTTGTAGCCCGAGGAAGAACTGCAACTCGCCCATCATGCTCATCTCAAATTCCCTGCTCATGTCTTCTGCAAACCTTGCAACAAGAGAGTTAGACGAGACACCAAAGATAATATCATCCACGTATACCTGCACAATCAGGATATCTCTGTCCTGCCTGAGGAGAAACAAGGTCTGGTCGACCTTCCCCATCTCAAACCCTCTCTCAAACAGGAACCCCCTCAACCTACCATACCAAGCTCTAGGCGCCTGCTTCAACCCATACAGCGCCTTCCTCAACTTGTATACCCGGTGAGGGTACTTCTCACTCTCAAACCCCGGTGGTTGCCTCACAAACACCTCTTCCTCCAACACACCATTCAGGAAAGCACTCTTCACATCCATCTGGTACAACTTGAACCCTTTAGCCACGGAAAAGGCTAGAAGGATCCTGATCGCCTCCAAACGAGCTACAGGAGCGAAAGTCTCCTCGTAGTCGATCCCCTCTTTCTGACTGTACCCCTGAGCAACAAGTCTCGACTTGTTCCTCACCACTTCTCCTTTCTCTCCCTCTTTATTTTTCCACACCCATTTTG
The DNA here is from genome assembly GCA_036936925.1 of Cenchrus fungigraminus. Classification (NCBI taxonomy): domain Eukaryota; kingdom Viridiplantae; phylum Streptophyta; class Magnoliopsida; order Poales; family Poaceae; genus Cenchrus; species Cenchrus fungigraminus. Next base: position 114,935,826 of record CM072773.1, on the reverse strand, counting down.
TCCCAATCGGCTTACACCCTGGGGGAGGGTCAACCAACACCCAAACTTGGTTCCTCTCAAAATTCTCCAACTCCTCATGCATCGAGTTAACCCAATTATGATCAGATAACGCATGTCCAATGTCTTTGGGCTCAAAAGTGGCAACAAAAGCAGCATGAGCGAATTGAGAATTGTTCCGAACCCTCGACCGTGTAGTACGTTCATTCATGTCGCCGATGATTCTCGAAGCTGGGTGATCCACTTGCACTCGTCGGGGAGGTTCTCGCCTTGATGCTACCTCCCCCTCAACAGCAGCTTCGCCTTGATCTGGGTTTGTCGTTGTAGGTGTGAGAGAGGGTCCATTCTCGATCGTCGTCGAAGTAGTAGGTACATGTTCAGCCGCGGGCATCACACCGCCATCTTCATCATCTCCATGTTCATGCTCCTCCTCCTGAAAGATCTCCTCGCCAAGTTCGTCGTCACCTGCACACTCAAAAACAAGCTGACTACGTGGCTGTGTCTCGTCGAAGGTTACCTCGCAAGTCTCCACGATTTGGTTAGTTTCAAGATTGAGCACACGAAATGCTCTAGAATGAGATGCATAACCAAAGAAAATGCCATCGACAGACCTAGCCTCGAACTTGTCCAACTTCTTCCCTTTCTTCAGAATGAAGCATTTACAACCAAAGACATGGAAGTGACTCACCTTGGGTGTGCGACCGTGCATCAACTCGTAACAGGTTTTCTTCTTGTGAACCCTGAGGTAGATCCTGTTCGACACATGACACGCGGTATTGACCGCCTCAGCCCAGAACCTTCTCGGAGTCCTATGCTCGTCGAGCATCGTCCGAGCCATCTCGCACAAGGTCCTGTTTTTCCTTTCCACCACGCCATTCTGGGGAGGCGTATACGGACTCGAAAACTGATGTTCAAGACCCAAGTCATGGCAAAAGGTTTCGAAGCGAGAGTTTTTGAATTCTGAGCCATTGTCACTGCGGATCGCTCGTATGGCATCTCCGTGCCTCTCGTTTCTTAACCTCAAGACAAGATCTCGAACAAAACCAAACGTCTCCCCCTTCTCCTCAAGAAAGAACACCCACGCATACCGAGAGTAATCGTCCACCACAACGAGGACATACCACTTCCCACCCGCAGATCGCACACGAGCTGGGCCAACAAGGTCCATATGGAGCAGCTCGCATGGACGCTCAGTCATCACATCGGTGAGAGGCGGGTGAGAAGAGGCTACCATCTTGGCATGCCTACACAGCGCACAAACCAACTCTTTCTCAAACCTCAATCGTGGCAATCCTCGGACCAAATTGAGTTTACTCAAGCGAGACAAAAGATCAAAGCTCAAGTGACCCAACTTCCTATGCCACTTCCACAACTCACTCGAAGAACCAGCCAAGAAGCAACGCTCCACACCAGAAGACTGAGAAAAATCAGCTCGGAACACCTGACCCTCGGGAACGATCATGCAAACAAGATCCCCTCGAGAATCTAAAATCCGAGATCCACCAGGCCGAAACAACACCTCAAAACCCTCATCCAACAACTGGGACACAGAAAGCAAATTGTATCCAAGCGATTGAACAAGAGCAACACGCCTGAGAGTGATCTTGTCACTTACCTTAATCTCACCTTCTGACAGCACACGCCCTCGCCCATTGTCCCCAAAGGTGATGTACTTCTTTGTCACCACCGGGAGGAGACTTGAGAACCACCCCTTGTCTCCGGTCATATGCCTCGAGCAACCGGAGTCAATCAACCAAATGTTCTTCAAGTCTCCCACCTGAAATTCAAAAGCGAGCACGTGAGTGAACAAACGACTCAGCACTGGGGTTAGTACCAAAAGAGTAAAACCAGTGCCGAGCCATTTGCTCCAAAGTGGGGTTAGCACAAACCAAATCATCACGCCTATCAAAGCTACCACCACGGTAACCACCACGAGGGAACCAACCCTCTCTAGCTGGAGGAGGACAAAAACCACGAAAGGGAAACCGTGGATCGTTCCTCCGCTCCATCTCAAAGATACGACTCTTCTCACCCTCGTATTGAGCACGAGGTGGAGAACGCCTAGCAAACTGACCACCTGCAAACTTTCCAGACCAACCACCAGAACCACGACCTCCAGAACCAAACCGAGCATCCTCACGAGCACGAAACCCGACTCGCTGTCTGCCCAGACCTGCACCGGTTTGACCGGTGTAGTACACCGGTCTGACCGGTGTGGCTCGGCCAGCAGCAACACCTGCAGCCTTCCGGTCTCCCCAAGCCGGAACCGTCCTCACAATCGCCTTGGCCCTGGGCATCTGCATACGAGGCTCAGGTACACCATTAAAGGGGTGGTACCTGTCCCTGTTAGCCCACTCTCTAGCCATTCTCTCCTCACGCTTCCTCTTGAAGTAAAACTCATCCTTGTGACCATCTCTCCCACAATACCCACAATGGAACTTTATGGGCTGTGGCTTAGGCTTAGGCTTGGGTTGGGGCTGCCCACTCGACTTCTCACCCTTCTTCTCTCCTTCCTCACCTCCCTTTAGGCTCACAAACTTCACCGGTTTCTGAAAATCATTTGTTGGGTGAGGGAATATGGGTGGATCTGGAGTAGTGTCAAGTTTGTTTCTGAGATGGTTGGGCTTGGGCTCAAACTTGTTCTTGTGTCTGTTTGGTGGTGGGATAGGAATCTCTCCAACTCTCTCAACTCCCTCACCACAGTTCTCTCCAAGCTTGTCAGCCCCAAGTGCCTGACCATCATAGCATTTGAAAGCCGCTATCATGATACCGAGCTGAGGCTCCTGACCCGACAACCAGCTCATACATTTTCTCAGCTCATCATTTTCATCCTGCAGGCGATCAACATAATGTGCAAGCTCCAAATTCTTAACCGCATGCAATTCACAAGTAGAGCAAGAAGTGGGAATATGCTCTTTCAACTTAGCCTCAAGCGAAACAGTGTAAGCATGCATCTCATCAATCTTTCCATGCAAAACAGGGCAAGAAGTGCAAGCACCTAGCAAAGCAGGTCTAGACTTAAGCTCAGCCACTTCAACCCTAAGCATATCTAGTTCATCACAAGTAGAAGCATGCTTATCCTTAAGAGCAGTAAGATCAGCTAGGTACACAGAGCAATCACAGCAATCAATCTCATCAGAAACCACAGGAGAAGCCTTAAGCGAATCAATCTCAAGCTTAGCATCTAGGTTCTGGGTTTCTAGCTCAGCCACACGGTTCCTAGCATCTTCTAGTGAGGCCCTAAGCTCTTTCCTCATCTTCTTGGCCTCTCTAAGCATGTGATCACGGTTATCAAGCAAGTCAACCAACTCATCATTCTCCTTGCGCAAAGAAGAGAGCTCATCACATACCTCATCCTCGGAGTCAGAGTCCGAGTCACTCTGGTGGCTCTTCTTGCTGCCGGAGCTACGGGCCATGCCGCAGAAGCCATCTCTCGCGAAGCAGCTCAACCCGCTCAAGTTCCTGGATGACTTCTTGTTCTTGCGCCGATCACCTTCATCTTCACTGCTACTCGAGCTTGAGGAAGAGTAGGCGGAGCTGGAGTCGACGTCGCTCGCTCCGACCATTGCTCGGGCCTTCCTGCCGCGGCCATCCTTCTTCCTCGACCGTCGCTCGTCCTTGTGCTTGTTCTTGTGCTTGTGATCGCGCCTCGATCGGTACTTGCCATCCTTGCTCGATCGGTGCCTGTAGCCGTCCTTGTAGCCGTCCTTGTTCTCCGTCTTCTCCGGGCAGTCGGCAACGAAGTGTCCTGGCTTGCCGCACTGAAAGCACGTCCGTGCTGTCCTCCTCGTGTTCACCCCGTTCTCGTGCAGCCTCTCGAACCATCTGGTCAGCAACGCCAGCTCGTCCTCTCCAAGCACGTCGAACTCCTCATCTGGCAAAGACATCAAAGAAGACAGAGAGTACATCCTGGAGGATGCGTTAGCGTTAGACTTAGCTCCTTTGCCACTAACGAGAGCGAGACTATGAGAATCAGTCGGGCTCTCGATCTTGGCTGTCATACCACGGTCCAACTCAGCCGACTTGAGCTTCGAGAACAGCTCGTTCACCGTCAAGGTGTCATACTTCTCGGACTCAACAATAGCCTCAAACTTCCCGTCCCATACGGTACGATCCAACGAGTGCAAGAGCTTCACGGCTCTATCATGATCATTGTATGGGAGGACGTCCACATTGGCTCTCATGTTGTTCACAACGACCGTAAATCACTGGAAAAGGGCATCGACGGACTCGCCGGGGAGATGAGTGAAGTTCTCGTACTCTCTCCGGTAAGTCGTGTACATCCGAGCCTGAACCTGAGCATTCCCAGCATGAGCATCCTTCAACTGCTCCCAAATCCTACAAGCTAAGTCCTCTGTCTGAACCCGATCGAATTCAGGCTGACACAGAGCACGAAACAAGTAGTCGACAGCCTTGTTGTTGGCTTTGAACATATCCCTCGATCCTGGAGCAAGGAAGTTCATCGGATGAACATAAGCTGTGTTCACCGTGACATCCCAAAGGATCTGACCCTTTCCGCAGAGGAACGCCGCCATCCGCCTTTGCCACATCTGGTAGTTCTTCCCATCGAAGTGCGGAGGACCCGAACCCCGTTCCTGGTACGCCATCTTTGGATCTTAGACTGGTAAGAGTCAATAAAGACCCGAACCGGCTCTGATACCAATTGAAGGACCGATTAGGCGAACCAGAGAGGGGGGGAGTGAATGGGAGCCGATAAAAATTCTTCTCGAAGGAGATGAGAACTCCAACAAGACGAACACGGCTTCCAACTCACGTCTCCGACCCAACTACCCAAGTTGGTCAAGACCACGCAGCCATTGGAGTGCTACTGGTCCTAGAAACCAACACTCAACCTTCCTAGCCAAAACTCACCAAAACACACAGCGGAAACTTGCACGGCTTGCTGCCTGTGCTACACCGGTCAGACCGATGGCCTGCGCCGGTCAGACCGGTGACACCGGTCAGACCGGTGGACAGAGCCGGTCAGGCCGGTGGCTACAGCAGCCGCACAGCAAACGTTCCAGGAAGCCTCAGTGAATCCTCTAGGCCCTGGAACAAAAACCACCATGAAACACAACCTGTGAGGAAGAAGAACCCCTCACAAATCCTAGCAAAACAACTCCAAACACGCCAAGAACTGAACAGCAGGACCACGGGACAAAACCACACGGACAAGGCTGTTCCCCGAGACAAAAACCCACCAAGGGCTAGCACCGGTCAGACCGGTCAAGAGCACCGGTCAGACCGGTCGTGCCTGGGTAGCTCGGGATGAACAGCGCCCGCGAGTCAACTCTTCCAAATCCAACTCCCGATCTCCCGATCCGCTCCATGGTTTTGCACAAGACTTTGGGGATAGTAGGAACACCTCATGGGTACTCCATAGCCAAGATTTGGTCCACCAAAACTTGTCAAATCAAGAGGAATCGAAGAAATCCCACCAAGAACACCTCTAACCCTAGAGCCACGAAAACCCCAAAATCGAGCCCCTTTGCTCACGGATTTGGAAGGGGAATCAAAGGGTAAAGAACCACGAAGGGTTCATGCATACATCCCCCACCAAATCCCAAAGAGAAAGGCCTCGAAATCGCTCCAAGAAAATCGCCAAGAAAGGGCTCCGAAAATCACCAAAAAGGAGAAACGGGAAAGACACATCCAAGCCTTGAGGAACCACACCGAATCATCTATACATACCAAAGAGGTTCGTACAAGGTCTAGCTTGCCGCCCGATCATCCTTCCCTCTCACAAGATCTCACCATGAAGCTCTCAAGCTAGTCCTACGAAAATCCTAAGAAAATAGGAAGGAAAATAGGAAAACCAAATGAGCTAGGGTTCCAAGAGATGGCTGCCATCCTCTCACCACTTGGGTTATATGGAGGCAACCGAAAGACTAAAATACCCTTACTAGCTAACTAGGGATACATGCCCCTCGAGGGCGAAATTGGAAGTCTTTGTCTTCGCACCATCGGACGGATGCCCAGCGACCGCAAACTTGCTTAGCCTCGACGCAAGCCTTGCGATCCCGACGCGTGTCCTCCGCTTCGAAGATTCCGGACTGCGTCGTCGCACACCGGTCAGACCGGCGCTCCTCACCGGTCAGACCGGTACCCACCGGTCAGACCGGTCTGGAGCTGCTGCACCTCCGTCTTCGGTTCTTCGGTCTTGGCTTTGTGGATCAACCAAGGAACCCAGTGGTTTTCTGGTGAACCACCGGAAACCCCGCGAACTCGGTGTAGCCTCCGCCAATCACCACTCATGACTCGGCTCCCACGTAGTCCCGGCTCGACCTTGGTTTTGAGGCTCAACCAAGAAACCGTCCATGACTTCATCTTGCCGTTCTTGCCACCATGCGGCCCGCACTTGACCCCGCTGGCCACCGGGTCCCTCGAACCAAGCCTACTTGTCTTCTCCACACCTGGAGGCCTCACCGGCAACGACCTCTCACGCTTGTTCTTCACCTGCACCTGCACCAGTCAAGCCGCAACCTGCACCTGCAATACTTAGCCAAGAATCAGTCCACACCACGTTGTCAATCACTCATCACACCAGGAAGCGACCATCCACCGGTCCTCGAACCACACCTGGCTCTCACTCTTGCACCTTGAAACCCTTCTTTTCAATTACAAGGGCATTCTCAAGGGCAATGGTTTTCTCTCGCTCAAGTTTAAAGAGTTCTTCTTGCACCTCAAGAGTCTCATCTCTATTCTTGATTTTATTTAGAAGGTTCATAATTCTTTTTGGTTGCTTTCTTGTCAAAACTAGTGATCATTTTTTCAAATTCATCATCACTATCATTGTCATCATCAACATCTAGGGGAGAAGGTCTAGTGTCTACCTTGGTGCCCCTAGCCATGAGGCATGTGTGGGTGAAGTCATCTTCATCATCGGTGAGATCTCTAAAGAGTGATGGCTTGTCAATGGGTTGAGCCATGGATATTATAGCAAGTCCCACTTCATCATCGGAGTCGGAGCTACATCATTTGAATCTCATTCTTCACCCAAATGAGCTTCACCAACTTCCTTCTTCTTGTTCTTGTCATACTTGTTGGTGTCTCTTCTTCTCACTTTGATGTTGGGACATTCCTCAATGAAATGACCCTCCTTGCCACACCCAAAACATGGCCTCTTGGATGTTCTCTTGGTCTTGATCTTGTCCTTGTCCTTGTTCTTGTTGAAGAAACCACCCTTCTTCATCACTCTAGTGAACCTCTTCACAAATAGAGCCATTTGCTCGGGAGTCAAGGTGTCATCACTATCTTCCTTGACCACGGCCTTGGAGGATGATGAGCTTGCCTTCTTCTCTTTGTCTTTGCTTGAAGCTTTGAGAGCTACTCCCTTGTTCTTCTCAATTTGTTCATGCATCTTTGACATTTCTTGTGAAAGCTTTGACTCCTTAACGGTGATAAGATGTTCTTCAATTCTACCAATCACATCCGCCGGAGTGAACTTCTTGAAGCCTCTCTTCTCTCTAATAAGTGTAGGGAGTTGAACAACCCTAGCCATGTAAGCGGAGAGGATCTTATCAACAACTTCTTTTCTTCCCCATCTTGTGCTCCCAAGAGACTTGATTTTGTTAATGGTCTTGTTCAAGCGGTTGTACATGTCTTGTGAAGATTCATCTTCCTTGATGACAAAGCGGTTGAGCTCACTTTCAAGAACTCGAATTCTTCCTTCTCAAACTTGTCTTGTTCCTTCATGGTTGATAAAGAGAGTGTCCTATGCATCTTTGGCGGACTTCAAACCATCAACCTTGTCATACTCTTCGGCGGTGAGAGAGCTCTTGATGATGCGAATGGCTTGATAGTTGCGTTGGATTTCATTCGCTTGAGCTTGCGTTAAAGTAGCATCTCCACTTGAAAAGGTGATTCCCCTGTTCACAACAGTCCAAAGTGCGGGGTTTACCGCCATCAAATACTCCTCCATCGAGTTCTTCCACTTGGAATAGCCGGTTCCATCAAATAGGGGTATCTTTCCAATGTGATGGGAACTCGATGGTTTATCAAAGATTAAGTTAGAGTAGTCATAAGGGATTTTAGAGAACTCCCTTCCCGAAGGTCGACGAGTGGAGCGGTTCGATCTTGCATCATCAAAGTCCTCATCACTTGAAGAGGATGATCCACCATCGTCACTTCTTGGATGATGACTTGTGCTTGCTCCACCGGCACCTCCCGCTGCCCCCGTAGGACCCTCGAGTGTGTGCACGGGAAGTTGGTTACCATCGGGGTTGGTCAAGTCACCTTCGGGCGGTGTTGTTTGATTAGTTGGGGTCGACATCTCTTTTCTCCGAGCGGTTAAGCTTCAAACGGAGCAACCGGCTTTGATACCAATTGAAAGGATCTAGAAGTCGACTAGAGGGGGGGTGAATAGTCGTTCTTAATGTCGGGGTAATACAAACTTCCTTGGGCAGCCACAATCCTTTGGATGCTCCAAGGCAACGCCTAGCCGGCTAGGAGCTCGAAGCTCCAAGAGTAATAAACACGAAATCACTGACCAAGTGACGAACAAGGTGCTCTAGAGATGGGAAATCAGCTCACTAGCACTCTCACTTGCTCTAGCCTTGAATTCCTCCTTTAATCCCCACCAAAGCTCAACAACCAAGTGCCAAGGGGAGTAAAGAGGAGGGAGAAGGTGTTCTGAATGCTACAGTTCGAAAATGAGGCAAGAGAGAGAGAAAGAAAGGGGTGGAAGGGGTATTTATACCTCTTCACCCAAATAGAGCCGTTACAGGTCTAAGACTCGGAATCTCCAGGAAAGTTCGGAAACTCTGGGGAAATCCGAAATGTCCGGGTAAAACCCGGAAACTCTGGACTTCAAAGGTTAGCACCCAAAAACAGTAACCCAGTGAAGTGTTTGGTGCAAGGTGTCTCTCAAAGGTTTGGTTAGTTACTCTAAAGCACCTTTTCGACTCAGGGAAAGTAAATTTCATGTCCCTCTTGATAGTACGGCATTCCTATGACTCAATTTCAAAATATGAAAATAATTAAGCCTTCATGGAATCCTTCTTTAGACATCACTTCCTTTTTGGATAAGCTATATAATCACCTTGATGCCTTTAGTAATTTTAATCCCTGCTCATACACTTAAAACAGCATTAGCCACTTAAGCTTTTGTCATTAACTCTCCAAAACCCACTTAGGGGGCCAAGATACTCTTCACCCTCGCCTCAAGGGCTGCGCGCTCGGTCACTCTACCGACCTCGCCGGCCGCCACGGCAAGGTGGGTCGCGGTCAGCTGTGCCTCCAGTTGCGCCTTCTCCGCTCGGAGCGTCTCGATGGCGCGGGACCTGTCGGCGCCGCGCCCAACGAGCTCCTGAGCCACCAAAGGTTTCACGGTCGGCAAAAAACAACAAGATTGGAGGGCGGGTGGAGAAAGAGAAATGAAGAAATTAACAACTCACCCTCGCGGTAGGCAAGATCAGCTCCCGGAGCGCCCGCTCTGATTGACGCAGCGCCCGCTCGCTCTGGCACAGGCCCCTCTCGAGGTTCCGGCGTGCCGAGGACTCTGCACCACCATCGACGTCAAAGTCGACGGAGGTCTCAGCCCACGTGACGGGCACCATCCAGAGCGGTGGCGTGTTCTCCTGCTCCTCGGACGTAGACGGCGCCAGGCCCGAGTCCCTCGAGCAGTCTCCGACCTCCCGAGTTGGAGGCGGCAGCAACTCCTCCGCCACCACCAGAGAGAGAGAGAGAGTGGTGGAAGAAGGGGACTCCGGGACAACGACGACCTCTGGAGCCACCGGGGGACGATCGGCGCTAGTCGACAAGGGGGCCGCCGACTCAACGGGGACGGCGTCCTCGATCACGACAACGCTTGTCGCGGCTGGGGTCTCCTTGGAGGTAGGGATGGCCTGCTCCACGTCCGTGACGGTGTCTTCCGTCCCCACCAACGACTCGGGGGCTGGCGCCCCGACATCTCCTACTGGCACGCCCGCCCCGGGGGCTGGCACCTCAGGGGCCGGCGCCTCGGGGGCGGGGTCCTCGGGGGCTTCCTCTTGAGGGTCGCATAGGCATCTCTCCAGCTCGGCCGCATGGGCCGAGAGGTCCGCTTCTGTGGGGGCATCGCCTCCCAGCCCCAGCTGCCCTATCGACAGGTCGCTACGAACGGGGCTCTCAGCGCTCCTCGGCGGGACCACTGCTTCCTGAGCCCCGGACCCTCCCGCCTCTTCGCCGGTCTGAACCGACGGGAGAATCGGCGGCGGGGTGGCCGGCGGGGGTGTATCTCCGACCACCTATGCTTGCCGGCGCAGCACCTTCACGGGCGCCGGCTTCATCGTGCTAGGATCGGGGCGGCTGGAATGGAAGAACCGTCACGACAACAAACAACACGGAAAACACATCTCCAATCAATTCGGAATGCTAGTCAAAAATTGACAAGTCGAGGCCGCTTCGAGCTCCCCGAGGTCGAGCTCGGAGTGGGGCCCGCCCGTTTGCTCCCCGTAGCTGGAGCAGAAGTCGGGGCAGGGTCCAGTCTGGATCCCGTGACGATCACGGACTGGAGGCGCTGCTGAGAGGTAGTCGATCCCCCGCCCTGAGCCCTGGACGGGGGAGAAGTCCTCGACGCGGTTCCCTCTTCCCGCGACGAATACCTCGGTGGGGAATTCGACCTCCGGCGCGACTGGTCGCCCGAGGAGGTGCGATGCGAGGCCTCGCGTCCGGAAGAATGGCGAGCAAAGTCGCCAAGCCGAGGGGAGCTCCTCCTCTCCGTAGGAACACGGCCACCGCGCTGGGAGGAGCGGCTGCGCAGCTCAAACTGATCTCCCCGAGGAGACCGGGGCGGCGCCTGCCGGCTCGAGCTGGCCTCTGCGGCAGTTGGTGTGGGCTCCGACCCAGCGCGTGGCTGTGAAGTCGCGGGCGACCCGTCATCACTCCACGAGAACTCGGAGCTGTCCTCCCCGGTCCACGACAGGGACTGCGAGGGGTCCTCGTCCTCGGAGACATTCGCCTCCTGAGCACACCGGCGCGTGGCACGGCGGTCGTTCCTCGACCGCTTCGCGATCTCCTTTTGTTGATGGGCCTTCTTGCAGTCAGCCTGCCGCTTATCCCTCGCGGCAACCAGCCTGGTGCGCGCCAGGTCCTCCAGAAGTGGAGGCCGCGAGGGGACAACGTCCAGGTTCGCCATCTAAACGAACGCAAAGAGATCAGAACCTGGTGCTAAAATCCTAGAACAAGTCGGAAGTTGTCAAGGGAAAAACTTACAAAGGCCAAGGTGGTCGCGTGGGGAAGCATCGGCAGCAGATCCGGTAGCTGCCTGAACAAGTAGGGGATCCCGGTCGCCTGCAACACCCGGCGATGGACCTCATCCTCCGAGGGCAGAGGGTTGGCCATCACCGTCCCCACGAAGGGGGCCCGAGTGTCCGTCATCTCGAAGAGGCGAAGGGGACGCCGCCGGAGCGGAACAATCCCCCTCGCATGGTAGCCGCCGATGACGGCTACGAAGTCCACGCCACGATCGCGGAGTGCCTGGAGGGCAGCGAGGGTGCCTGGGAGAAACCGGGGCTGGTCCTTCTTCTCTGGTCTCCACTTCCATTTGTCCGACGCACAGTCGATCCAGAGACCGTTGTACTTCGAAAGCGGGTTCTGGGGGTCGTTCTTGAGGTAGAACCAGTCCCTATGCCACCCACTGTTAGAGCTCATCAGGAAGGTGCGGATGTACTCATCCAACCTCCCCTGCTTCGCCCGAAGCTCGGCGCACCCGATCACCGCTGTGGTGCTGACATCCTCCAGGCACACGAACTTGTAGAAGTACCTAAACAGGTCCCAATGGGCCCCCTGGTGCAGATATCCCTTGCACAGCACCTCGAACACCGCCATCTACTGGATGTTGTTCGGGTTGAGGTGCTGGAGCTGCAAGCCGTACTCTTCAAGTACGACGTAGATGAACCGCCCCGCAGGGACGGAGAAGCCGCATTCGTGAAAGGTGACGAATGAGACGACGTACCCCTCCGGAGGATCGGGGGGCACTCAGTCCCAGGAAGCCTCCATTCCTCCGCCTCGGTGCGCGGCGGGAGCATGCCGTCGGCGACAAGGCGGTCGAAATTGGACCAGGTCACTCTGGAGGCCGCTCAGTTCGACATGGCAGCGGCGGCGGGGAACGAGCTCGAGGCTGGAATCGAAGGATGCTAGAGGGAGCAGGCGCGGAGAATGTGAGAGCAAGGAAAGAGCGGCGGCGGCAGAACGAGCAAGGAGGAAGAAAGGGGAAAACCCCAACCGGCGGCCACTGTATATAAAAGGGGAGTAACTGTGCACACGGCAGTTAATGCCCAGGCCAACCTCGGTCCACGTCCCCCATGCAGCGAAGCGACGCCTCTCAAAAGGCGCGCCCACCGGTGCCAACCGCGCACGAGCGCGCTGCCACGTCACCTGTGACGGGCCCACGAATTTACAACCACGCGTGAAATCTTCGCCATTTACCCCACAGCACGCGTCTTAAGCGATGTGCAACGGCACAAAACCTCCACAAAATTCAAAATCGCAATCTTAACCCCATGCACAAGTCTCTGACTTGTCCGTGGGCTCAGGGGATACCACCCGCGGGTGCGCTCACGCGCCCCCGCAGGGAAAACACAACTTACCACCTCGTCACCATGACCACTGAGCCTGGGAACGAGTCCTTGACTCCCTCACCAGGCTCGGGGGCTACTGATGAGGCCCTAGACTAGGGCCCACCACGATCACCGAAAAACGCAGTACGGACTGACACATCGTGTACTCAGTGGCCCGTACAACGAGTACTACGCCCCCGAGTACCTGGCAGCCCACACGACTAGCTTCCGCCATAACCGGAAGCCGGGCAGCCCACACAAGCGGGCACCCCCTCCACCGAGTACATGGTGGCCCATCCAGCGAGGACCGAGTGCTTGGCGGCCCATCCGACAAGTCCTCAGCTGCATAGCGGCTCGCACGACAAGTTTCTGCCTCCTCCTCTGAATACTCGTTTGCACGAGTAGTTTCCGTCCCCGACGAGTTCAGGCTTCGAGGCGAAGGCAACCGCAACCGGGGCCCACTCTTGATATCGCGGGATATCCGCGCACACTCGCCCACGCGCTGCCACGTGCCGTCTCCTCCACACCGGGTCGCACTGACAGGGCTGATCCAGTGTCAGAGGGCATGGCCGCCCACTGTGCCACGAACGGCACAGTGCGCGCCACCCACTATGCTACGAACGGCATGGTGTAGGCCACTCCACCCACACAAGGACCCCCGCAATGCCCAGGAAAGACGCGCTCCTACCCTACTGACGGAAGTAGGGTACGAAGCCTACGACCTACGATGAACGGACTACTCAGAGGCGAGCCCGGGGAGTCCTAAAGACAGCTACTCAGAGCTCGCGTTTCCAGGAGGCCTACACCATCGCCAATAACTTCGCTACAGTCCCTCGCCGCTCCCACCGCCTCACCATGTCAGCCCGACGTGGAGAAGGACGCCCTACGCTGTAACCTAGTTTCTATTCTCGTTTTTACCCCCCATAGGCCTCTCCCTTTCAACTATAAAAGGGGAGGAGAGGGTCACACGCTTACACTTACGCTCACACACACTCTCGATCGATATCTCATCTCATAACACCCCATAGCCGTTCACACCCATTCTCGTACGCAGAACTCTGCTACAAGAACCCTGTGCACGCACACCAGGGACTTGGGCGCAGAGACCCTCTCCCGACCAGTTTGTAACCACTACTACAGACACTTGAGCATAAAGAACACTCCCCCCAAACTGGATGTAGGGTATTACTCTCTGGAGGCCCGAACCAGTATAATCCCTTGTGTCTCTTGTGCCACCGTGCGGTTCCTGACACGCGACCGTATAAATTTACTTGCCGGCGGTAACAAACACCGACACCAAGTGTGCCAGCCCAAGACCTCCAGCACCCATAGGTCCTCTGCACCTCCCTACCAACACGGACCAAGCACACCCGCAGCGCACAAGCAACACCACCAACCAACCACCACCTCTACCTAACCAAGACGGGCCTCGGATGTGGCGCCTCCAAGGAGGGTACGACGCCAATGGCGCCACCATCGCACGTCCAGAGATGGACATGGTACACACCCTCGAGAGCCCCATGCAGTAGGGGTCATGATGCCTCACAATGGTGCCCCCATCAGGTAGCACGACGCCACAAGGGCGCCACCACCATTGCCATTGACATAGGCGTCAGTGAAGGCTTACGCCCGACAGCACCATGCCTACCACATGTTCTTGACCAAACAAGCAGCCACTCCTCCTCGCCTCCACATCACCTCCACCGGAAGAAGCCCGGCACAGCTCGAAGCACCACCACGGCGCCACCAACAAGCACCAGCCAGCCCTCAACCCCACCACCAAGGTGGTGCCGGACCCACATCACCGGTGAAAAGCACCAGCCGTAGAATCTCAGAGCCCGTCACCCATGCGCCAACCCTGGCCAGCTGCAGCCGACCACGGCCCCGGCCAGCCACAGCCAGCCAGCCAGCCGCGGTCACGGCCAGCCGCAGCCAGCCCACAGCCGGCCGGCCCTGGCCAGCCACACCCAGGCGCAGCCACTGCCAGCCACGGTCGGCTGCCACCACCACGGGCCTCCAGCGCCCCTTCACACCGGCCGCCGCAACCGCCGCCGCCGCCGCCGGTGCTGTCCACCCCCCCGCCCCCCTGCCGCCACTTCCCAACATCAGCCGCTGCCCCCCAACGCACATCCACGCGCCTTCCGTCGCGCAGCCACCGGATCCGGCCGGGGAGCCACCGGATCCGTGGCCAGCCACCGCCGCGGAGGGCCACCGCGCCGCCGGCGAGCAGTCTTGAATCGCATCGGGCGGTCGTGCCCGCTCGGATCCGCCGGAGAAAGAGAGGGAGGGCCCCGCTGCTGCCTTCCCCGCGGGCCGCACGGGATTCCGACGACCCGCTCGGGCGGCGGCACGGCCGGAGGAGGTGCGGTGAGGGTGGCGGTGGTTAGGGTTTCGGGAGCCCACCCGTCGCCCGCGCGGGGGCGAGCGAGCGGACTTGTGCTTTGTTTTGTTGCAGTCAGAAATACCGTCTCAAGAATGTGTTTGCAGGTATCTTGATCATATTAGCCTTGCGGGCTTTGCCCGAGTTTAGCTCTCATTAGCTGGAATCCAACCTAGAACAAAGCAAGCTTGAGTATCCCCACAAGCCTCGAGCTTTTTTCGAGTCTTTCTATTGTTATGATTGGCACCCACTGCTCCTAAATCCTATACTCCTTCCTCTGAGAAAATGACTCGCAGCTCGTTGGTAACAGCTATGGTTTACCTACAAGCTTGTCTTCGGGGCACCACAAAACTTGTGGTTACAAAGACGATGCTATCTCATCCGATGTATATATATGGTTGTGATACCTACATGATGATATTTTTTCAAACTAATAGCAATATTACTTTTGCAGTGTTCTTTAATTTATAGCCACAGACGATTCTTTATCTTGATAAGCATAGAATGATGATGAGGTCAAGTTTCTTTCTCTGTATAGATTGCCCTGATGCTGAGAATGAAGTGTGGGGACAGGGACAGGGAAGGTGCCTCCAATGTCCATCATTCCATCACATCTTGCCCCCCAACTGGTCATTTCTTTTTCTTATTTCCCCTCCTTTTTGCATGACATATCTGAGAAAGGTCATTTGTGTAAAATTTTTAACAAAACATGTCTACTTTGGCACTGTTTCCAAGTCATTGCAGGGTCCAAACTAAGGTTTGGAAGACCAATTGCATGATTCCACCGGTAGTGTTTTTTTCTTTTTTGAAAGACATTCCACCGGTAGTTGGTCAAGCCCCATTGGATGAAGGGAGGTAAAGAAAGTGATGATTGCTTCATATATATTGCAGTTTGGTATAAACATTACTAGGAAAAGCTTTCAATACTGGTTGCCAACTCCACTTTAGTACCGATTGTGCAATCAGTACTAACAATTTTGGTACTAAAGGGGGATTTTAATTAGTACCGGCCAAATAACCGGTACTAAAGGATACAATCTCGTCCTGTTCATATCTCGTTCTTTTTATTTTCTTTTCCTTTTCTTTTCTTTCTCATGTTTTCTCCAAGAATCACAAGCTAGCTTCTACCTCTCTAAAAAAATATAGTCACAGTCACAATCACAATCGCATGAATCACAAGAATGCATTTCATAATAATCACAAGAATATTGACACACATAATCGAATCACAATTCATATAGAACATTTACACACAAATTCAAGGGTAGTACAAATTTCACCGGCTACAAAGGAAATGCCACAAAGAAATGTTGAGCCCCCTCACGTTCGTCATCTGAAGCACCAGCTTCGGTTTGCTCCTATCAATAAGTTGAGATAAAAAAATTAGAACATCAATAAAATTGATGTTCTAAAATTTTCAAATTTTGGGCCCGCGCCTTCGCCGGTGCCCTCTAGGTATCCCAGTCGGGCATGCACGTCCATGCCCTGTCGCTCACCGCTGGAGAGCAGCTCGACCGTTGTACGACATGTTGGTCTGCATCCGGCAGGAGGCCCTCCAGTGGATTACGGCGGGGGCTAAACGGTTGGAAGAGTTATGTAGAGAGTAATAGAGTTCTAGAGCTTGGTTGTATCTCTTAGCACTCTTTCGCGTCTATTGTCTTGCGTGAGCTTCATGCTCCGTGTTGTAACAAACAATCTTGTTTCTTTCTTCTTAATACAATGATACACAACTCTTCTGTGTATTGGAGAAAGAAAAGAGCAGCTCCGCCGACGGGTTTGCGCCTCCAGGTCACGGTTTACCCATTTAATTCTGTCTTTTTGCCTTTCCTTTCCGCTATTTTGGTCCTCTTTAGTCCTCTTTATGCAAATCACTTGTGCTGATGTGGAGCTGATATGGTTTTCCATCACGAGAGAGAGTTAAACTTTTGGTTATTGAATTTGATAAACCTGTGCATGGCGCACGTGTACATATGGTATTCATCATCATATATAAGAACAACAGCTTTTTTGGTATATTTTACAATAGAGTTCTTTTCTAACGGTAGCCATTGTTGCAATCCAGAATAAACTTATTGACAGCGTGCTTCTCATTGCCGTCTGCGATATTGATTCTTGATTGCGATGCCGCCCGTCCTCCCAATATCGCCATTTCACGAGCAGTTGGGGTCTTTGTCGCAATAAGGGCAACTGCCCAGGCATTCTTGGCGTGCGCAGTAGCATTCTGAGTTTCTGACCCTGTATTATTCCCAGGGCTGGCTCTAGGGGAGGGGGCAGGCTGGGCGACGGCCGGGGGCAAATGGAGCTGGGGGCCAAGACCATATATGTAATTAGTAGGCCCATAGTAATTAACAAATCAGCTCAAAACCATACCTATGTTATCGTTCTAGCCTTCCAGGCTTCCAGGTTACAACCCCTATGTTTTAGCCGCCGCACGCCCTCCTGAGCCCCTGACGTTTCAGTTTTCCATTTGCATCGGCTCAACGTCGATCGCTGCCCTGCCCATCGCATTGCATCAGCATAGCCGCACCATCGTCCATCGACGACCAGCTAGCGGCCGGCCACCAGCTAGCGGGCAAGCACCAACAGCTATTCAATTCAATTTTCTCCTCAGTCCTCACGGTAAGGATCAATGGGCCCTTTCTTCTTGCTTGCCCAAGGGTTCTTGAAATTGTAGAGCCGGCCCTGATTATCCCACTTGCAGTAGAAGTAGGGTTCACCATTCGCACACCAACGTGTCCCTCTGTAGCCGCATATAGTCCGTATTAACATGCTATCATCTAGCGAGGTAGCTGATCGCACTTGAACTAGGGCAGATGCGCGTAGGGTGGACACTATTTGGGTAGCTCTTTGCTTCACTCCAATCCTTGAGTATTCTTTTTGAACGAACCGCACAAGATAGTGCGTGTTTCATTGATATAGAAGAAGAAAATACAAGACTATGATCTTGGAAGATCATAAGCAGGAAAAAAAAAGAAATAAAAACAAACTCGCCCGGTTGGATTGGGACATGATTACCGCTCAACTATACTCACGGACCGGTTGGAGTGGGACATCAACACAGCTAAAACTCTACTCACAAATGACAGCAGAGGAGACAAACACAACCGCAACATCCACCCAAAAACCGCACTCTTGCGTGTATCGAAACCGCTGAAGTGATCCACCACTGATAGGGAAGCAGAGGGGCAGACAACATCGCACCGAGAGGGTCACCGCCGTGTAGGACCCACCGCCGCATTGCTGCTGCACCCCAGCCGACTGCCCGACGTCATGAAGAGCACCGAGTCCGAAGGCACCCAACGCGCGAGGGCCTCGCCGCTTCCGCCGTTGGACGTCACTCTCGCGTGTGCGGGGACCTCCAACCCACCACTCAGCACGCCTCTCTCTCTCGTGCGCGGGGACCTCCAAACCCGCCGCACGGCTCCATGCTCCGAACTCGTTTCAGAAATTGCCGTCAAGGTAGAAGAAGTACCCCGCCCCCCGGGACCCGTATCAAGCCGCCAGACCACCGTCGTGATTCGAAATCATCACGTTGCTTTCCCCCTCGCACCAGTCGCCGACATCGAGCTCGAGGACCGAAGATGTCGCTCGCGCCGTCTTCCGACATTGTACCGCACCGGAAATGTTTCGCTGTGCTGAAAACCCCGCCGTGATCTGCTGTAGGCCAAGTCCTCACTGGTTGCCGTTGCCACAAATGTTGTCCTTCAACGCTGACCCGCACCGCACTGGAGATTGCCAAGCAACACCAGGCGCCGCGGAATGCTGCAAGCAGCCGAACAACAATTGAGTGAAGACCCCCAGCCAGCAACAGGAGGGCAGACATCTTGGCGTGAGGTAGGCAACCCCCTTTTTCGCTTGACCTTTGACAGATTTGCCACCACCGGCCAAAGCAACCACAAGCAGCAGACCGGCCATGTCGCCGAGCGAAATAGTGTCTCTAGAGACGACGCCTCCAAGGAGGTCACAACGCCCACAGGCGCCGCCGTCGCTCGTCCGGGAGCTGGACCGGGTTTTTACCCAAAGACGTCGTGCAACAGGATAGCGATTCCATAATGGCACCCTCAACATGAGAGTGATGCCCGAAGGCGCCGCCGTCATTCCACTAGAAGGAATCTGGCGAGGGCTTTCGCCCAGAACATGGACCACTCGCTGCACGTGTTCGCCACGGCAAATTAGCACCACCACTGCGACTGCCCCGACCGAGGGACGTCACTGTCGCAGCATCACACAACCCGCCGCCAATGCATCGTCTCCCTGCCGCTGTCCCCATACCCCGGTGAAGCGCCGGCGTCGCGCGGTCGTCGCCCACGGCAGCCACCACGACTGATGCGACACGACCAGCATCCGTCGTAGACCTCCCGCCGCCCACACCCTGTCGTACAAGAAGGTGTGTGCCACCGTGACGTCGCGCTTCGCACAACAGGGCAGGCAGCCGCCACGCCACCATGGCGCCGGTCTGCCCTCCGAGGGACGTGAGGCGTGCCGTCGCCGCGCCTGCGGCCGGCCATCTGTAGCCGCCGCCGCAGCCCGACCCCCACTGGCGACACCCCACCGCAGCCGGGCCCCGCCAGTGGGCGCACCGTTGAAGACCCCGCGAGAAGGCACCGCCGCTGCCTAGCCGTTGACGTCACGCCACAGCTGTCGCTGCTGTGCCCAATGTCTCCACTGCCGATCGCCTTGAGGACATCAGATCTGCGTCTCCCTGCCGCCGTCGAGGCCAAGGCCGGCGGGCGCGCGTCGCGCCTCTCCACCCCCCGGAGAGGGCGCTGAGCTCGAAAAGGAGCCCCGCCGCCGCCATCCTGAGGGCCCTCGCGGGTTCCCGGCCGGCCCCTCCGGCGGTGACAGGGAGGTGGGGAAGGAGGAGGGAGGACGTTGGGCGGCGCGGTGGTGCCGCCACCCGAGTCGCCCGCGGCGCAGACGACTCGAGCGAGAGAGGCTTATGGACTTTCTCCTTGAGTATTCTAGAGCGGCCTAATAAATAATTTTGGGAATAATTGGATTCATACCATTCAAAGATTCAAAAGTTAGATATATATCATTGATCCCACATGTCATTGACTCATGTGAACCCACAAATCATTAACTTGTAATGATATATATCTAACTTTGTGATCTTTTAATGGTATGGATCCAAATTTCTCATAATTTTACATTCATTCGTGCGATACTATATACATGGTGCCATATTCCCATGTATACATAGCACTACAGCAGTGTTGAAAGAAGAAGGTTTATGTTCGATAGATCCTAAAACAGTTTCTGCTGATTTGTAAGGTTGATTTGTTGTGAGAGAAAATATTGCACAAAGAAGCAGAAACATTGTGCAAACCCAGAAGCCGAACGGACTCTAAATTGTGTACTTACATTGTATGCATGACGCAAGGCTTCCGACAAAAGAGCAAAACGAACAAGACACAGCAACCCCTCAAGCCTCATATTGGGTCTTGGTTTACCTGCAACCCTCTTATGAGAGACAGTGCCAGATTAGTCCTGTGAATGGCATCGCAAAACCAGTTCTACGCGCTAGCGCTGCTAGCGCTCGACGCGACCGGCCAGGTTCCTTTCCTTTTCAACACCTGGGCCCCAGTCCCCAGAGAAGATTAATTCACCCAGCTTTAGCGCAGTTGCTGGCGGGACGTGGCAGCCTACCCACGTGGGTCCGCCCGTGTGTTAGCTCGATTGTTTTTTCAATTTTTATGTATAAGTGTATTAGTCGATATAAATTGTTTTGTAGAAAAAATTAGGCTCATAATTGTTCGTTATGGAAAAAGTTATGCGTATAACTCATTATTAGGAAAAAAGTTATGCTCATAACTCGTCGTTAGGAAAACAGTTATATGCATAAATCATTCTTTAAGGAAAAAATTATGCGCATAACTCGTTATTAGGAAAAAATTTTATGTGCATAATTCGTCGCTGGGAAAAAGTTATGCGCCTAACTCGTCGTTAGGGAAAAAGTTATGCATATAACTCATCGTTAGGAAAAACGTTATGCGCATAAGTCGTCGTTAGAGAAAAGGTTATGCGCATAACTCGTCGTTAGAAAAAAATTATGCACATAAATTATTGTTAGAGAAAAAATTATACGCATAAACTATCATTAAAAAATTTATGCACATAAATTATGGTAAAGGAAAAATTATAAGCATAAATTGTTCTAGAAAAAAGTTATACATGTAATTTATAAGTATAACATGAAAAAGTTTATATGTAAAATATGTGTGTATGTGTTCTAAATGCATTTTTTATGGGTGATGTCCAATTGATTTCTTTTATGAGTGATCGGAAGGCAAGTGCATCCATACTCGCTGGTTGGCTACAGCCTCGGTCACCGCTTTATCGTTTAGTGGTCTGAAATCGTTCGTTCGGGACGCCCGCTCGCTAATTAGCATCCTCTAATGGCATCACCATGATATATATAGAGAGACCTTGGGGTAGGGGGGGATGCCCGGGTGGCTAGCTGAGCTGGATCTCAGTCTAGCGACCCGGGTTCGAACCCCCGCGGTGGCCTCTCGCTAGCGTAGAGGGAGTCACCGGCCGGGCGTATCAAAGAGAGAACCCGGTACCTAGCGTCCAGGTGACGCAGGGGGCTACGCTAGCCCTTGGCCCCTATATATAGAGAGACCTTAAAGAACTTAAAGAACTTGACGCTGGAATTCAACTCATGTCCAAATTAATTTCCAGAAAACTGATCGAAAGCATTTTTCTTTTTCTCTGTCTGTGTCTAACGTGTGTTTAGTTGGTCAATTTATAGGGTCTAGTTATGGCGCATAACCTCAGTTTTTAATTGGTTTATTTGCTGGTATGTAACTGCGGTCACAACTAGTCAAAATGTTTGAATGTTTGGTGACTTGATGAGATAATTGTGTTACAACAATTTTATGCCATTTAGTATTTCAGTTTCACTTCAATTTATGCCATTTTTCTTTTCAGTTTCACATTTCATATTTGCAGTTTCTTTCTCTTACTTCCCCCTCCTTGTACATGGCGTGATAAGGCGTGACAGTATATTTTTATTGGGGGTGATGCTTTATGCTGATCTATATAAACTATATAATTGGTACCCACTAATGATTTCTCTTGTCTCTCAACGTGTCACGTCATAACCCACTACACACCATGTCACTATTCACTATAAGTCATGTCAACATCCACCAAATCATATATTTATGTCTTCGTCGATTTTCTGTGACTAATAGCATGTTGTATTCGCGAGTAGCACGCCATAAAATTCTCGGTTGAAATACATGTAGGATCAATCATTTAAAAATGATTCTCTCTCAACAAAATTAACATACTTTCATATATAATATTGTTTACAAATGAATATCGCTATGTAATCGTTTTGTTGTTTCTACTTTCACATTTCACCTTAAAATTTTGTTTGAAAATTCTCGTGGCAACGCGCGGGGTATCACCTAGTTACACTTATATCCGAAGTCTTAGCATCGTTTAAAAAAAAAGTCTTAGCATCCTGTTTTTTTTTCTTGTGGAACCCATTAGCAGTCAGCACAGAACTCCTAGTGTCTTTTTCCACAATCTCCTTATCAGAATGTTTATCCTTTCACGAGAATAACGCAGGCATGGAAATATGGAATATCTTCCCCACGGGGTCTACGAGACCTGTCTCGTCACTTTCCGCGGGTGGAACATAGGCCACACATTGTCCCGTGCTGATGCACAAAGTTGTGTCGTCTGGTCAGATTACCAAATTGCAGCCTTCCTGAACTTCTGGGAACTCATTGCAGAGTGTCAAAACACGGGCAGCTAAATTGTGCTAGAATGGTCGATGATAGACCACTACTATTCTCTATTCACAACACTTTGTTTACACTTTACATTATTTATACTGCAAAGGCTAAATGTGCAAGGGCAAAGCGTGCACTGAACTAGAAAAGCATGTAACTTTCGTTATTTTGAGAGAAAGATCAGATCACGGCAAAAGTGGGGACTGAAAGGTTTGTGCCCGATTTGCCTAGAAACAGGAGAAAATAAAACACGTGCTTTGAGCCTTTGATCAAAGGTACCCTGATCAGGTCAGGGTTGAGTTGCTATCAGCATCAGGAGTGCACTTGTTCATCACAAGTCAATTCAGCTCTGATCTTCCCTTCGACCTGATAATGGCCTCTTTGATCAATGATGTAGGAAGGAGTGCCTCGCCACTGTCAGCATCCCCACTTCTTTCACTTGCTCTGCTTTCTTCCAATCCTGGATCGATCTCTGCAGCAGCCTCTCGTCTTCGCCCTGTTCGTTTGGCTTATCAGCCACCAGCCAGCAGTACTATTCTCTCAGAACAAATCAGCCACCAGCTACCAGCCAGCGGTACTTTTCTCTCAGAACAAATCAACGCCAGCCATCAGCCACCAACCAGCCGAACAGGGCCCTTCTTCCTCACTCCTTTTCTCACCAAAGGGAGTCAGTGTAGAAAGCTGCAGAGCCAGAGCAGAAGGCGCAGCAGCAGCGCTCGGGTGGTGGAGCAGTGGAGCAGAGGCGGCGGCAGACGCGTCGCATGCGGACAGGCACGGCAAGGCAAGAGACCGGATACCATTCCCCCTCCCCCACCGCCATTCCATTCTTGGCAACCCCTACCACCACACCGAGCCCGGCCGGGCAAGCAACCGGCCACCTCGCCGACCTCGCCGGCGTGCGCGCGGGGGAGAAGTACTAAACTAACCGTGCGCGAGGACGCTCCATGGGTGCCGTGCCGCCATGCCCCGCGCCCCACGCAACGTGCCCCGCACGCCGCCCGCCTGCTCTAATGCCCGCCCCCCGCGCTGCCGCCACACCTTCCTCCTCCTCCTCGTTCTCCTCCGCCGCCGCTCCCACCTGCCGTTGCTGCTCGCGCCAAGCTCCTTGCCGCGCCGCCACCGGGAGACAGCAGTGATGTCGCCGCGGTGGAAGTCCGGCGACGGGGGCCGCCGGCTGCTCCTGCTCCTCTGCTGCTGCCTCCTCGCCTTCCCCTGGTGCTGCCACGCTCAAGCCACCACCACCAACGTCTCCCACCGCTCCTCGGCCCATGGTTAGCCGATCAATCTGCTGGTTCTTTTATTTGGTGCAAGTTAAGAAGAAATGATTGGTGTTCTTGATCGATGAGCTTAAATTATCATGGATTGACACACGATTATTTACCATGCCTGTGGCTGTGATGATGATGCAGACAGCCGGTCGTTCGTGGGCACGTACGGGATCAACTACGGGCGCATCGCCGACAACCTGCCGGCGCCGGAGGACGTGGTGCGGCTGCTGAAGATCGCCCGGATCCGCAACGTGAAGATCTACGACGCCGACCACAAGGTGCTCGACGCGTTTCGCGGCAGCGGGCTCAACCTGGTGGTGGCCATCCCCAACGAGTTCCTCAAGGACATGGCGGCCAACCCGAGCAAGGCCATGGACTGGCTGAACGAGAACATCCAGCCGTACCACCCGTCCACCCGCATCGTCGGCATCACCGTCGGCAACGAGGTCCTCGGCGGCGGCGACACGGGGCTCGCCGAGGCGCTCGTCGGCGCCGTCGCCAACGTCCACGACGCGCTCAAGATGCTCCGCCTCGACCGCGACATCGAGCTCACCACGCCGCACTCGGAGGGCGTCTTCTCGAACTCGTACCCGCCGTCGGCCTGCGTCTTCCGCGAGGACCTCATGGTGTACCTCCGCCCGCTGCTCGACTTCTTCTCCAGGACCGGCGCGCCCTTCTACGTCAACGCCTACCCGTTCCTCGCCTACATGAGCGACCCTTCCCACATCGACATCAACTACGCGCTCTTCAAGCCCAACTCCGGCATCGTCGACCCCAAGACCAACCTCCACTACGACAACATGTTCGAGGCGCAGCTCGACGCCGCATACTTCGCGCTCGAGGCCGCCGGGTACCCGGGCATGGAGGTGCGCGTGGCGGAGACCGGCTGGGCGTCCCAGGGCGACACCACCGAGGCCGGCGCCAACATGGTGAACGCCGTCACCTACAACCGCAACCTCCGGAAGCGGCTGTTCCTGCGCAAGGGGACGCCCTACAGGCCCGACCGCGTCGCCAAGGCCTACATCTTCGCGCTCTTCAACGAGGACCTCAAGCCCGGGCCCACCACCGAGCGCCACTACGGCCTCTTCAAGCCCGACGGCAGCGTCTCCATTAACATCGGCCTCAAGGGGCTCGTGTCCTCCGCGCCACCGTCGCCCTTGTTCTTCATGGTCCGAATCTCGATTTGCTTTCTTATTTTATTTTATTTTATTTTATTTTATTTTATTTTATTTTTGTTTTGTTGTTAGAATCTTTGGCCTCCTCATTCCTCAAGTTGTGTTCTGTGTGCATGCACCATTGCACCAGCACAAAGCACCACCACCACCATCCAGCACCAGGCATGGTGCATTGAGATGTGTGGTACACCATTTGGTACTTGAATTAATTTTCAAGGGCTGAATGGCGCAGCGCACGTCTCAATGCAATATGAATGGCACAGACAAAACTTACACGTGCATAAAATTGCATAGAATTTATAAATGTTTACCTTAGCGGCTCAAACTAATTAATTATTTATGCATTTTTTCTAATTATTCGTAATTTCAATTTTGCAGAGATTTCAAACATGGGGGTGGATTGTACGGTACTCGGCTGCGCTTCTTCCATGTACATTGATTTTTCTAGCATTAGCAACATGACCGCAGATTTAATTAATTAGCACGCATGGCTGTAAAACTGTATAGTGTATTAGGACCATGCTTCTTGAACTGGATGCTAGGGGCGCTCACCAAGAGCTGGCTGCTGCTCCAGGCTTGAGGCTGGACAAGTGCGTGCAGTTTATTTAACACTGATTCTTTCAATGGGAGCTTCATAGAAAATTAATCGCGGTGTCAAAGTTCAATGGATGGTTAGGATCACATGTCAGAATTTTAGTTCTTCTTGCATGGCTACCAGATGAATTTCTCATCTCTGTATAAATTAATCAAGCCTCATGGTTCAGTCCACAGCCTGATGTTTTTAAATATTGAAACCTCAAGTTTACCTGTTCTAGTCGGCATTTCATTTCCCCATGTTTTACCTTACAAACCCTTGTAAGGTTATACCATGCCCTTGTAATAAATAATTCACCTTCTTTAGTTTCCCCAAATTTGGACACTCAGGCCTAAAAATCCAGATGAGAACCCCTGGCAATTCAGTTACCAGCTTTCTCCTGATATTGGAGAATTACTGCTACTTGGATCTTTGAATCAATATTTATATATGTTTCTTTTTTCTTTACCAAACCAATTCTGGAGGTAATGATTCAGCAGGTAATGTCACGCACACACATGACTGAATTTAGAGCCTTTCCTTCCCCAGTAAGTTGTTGTAGAATCACTGTCCTATATGAGAATATGGCACTCAAGGCATCCATCTGACCTGGTTTGCCACAAGCCTGCCACTGCATGCAACCTCTGAAGAAGCACAGGCTGATGTGCTCAAGTTAAGGATCACTTGCACTGTTGTAAAAAAAAAGGATCACTTGCACAGCATGTAAAACCCCATAATTTTCTGCTGCCGCTTCCAACAAGTCTTCTAAGGTTGATGCTGCCTTGCAAACAAGAGGGTTTTCTGATCCTTTGCTTATCATAATAATTTACTGTGTCTGAGTTGGTAAGAGTAAAGGATTTACCATAGTGATTCACTGGAAAGCTAGTTTCAACCAGGTGACAAGAACTGCTCGATTGAGCAGATTCCTGTGACTCACCGGCCATTGCTTTTTTGTAAAGCCAAGGGTTCCTTCGGAAAAGCAAGGCCCGTTTTTGATAGACTAGACTGGCGCTGCTGCATATATACTTGCAATCCTAACATGTGGGCTGCAGCAGCTGCATCAGAAACAAATTATTGGCAAACATTTTCTTCCTGATGGCTGACTTTTGGAGGAGCTGTGGGCCACTGATTTTTTTTTTCTTCTTTCACCTTTTGGTCCTTGGCACCTTGCACAAAGGTTTGGTATCCGTATCTCAAAACTGAAAAAGAAGGCCGAAAAGCGCTCTTCTTGCTCTTTCTGCTCCTGACAACTTTTATCATACAAAACGAGGAATCCCTAATCACAATCGACATGGAAAAGGAAAACTTTGCTTGTAACTAACCACAACCACAATTCTCCGTCCAAAATACTGAATTAATTAAGAAGTTACATAAATAGAACACAATTGAATTAATTAAGAAGTTAAATTAAGGTAAAAAAGATATCCCAAAACTGAAAAGGAAGGCTGAAAAATACCCTTCTTGCTCTTTCTGCCCTCGACAACTTTCATCATAATCCCTTGCCACAATTCGATATGGAAAAGAAAAACTTTGCTCGTAGCTAACCACAATTCTCCGTTCAAAACATTGAATTGATTAAGAAGTTAAATGAATAGAACACAATGTAATTAATTAAGAGGTTAAATCAAGGTAAAAAGTTAAAAATCATAAAAAAAAGCTTACATTGCGCATCCGGGGAATCGAACCCCGGTCAGTACCGTGGGAGGGTACTATGATACCACTACACCAGATGCGCTCACGTGTTGGGCATCGCATGAACCTATAATTATTAAGTTCCCCAGCGCCACCATCAGAATGACCAACGCGGCGTCGACTTGCACGGTGCACGTCGTCGTAGTCTCGTGGCGCTGGGGCACACGATCGGCGATCCTCATGGTACACGCGCGCCGCAGCTCCGCGAACTCGCACAGCGATCAAACCGTGCGCGATCTCGTCGAGATTACATGCAAAAGTCCGAGCGAGTGAGTTGCAGGGGCGCATGGGCAATTGCGGCCGGCGGCGACGGGCCATTGTGGGTGGCGTTTATGCTGCCAGCGATGGCAGCGATAGCACCGCGCGCGTTGAGCTGCCGTCGCCCAAGGTAGTAGCTAGGCTGCTCGAGACATGTTCACCATTAGGCAGCAGCTACCTGAATGGCAAGGGGCCAAGGGTGGCAGCAGCTACATGTTCACCAACAGCTACCTCAACTCTCTCTCTCTCACAAGCCATTTAGTTGCTGCACAGAGGTTTTCGAGAAAGAAGCTGAGAATGAGAAGGGAAGTATCATTCATAGGCTCATAGCTCACCAAACACTACTTGCAAAATGACGCATATGCAAAAAAAAACTGCGCAGAAAAAAGTCACTTTCATGGATCTCTTCCCATATGGCCATATACCAGCTAAATATTCGTTTGGTTACACTAACAAAAAGGTGTTTATGGCAACTCCATGTCCATCTAATATACACCGACTTGTTTATCTCTCAGCCTCTCCAGCTTATAAACTCGAGCTTGCACCATGGGAGGCGCAAGGCTTTGCTGCTATATTCCCCAGGCAACTGGGGCCCGTCAACCGAAAAGCGGAATGAACATCAATAGCCAATCTCATCATCAGAGGCCACCGGGGCGGCACCGGTCAGGGCGCTCCAGAGATCGATGGCCGTCCTCGGCGCATGCTAGTCCTTGTGGCCATTGGCGGATTCATCCTGCTCGCCGATCTTCTGGAACTCAGCCTGGATGACCTCGACGATCTTCGCGTCGTTTGGGTCCGGCTCGGGAATGCTGACGTGCAAAGATCCCATCTTGATGAGCTCCCTGTGCGAAGCTTGCTCCTTGATGTGGTCATAAAGTTCTTTGTGGAAAGGATGGTCGGGGGGAAAGCAATTGTCGACATCCGATGATGAATGCTTCGATGATCCGGAGCCCTCCCGGCGGCAGAAATGGGGGAGTGATGAATAGTCCATAATCTACAAAAGTCAAGCATCGCAAATGTTTACCATAGGGAATAATAATAATAATAATAATAATAATAATAATAATGTTTTGTGGCCTTCCATAAGGGTACTTGTGATATTATTGCTCCCAGAAATGAAGGATCTAACTGGAAAAAAGTAGCCAACAGGAGGGAAGAATAGTTTTTCCAGTCATTTACCTTTAGAAGTTCATCTTTCCCACAACCACTCAAAACTTTAACCTTCTTTTTGGTCCTCTCCTGCAATAAGGGCTTCACAACCTAGCAGCATGCTCAAATTAATTGCCATCAGTTTTTGCCAAAAACTCACCAGTAAAATCTTAGGTCTGAGCATCAGTGGAAAAGGGACAGTACCTTCCAACAAGCGGAAAATATGTACGGAACATTAACTACATAATAGGTCTCAGTCTTTTCAGGGTAATTCAGATCATCAACTGTCGATATGGAAGTCAGCATCTGTAAATCATATTAAAACTATATTAACAAAATAACATACCACAAATGAAACCTAGAAGTAACACAAGTAATGAGCATGGTGTGCAATGCTTTTCAAAAGAAAAAAAATGGAATAAGTTGAAAACTAGTCCAGGGATTTCAGTGTAACACTTCACTTCAATGGTATATGAAGCTGAGTTGGAAGTTCAAGGAAATTGTTCTTCATGAACACGAGATGTTAAGGTAAAGCTAACTCCAATAGTCCAATATTCTATTCAATTACTAGTATAAGAATATGTTTATTCTAGTCAAGTTATTATTGTACATATGCATACGTGCATATATCATAATACTAACTCATTAGGTATAATCTCATGGAAAAGAAGTAAGGTTTGGAACACAAAGCATACCTTTATTTGGCCCAGTGCTGATAGCTTCAAACCAGTCATATCCAGAACTTTTATACAGCTGGTAACAGGACGCTCAAACTGTTGTGACAGCCTAGGCTAAATGTGGTACCAATAAACATTAGGAAAGAATTTGTATGTTAATATAAGTGATCTATTAAACACACATCATTTTGTTGGATACTCACCAAAATTACACGATCTCGGTACTCGTTAATTTGGATATGAGATTGCACATAGTAGTGGACCTGAGATAAAATAAGTCTATTTTAGTTGAAAAAACACAATTCATTAAAAGGAAGCACAGGGCCACAGATAAAATCAAGTTAGTTGGATAAGGTCATTATTCAGGTAGCTAACTGATTATGATACTATGTTGAAGGCTATATCAGCCTCTAAAAAATATATATGTTTCCACAGAAAGTAAAAGCAACCAGTTCCATTGTTTTGGTTCTAGCCAAATCAATAAATAGCAAGCATATGGCAATTACCGAAGCTTTGTCATATGTGCTATGTCCAACACCAATGGCAAAAACTGGGAGACCCTGCCAATAAGAGAAACAAAGATTTACTGAAACAAAGATAGAAAGAATTGGGATAACAGACTTGCTATATTTTTAAAAACTAAGAGCCTCAAGGAGCACACACTAGGTCCTAATATACAAATGGGAACTAGTGACTCTCCAATTTTGCCCTATAGTTAAGAAAGCAAAAAATCAAAGGTGAGAAACATCGCATGAGATCCTAATACTGTCAGGTCAACTGCAGACAGTTCCCAAGAAAAAAAAAGAACATCACCTATGATCCTACAGACCTTAATAATCAAACTCTGTCAAGTCAACTATAGTTATCGCGGTTTGAGCAAACCATGTTGATGCTAAATCATACATTGAAACTACAGATCTTAGGGTGGCACTATCCGCCTTCCCTAGCAAGTAAAAGGTTGGCTACATTGTTGCTGACAGTAGGACATCATTCCATGGGAGTTTGATGATCAACATTAGTTAAAATTTTAACGTCTTCAGTGTTATCTTCATTCAGCATATATAACTTTGCTTGTGAAAATTAAAAATCAAAATACCCTGTTTGACGAATTTCAACATGCAGCTAGATGAAATTAAGAATATAGTGGCCTTAGGACACAACCAATAAAAAGGTATGTCCGAAATGGTACATCTGTTTCACACAAATAACTGTTTCATAGTCAATTCAGAAAAGTAAGAAACATCTTGCATTACTTTCAAATTAACGGTTTAACTGATACATAGATTTTAGTTATTAGAAGTAAACAGCTATACCTCCTTAGTGTATCCTGACAGGCCAACAAGTTGTGAATCCCGTATTGATCTGTACAAATCTACTGGGACTATAGGTCTCTGCAGACGGACAATGCAAGCATCGATCAGCAAAAGTGAAGAATTTTGCTAAATAAACATAGCAGGAATATGCAGATTAAATAAATAAATAAAATGAGAACAATTAGGTGTGAAATCAAAATAGTAGAACTATGGGAGTTTTCCATAGCTTTCTGGTTAACATATGTCCCCAGTAACATCTGGCAGGATTATATCCTAGAGAGGGTGACTCACCTCCAGCACGCTATCAATTTCATTTTGAATCCTCCAATTCAAAGAATCTACAATCTATAGAAACAACAATATTAGTAGTCAATTCCAGTAATCAGTTCACCCACTATTGGGAAACTTTGTATAATAGGTTACCATTTTATGAGCCTTCGATACATTCCACTCTCTAGCCTTAAGGAAGCGCATCAGTGTTTCTTTAGTATAACCCTGGTGTACATTCTGAATAAACATGATAAGGTTAGATTTGTTTTCCAGGATCAGTCTACAAGTCACAGATTAAATTGATGATAAGCAGACAGCAGTAGAATTATACAAATCCAGAAGGACCTAAGTTTCAGTTTACCCAATCATGATCACATACCTTGTTGGTTTCTACAGGTTTCCTATTTGTTGAAGTACAAGTAAAAATGACAGGCAATGAATCGAACTGACTTAGCGCGCACGCAAAACATTTAGGAATATATCTTACGCGGGCAATGCAAACATAGTTGATAGTTTTATGATGAAGCACATCTCTACAGACTCCAGCCTGCAAGCTTGGTTAACATGAAACACCGGGAGGTTGATCATGCCGCAGGATACCAAAAGTTCCTAGATGGCAGTTAGTTGCAAACTTATACAGATGGCATGTCAAATGCCGATTTCCGAATACGTCCAAATCTACTTAACGGACTAGAGATAAGCACAATCTTGCTATTCAATTTTGTGGAAGAAGCAGAAGAAGCAAGATCCACGTGGTTCCCAATTGATGTCAAATCGAATACGTCCAAACTGACTTAGCACAGTTAACGGACTGGGGGTCAGCATGATTCTGCCACATTCATCATGGAATACGGAAGCTTGATCCACATAACTCCCAACTGATGTCCCAGGAAACTGTAACGAACTCCATTGAGCACACACAGCTGCAAAACTACCATACTAGGCGAGGTCAAGCAGACAGGCACCAAACCTGACCACCCCATTGGCAATGCAGCAAATTCACATGGCACATACTACTTGTTACAGATCAAGCAACATCTCCAAGCACGCCCTTGCCGAGCGGTAATAGCTACCTCACATACCTCTAGCATGTACTGTTAACCACGAAAACATCAGAGATGAAGCGAATTGACCCATTTTGATCTATGCTGATTTAGCAATTCCAAAGGAGCAGCAAAACACTGAGTAGCTCACTCTCCCTCCGCAAATCAGATCAAATCTCGACAAAATTAGCTAAGCTACGCTATGATCCGACAGCATAGGCTGAATTCTACCAGAAACGGCACCAAGATCCATGCTTTCCCAGCGAAATGTCTACACGGCACCACCAGATCCGTACCTGAAACGATCTCTTCAGCGGCGTCTCCACTGTGAAGATCCGGGCCAAGAAAAGGGAAGTCAGAAAGGCAAGAGCGCCGCAAGAATCTCAAGGAAACGCCGAGAAACGGCGCAAAGCTTCGCTCCAGCAAGAAAAGCACGCACCTTGCTCCATGAGGAGGCTGAGCTCCTTGACGGCGTCCTCGGAGTCAGTCCCCATTGCCGCAGGAAGAGGCGATCCCGAGCTCCGATTCGGCGGGCCCGGCGCGGAACCGGAGGCGCGAAGCGAGGTAGATTCAGTCGGCGGTCGGAGGGAGGCTGTCCTCCCCTGGTAGTGTGCTCCAGGGGGCGCCTTTGCTTTGCTTTTCCAAGGTCTTGCTTCCGTTTATGGCTGATCGCGCAGCCGTCTGAAGTGTGCGTATGCTTCGGTGCAGATGGGGGTAAGCGTGCGTCACGCCGTACTCAGCTCCACTTTTTCGCGTCCGCAAATGGAAAATATATTTTCCTTTCCTATAAAAAAAAAAAACTAGGGAGCAGTCAACACAGTGAGACCTCATACAACGCTTATAAAGTGCAAATTGCAGATACTATCTCCGTTTTCATTTAAGTGATGTTTCCGACGACAGTAATTTAGCTCAAGTTTGCAGCCGTCGGCGCCATATATAAAAAACCGAAGGTAATGTAATTGTACACAAAACGTAGGTGACTTGTCTAGAACTGATACCAAAAAGTCAAAAAAAAAAGCATTTGGATTTTCTCGTTGCCATTTACGTTCGCATTTGACATTCCATAACCAATTGTCCTAGTAAAGGTTAGATTTTCACTAGAAACTTGGTGCGGCCATTGCCGCACCAGCATGCCTGATATGACTTGACAATGTTTATGTCTTGTTAATTTCAGATCTAACTGCAAAGAAGAGATCATAGCTAAATCGAACTATTGTGATCCTGAAATAAATTATTAATTTACAAATAAAAACCATAGCAACATAGCAAAATCTTCAAAGATATTATTTACATTGTTATTAAAATATGTAGATTTGTACCGAAAATTGTTGGATAAAAAATGAAAAAAATGATATGTCAATCATAATTGTCAGCACTACACGCCAATTGCATGTCCTTAAATATATTTTTGTAATAACTATTGGTTAAAACATATTTTTTCGAACGAAGGCAAGGTCCATATATGTCAGGGTTTCACTTAATAGAAAAGTTAAATTAAAACATATACTATGAGGAGGCTCATGGAAACAATCGAAACCATGTTGAGAGCAGAGGGAGTATACTGTAGAGAAATAAGAGAGAGGGTGGTCCTGTCGATTTGAGGAAGAATTGGAGCATGCTTTGCTAGACAGAATTGATCTCAAATCAAATCAGCAGCATTATTCTTGAATGACACAGTAACCACAACACTAGCTCCTGTTGGACATTTTACCGAGCATCTGGTGAGCGGCGGCTGTTTGAACACAGCAAAGGAGGCAAGCAATAGGATTACACGAAACTATTCCAGGGCACAAACATGGTGAATATCCCTCCGCCTGGTCTAGCTGTGGCCTTACGTTAGGCTTCTGCGCACCAGAGAACACCGCCGGAAGCTAGCTGCCGCCATCCCCTTCATGCACGACGGGCACTGCTGTGGCTTCCCCGCGCATGCAGTCGACTATTACCAGCTACGGCTGCTTCAACGCGCTGATGACAAGGTAGCCAGCGTGGAGAGACGCTGCCTTTGCCCCTGCCGTCGCGGTTGCTTGGGCGGCGGAGCAGAGTTCGTGGCCCGGGGGAGGGAGAGAGAGGACGCGAGAGGGGCCGCGCCGCTGTGTGGATCAAACCGAGATGGGTCTTGAAGGAGCTGGATGTGAAGGCCTGCGAGC
This sequence comes from Cenchrus fungigraminus, assembly GCA_036936925.1. Classification (NCBI taxonomy): domain Eukaryota; kingdom Viridiplantae; phylum Streptophyta; class Magnoliopsida; order Poales; family Poaceae; genus Cenchrus; species Cenchrus fungigraminus. The sequence continues at coordinate 114,901,596 of CM072773.1, read as the reverse complement.
TCATCTAAGACGGACGGCTGTGGAAAGCCATACTCGGGATCCGACGTTCAATATTTCTAAGCGACGTGGCCTAATGAGAAGCCTGAGCTTGGACTCAAGATTCGGTATATAGAGATAGAGATTCTTCTAGCATTGGCAAAAGTCTTTTTCAGCTTGCAGCATATTCTATGAAATATTCTCATCCCAAAGGACATTTAGGGAAGACGAAAGAAAACCTTTGACTATTGCGGCGTGCTTTGGGCCTTGTTTGGAGAATATTAGATTTTGATTTTTCAGAATCCAAAGTCTAGAATCTAATATGCTTCCAAACATGACAAATTAGCTCAGATTCTATAATCTGGAATTTTGATTATGGAAATCCTAGACGCTACTGGTACCATATTTTTACATGCATATTTTACCTTTTTACAAATCAACCTTTTTGGCAATTCTCAATCTGTCATTGTCCACTCTTTTGGATAGCAAGGGGCATAAAAGAAATCTATTAGAATTTGGAATCTAGGATCCAAATAAGACCACATCTAGATTTTGGTTAGAATCTAGATACTGAATCCATCCAAAATCAAAAATTTAAAATCCACAACAGGATTCAAACGGGTCTTGGTATGGAAAACATGTGACAATTGAAATTTTATGGTTTAAACGTATGCTTTCGCCTTTACTGGTCAATTTGTTAGACATTAAAATCGCATATACTACACATTGTATTTACCTTAGTTTCATTTTTTTTTACATAGGTTATGTATAGTTCTAGAAAGAAGGAAGTTGTTTTTGGATTGGCAAAAAAAAAAGTGCATAATGAATGTAACACACAATGAGCCACGACACTCAAGACCTTTGCTCATCCCGCTTGCTCATTGTCATGTTTGCATGGCATATCTTTTTCCCGAAATATGTGAGTTTAAATCATATCTCTCTCTTTTATGCTAAGATGTTTGATTTGGCCTTTTTATTTGCTAATAATGGAGATAATCTTAATAAATTCTGCTTAGGTTTTTTTGTCCATGAACATTGGCCGTGCAGTTGGTGGTTACAATATGGGGTTGCACGACAGTAGCCGGCAGTGGCGGAGCTAGAATTGGAGCTTAGAAGGGGTTGATGTTGCCTTCTTCCACCTCCAGACTTCTCTTTCCCTCTTCTCTAATATCTTCTTCCTCCTCCAGCCTAGGAGGGGCTTCAGTGGGGCTCTCATGGTGGCGCTGACGATAGGGGGGGCTCCAGACCCCCGACCCAGTGCTAGATTCGCCCCTGGTAGCCGGACTTGAATATTTTTCATTAAGAAGAAGAGAATTAAGTATTTATACAACAAGGAGAAAGGTTGCACGACAGTAGCCAACTCCAAAGTGAATGAAAAACAAAGCGACAACAAGCACACAAAATAACACAAAGGATAAAAAAGGAACGCCATCCAGCCCTGATCAGTGTCGTCTTGGCGCAAGAAGGAGGCTGACGGGAGTGAAACCCGTCTGTGCCCACAACCTGACGTCCTCCAAGATGGTGGGAGCGAGCGCGACCGGTTGGAGGGTAGCCCACTCGTGTACCCCGACGGTTTCTCTTTTCAAAACGACCACGCGACCAACCAGAGCAAGGTATCAAAACCCTTACGAAGAGGCTTAGCTACCGCCCTCCTGGCTTGGAGCCTGCAGACTGACAGATGCGAGTCCTCTGTGGGTGAAAGCGAACCAAGACCAAAGAAGCGAAGCACGCGGAACCAAGTTTCCCGGCTGCAGACGCACCTGGTAAGGAGATGGTCCAGCGTCTCCACCTCCTGAGCACAGAGAGCGCAATCATCCCTATCACTCAAACCATGCCGTCGAAGACGGTTGGATGTCCAGCAATGATCGTGCAAAACCAGCCAACCAAAGAAACGAACTCACCCCGACGCCTGCACCTTCTAAAGGTGAGAAGCGCCCACCAATGAAGAGCGACCGCTGAAGAAAGCCCGATATGCCGAGGTTGAGGAGAATTTGACGAAGGAATGGAGTACCTTATAAGTTATAACTAGGAATATGAAGGGAGTACTTATTAACATTCCATCGTAAAGTTACATACATTTAGGAAAAGAGTTCCTTAGCATTGGATCCCGCGGAGGAACTCTCGATGTCATCTAAGTGCTTATCAATTTTAGAAGTTAATTATTTTACTGTGATGTCTAGGTGCACAATACCCTTAAAAGAAGAATATAAAGCACTCAGATGGCATTTAACCTACGAAAACACTCGTCTGCCTCCTCCATTTCAAATTGTATGTCATTTTAATTTTTGTAGGTGGATAATTTTATATGCACATAGTGTATAGTTAGGTGCATAATAATATTTATGAATTTATAAAAATCAAAACGAGAACTGAGGGTTAAAATTTTTTTGCTCGCAATAGTAACAAAGTTTATATAGACAAAATCGTAGCATCAAAGGTAGGCCAATTCGGATTTTTTACGAAGTCTCCGTGAGAAAAACGACGACGTAGGCTGGCGTCAGGGTCTGCTGAGTGGTGTCAGTCCGAGACTTGGGAGTCCGACGCGAGCGCCGCAAACCTTTTTTTTTTTTGTTGAAATACAGGCAACTCCCGGCCCACCCACCGTCCCAAAGATTCACGGCCCACCACGCTCGCGAAACCAGTTTGCGGGTCGAACTCAGATTACGTTTCCACTATATAGAACACGGAACAACCAGCCCTACAGCCTGCTTGCGAGTCCTAGTGGATAAGTGCGGCGGCCTTGTTTACGTAACCGTGGGAGTGGAGGGAGAGAGGAGCCTGCGCGATTCTATTCTTGCGAAGGAAGCAAAAAAACTAGACAAGGACGCGATGGCCGACGGGGAGGACGCCGCCGCCGCGCGCCGCCGGACCGCCATCACCGACTACCGCAAGAAGCTGCTCAACTGCAGGGAGCTCGAGTCGCGCGTCGGCACCGGTGCGTCCTCCGTTCCCCGTCTCCCCTCCCTCCCACGTCTACCCATCGCCCACCCTGCTCGATCCCAGTCTCCCTAGGGTTCGGAGCGGCCGATTCCCGTCTCTCTCTAGGGGCTTTGAGGTTTTCCGCGCGGGATCTAGTCAGAGGTTTGGACGGCGAGTGTTTTTTTTGGGTGAGATTAGCTAGCCGCGGTGCGGCGTACTCGGTGATTTCGAGGTTTTACTAGGGGTCACCGTTTGTTTTGGCGATGTGCTTCTGTGCTAGATCGGGGTCTCGGGTGCTGGGTGTTGGATTGGGCTGTTGTTTCAGTAGATTTGGTTTTGGGGGCGCTGAATCTAGTGGTCAGTGGTCTGGATGCTGGGTGCTTGATGTGGATCTGAAGTTCTGCAAGTACGAAGTGACCTTGGGTTTAGTTTGGTGTACCTCGGTAGCTGCGTGGATAATTGGGCCTGATATCCCCCACCCCTGCCCTGATTGAGCAACCTTTTTTTTATCTCTCAGTAGCTTTGCTCATTTGGCGTTCAATTGTTTGTGGTTATCTCAAACATGAAAAACTCATGTTTGTTGGAGCATCAATTATACACAGTAAATTTTGTATTAACTCTGAACTGCAAGAGATATATTGATGGGTGGGTTAGAAATTTTAGGGTATTCAAATTGTAATTGCAGATTGAGTTAAGTTCTAGGTCCCACTCAGTATGTTGGTTGTCTGTTGGTTGTAGTCCCACTCCCACTTTTCAGGATGTTGGTTGTCTGTTGGTTAGTAAGGAAATTGTATCTGGTATAAGTTGTCCAGCCTTGGGCCTTTGTATCTGTTTACGGGTAATGCGCTATATTTGAAGCTTTGGTATAATACCCTGTATACCAAATGCCATGTTTATACACGTATATGTAAATAAGGGCATGATTGGTTAGCTTCCCGCGGCAGCCTGGCTCGCAGCAGCTGTGCAGGCCCGCGCTGGCCAGGCTCGCTTGGTGCAGCAGTGATGTGTTTGCTTCACGTATTCACCCAGCCAGGTTCAGTGGAAATTTTGTTTGCTTGACTGTATAGCTCGGCTGCAGCAGCATTTTCTCCTCAGCACGTTTATCAAAGCGATCCACTCCAGCACCGCACGAGCCAGGCTCAGCGGAAATGCTCGATTCTCTCGTTCCTCCAGAGCGTGGCCGCAGGGTGGTATTTGCATGCAAGGAGCCTGGCCCGATGCCCAGACCAGGCAACCAATCGAGACCTCACTGCATCCGGCCAGCCTGGTTCTGCCGCACGCAGGGAACCAATCACCCCCTAAATGGTCATAAGCTTGTTTTGTGTATCATCCCAGTATACTGGTTTGAGATTGTTCACACCTCAAGCTTGTGTTTTTTAGTGCTTCGACCCTAGGCTGTTGCTAGTAGGCTAATGTGGTTTACTAATATTTTTCCTTAGAAAATTTGCTGTGCAGCCAAAATTATCAGCCTTAGTTCACATTTTGATTTGCCTTTCCTTTTACATGCAGTGAGAGAAAGCCTTAAAAATGCAAAGAAGGACTTTGCCAAGACTGAAGATGACTTGAAATCACTGCAAAGTGTGGGGCAAATAATTGGAGAGGTTCTCCGGCCTCTTGATAATGAACGTTGTAAGTACAAAGTATTTTCCCCGCTATTACCTTATGTGACAATAATGAGTATAGACAACTGAAACACCTCTTTCTTCAAGTCATTGTGAAGGCCAGCAGTGGTCCCCGATATGTGGTTGGTTGCCGAAGTAAAGTAGATAAGGAGAAGTTGACCTCTGGAACTCGTGTTGTACTTGACATGACGACCTTGACAATTATGCGCACTCTACCACGGGAGGTATATTTTTTCTATCTGAATCATTTTATGTACTTTTGGTCAGATTATCCTTACATTTCTATAGTAAGATCAGTGGCTTTAAATATAGAGAAACTGATTTTGATTGCGTGGAATGACATTCCTTTAGGTTGACCCTGTGGTATATAACATGCTTCATGAAGACCCAGGAAATGTCAGTTACTCTGCTGTGGGCGGTTTGTCTGATCAGATTAGAGAACTCAGGGAGTCCATCGAGTTACCGCTTATGAACCCTGAACTCTTTCTTCGGGTGGGAATTAAGCCTCCTAAGGTAAATGCAATATATATTTTCTTAGACCCCAACTTATGCATGAGGCAAAGGAGGTAAATTCTAATGTTCTGAATTAATGTTTTGTTTATTTTAATCATTCAGGGTGTTCTACTCTACGGTCCTCCAGGGACCGGGAAGACTCTATTGGCGAGGGCTATCGCCAGTAACATCGATGCCAACTTTTTGAAGGTGTGTGGCTTTTCACTTCATCGATAAGATTCAGTCTTTCTTACACTTCTAATATATTGCTTATATAATCTTTGAAACAGATTGTTTCAAGCGCTATTATTGACAAGTACATTGGAGAAAGTGCTCGCTTGATTAGAGAAATGTTTGGCTATGCACGTGATCACCAAGTAAGTATCAAAGTCATGATATCACTCAATTTTTATTTCTGCAAAAAATAATTGGATCTGAGCTGACTATTCATTACCTGTAAGACATTGTCGTGAGCATAATAGAGAAAGCTTGTCCTCTATAAACTATACATATTTATTTGATGAATTTTATGGTGCCATCAAATCATATTTCCATTTATCTGGAAGACATTAGCACTATGAGATATGCAGGGCCTTTATGCAATACTGCAATAGTTTATTTGACGAATATATTGTGCAATTAAACTATATTTCCTGTAACACAAAATGAAAGCCATCCTTTGTTTATAATACTATATACAGGATCTCATGTTTTGCATGAGAAGAACTTTATGAAAACCACCTTAACATGAAAATAAATCACTGCGACCAATAACTTTGTTTGAGTAGTTGAGACTCTACCAAATATATATCCATTAACTTTTAACCTGTAGCATCATTCATCATACTTCAATGGCTAATATTTTTTTCGTGTCAAATTGTTCTTAGCCATGCATCATCTTCATGGATGAAATTGATGCCATTGGTGGGCGAAGATTTAGTGAGGGAACTAGTGCTGATCGTGAGATCCAGCGGACGCTGATGGAGCTCCTTAACCAGCTAGATGGATTTGACGAGCTTGGGAAGGTAAATTTTATTATTTAGATATGTTGATATTTGCTCGTATAGTTTTCTAGGTAATCTTAATACAAGCTGCAAATACAAGTGTATCTAACCAAAGTTTTGCACGCCACATTTGGAACTTCTCAATTTTGTGAGGTCAATCCAATCCGCTTGATTCTTGATTCTGTAGTATGGTCGAGCAATGCTGTTTAATTAAAATGGATCTGTGTACACTGATTTTTTGGTAGTTTAGAACTATACAGGTTTAAGATGTGGTTTTGTTGCATTGCAATCCCTCTATTGATGTACTAAATGTAGATGTTTGGTTATATAGCCATCCATTTTGATGTACTTGTTTTTTCTGTATACTTGATTGCAATTTAGCTACTTCTATGCCTGGTTAGGTTTTGAATGGTTAGCGACACCTGAGTTGATCTCTGTTCGCCTAAACGGCCGTTTAGACCGTTTAAACGGTAAACAGAGCTCGACTGTGTCATTTAGGTCCTAAACGGTGAATTAAACAGTTGGCCCGTTTAAACCCGTTTAAACCGTTCAAAACCGTCTAAATCGTCTAAACAAAATTGAGTTAATCATGATTACATGTGTGAAATGACCATTTAATTCATAATTTAGTCAATATAAGGATTACAACTATCACAATCAACATCGAAGCAATTAACATCTTAAGTATATGAAGTGTTGTAGGATATAGATTTCTTCCACAAATATTATTTGGTAGAATACTTACATGTGCAAATATGTAGACCACTTAGCATATTTGGCTTTCTTGTACATAAATATGTATATTTTATTGTTACTATGCAAAACCGTTTAGGCCGTTTAATTCCGTCTAAACACCGTTTAAACAGCCTAAGCGCTAAACAGAGGGTGACCGACTGTTTACTGTTTAGCGTTTAGGAAAACATTACGTGAAACTCCAATTGAGGGTACTAGTAACAGGATGAGAGTTTATAATCCTAGATATAATATTGATCCACAGGTTTGTGGGCTTTGCACAATTAAGTACATGACACTCGCTTAACCTTCTCTTTCTAAGAATGCTGCACAGCATACCTTGTATTTGTTGGTTCTGTATGCATTCAGCTAGAGTGCTTAACAAGGTTATTTTTATTGAACAGGTAAAGATGATTATGGCTACGAACCGACCTGATGTTCTAGACCCTGCACTGCTGCGTCCTGGACGTTTAGATAGGAAGATTGAGATTCCACTACCCAACGAGCAGTCGAGAATGGAAGTTCTTAAAATTCATGCTGCCGGTATAGCCAAGCATGGGGAAATTGATTACGAAGCTGTTGTGAAACTTGCAGAGGTGAGTTTAATTGTATGGTTGCATCTAACTTCTTTAAATATCATGGCATATCTTCCCCTAACTCGTCCAGTTTTAGGGTTTCAACGGGGCTGATCTTCGGAATGTCTGCACCGAAGCTGGTATGGCTGCAATTCGGGCAGAAAGGGACTACGTTGTTCATGAAGACTTCATGAAGGTGTGCTATTTTATACACCCATCTATTTGTACCTGAACAAACTGGTGGTCATGAATTGACTCTTGAAATCCCTGCAAACTTCATTCCAGGCTGTGCGGAAGCTAAATGACGCAAAGAAGCTGGAATCAAGTGCACACTACAGCGCTGACTTCGGCAAAGAGTAATATGTGACGCTGATGCAATCGCTAGAAATGCAGACGCCGTGTATCGTCAGGGAGCTCAGCCATCGCAATGCAGAAGCAAGAAAGAATCAGCTATTTATGTTCAGGCCCCTGGACTGTCCTCTTTTTCTGAAATTCATAATCATAGCAAGGAGGATTATCAAGCTGACCATTTGGATGAACCATTCGAGAATTTACTAATTTTGAACCAGTTGCTCTTTTCTTCAGTGATCATACGTTATCAGCTTCCCTGTGTATTAGTCTGGTAACTCTGGTTCGGGCTGTTTCATTTCCATCATTCCATGTACTTTTTGACTGTCACTGTGTGCTTGCCTGCTCGGTAACAGAAAGAGGCTTAGTTCATCTTTGAATATCGATTTTCCCCTGTTTGCATAATCTAGATTTAGATGGATCACGCACAATTAAACATGTCTGGAATGCATGAGTTTTGCTTATTTCGAAAGAAAGTTTTAATTCCTGCAGGGCTTCTATCCAAAAAAATACTCCTGCAGGGCTCCTAAACGAATATAGTAATTTGTTTGGGGTTGGACTCGTCTATATTTTTACTCCACTTCAGTTTTAGCGCATCTGACAGCCTGAGGCAGCCCAAGCTTCTCGGAACAGAGGACACCCACGCGTTGGGCTGGAACCACACCCACGGCACCACCGATCCAACGGTCTACGGTATGCCTCCTCCTCACTGGCACAAATCACGAGGCCGAAATGCGCCACGGGATAAACGCTTCTCGAATTCAAACGGCCGCGGGTAATTCCCCACCTCTCGCCTCATCCAAATCCCCAATTCCTCGGAGCTCACAAATCATCCGCCATTTCTCGATCTCTCCCCGAGCACCGCCGCAGCGCTCGCCCCGTCCAGCGAATCCCCCCACAGATGGCGAGGCCGGCGGCGGAGCCGGACCACCACGACGCGCCGATGCTGCTGCGCGTGCACGTGATCGAGGCGCGGGGCCTGCCGGCGATCTACCTCAACGGCTCCAGCGACCCCTACGTGCGGCTGCAGCTGGGGCGGCGCCGCCCGCGGGCGACCACGGTGGTGAAGCGGAACCTCAGCCCCGTGTGGGACGAGGAGTTCGGGTTCCTCGTCGGCGACGTCGCCGAGGAGCTCGTCGTCTCCGTGCTCAACGAGGACCGCTTCCTCGGCGCCGAGTTCCTGGGGCGGGTGCGGCTGCCCCTCACCGCCATCATGGAGACGGACGACCTCTCGCTCGGCACCAGGTGGTACCAGCTCCAGCCCAGGAGCGGCGGCAAGTTCAGGAGGAAGAGGCGCGGTACTCCCATCCGTTTTTCCTCTTGCCATGGAATCGTCAAATCAATGCTTCATCGGGTAATAGGATCCAAACCAAATCGAAACAGATACCAAGAAAATGTGGGTAGGAGAATGGATTACACCTCAGAATAGGGCGTCCTACATGGTCAGGAAATAAAATCATACTGCCTTGATCTTTGTTGTTTAGTCAAAAATTTGCGACTCCCTACAGCAATGTCTGCTACTAATTGACTGAATTTTCAGTTCCACAAGTCCCCATCCTCAATATGCAACTGTTCTTTTATCCCCCCAAAATCTGATCAATGTCTTACTGCTGATATTTCCTTGCAGGTGAAATTTGCCTGAGGGTATACTTGTCAGTTAGGGCCACCCTTTGTGAGGACGCACAACTTATCGATGATATATCGTGCAGCTCACAAAGGTCAATTGCAACTACTGGCTCGTCATTATCAGCTACTACTGGTAGTCTGGATCGTTCAGCCTGTGGTAGCATGGATCGGGCATCCCTCAGAAGTTTGGATGGCTTGACCCAAAGCATCATGGAGCAGCAAGCCCCTAGAAGCACAGGGCCACCATCCTGTGTCAGCACAGAGCAGTCCATTCTTCTGGAGCCGGAAGAAGATGACGCTAGTTCCATTGCTGATACATCATCAGTGGTGGAGGTCATGTCTCGATACTTCAGGAAATCTTCTGATGCTGCACATTCTGCAGCGTCAGATCTTGTGCCCACAGACCAGTTTCAAGATGCACAAATGCATTCTGAGTCTCGTGAAAACGGAGAGAGCTGCATGCTGTCTGAGGTCAGTCTTGATGAACTACTGAAAACTATGGAGTCCAAAGACCAAGCTTGTGAAATGCCGGGAAACTTGCCTGGTGGAGTATTAGTGGACCAATCTTACAGTATTGCACCAGCTGAACTGAATTTGTTGTTGTTCTCTGCAAATTCAGGTTTCTGGCCAGAAGTTGCTGAACTTCAAGGAACAAATGGATTTCAAATCGAGCCCTGGAAACATGAGAACAATGATAATTGTTTGAAAAGAACATTAACTTACACAAAAGCTGCAAGCAAATTAGTTAAGTCTGTTAAAGCTACTGAAGATCAGAAATACTTGAAGGCAGCTGGAAATTCTTTTGCAGTTCTTTGTAGTGTTAGCACTCCTGATGTTCCCTGTGGCAATTGTTTCAAGGTGGAGATATTGTACCGTATAATACCTGCTTCCCAGTCTCCATCTGAAGAACAAACCACACAACTTACTGTAAGTTGGCGTCTCAACTTTGTTCAGAGTACAATGCTGAAAGGAATGATCGAGAATGGGGCAAAACAAGGCCTTACAGAAGGATATTCACAGTTCTCTGAAGTACTATCCCGGAAAGTTAAAGTTGCTGAGCTTGATGATGCTAATAGCAAAGATAAGATTTTAGCTTCACTGCAGCCACAGAAAGAATCGAACTGGAAGCTGGTTGCCCACTTCCTTGGGAGCTTTGCATTCATATTCTCTCTCAGTACAGCACTGTATATCATGACACATCTTCATCTAGCCAGAACCAATATGGTGCACGGGGGACTTGAATATTTTGGTATTGATCTTCCAGATTCCATTGGAGAGGTTGTATTTTGTATCATTCTGATCATTCAGGGGCATAATATCATCAAAGTAGGGCGGCGTTTTTTGCAAGCCTGGAAACAACGCGGTAACAATCTCTCTATTCTAAAAGCAGTGGATATTTACATGTCTCTGTGATGGCAGATCTAGTAGACGTTGATCCAGAATGGAGTGAATATTTTCTTTGTTATTCTACCCTAGTCCTTTCTAAAATTGACGGGGCCCTCTAGATGATTTTAACAGAACAAATTATTCATATTGGAAACTATAATTCATTCATTTTTACCGCAACTTGCGAAATTCTCCATTTCCTGGGGGTGAAGACATGTAATCTGCATTTTTCCTGTTTCAATGCTAGGCAGTGATCATGGAATCAAAGCTCACGGAGATGGTTGGTTATTGACAATTGCACTTATTGAGGGAAGTGGTGTAGTAGGTGCAGGTACACCTGGCTTGCCTGATCCTTATGTAATTTTCACCTGCAATGGAAAGAGAAAAACTAGCTCTGTCAAATACCAGACGTCTGAACCGAAATGGAATGGTAAGTATCACTTCTATGTTGAGTTACATCTAACCTGCAAGATAAAATCATCTCTTGACCTTCTCTGAGATTTTGCTTGATTCTTCGCTGTTCAACTCTACAGAGATATTTGAATTTGATGCGATGGATGACCCTCCAGCAAGGTTGGACGTGGTTGTGCACGATTCAGATGGGGCAAGCAATGAAACTCCTATTGGTCAAATAGAAGTCAATTTTGTGAAAAACAATATGTCAGATTTGGGTGATATGTGGCTTCCTCTTGATGGAAGGTTTCCCCAAGGGCACCAGCCAAAATTGCATCTGCGGATCTTTTTGAATAATTCACGGGGAACTGAAGTTGTTTTGAATTATCTAGAAAAAATGGGGAAAGAAGTTGGCAAGAAGGTATGAGTTGTTCAAAATTTGCTTGAGGAAAAAGTTGCCCAGAAATTCTTTTAGTGCCATCAAAATGCATTCTATTACTGAACTTGCATTGCATGACTCAATGTTCAGATGCACTTGCGCTCAGCTCAGACAAATTCAGCATTTCGTAAGCTCTTCAGCCTTCCTCCTGAAGAATTCCTCATTGATGATTTTACCTGCCATCTAAAACGGAAAATGCCACTTCAGGTAATTAGATTTCACTAATGTTTTAATTTTGTATGTATTGAGTTGGCATTTGATTTATCACGGTACTTCTGATATTTTTCTTAGAATAGGAGATAGTGCCTTCAAATGTGTTATTATCATTTATTTCATTTTTGCAATTGCTTATGTGAAATACAAATGAATGTTGACCCTGCTTATGTGAAATACTACATAAACTAATATAGACCTTGCATACTGAGTTATACTAAAAACAAAATATAAGAAACCCCCGAGCATTGAATAAGGCCATTGCCATACACTTTTTGATGATTGTGTGCACACAAGGACTTGCTACAAATTGTTATCTTTTTTTATCCATTGCACCTACTATTGGTCAGAGTAATGAAGAACTGAGGTAGTGATCATATTTAATAGGGGCGCCTCTTTCTTTCCCCAAGAATAGCTGGATTTTATTCCAACATATTTGGCCGGAAAACAAAATTTTTCTTTCTTTGGGAAGACATCGATGATATCCAAGTTGTTCCACCAAAACTTGCAACAGTTGGCAGTCCATCCTTGATGCTTATCCTTCGCAAGGATAGAGGTCTTGAAGCAAGACATGGAGCCAAAACAATGGATCCTCAAGGAAGACTAAAATTCCATTTCCAGACATTTGTTTCATTCAATGATGCTAACAGGTATGAGGCACCCTTGTTTCAATTTTCATGTGATATGCAGAATTCTGAAGAGAATATCAGACCATATTATGCATTTGTTTGAGAATCTGATGTTATTGAACATTATCACCCCAATTGATTTAGTGCTATTAAACAAGAACTTTCATTGATGCCTTTCTGGAATTTTTTTATCCTGAGTTCCTGTCTGATATGATAGCTTGAATAATCAACTTGTATTGAGGCAGCTCTTCACTGTGTAGACTGTTTAAGGTATAGTTGGTGTTGCCTCCAGTTCAAGCATTGTAGGTCAACCTCCACAGGCACACAAATACTTCTCTCTAAACTATATGAAACACACATATACTCAGTTGACTAATATCAAGTCATCCTAACCATATTCTCAGGAATAGGAATAGTGCAGCGAATTAATAACAAATTCCGTTTTATTATCAATATATTACTTACTGGTAGGTTGCCATATTTTGTTCAGGTTCTGCAAAGCATAGAGTGAACTCCCATTTTTCCATAATCATTTGGAATAGGCTTGTCATTTGTTTATTGTTAATGTATCAAACTTCTCTGACAGGATTATCATGGCAATATGGAAAATGCGGTCATCCGGTCTGGAACAGAAAGGTGAGACACTTGATAAAGAATCTGAACTCAAAGAGCTCCCCTGTGAAGAAGGTTCTCTACTGGCCAATGACGATGTAAAAATGTCGGAAGTCTACTCGGCAGTTCTTTCTGTTGACGTGAGTCTTGCTCTCTCGTGATCTTGTCAATGAACACATCTCTGGGAACTTTGTACAATGCAATCTCAAAGGAATCTGCTAAAATCTCTGTAATTCTGTATTTGCAGATCAGTGCTTTTATGGAGATGTTCTCCGGAGGTTCACTGGAACATAAAGTGATGGACAGAGCCGGTTGTGTTGACTACTCAGCGACAGAATGGGAACTGCTAAACCGTGACATATACCAAAGGCGTATCAGCTTTAGGTTTGACAAAAACTTGTCCAGATATGGTGGGGAAGCAACGACCACTCAACAAAAATACAAGTTACCAAACCAAGATGGCTGGGTCGTTGAGGAGGTGATGACCCTCCAAGGCATCCAGCATGAAGACTACTCAAGTGTAAGATAAACAAACCTGATTTTGTCCAAACTGATCCCATGTTTTACTTCAAATTGTCAGGTTGCAGTGTTTGCTGAATTTGCAGATCCAGTTGAAGTACCACATGACGAGCACGCCCTTGAAACCGAACACCTGCAGTCTGAAGGTATCATTAGGGATTGCGTGGTTGAAGGGCGCTAAGCACCAGAAGAAGGCTGCAAAGAATGTCATGGCAAATTCGGCCAACAGGTTGAGGGAGATATTTGCAGAGGTTGAGAAGGAGATTGCATCAAGAAAAGGTGCCCTTTCAAACTCAACTGGTTACTCACAAGAATAAATTGCCGAATTCAGCACAGAAACTACAGATGTTCAGAGTAACTTTGAACGACATGCAGACTTCAGAGTAAGTTACTTTGATCCGAAACAGCAGCAACACTGATCTGTACTTTTGAAATGCAATTCCAGGCACAAGCTAGTACTGGCGTAAGCCAAGCACTTCCTGATCCAGGTAGATTAAAAGATGACAGCAAGTATCAGCTGGACACGATCTCTGATAGTTTAGTCAGTGTCTCAGTTTGTTGCAGCTATTGACCAATATAGCTGCCGGCCCAGTTTCTACACATGATCGGCCCATGTGAAAGGAGTGTTTGCACAGATAGCCACAGACATGTCTTTGTGATATATTTTATTAATTCAGTGTTTACCATGTAGGAGTTCAAGCAGAATTGTATATATACAGTCAAAATATATCACAAGATATTTCATGTTGCAGCAAATGAAGATAATTGTACACAGAAATTTCAAATTTGAACCGGCTCCTTTCGGCAGATCTTTAACAGATTTGTATGGTAGTTCTGTTGTGAAAGAAAAATACTACGTACAGTTTTTTATGACAGATTTGCTGTGAGAGGAAAATAATGCAGAGAAACTGAATAAAAGGAGCCGAACAGAGGGTCTTCCTATGACACAGTAGTACAACGCCAAAAGATGTTGATTCATATGGCAGCTAAACTGCCAGCATAAGGCATGGAAATACGGTGGCTCAAACAGAAAGAAAAGAAACCACATAAAATTTCAAACAAAATAATGTAACTTATTACTTTGGAAACAAGCATTTGAGCTAAGAAGTTTCTGACATGGCAACTTCTGATATCGGCTACAATACCTATTACAAAGTCAAATAGGCAAATTCAGCTTGGCATGCAGAATGCGGCCATCAAAAACTCAATTTAGCACGCATCAACCCTCTGCCAATGCCACTGTGACAGGTTCTTCCAGCTTCATCCTATTGAAAACATCACGAACATCAGCATGGTTTTGGATGCTATCAGGAGACTGGGAAAGCAACTGTTGGGCAACTTCATGCCTCTCTTCTTTGAACAAAGCTTGAAATAAGCGCACATAAACTATTCTTGATGGCGACCCCCTCAAAGATGTTGCATTCAGCAAACCTAGGGCATCATCCAGAGTACCAGACTTTGAAATATGTGGGATAAAAGGATCAATGAAAGGTGGATAACCATGACTTTTCATTAAACCTAGCACCTCAAATGCTTGTTTCAGATGCCCTTGGCGGATCAACTTGTGGATCAAATACTTGTAGGTAGTTTGCCAAGGAACTACAGCCTTCTCAGTTATCAAGTTCTTCAGAACTTGGAATGCTTCCTTTGCCCCTTTCTTCTTGTATAATCCAGAAACCAGTGCCTCAAGACCAGAACCCAGTACCTCAAGAGCAGAACCCACATTCTCATTGCCACATTTTTCCAGCATTTCATGGAAGCACGAGACTGCCATATCCACATTTTCACCAAGAGAATACTTCTGAACTAAACAAGACGATATCTTTGGACCCAACTTATGCCCTGACTCTTCCACAGCAGTCAAATAATTCCGTGCCTCTTCCAGATTGCCAGCATCACACATTGCAATAACAGCCTTTTCATGTTCAGCACTATCTGGTTCAAAACCACCTTCTTGCATCGCCTTCAGAACTCTGCCACTGTCCCCAAGCCTCCCTACACTCCTCAATGACTTTAGAACAGAATCAAAAGCTGAGTCTTTGACCTCATTGCCCGCATGCCGATAATACCGCAATACTCTTGTCACTAACTTGAGATCCAAATCACCAGTCACTACAACCTTCTTCAGCAAGAATATGAAATAATCTGTTGAGAGCTTCTCCGGCCTGCTTGTCATGAATCGGAACAGGTCCACAGTATCCTCAACCATCTTCCTCTTTAGGAACCTATCAGTGACAGTAACATATACATCTCTATCCATCTCAAGCCCCTTGCTCCTCATCTTCTGCAGGACCTCCCGGAACTCCTCGATGCAATCCTCACGGCCGAGAACCCTCGCCATAGCATTGTAGACCTTCCCCCAACTGATCCCAGCCCCAGCCGACTGCTCCACCCACCGGAAGAACACCATCCCCTGCTGCGGGAACTGCCCGACCTTCTCCACCACTAATGCCACCAGCTCATCAGTCACCTCAACACCCGATTCACTCAGCATGGCTAGCTTTGAGGCATCATCCTTGCCCGGCGCCCGGAGAACCTTGCATACCTCGGCGGCCGCCGCGTTCCTGCCGTGCGCGGCGAATGCCTCCTGCAGCAGGTCGGCGTCCCTGGTCATGTCCTTGGCCCGGAAGCTCTCGGAGGCGGCCCGGAAGGCGGGCTTGGAGATCCCGTAGCCCCTGGACCGCATGGAGGCGACGAGGGACCAGAAGCGCTCGGCGTCGCCGTGCGCGGCGGCGAGCTGGAGCATGGAGTTGAAGGACCGCGAGTTGAGCGCGGCCTTGGCGGCTGGGTCGGAGGCGGCCCAAGAGAAGAAGCGCGAGGCCGCGGGGTAGTTTCCCGAGAGCCCCGGGTCGAGGAGGAGCGCGGGGACGGTGTCCGGGTGGGAGAGATCGACGCCGGCGGACTGCATCGCGGCGACGGGGTCCGCGGGAGGGGTGGGATCGGAGAAGAGGGAGGCGATGGTGGAGGATGATGAGTACGAAGAGGAGAAGATACGGGCGTGGTGGTGGGGGAGGAGGGCGGTGAGGCGGCCACCGCCGGAGGTGAGGGCGGCGCGGAGCATGGTGGCGGCGGCGGCGGCGGCGGCGAGGAAGCGAGGGCCAGGGGAGAAGGAAGGAGGGGTTTGGAAATGGGTTGGGGGTTTGCCCGTTGATTAGAGTTGGGTTGGGTTGTCTGCTTGGCCCGATGGTGGTTTATGGGCTTCTGGCTTGGCTTGGGCCTCCTCGCCTGAAGAAACGAAGGGGCTAAGTCGGCCCAAGAAATGAACCCAACCGCCATCATCAGCATATATATAAGTACTAATGAAGGGATGTTAGAAACAAGGCTAATGCAGGAGAAGGAATGATGTCGACTGAAGAGGTGGAACACAGGGCTATGCAGGCAGCCCTCAACGTAAAACTTTTGCAGCGGCTGAACCCCAGGCAAGGCTCCACGTCGAGGCAGAGACAGTGCAACTGGCAGCCTCCTCAAGGTGATGTCCTGAAGATTAACATTGATGCTGCCTTTAGAGAGAAGGAAAAGGATGGAGCGTGGGGTTTTATTATCAGAGATAGCGATGGCTATGGGGTGCTGGCCGGCTCAGGCAAATTATCGGCTGTTTACGATGCTCTGTCTGCAGAAGTTGAAGCTTGTGTTGCTGCACTTCACGCGGCAATGGATGCTGGTATATCACAGGTGATCGTGGAGACTGACGCTGCAAATTTAGTGTCGGCCATCTGCTCTTCAGCCTTTGATCAGTCGCCCGGAGGTGTGGTGTTTAAGGAGATTCGGAGCTTGTTAGATTTACATTTTGTTTCGCATGGAGTTGTTTCAGTTCCTCGTTCTTGTAATCGTTGTGCGCATGAGTTAGCTCGTTCGGGCTTAACTCGGGACCCGGACATTCCAATCATTTGGGATGATCCCCTCCCTAGTTTTGTAACCAGATTGGTGGATGGTGACATACCACCTCACGGTGAATAAAGAATGAGCAAGTTTGCGCTTCAAAAAAAAAAACTCCGACCAGAGACGTTAAATCTAGATCTAAAGGCCACAAAGAGAGATGGGAGTATTTTACAATCAAACACCCGCCCAGCCACTTGTCCGATTTGCAAAACACCCCCTGCGCACGCCATTTTGTGCCAAGCCCCTGCGCCTATTTTGTCTCCCCGGAGTTGAATCGCAAGCGTAGCGCCGCCGTCTTCGATCCAGCTGCCGCTTGTAGGAGTAGTGCCGCCCCTGGACTGCCGCGGGCCGCTGCCGGAGTCAAACCCAAGAGGAGTAGCGCCGCCCCTGGACTGTCGTCTCCAATCCAGTCGCCGCCTGCAGGAGTAGCACGTCGTCCCTGGACCTACCGTGGGCCGCCGCCTCTAGGTACAACGGCGTGGTATGGCGATTGGCGTCACCGCCGCCTCCAGGTGGAGCCGCCCCGACGGTCGCGGCTCGTCCAAGTCGGGCTAGGCCATCTCTCGTTCGTCCCAGCGTCGCGTGCGGGCAGCGAATCGCGGGTGTCGGAGTCCATGGCGTCGCGGGCGTCTGGTGACTCGCGGGCGCCAGATTCCATGGCGATGTCGGCAACGACTCACGGGCGGGCAACGGTGACTTGAGCACGACTCGCTGGCCAGAACAACGATTCCTGCTCTGGGGTTTGGATCCGGATGATTAGGATTTCGATTTTGAGTTGTATATTGCTGCTACGGGATCTTGAATTGAACGGCAAGCAGTTCGTTTCATGCTATGTACTCTCTCATTTTGGACAGGGAGTTTGATTCGGGCAATCCTTCTCAAAATCAAGTAGCAAGAATATCAATTCTATGCCTTTTCTCAGTTTCTGGAATGGAGTTGGGGATTGATTGTGGGGCCGCCAGGTTTTCATTGTGTCCGTGCAGGCGTGCAGCCGTACATCAGCGTCAACTACGGCGAGGTGGCAGACAACCTGCCGCCGCCGGAGCAGACGGAGGCGTAATTGTACAATACTCCCACCTCTTTTTGTGACCTTTAGATCTAGAATCAACGTCCCTGATCTAAAGGTCACAAAAAGAGGTGCCCGCCCAGCCACTGTCCGATTTGCAAAACACCCCCTACGTAGCGCTGCCGTCTCCGATCCAGTCGTTGGCGGCCAGCCGACGGGAAGCTGCGGTCAGGTCAGCGGCCTGCGACGGGATGTCGCCATTGGCCATGCCGACGAAGACGGAGATGCTGGAGCCCGCCAACGCGCGGATACGCCCCGCTTCGACGCTGTAGAGCCGCACCTTGGAGATGGCTGTGGACTTGAGCAGCCTCTGTCTGCTCCGGCGGCGGCAGGTTGTCTGCCACCTCGCCGTAGTTGACGCTGATGTACGGCTGCACGCCTGCACAGACGCAATGAAAACCTGGCGGCCCCACAATCAATCCCCAACTCCATTCCAGAAACTGAGAAAAGGCATAGAATTGATATTCTTGCTGCCTGATTTTGAGAAGGATTGCCCGAATCAAACTCCCTGTCCAAAATGAGATAGTACATAGCATGAAACGAACTGCTTGCCGTTCAATTCAAGATCCCGTAGCAGCAATATACAACTCAAAATCGAAATCCTAATCATCCGAATCCAAACCCCATAGCAGGAATCGTTGTTCTGGCCAGCGAGTCGTGCTCAAGTCACCGTTGCCCCCCCTGAGTCGTCGCCGACATCGCCATGGAATCTGGCGCCTGCGAGTCACCAGACGCCCGCGACGCCATGGACTCCGACACCCGCGATTCGCTGCCCGCACGCGACGCTGGGACGAACGAGAGATGGCCTAGCCCGACTTGGACGAGCCGCGACCGTCGGGGCGGCTCCACCTGGAGGCGGCGGTGACGCCAATCGCCATACCACGCCGTTGTACCTAGAGGCGGCAGCCCACGGTAGGTCCAGGGACGACGTGCTACTCCTGCAGGCGGCGACTGGATTGGAGATGACAGTCCAGGGGCGGCGCTACTCCTCTTGGGATTTGACTCCGGCAGCGGCCCGCGGCAGTCCAGGGGCGGCACTACTCCTGCAAGCGGCAGCTGGATCGAAGACGGCGGCGCTACGCTTGCGATTCAACTCCGGGGAGACAAAATAGGCGCAGGGGCTTGGCACAAAATGGCGTGCGCAGGGGGTGTTTTGCAAATCGGACAAGTGGCTGGGCGGGTGTTTGATTGTAAAATACTCCCACCTCTCTTTGTGGCCTTTAGATCTAGATTCAACGTCTCTGATCGGAGTTTGCATAGTTTGCACAGGTGGGTTGGTTTTCACCTGATACGCTCCCTACAAACATCTAACGGTTCAGATTAATTGTATACTTCGTAAAGCTCATAAGTAGTATGGGGTGGTATGAATGGGTAGTATAGAGTGGTATAAGGGTATTATGGAAATAACAAACTAAACATCATCAGAGTTATTAAAAGCCCCTCCCCTTTGCTCTCACGCCCGCACTTCACGGGAAAAATGGGACGCGTGGCGCGCAGTGGCGAATTTCGTCGTTTCACGAAAAACCCTCTGGTTTGCTTTGAATCACGAAACGTTGCAACACGTCCAGACCGCAAAACAACCGCGTTCAAAACATTTTCACGTAAGCCCTTGTACTAAAATTTATTTCTAGGTGAACAAGAAAAAATTCGAGAGTGTGTTGTTTTTACAAAACCCACCCACAGGACGATTTTCGAAAACCCCTTCCCACCACCCCGTCTCTGGCTTTACCCCCTCCCCCCGCCGCCTGCCCGAACCCTAACCCCTTCTTCTCACTCCCCTCCCCCGCTCCCATCTCCTCCTTCTCTCCTGCTCCGCGCCGCCGCCCTCTCTCTCCATCCTCGCGGAAGAGCAAGACATCGGCCTCATCGACGCCCGCGAGTGCGGCGGCCTCGGCGACGCAGCAGCCCCGCGACTGGCCGCGGAGGCGGAGGCCCATCCCTCTCATCTCCTTCCCCTTGCAGATCCGGTGCAGCCCTGCTCTCCAAATCCGGCGTGGGGGCTACACCTAGCAGGAGAACTCGCTCCTCCTTCACGCGGTCATCTCCGTTGTGCCTGGGGACAATGCCGTGCCTGCGCTGCTCCCGGGGGAGGAGGCTGGACCGGCGACGTCCGTCGCTGCTTCGGCTCCCGCGCCCATTTCGGCGTGCGACGGCTGCGAGCTCCTCGCCTTGGAGGAGACCGGGTCGAACAGCGACGGCGAGGACGGAGTGGAGTGCTCCGCAAGCCGCGTCGTCGCCGTCGGGGAGCGCCGCCCCGGCCAGGACAGTGCTGTGACTACCACCGACGTGCGGGCTGCACCGGATCTATCGCCGCCATTCTCTGTCTAATTTGCAAAGGTGAGGTCAAATGTAACCCAAGTGAAAGAGAATGAACACTGAGTTAACATAAATCCATTTCAATTTTGCTACTAATTCTTTTCTATGGCACACTTTGCTGTAGCTTGCTGACTGAGAATTTGGGTGCTGATGCCTCTGGAATCAAAACTCGGAAGAACACTGCCAAAAAATGGTTACCCTCAGGGTCAGATAGTTTCTCCATTTTCTGTTGCATAGCAGGCACAATATCTATAGGACTTAATAAGCTACTTATAGGTCTCGCTATTTAGCTATTTAGACAGATTCACTGATACAAGTTGAATGCCAAGTATTTATTTTGTTTCTTCCCAATAGTACAAAATTAGGACCTTTGCCACCCCTCATTGTCAACAATATGATGGACGGAAAAAATGTTCGCAGGGCAAGGAGGCCCAATAATCCACGCTCAGGTATATATAACATTTCTCTTCCATTTGCATTGTGCGCTATGAATATGGGAAGCAGACTTCGCAGTTAGCTGCAAGCCTGTAACTTCAGAACTGAAAACGTAGAAACTTAGACATTGAAATTTAGACGGTACAAGAGTATCAAGATAGCATTGAGAGGGCGCGGGGTGAAATACTCCTTGACTTCATGCACAACTTCATGCTATTCACATAGGAATCTTTTCCATTATTGGTAGCCATCGCACCTTCAATGTTGTCAGCTATATTTCCTTGTTGGTTCAAACTTTCTTTATTAATCAGCAGGATCAATGATATTTAAACCTTTTCAGGTGAGATTCTGCCTTCTTACTTGTTTATGCTTGCATTGGTGCTGTGAGCTCTCACTGAATCTGGCTATATTTTTTTCTTAAGATGACCAAATAACATGTGCTTTGGTGCGCGATGAAAGTCGTTCAGTTTAATCTTGCTTTCTGAATGCAATTGGTTTCGAACCCTGACTGATTTCACCACCATAGCTTCATTTCAGTACCAACTTGCAAATTTCAAAAAATGACTACAGTAAGACCGGAAAGGGAACTTTGAAGCTTCATTTGATGAATCAGTGTAACACCCTAATTTTGCAAAAATTTGTTTCAATAAAATTTGAATAGAAACAATGCTTTGAGTCTAAGGAATATAAGGTGTCTTTGAATTTTTAGGCATTAAATATATTTTTGAAAATTAATTAAATAAATATAGGAGTTTAATGATGCATACATGCTGGAGCATTGTTTTTGTTTGGTTGAATTCAAATTTAAGTTTGATTTCAAAGTGTTTGAGTGCTTTTAAAAATTCAAAAGCTTTCTTTTAAATCCTCTAACTCTTTCTCCTTTCCGGTCTGCTATTCGTTTTCGGCCCAACGGCCATAGTCCAGCGGCGCCCCTCCTTCTTTTCCGCCTGTCTGCCTTCGCCCCAGCCCAGCAAAGAAAACGGCCTGTGCCGGCCCGCCTTCTTCCGCCTCGCTCCGAGCCGCTGCCAGGTGGGCCCTCCCCATCATCTTCCTCTTCCCGGCCGCTTCCCGTCGCCGAACGAGCACCCCAGCTCGATCCCGAGCGAGCTCGCCGGAGCTCTGCGGCAGCGCCGCTGCTCGCCGTCCCCGTCGCCGCCGGTTGCGTCGGCAAAAAGCCCCAGCCGTCAGATCCGTGACCAAGGGCTCAGATCGGTTTTGACCGGCATCCATACCGGTCAACCAGTCTATTTTTCCCCGCGCCCAGGCAATCTTGCAAAAACACCCTTGCTCTTTTTAAAATCACAAGCCGGTCCTTCCACCGTTCAAAGACCCTTGCACATAAGTCCTTTTCTTCACGTTTTAGACCCTGAGGTTTTTAGTTTTAGTAGCCGAGATCCAGAGTCAAGTTTTTCCACCTAAGCCCTCCGGTTTATACGTTTAATTACGTATTAAGCCCTCGGTTTCTTGCAGATAGACCCCTGGAACCTTAGAATCTTCACAGATATGCCCCTATACCTTCTTCTAGCCATATCTTCTCCGTTTTAACTCCGTTTTTAGCGTTCTTTATGTCCAAACGATCGTATCGAAGAGTAGAATAGCTTTTCACCCCTGTTTTGCTTTGATCTTACTGTTTGGTGATTGTTTCTTATTTTATTCCATTATTTGCTTGTATGTACTTGATGTGATGCGTAGAGAACGTTTGGGCTGAAGGATTTGAAGCTCAAGTGTCTGAACAGCAACAAGGATCTGTTGAAGGCAAGTCTACCTTGATGCATATCCATTTACCTCTACAACATGCATTTAATTCACTGTTCTTACTTTTGCTTGCATTAAATTGATGGGACCCTTTTTAAGGACATGACTAGATTATTTTTATCCCTATACCTTGAACAACCTGGGTATTTACTTTTATTGTTGGGTAGCTCTCGCTATGCTTAACTTGGTGGATGGTATTAATGAACTTTATGAATTTGATTTATTTATATTATACCTTCATTAATACAAGATCACCTTGTTTAATTGGAACATGGAGCGACCACCCAGGACAACAGTGCAACCACAAGGGTATATGGCTCTGCCTTGGCTAATTAATTAGTGACTCTAGTGTTGGGGTGATCTTACCTGATAAGGGCAAGGGGGAGCGCCAGTGGGGTATAGACTCGCTCTAGTAGGGAGTTGGTCTTGGCTAAGTCACGGTACCTACTAGGGGACTTTATACTCTGCAATGACTCGGAACCTTCGCGGGTTGCTTCACACTGGGAAAACTTTGTATAGGCCTCGTAGCGTCCCTATGTAATCACACCTCGGTAGTGTGGTATGATGCCTAGCTAGCATCGCGTGGTTGGGTTTAAAGTTCTTCTGAACTTTTACGCGACTTGTGGTGAAAGTGTACAACCTCTGCAGAGTGTAAAACTAATCGATTAGCCGTGCTCACGGTCAAGAGCGGCCTGGACCCTCACATGATTAATCTATGGAAGTCAATGATTAACCTGATGCATCTATCTTTAATTATGATGTTGTTTATTCTCTTATGTTAATTGTGGGTTTGGTATAAACTTACACTTGCTAGTATTTATGTTGCTAATAAAACTTGACCAACTAAAATGCTGAATGCTTAAACCCGTTAGCCTCCACTATAAAGCCTTGCATGTTATGTTATGATTCCGCTTGCTGAGTACGGCATGTGCTCACGCTTGTTTTCATTATTGCAACGACACAATCCGGATGCTGTTCAGACTTGGAGAGATTTGAAGATTTCCCTGGAGACTTCGACGAATTCTAGGCGGACGTGCCACCAGTCAGCTGCCTGTGGTGTTGACCCTATCCGCTGCTTTGCTACTCGTTAATATTAGTTCGTTTATGAGACATTTTGGTCTGTAATAAAGTTTAATACTCTCTTTACATTTTGGCATTGTGTTTTGGTTATCACTGAGTCGTTATATGTGTGAACTTTGATCCTGGCGCACATATAATATGAGCATTCAAATTTGCCTTTAAATTCGGGTGTGACAATCAGAGGAATTCCTCATTGGCTCTTTTGTCTGCAGGTCTCTTGGTGGTAGGCGAAAAGAACCGAATCCTATGAAATAGCAACTGAAGTATGTCTGGTGCTCTCTTCTCTTCGCAGTCATAAATTAGATTAGATCAGATCAGATTATTTATTTCGTCCTGGACTACACAAGGGCATGCTAATGCATCATCTACGAAACTTGCTTATTTTTTGTTTGCTGACATTATTATAATTTCCGTTTGCCAGGTTATAGATGATCCTATAAAAATAAGCAAATTTGGTAGATAATTGTGTGACACCTTCATCCTCTATCTGCGCAAGAGGAGGTAAAAAAGATTGTGATGGCGTCTAACAGGTACATGGTGTGTTATTCTTCTCATTGCTGCAAATAATTATGCAATGAAAGAACATTTAGTAAACATTTAGAACATTTAGTGCTCCTGAAATGTGGCAGTATCAAAATAACTGTAGGGTGTTTACATAGGGCATAGCTGACAGCGTACTTGGGGGGTCTTATTTCGAACAACTGTGCATGATGTGAGCAGTCTGTGAGTATGGGTCCTTTCTTAGAATCGAAACTTTGATAGGGTATCATGATCTGTTGTCAATTTTGTGGTATGCCTTCAGGATAGCTGTTTTCCTCACAATTTAAATTTACATATATGGTGCCTTTGGATGGACCAAATGTTAAATACACGCGCATCAGGATTCATTATTCCAGCAAGAAACTGTATCTAGGAATAAAGGGAACGGTTAAATACATCATGCATGGTCTATGGAGAAATTGATCTACCATCTGAAAATTGTTTTCCAAGCTAGAAAGAGAGAGATACAAAATCTAGAACTACAAAGAAATGGAAAGGAACACCAGTTTGCCTAAACCATTACCATATCTATCCAGATACCCCTTTGGCTTTGCCCAGCAGCTTCTGCAACTAAAACATGCATGACAAAGACCTTTTTATTTGATCCCGTACAATGTGTTTCCTAGCAGCATCACTTGGTTGAATATTATATCTTGAATTACTGAGACACATAATTCTATGAATTGTAGTACTGTTTTTGTTGTCTTTTTGTTCTGTAATTGTGCATTTCTCTACTATAATTTAAAGGATAATGTAAATACAACTAATGTTTTCTATTTTACAGGACATTAAGAAAAGAGTAGTTTTGCTAATAAATTGTAGGCTATTGGTCTCTTGTAAAGAACAGATGTCAACCTTGATTTTTCACATTCAGTTTACAATGTGTCAGATCTATCTCATCTAAACAAGATTCAGGTAAGCATCTCACCATGACACATATATTGACCACAATTAGAAAGGAATCTTAAAGAACAGATGCCAACCGTGATTCTTCCCTCTATGCGTGAATGATATTTCAAACCTCTTTACCTACAGCCTCAGACTGATGTGTTTAGACTGAGGCCTCTGTGCAAAAGTTAAGTGATTGCTAAGAAAAATGTGTCAATGTGCATTAGATTAACAGCACCTGGAGTTTGCTTTTTAAGATATAAGGATTACTGAACTTTGTACTTTTTTCTCCAACAGGTGGTAGCTTAAGCTCCTAAACCAAGCCAATGGGAAAATGGAATTATTAGAAGCAGATGCATTCTTCATTTTGGTCTTCCTATATAACAGGTGATTACATGGCCTTTTCAACTGAGTCAATGTTAGTAGTCTTGGATAGGCGGCTGCATGTGCTCTTGTGAAGGTATCTTAGGTTGCATGTTGTTTTCTTGATAAATATCTTGCCAATGTTATGATTCGCATGGTCCTAGCCCTATGTTTGGAAAGTTATTTACTAAGCTTCTATGATTCTAGCAGTTGATCATCTCTATAGGGTCCTGCTAAAGTTCCTAAAACTATATAGTTTGATGTGGGCACTTTTCGTATTGTGAGGAAAAAACTGTTATTGGTAGACTCGCACTTATTATAGAGCCATATTCTCCATAGACAAGTGGCTTGCAAGCTGTTATTTGTTTCCATTCTCGGCTGTACTTGTGTACCTTGTCATGACAGTAATATATTGTGAGATCCATTTATCTTTGCATATAATGAGCGAATTCCAATCATAGCTACTTTTGATTCTTTCTAGATATTCTGAATATTTAAAGAATGCAATTGAGCATCCCCAAGGCTAGCAATTCCTATTCTGAAGTTAATCAAGTCAGAACTGTTGTGAGTCCTTTTTGGATCTTGATTGACTGGTATTTTGTTGATTTGCTTATAGCCTTCGTTTTAATTAGTGCTACCTTAATGTAGATTAAGTGGGACTCTTATTTTTGATTACTTTGAAGTCTGATGGGCTTTGTGCTATCTTGTTATTTTTCTGCAGCAAGCAAGGTGGCTGATGTTCAGCCACTTAGTTTGTAAATCTAAAAGTATTGCTTCTTTTTGTTTCACAGGTTGATGTCATTTACAAAGAAGAATGGCGTAAATGTCGATGTTAGGGGCGAACAGAGTGTTGTAATGTTGATCAACCTGAAGATGTAAATTGTCTCTGAATGATAGTTTTGTAAATTGTTTTTCTGGACAGCTATATGAACACAATTGCCATTTATCATCCAATTGATATTTTATCAGTCGCGATGAAATTCATGTTCATGAGTTGATGATTATGATAGGTGAAATTTTGCTCCTCTTTACTTGTATCTGATCGCCGATATTATAGGGCGCGCATCGCGCGCCAAATGTTCTAGTTTTTAATTAAAACCTCCTATAATTTGTGAATTGAAATCACACTTCTTTCAATTGAAAATTAAAATCACCCGCATTACACTTCATTTACAAATCAAAATTTCTGACGGCCGACGACGCCTCACATTTCTTTCCCATCCCATCCATGTCTCTCACTGCTCTTCCTCTCGCAACCTGAGTTTGGACTCTGGAGACAGGCGGCGGCCGCCGCGCAACGGCAAACACCGGGGAGGGCGGGCCGTGCAAGCTGCAGGCAGGGGCGCGCGCTGAGTCGACGCGGGTTGGAGCGGTGGTGAGGACGTCAAAGCCGCACCGCTTCGCGCAGCACCACGAAAAAAGCGTGCCCATGGTTGTCATCATGATGCTGTTGCACCTCACCGTCATATGCCAGTACGTGTGCAGTGCGGCCTCTACTGAGGGTAGATCGAGACCACCCGCAAGCTCTCCGAGGACGGGTTCTTCGTGCTTGGCGTCGTCGCTCTAGTCGCCGCGCCGTGTGCACCGTCTGCTACCCGCTGGGAAAAGACGGCCAGTGCCATGAATTCTTTTATGACACGGTGCCCCGGTGGTGGGAAGTAGCGCATTACCCCAGCTGGGCAACATGTCGTCCATGTTGGACTGCGGCGGCGACGCGCCGTCACGTTCGTGTTGCTGTGCTTCGCTACCCTCTGGGTACGGTGCTGGGCATCTCGGCGCGCTACACATCCACGACTACATCATCGGCGACGTAGTCGGCCACGCCGGCGTGCTGCTCTGCGCATGCGGCCTGCTATGTGGTGGCTACTGGGAGATGACCCAGATGCAGAAGAGATTCGGTCGTCTCTCAAAGTCATGGAGATTACACGGGGAGAAGGTAGAGGAACGAAGTGGTGGTGGGCGGCAGAGATTACACGGGGAGGAGGTGGAGGAACGGAGTGGTGGTGGGCGGCAGGGGCGGAAGGGAGGCCGGTGGACGGGGTCGGGGATCGGCCTCTCGGGGTCGCCACACCGCCGCCGGGTACCGATCCGCTGGAGAAAAAGGGAAAAAATATGAAAAGAGAGATTATTAATAATTATAAATAAAATACTAAATTATCCCTGCAAATGGAGGATTAGATGTTCTCTATACTATATACTACCAATAGGTAGTATAAGGCACCGGAAAAGACCTCCCTTGCAATACGACAGCTACCTTTTGTCTGCAACCAATTTGACACCAGCAAAGGTAGAACAACCACTAGCTCGCTTAAAAGTCCAAAATCATATCCCATGCGGCGAGACTGCACCTCACATCGGACTAAAATATCTACAATAAACCCCATCCCATCCATCACGTACGGCCCAAGGCTGTCATGATCACGATTCTGTTGGTAGTACATTGTGAAATTTGAAAGTGCTTAATTATTTGCATCATTTTCAATCCAACTTAGTTTAAGCAACATTTGGTCATAATTCGACCATTTTAAATGTCATATATGTATATCACAATAGGTGAAAGAGTAACACATATGAGATTAAACGTACAAAACTTATTCTATGGTGGTCAATGCCTAAATTTAGATGGCGACAAACTTAAACGCAATGTTGATGGGATCCGAATAGTTTTGGCATGGTGAGATTGTACAATTCTGAAAATGGCAACCTTGATTATACATGTTCTTATAATAACTATTCAACAAAGTTAACATACCGAGTATAAAACAACCTCAACATTGTCGTGCCAATTTTCTTACTCATCATACACTCACACACTGTTTGCACAACGCAAAAAATATTGCAAAATCTCACACGTCAAATAATGCTCCTTTTGGATTTAGGACCCGTCGCTCTCATCTTTTGTCTTCAACCAATTGGCCCCAATGATACCACCCACCCACTTGCTCATGAAATTCAATCCAATAGGAAAAATATCACAGCTCTTCAATGGAAAAAAATATCCTACTAAAATCGCAATGCATCATATCATGGCAAGTGTTGTCCTTCTGTGATTTAGTTTTTAATAGTCCGCACAAAGACATGATATAGTAGCAAGTGATCTTCCAAAATAAGTTCATTATCATTTTGTTCTAAACATCATTACTAAATCCTCTTGCAACATCATGAATTATAGCCCCAACCCCAAACACAAGGGCAAGATCCTCTTAAATGTGTGTCCAAAATGATAAAAAGAAATAGAAAGAATCTTTGGATATTTTCTCAGAACACTGTGGCACCGTGGCGGCACCGAAAACCAACCCATAAAAGTAGGTACTTGCACACACCAATTCCATCACTGTAATGAAAAACGTCATTTTTGTTGCTGAGTATCGCATGCAATGCCATGGGTTCAATGTATAAGCAAGAAGATGTGGAGCCCTACATGGTTGAGTGACAGCTAAAGTCATTGACGGTTAACGCCATGGAGGTTGAGCACGATGAGTTGGCCAAAGGGATTGTGCAGTGATGTGGGTGGATGCAAATTCAACGAGGTCTTCCTTTTTTATTTATCATGTTGGGCTCCATTGTGATGTAGGGCGTTATAATGTACCTTGCCCAATGCCAATTTTGTAGGATTTTTCATGTTGTGAAAGACCTTACTTTTTTTTATACATGCATACTAACCTCAATGAGTATATCAAAGAGATTGAACCGATATATCTTGAGATACACACAATCATCACATGTGCGGATGTGCCTTTTGTTGTTGATGAGCATGTCGCTTATCACTCAAAGAATAACGATTGTCAAAATCCTAAACTAAATTCAAAATAATTCAAGCACTCGTGTCAAGTCCTCCACTCAGTTTGCGTTGAAGCCTTATTTTGCTATAGAATAAGTCGTAATTGTGGTATTGCCGTATTGAAGATATGTCTGATCCCGCCACTAAATATAAATATCCATCCAAACCATGGAATCTAAGAAAACTTATTGAAAACAATCTAAACAAATTGTATATGATATAGCACCCCTATATTATTTGTGTTTTGAGATGATTCTCACAAAGATCCATTACATAAATGCTTTCAAAATTGTTTCTGAATATTGTTGTTCAAACCTTGTTGGCCTCAGCCTCGCCATTACTATCACATGAGGCTAGTGATTTTAGGCGGGGATATTTTCTTTCATTCTTCTTACCAATTTCTATGGGATTGTAGTAGTGAGATAGGCGCTCCTATATGACTTGTGGAAGCTGATTGAGCTTCATAGCTTTAAATCCCAACTGACCCAATTTAGAGTTTGCATTTCAACATTTTTTGAAAATTATATCAACATTAAGGGATAGCACATTCCACATTTTGCTACCGTAGTCCCTGCAGTAGGGACTGTGGCCATGAAGCCATACAATGGACTACGGTGCGTTGGCCATGGCAGGAGCGCAAGGTGCGGTTGCGGTGTTTCAAAGCAGAAATGAATGGATGTGTGAGGGGCTATGGTGGTGTTTCAATCTGATAGTATGAGCGAGATGAAGAGGCATCGGACGACCCAGTATAGGTTTCCTAGCACTATAGTATTTGCAATTTATCGTAGTACTTGAAATTTATCACCGACATTTTGTTCTACCGATGACTTGTCGAGACGTATAACGATTCCATGTTGTTGCTTGGCAGCAATCTAGTGGATGTTTTCTTCAAAGAAAATCATACCACACTTGAGTTATCAGATGCTTCTAGCCATCGAGATTCCCATCGCCCTTCAAAATGGCCTCACCGTGTCAAACTGCAACTCAAAGCCAAGCTCACCACTCACTCTTCGGTGCAGAGGATCCGTTAAGATGGAAGCAATTAATGAATAATCTAATGTACGGAGTTGTTTCTCAAACTAAACAAATTCAATCCCTTCTACTTTAAGATCTCTCTCGCAATCGATGGGCCCAGATGCCGCGACTTGGCGACGCAGGCCCACGTAGCCCACCATCTCGCCCGCATAAATTATTGCGCTCGCGGAGCTCGCGCCACGCCCCCTCTCTGACCAAAACAAGTCACAGGCTCACGCTCACAGCGCACTACGAACTCGAGCAGCAGCAGCAGCAGCTCAGCTGAGCCAAGCTCCCGTTCGATGGCCAGCGGCGGCGAGGCAGGAGGTGACGCCGGCAAGGGAGAGGAGCCGGACCGCCGCGAGATCCCCGCCGAGATCACGGACGAGATCCTGCTCCGCCTGCCCTCCCGCTCCGCGCTGGCGCGTGCCGCTGCCGCCAGCGGCGACTTCCGCGCGCTCGTCTCCTCCCCACGCTTCCTCCGCCGCCACCACGCGCTGCACCGGGACTCCGGATCCGGTGCGCTCCTCGGGGTCTTCACCTTCTCCCTCAGCCACGACGGCGCCGCCGGTGACGGCACGGGCTTCCACCCCGCGGAGCCGCCGCATCCGGCGGCGACCGCCGCCCACGCCGTCGCCAGCGCCGCGGACTTCTCCTTCGGGTTCCTCCCGGCGGTTCCCTCCGCCGTGGACGGAGCCGGAGCCGCAGCGGAAGCCGAAGCCAAAGCCGAGGGGTGGATGGTCCGGGACTGCCGCGACGGCCGCTTCCTCCTCGACCGCGTGGTGGCTGGGGTCGAGAGGGGCACCGTCTTCACTGAGCTCGCCGTCTGCGACCCCCTCTCCCGCCGCTACGCCCTGCTCCCGCCCATCCTGGAGGACCTCGCCGACACCGTCGACGGCGTGCTCAACGTCTTCGGCGGCCGGCACGCGTGCGAGCCTGTTCGCACCCAAATTTGGCACAAGGTCGATCAGGCTAGCGCCACCGGTCAGACCGGTGTACCCGGACGGTCTGACCGGTCAGGCTCTGTAGCCGATCCGGCAAAGGCTACACCGGTCTGACCGGTGGGGCTGACCGGTCTGACCGGTGGATTCCGAGTCCGAGTAGAATTGAGGAGTTCTGGTTGTTTTCGAGTTGTAAAGGACTTCCTTGCGGGGCAAGACCTCTCCACCCTATAAATATAAAGGGCCACGGCCGGTTGAGGGCTATCACCCAATCGATAATATCTTTTTACAACTTTTGTCTCTCAAACTCTAGCTTTTCCAACCCCTTTGCTTTCCTTGTTTTGTCTCGACGGCGATCAAGGACGTTCTGAGTGGCCTGCCGATCTCAGAGCAACCCTAGGCGCACCACCTCCGACGGGGTCCCTCCCGAGGCGGTGCTCGTAGGCATTCACCGGCGCCCCGACGCCCACCGGTCAGACCGGTGGACTTGACCGGTCAGACAGGAGCTCCGGCGAGTTCAGGTCCTGCTGCAGCGCGATCTAGCGCTCCCGTGTTGTTGACCGAAAAGGCGTCAACAAATTGGCGACTCCGCTGGGGAAGAAAGATCAGGTTTCGAAGACCGTTCAATCTAACCTAGCTCAGATGGGTTCTCGTGCGACCTCGACATGAACAACATCGTTACGGCTTCAATGGAGGATCTTGTAACATCCCGCAATTTTATTACGGAATGTTATTTATAAAAAAAATGAGGATTTAAAATTTTCGGTGATATATTTGAGTGCTTGCTAATTTAATTAAGGATGTCTTCTTATTTCTCTCCTAAATTCCTAGATTTATTTTTGAATTAAATAAAATTGATAGGAAATATAAAATGTTAGTGTGAGAAATTTTGAGTTCATTTGGGTTTATTTGGATTTAATTGTGTGAGTTCAAATTTGAATTCCTATTCAAATTTGAATTCCTATTCAAATTTGAACCAAATTTAGAAAAGGGGATTAGAAGGGATAGAAATGGAAAAAGGGAAGAACTCTGCTGGGCCTCGAATCCTTTGTCTAAGTCTGTTCAAGACCCTCCATCTCTTTTTTCTGATATCACCGCGCACCCCCACTTTCCTCACGGTTCAGCCCATCACAGCCCACCGGCACGCCGGCCCGTTCACCACCTACCGCCTCCGCGCTGAGTCGCTGCCAGGCGGGTCCCACGCGACGACACGCCCGCGTCAGCTGCGACGTCACCCCGTCATCTCCCTCCTTAAGCACTTTGGCTGACTCCGCACGCCAAAGCGACGCCGCGCCGCCCATGGCCGTCGTCGCGACGCGCCCCGCGCCCCTCCTTTGCATCCGCGCCGTCCACGCGTCCCGCGCCGCACCCCGCACTATAAGTAGGCCGCCGCTGCAACCCTAGGGTCTCCCAACCCTAGCCGCCGGGGAGAATTCCCCTTTCGCCACCTGTCTCTGCCCGCCGGAGGAGAATGAGAAGGGGGAGAAGAGAAGGGAGCCGGAGGCCGTCCGCAAGCACGCCGGGGCCGCCGCGAAGCCGGAGGACCGCCCGTGGAAGCCTAGGGACGCCGGGAAGCCAAGGACCGCGACGCCCCTGCTTCTTCTTCTTCCTCTGCCCGGCGCCGCCCGTCTTCTTCACCGCCGACGACCTCGCTCCGCCCTTCTACACCGACGCCTGCACTACGGCCTGTGGCCACCGAGGTGAGGCCGCGCCCTCCCTCTCATCTGTTGAGGTCCCGGCCTTCGAGCCGCGGGAGAACACCCCTGTCCGTGCCGCTGCCGCCGCCGCGCACGGCGCTGTGTGAAGCCGGCCGTCGAGCCGTGCTGGGAATCTTTGCAGGTACCGCCGCCTTCACCACGTGCATGCGCTCGCCTCCGCCGCTTGCCTTGTCACCCTTAGGACACACACGTCGCCGACCTCCCCTATGCCGCGGACGAGCCAGAGCTCGCGCGCCCACGCGCGCGCACGGCGGGAGAAGGTCTGGCCTTTGGCCGGCTCGGCGTGGCACCAACTCGTGTACCCACGCACACGGCCACCGTCGACACCGCCGGCGCGCCCACGATCCGTCGCACACCGCACCGTCGCCGTGTCGCTATCGCCGCCGCGCCGCCATGGCCGCGCCGGTGCTTAGCACATAGGCAAAGGGGCTAAAAGCCCCGGTCTTTGTTTCTTTGCGTTTCTGTGTTGCACGCACGCGTGTTTCTGGGCTTCTGGGTCACCCGCGCGTCGTCGTCGGGCCTCGCCACCGAGCACCCGCGCGACCACGTCGCCGCCATGACCCCTGTCACGCTGCCGTCGTGCCTTCCCCGGCCAAAGCCACCTCTTTGTTGCACGTCGATGAGCCCTTGTTGCTCCTTGATAACCCGCGGCCATGTGTTGCTTTGCCCGAGCTACCTCGCCGCCGGCGAGCCCCCTTTCCGCACCACCCTGTCTCTGCGGCATTCCGCCGAACAGGTGACGGCGCCGGGCACTGAGCCCTGGGGGTTTTGCCACACGCACACACACGTGCACGTCACTGTGGAAAATCCGAGCGGATCCGGTGCGGCTGGCCACCCCCGGCGGAGCCACACCCTGCGCCGCACGGCGCCGCGCCGCAGAAGCCCAGGTGCGGATCCGCTGCACCGCGCCGCGTGTTGGGCCACGCGGGCTGCCACGTCGGATGCCGCCAGCCTTAAGCTGCCCAGCTGGCAGCCACGTGGGCAGCATAAGCTGGATTGCAGCTTGCTTTTAGCTCTTTTAAAGACAACAATGGATACCCTATAGCTACCCTAAAGTTTGCAATATTGTGTATGCGTATTTTAATTTCAGAAATCTATTTAATCTTTAGAAATTCATAATAAATCCGTTTTAACTCTGAAAAATACAAAACTTCTTCTGAAAATTTTCTAAAAATCCAAACTCCACGCCAGGCTAGAGTTTGCCTCTTTTTGGATCTTATTTGCTCTTCGTCTTGGATTTTATTGCTATTAGCTGCCGAGTTATTTATTTAAATACGATTCTAGGAGCCACCAGAGCCGGAGAGCTGAACCAGGACTACGACGACGACTTCAGCTACGACGACTACTCGCACCCAGGTTCACGCTCGACCTTCTTTGAATGCCCATTAGGCATGGCTATTAGAACTGCTAGTGCTTTATTTACTGCATAGTGATGGATATGATGAACCCGTGCATAGCCTCTTTTACAAACTTGTCCTTGATTGACCTACTACTACTACTTTACTTATGCGTGACGAAACGCTGAGCTTGCTATGCATGTGTTGGGATTATTGTGGTAGTTTCTTGGCGTGTGTGGGGAAAAACCGGCAGGAGAAGGTGTTTTGGGATATTTTGGCGGGGGTGAGCTCAAGACAACCTGATCTGGGATCAGGGGCCAGGGATCGTCTTCTCGGACGTTGCTCAGTGTGGTGCCTATGGCGGGTACACTATTTTAGGCGCACAGGTGTTGGGGATTTTGTGATGACTTGGAGGATAGGAGCTCGCCCCGGTCTGAAACCGAGTGGGTCGCCTGTTACTCGGGACTTTCGTACACACCACCTCGCCGAGAGTGGGGATAGGGCCGTTCGACCCTAGCAAGTACGATACCATACCTGCCAGTAGGATAAAGGGTATCAGTGAGAGGGTTAGGGTGAAGTCCCTTCCCTTTGGGCGTTCCCCGTGTGGCCACACGGGGGCATTTTCACAGTTCTGGGGTGGACCTTTGCGAAGGACCGCAGCGAGACCCGGATGCAGGATGGATCGTAACTCCTAGGTGTTTGTTCGGTAGGGTAGGCTCGGTTGGCCGTACACCGTCCGGGTACTATTCCGAGTTGGGTACTGGTGTACACGCTCTGCAGAGTTTAGATCTATACGTATAGCCGCGTCCTCGGTTATGGACATGCCCGTTGTTTCTCCGACTCTTACATTTTGGGATTTCTACCTCCCCCCTTATAGGATGAGAGTGTATGGTGAGCCGTGGTTGTATTCGGGGAGAGGAGAGTTGCTCCCTCTGCCTCACGGATCCGAGTGCAACCATTGAGGTGCGAGGAGTGGGAGTTCTCGCACCGACCCTAGATGGAGATAGGTGATGGAGATGGTGATCTGGGTGACCAGATGTATCCGTTTGCGGATGAGAGATATGGGAAATGGTGGGATTATGGAGATATTATTTCTACTTGTTGCTGCTGCTGCATAGGAAGCCCAGCTACTACCTTGATACTTTCTTTACCCTTAGATTTAGGCCACTTAAAGCTTGCATACGGTTGGTGACGTGGACCTATCCCAATCCTTGGGGATAGCCCCTGAGCTTGCAGGGTACGAGTCAGACTTCGACAACAACGCCGACGGATGGTACGACTGAGGGGGCACGTTGCTTCGCTCAAGGATGCCTGTGGAGACAAATGAAGATGGAGACACCTTTTGGAAGCTAGCTACCGCTGCGTAGGCTCTTATTCTTGTTATTCCGCCAAGAGGCGTGTATTGATATACTTCGATTATTCAGGACATGTAATAATCAGATTATTATTCGTACTCTGATGCTTTATTTCGTCGTATGACTGTGATATTTATCTGTGATGAATGCCTGTGCGTGATAGCGTCTGATCCAGGGACTATCACGAGACAAAAAGCTGGGTTTTCCCTTATTTGAAAACCCAGGGCGTTACAGATCTCTCTCCGGAGGAGCAGCAGAAGTTCAAGGCGTTGCAAGAGTACCTTCAAGTCCAATTCCTCGCAGGCGTCAAGAAGGATCGTCATGGCAAGGTAGCAAGATTGAAAGAATTCGAGCTGCCGCCGATCAAGCTAAACGACAATATGGTTGAGGTAGTAACCAATGTAAGCAAACCACCCCCTACTTCATCTCCTCAGAAATCTACTACTGATAATGATGGTTTGGTTGCATCTTATATTGCTCGTTTAGAACGCTTAGAAGATCTTGAAAAAGAAAGGAGCATTGCTGGCTTTAATAATAATGAAACTAATAGCAGTGGTCCTAAGTTTAATACTAATAAAGGGATTCATCCTAGCTTAGCACCTTTGCCTGTTACTAATAACATGAATTATCAGTATGGCATGCCTCACGATCCCATTGGTCAATCTCTGCCGTTTCAACCATTCAGGCCAAATATGGCCGCACCGGTCGAACCGGTGCAGAGTACCGGTCAGACCGGTCAGACCAGTGCTCTGGATCTTGTGTATGAACAGCTTGAGCCAATTTCTGTCGTGCCAAATTTTAATAATACTTTTAATCTTGGACCATATTATAGCACGACTGTTAATTCAATGGCTCAAAAGAACATAATTCCTGATGATGTTTTTGAGAGTTATAGGCTTGCTCATGCTAAGATGTCTCCCTATTTGAATAAAATGAACAAGGTGAATCCAGCTCCACAACAGCCAGATAATCCTAATTGGGCGGAATTTAGCAAATTTAAGGAAGATTTGGCTAATGTGGTAAAAACTAAACTTGGTGTTGATATTGGTAATACTAATTTGTATCAAAAACCATATGATCCCGAGTTTGATAATTTTCCTCTCCCACGTGGTTGGCGTATGCCTGACTTAATTAAGTTTAGTGGTGATGATGATCGAACCACGTGGGAACACATTAGTCAGTATACAGCTCAGCTAGGCGAAGCAGGTGCTTTTAATGCTTTGAAAGTACGTTTATTTTCTTTATCTTTGACTGGCACTGCTTTTGCTTGGTTTTCATCACTTGCTCCTGGTTCTATTATATCTTGGGATATGTTAGAGCGTAAGTTTCATGATCACTTCTATAGTGGGAGCATGCAATTGAAATTGACAGATTTAACATCAGTTAGACAAGGAAGGGATGAAAACGTCTCTTCTTACATTAAAAGGTTTAAAGAAACAAAAAACCGATGCTTTAATTTGTCAATTACTGATATGGATCTTGCTGATATTTGCTTAAAAGGTTTAAGATCTGCTATTAGAGATAAAATAGAGGGTTCAGACTTTCTTTCGGTTGCACAAGTTCAAGTAAGAGCTTTAATTGTTGAAAATCGATTGAATAAAGAAAAAGATAATTTTAAATCACGTCGTTCTAATGTGCATCACATTGACTATGATTCTGATAGTTCGAGCGACGGGGATAAAGAAATTTATGCTGCTGAATTTGTATGGCCCTCTAAAGAAAAATCCTATTCTTGCTCATCTCTTAAGCCGGCTAGTAAGGGTCGGCAAGAAGAAGTTAAATTTACTTTTGATGTTTCTAAATGTGATCGTATATTTGATGAATTACATAAGTCTGGAAACATTAAATTGACTCATACTTTGCCTCCACTTGATGAATTAAAAAGGCGTGCATATTGCAAGTTTCATAATTCTTATTCTCATGCTACTAATGATTGCAATGTGTTCCGTCGACAGGTTCAATCGGCCATAAATGAAGGTCGTTTGACGTTTCATGAGATGCAAGTGGACAAGGCTCCTTTTCCTGTCAACACTCTGGAATTACAGTAGCCTAAGGTATTGGTTCGGCCAAGTCAAGCTGAAGCAACTAAAGGCAAAAACGTGGTGATCGGGGAAGCTAAGCCCGATTTGAGAGGAAAGGAGCTAGTTCGAGAAGGTTCTTATGAAAAGACTCCTGATGGCAAGGAAACTTTCAAGGTTACTGTTAGAGCCTCTGGACATGGGGGGCAAGGGTCGTCCACACCTACCGAGCAGCGACTGTCTGAGCCTGATCAAGCCAGACCGGTCAGACCGGTGGTGCTGACCGGTCAGACCGGTGCGCCCCAGAGCCGTCCGAGGATGATCAAACCAAGCCGTCCGAAGATTGGTAATTGGAAGCTTAATGTAGCAAAGAATCAGGGAAGTGGTCCTAAGCCAAAGGTCACCTTCGACATGCTATTTGACAAGTATTCCAAACAAAAGGCCGTTACAAGTGATCGGCCATTAAAAAAAGGATGAGGTCACCTACATATTAAGAGGGGTCGTCTTCGCCCCCAAGGGCTGCTATAAGATACAAGGGTGAATCATCTCAGTCAAGGCAACACTTTGCTCCATCTTGGGTGACATCAAGTTCACATCCGCCGTGCCCAATTTATGATGATAATGGAGTCATGTGGGTGCCATATCAACAGGCATTCCATCCTGGATGGGCAGAGCCAAGAAGACCAGCCATGGACAGAATTTCCAGACCGTTCCAGGACTGATTGACACCTCGTCTTTCTGGTCAGGGGTATCAGACCCCACCGGTCAGACCGGTGCAGTCTACCGGTCCGACCGGTGCTCCCAGGAGGATTGTACCATCTCCTATGAAGCAAGTCTACATGCCAAAATAGAAGGAGGAGGTGCAGAAGATGGATATCGACTCAGAGAGGACTACGAGCAGAGACATTATCCAAATTGGGTCGATGGATGTTCCTATTGAAAAAGGTGGCAAAAGACCGATTGTTTCAAACAATAAGGTTGTGACACCGGTATTGGGAGCATCTACTGCTACTAATGACCATGAGGCCAGCGGAAGTGGTTCTAACTCCAAATACTTCTTACCAAGGTGGTGTCCTCCCGGATTGACTCGCACACAAAGGAGGAAGCTTCAACACCTGAGGTTCAGGGAAAATAAGGAGAAAGAGCTAGAAAAACAAAGGGATGAGACATTCAACCAGTACAGGCCCATGGTACCACAAGGCAAAGAGTGGAGGATCAAGACCAGCTCACAGGTAGCACCGGTCAGACCGGTGGAGCTGACGGTCAGACCGGTCACACCGGTCAGACCGGTGGAGGTCGACGATCAGACCGATGACACAGAGGTGCCGCCCGGTTTTTCTTCCTCAGCTTCTATGGTTTGTGATGACAAGTCTACATCAGTTCCTGCTCCAGAAGACGATGAAGAGCTTGTTGATTACAGTTCGTCTATTGAGCACATGAATTTGGACATTAATGTGGTGCATATGTCAATGGATGGTTATGTGCTTTCCGAGGAGGATGTTGCTCATCTCGATTTCGGGCCAAAGCAAGCTATTTTCCAGAAGCCCAATACCACTAACAATCATCTTAAAGCTCTCTACATGAAGGGTCACATCAATGGGAAGCCTGTCTCTCGCATGCTAGTGGATGGAGGAGCGATCGTCAACTTGATGCCGTATTCTTTGTTCAAGAAGCTGGGAGGTGTGGACGAAGAGTTGATCAAGACCAACATGATGATCAGTGGTGTATCGGGAAACAAGCCAATGGGCGCCAAGGGTGTTGTGTCGATGGAGCTCACCGTTGGAAGCAAGACATTGGCTACTTCTTTCTTCGTCGCCGAGACCCAAGGTAATTTTAGTTTGATCCTTGGTCATGATTGGATTCATGCAAATCAATGTGTGCCTTCTACTTTGCATCAATTTTTAATCCAAAGGGTAGGCGACGAGGTAGAGATTGTTCATGGTGATACGTCGGCTTGTGTTGCAGTGGCTGATAGTACCTCTGTGAATGATCATGAAAATCTTAAATGTTTATCTGGTCTAGATTTATCTAGATTGGAACTTATTACTTCTACCAAAGATGGTTTTGCTACTGCTGTTATGAAGCCGGTTGAAGATCAGGCTACATCACTTTTTGGGATTTGATGGATGCAAATCTGGAGTGGTTACAGCAGAGGCGTGAAAACTATCGGGCGCATAAGAACGATATGTGTGAGGCCATCGAAGATTTTGATGATTTGAGCAAGTTAGGACAAGGGTTTACGTCGGCTGATCCTCTAGAGGAGGTAGACATTGGTGATGGCACTGTACCTAGGCCGACATTTGTAAACAAGAATCTTGATCCTTTGTTTAAATCTGAATTAATAAAGTTATTAAAGGAGTATGTTGATTGCTTTGCATGGAGTTACAATGAAATGCCTGGTTTAAGTAGAGATTTAGTAGAACATTGTTTACCTATTAAACCTGGTTTTAGGCCTTATAAACAACCACGTAGAAACTTTAATCCTGACATTTATGATCGAGTGAAAGAAGAAATCAATCGGTTGTTGGATGCTAAGTTTATTAGGCCTTGTTGTTATGCTGATTGGATCTCTAATATCGTGCCTGTTGAGAAAAAAGGAACAAAAAAGCTTCGTGTTTGCATTGACTTTAGAGATCTTAATAAAGCTACTCCTAAAGATGAATATCCTATGCCTATAGCCGATTTTCTTGTTAATGCTGCATCCGGACATAGAATTCTTAGTTTTCTTGATGGTAATGCTGGTTACAATCAGATATTTATGGCCGAAGAGGATATATCCAAAACGGCTTTCATATGTCTGGGTTTTGTTGGATTATTTGAGTGGGTGGTTATGACCTTTGGATTAAAAAATGCGGGAGCTACTTACCAAATGGCTATGAATTTAATCTTTCATGATTTACTTGGCATCATAGTAGAAGTTTATATCGATGATATTGTTGTCAAATCGGCTGGAGTAGATTTTCATTTAGCTGATTTAAGACTTGCATTTGAGAGAATGCGGCGATATAAATTGAAGATGAATCCACTCAAATGTGCTTTTGGTGTATCAGCTGGAAAATTCTTGGGTTTCGTTGTGCATGAGAAAGGTATAGAGATAGATCCTAAGAAGATTGAAGCTATTAAAAATGTAAAGGCTCCTGCTTGCAAGAAAGATTTGCAAAAGTTCTTG
Source organism: Cenchrus fungigraminus (assembly GCA_036936925.1). Lineage (NCBI taxonomy): Eukaryota > Viridiplantae > Streptophyta > Magnoliopsida > Poales > Poaceae > Cenchrus > Cenchrus fungigraminus. The sequence goes on along the minus strand of CM072773.1, from coordinate 114,860,456 downwards.
GGCAAGGTAAATTACTTGAGGAGGTTCATTTGTAACTTGTCTGGGAAAGTGAATGCTTTTACTCCTTTACTTCGGTTAAAAAGTGATGCTGATTTTACTTGAGGGGCAAAACAACAAGAGGCATTTGATGAGATTAAGCATTATTTATCTTCGCTGCCCGTCCTTCAAGCGCCCAGAAGTGGTATTCCTTTTAAATTATATGTGGCGGCTGAGAAAGATGTCATTGGAGGTGTTTTGACTCAAGAGACCGGAGGAAAGGAATATATTGTTTCTTATGAAAGTAGAAGACTATTGGACGCCGAAACAAGGTACACTCCTATTGAAAAGTTGTGTTTATCACTATATCATACTTGTACCAAGTTGAGGCATTATTTGTTACCTAGCACTTGTATAGTAGCATGTCAAACCGACATTATTAAATATATGTTGCATAAACCAATTTTAAGTGGTAGAGTCGGCAAATGGGCTTATGCTTTGGTTGAATATGATTTACATTGTGAGCCATTAAGTTCAATGAAAGGTCAAATTGTTGCCGACTTTATTGTTGGACATAGAGTGGATAAGCAACTTAATTTAAATGTCGGTTATGTTACTCTTACCCCATGGAAATTACATTTTGATGGATCGGTTTGTAAAGATGGTTGTGGTGTTGGAATTATCTTTATTTCACCAAGTGGGGCTGTTTTTGAAGCTCTTAACCGATTGGATCATAAGTGTTCTAATAACCAAACCGAATATGAGGCTCTTTTATTTGGATTGGAGATTTTGCATAGCATGGGAGTGAAACATGTGGAAGCTTATGGTGATTATTTATTAGTGGTACAGCAAGTTTCCAAGGTATGTCAATGTTTGAATGGTTTCTTAAATGCATATCTTGATTAATGCTTAGATATCATATCTTGTATGGATGAGTTTGTTATTTATCATGTACCACGAGAAGAGAATCTGAGGGCTAATGCTCTGGCACAGCAAGCATCTGGTTATAATGTTCGGAAAAGAAATTTTCAAGAACACAAACCGATGCTTATGGCCGAGTGTTTTGCTCTGGAGGCACCGGTCCAACTGGTACCTCTGACCGGTCTGACCGATGAGACCGACCGGTCTGACCGGTCCCTTGGTCAAAAATCTTCTTCGGCTATTGTTTATTCTAAAGATAATAAGGACGAAGTGGATGATTGGAGAAGGCCTCTGGTAAATTATTTGCAAGATCCTAACAGTTCAGTTGATAAAAAAGTTTGATGCTGGGCTCTTAGGTTTATTCTTGATGATGGTGAATTGTATCGTCGGACAATGGATGATTTGCTTCTCAAATGCTTGGGTCCTGAACAAGCTAGATTGGCTATGGCAGAGGTTCATGAAGGGATTTTTGGTACTCATCAATCGACTCCTAAGATGAAGTGGCTTCTTAAGCGAGCGTGCTTTTATTGGCCTACTATGATAGCTGATTGTTTTAGATATTACAAGGGATGTGAAGAGTGTCAAAAACATGGAGATGTTCAATTGGTACCTGCTGCATTGATGCATCCAATCATTAAGCCTTGGCCTTTTAGAGGATGGGGTTTGGATTTTGTTGGTAAGATTCACCCTCCTTCGTCGAAGGGACATTGTTTTGTGATTGTGGCGACTGATTATTTTACCAAGTGGACTGAGGCAATTCCTTTGAAGAATATGACACATAGAGAGGTGATTGAGTTTATTACAGAGCATATCATACATAGATTTGGCATTCCACAAACTTTGACTACAGATCAAGGGACTTTGTTTGTTTCAAAAGAGGTGCGTGAGTTTGTTAATTCTTATGGTATTAAATTGCTCAATTCATCTCCATATTATGCTCAAGCAAATGGTCAAGCTGAGTCTAGCAACAAAATTTTAATTAAGCTCATTAAGAAGAAGATAGAGGACAATCCTAGAAGATGGCATGAGGTATTATCTGAAGCTTTATGGGCTCATCGTATTTCTAGACATGGTGCTACTAAAGTCACTCCTTATGAGCTTGTATATGGTCAAGAGGCCGTTTTGCCCGTTGAGGTGAATCTAGGCGCATATAGACTTGCAAAGCAAAACAATCTTGATGTTAGAACTTATGATACTTTAATGATGGATAATATTGATGAGGTGACCGACAAGCGCTAAGAGGCTTTAGAGGAGATTGAAAAGGACAAGAGGCGAGTTGCTAGAGCTTATAACAAAAAGGTAAAGGCCAAATCTTTTCAGGTAGGTGATCTGGTTTGGAAGACAATTTTGCCTATTGGGACTAAGAGCAATAAATTTGGTAAATGGTCTCTATCGGTGTCCGGATTAGCACCGGCACCAACTAGTGATTTGCGCTGAGATCAGCTCCTCGATGGTCGGTGCTAGCTAAGATGACACGGGGGTTTATCCTGGTTCCGACCACACGGCCGTACGTCCAGCAGATGTGCTTTCGCACTTGTATTAGCTTGCACCGATGGTGCCTGTAGAGGGGGGCTACAAGCACGGTGGGAGAGGAGGAAATTCCCCCTAGTCCCGAGTAAGTGATTGAGGCAGGTGCCAATATGTAGAACAAGATGGCGAGTTGTGCACGGTGAGCGTGTCGCGTCTTCATCTTCGCGCAGGGGGCTCTGCCTCTCCCTTTTGTAGGCCAAGGGAGGGCAGTTACAACGATGGCAGTCGGCACAGTGGCTGCGTACTAGCAGGTATGGCGCTGGCGGTCTTGTCTTCACGTCATGGTTCCTGGTGCGAGTTGGCGCCCTCCGGCTTTCGCGGGCGGCGCGGCGGTCACTGTGACCTGTCCTGCTTTGACTTCGAGGGGCTGCCCCTGCTGAATCGAGGGCCTGACCGCCGGGGGAAGGACCGGAGTTGGTGGTGCGGGACAGTGGCGCGTCACCGGCCTATCCGCACAGTGCTGCTCAGCTCATCGCTCAGCGCCGGGGATGGCGGTACAGCGCCCGGGATGGCGGTGTAGCGCCCGGGATGGCCGCGCTGCGCCGGAGTTGGCGGAAGGGACGCGGTGCACGCCGCCCGTTCGGCAGCGCCGGTCGAGGCGTGCGCCCGCACGTCGCCCGTACACCTTTCGAGGGTGCCCCCATACCCTTTCGAGGGTCTCGTCGCAGGGGGAGGACGGGAGCAGGTAGCACAGCGCCGCGGAGTGACGCCGGCCTGTCCGCATAGGGCCAGGCATGGCTGCACAGTGGCGGGTTAGGTCGTACTGTGGTGGTGTCAGGCGCCCTGGCTGTGTCAGTCGCGCGGTGTGGGGGAAGATTCACCCTTGACTTCGGCATCCTGCTGTGGGGCTGGGCATTAAATGCCGCTGCCGGGCGGAATGGGGATGGCTGCCCGCTCGAGGGGGGCTGAACCCCTCAAGCGAAGCGGAAACCTGCTCGAGGGGCCGAAGCCCTCGAGCGAGGCAGAAGTTCGCTCGAGGGACCGGAGCCCTCGAGCGAGACGGGAGTTCGCTTGAGGGACCGGAGCCCTGGAGCGAGACGGAAATTCACTTGAGGAGCCAGAGCCCTCGAGCGAGGCGGTCGAGTGGGCCTTCTCGGCGCGGCTGCTGCTGGGCTGAAGCAGGCCGTGGGCCCGTGATGTCCTGTGACCGGGGCTCGAGTAACGGTCCTTGGGCGGATTGCGTTTAACGAGGGGGTTACCCCCTTAGTTAGGGGACCCCTAATGACCGTCCCCGACAGTAGCCCCCGAGCCTTTGCCGGAAAAGGGACCGTTCCGGCAAAGGATGTCGTTCTCGGGCGCCATGTGCGAGTTCGTCCTCTTGTGATCGTGCACGTTTTTCCTGTGGGGGTGCGCTAGCGCACCCGCGGGTGTAAGCCCCCGAAGCCCTGCAGGAGTGCGTGCACTCGTGCAGGGGTTGAACACGTAGGGTGATGCGGCTCGCCTTGCGTTTGTTTCAGCCGGCCTCGGCGGTATTTCAGCCGGCATCGGCAATCTACGCAGGGGTGGGGGGCATCGTGTTGACCCTAGATGTTTTGAGTAGGCTGACCGTTTTCGGGGACGCAACCCTAGATAGGTTGATGCAGCGATCGTCGAGGTGGTCGTGGTGCGAGGAGCCCCCGAGCCCTGGCCCAATCAGGGACGATCGGATGAAGACTCTCGGCTTTATTACGACCCTCGTTGCCTTTCTGCATTGTAGAGGGGTGAGGCAAACCGTGCTACCCTCGAGCGGGTGACGAGCAATGATTGCCTCGGCGAGCTGTTAACGGATAGTTCAAGTGGGCGTCCGTGCCCTGTTCGATGGGGTTCGGCTCGTGGTCCGGAGACACGTCCATGTAAGTGCTTGCAGAGGTTTGCCAAGCAGGGCTCGGCCCCGTTCGCTAGGGGCCGAGGGCGCGGAAGCACTCCCTCAATGGGATCCCTCGATTGGCTGCCTCTGTCTTGGCCTTGAACACGATATGTGGGGCGCCCCCGAACTTCGCGTTCGGGGTCAGGCTCGATTGTGCGCGCCCCGATCGTTCCTGACTCTGTCGATCTGAGGCGCCTGTTCGAACCCGTCGAGGGTCAGGCTCCGTACCTCTGATCAGTAGGGCAGTTACGGGGGCGCCGGGCGCTCCCATCTTGGCGGACCTGTGGCGCTCGCCGATCCGTCATCGAGCCGAGCTTCGAACCACTGATCAGTATATCCCCGGGTCGAGGGGCATCTACGGCACCCGTCGTACCCTCAGCGGGCCGGGCTTCGAGCCGCTGACCAGTAGAGCCCTTCGGGCCTGAACCCCGGGCTTCCTCGAGTTTGTCATCGAGGGTATGCTGACGGGCCGTGGCCCTGTGGCCTCAACCTGTTTCGAATCGGGGTGCCAGCCGCATCCCTTCGAGGGATCAGACCTCGAATCCCTGGCTCGGGGTTTCCTAGGGCTTTCCTTATACGAGAAGGGATCCCCGGTGCGTGAGAATCTGTCCGCAGGACGGTTGGCTGCCGCGCCCACTCGATCGTGGCTGACGTGGCACGAGGCGGGTAAGGCGGGCGCGCCTTTTAAGGTGACATGACGCGGGCGACGTGCGACGGCGATAAGACGGGACGCGGCGTCCCTTGGATTACCGTGCGGTAATCATGGTGCACGCGTGTGCGCGCGGTAGTTTCGGTGCGGTGGGGCCCTACCGTCAGCGACGAGCGGTACCCACCGCATTAACTGCTGCTGCCCGCTGCGTTTCCGGGGGCTCCGCCCTTTCCTACTCTATAAAAGCAGGGGAGCGCGGGGGGAGCGCCTCACCTTTGCCATTCGCGTCCGCCTCTTGCTCCTTGTCTTTCTCATCGCCGCGGATCCCGCCGCTTCGGGTTCGCTCACGCTCCACCGCTCCGCATTCGCTCGCGCTCCGCCGCTCCCATCATGTCTGCGGTCCGAGTGCTGGATGCTCATCCGTGGCCCCGGTCATCGGTGGACCTGCAATCCATGGAGGGGCTTGTCGCCGGCGGTCAGTTGGCGCCGGCTGGCGACGAAGCGAACCCGGCGAGGATCATCCCGCCGGCGTCGCACCGGGAGCCGTCCCCTCCGCCAGGCTACGTCGTGAGTTTCGTGCGGCTGCACGAGCGAGGATTCAACACCTCCGCGAGCAAGTTCATGCGGGGGTTGTGCCACCACTACGGGGTGGAGCTTCACAACTTCACCCCCAATGCCATTTCGCAGGCGGCTTCCTTCGTCGCCGTCTGTGAGGGTTTCCTGGGGATCCCGGCGCACTGGGACCTGTGGATCCACCTCTTCCGAGGAGAGCTCCACACGCTCGCCGCCGGGGAGAGGAGGACGCGTCGGGCCGTACGCGCCGGCGGCCTTACATTTGCAGCGCGCGACTCCCGGAAGGAGCTGTACCTGCTCTGCACGATGACGACGAACAACGCCGACTGGGAGAAGGGTTGGTTTTATCTTCGCAATGACGGCGCCGGGCTCCCGCCGTACACCAGGAAGGTGGTGAAGGAGAGACCAATGTCTTGGGCGCATGGGGTGTCGCCCGCGTCGAGGAAGGCGAGGCTGGGGCCTCTCACCAACGCCCTGCACCAGTTGGCGAATACCGCGCTGACCGTGGCGGCCGTCGTCGCCAACTTTCATCTCCCCCAGGTGATCCCTCTCATGGAGAGGGAACTTCTCATCTTCGAGATGAGGAGCGACGCCGACCCCGCGGCCCTAGCGCGCTCGTGGTTGTTGGAGGAGCCACTCCCTCAGGCGTACGCGGCTACGAGGGTGAGGCGCGCGGTGAACCTCAAGGTGGTTCTGCACAGCGACGACGACTTGTGGTCGTTCGCGATGCTCCCGGATGCCGACCTGGTGAGACTTGATTTCTTGTTTTTGTATGTCTTATTCCGGTGTTCAATCTAACCGTGGTCACCGGTGACAGGGGGTGCGCGTCAACATCCCCACCTCAGATCCGCCGACGTCCAGGTCGCACGCTGCCAACCGCGCTAGGCAGTAAAGGGAGAAGGGCCTGGCGGACCAGGCGAAGGAGAAGAAGGTCCGGAGGCAGGAGCGCCTCGATAGGTATAATGAGGAGTACCTGTTGAGGGAGCAACAGGGTCTCTCCCCCCCGCCGGAGCCGGTGGACACGTCTTCGGACGAGGAGGAGAGCGAGGGGGAGCGGACCGTCTCCGACAGGTGGGAGGCCGCGCCGCCCCCATCGTCGAGGGACGAAGTGGTCCTTGCGGAGCCCATTCGAGGGGCGGATACGGTGCCCCTCGATGAGGGAGCACCGTCGGAGGTGCTGGCCGGGTCTGGGGTGGCACCCCCAGAGTCCTCGAGGAAGCGTAAGCGGGGCCTCTCCGGCATAAGGTGAGTCGCATTTTGCTCTCCGTGTTCTTGATATCATGTATCGGACTGCCCATTCTTCTTCTCTTCCGTTGTTAGGATGGCACCTGCTGTCCCTGGCCTTGCGCCCGTCAAGGCGCTCAAGATGGGGGCGCAAGACGTGCCGCGCACGATGAGGCCCCGCTCGGCGAGGACCTCGCGGGCGATGGCGGGTACGGCGACGGCGGGCGAGGCGTCGCGTGTCGCTGCCGCGGCCACAGGGCCGCAACGGCGGGAGGAGGCAGCGGCAGACGCCCCGCGGGCGGCGGTAGCCCGCGATACCCGGCGGGGGCGAGTGCAGGCCCGTGCCGCAAGTCGGGGACCAGAGGGCCGCGGACCGGCCGGGGCTCCTGCTGATGGTGGTTCGGCCCCCGGTGGGGGTCGAGCGGCGGTGGCGGTCGCGCCAGCCCCTAGTCTCGCGCTCGGGGTGCTGGTGGTGCGGTCTGACGGCTGTGTGATGCGGCAGGCACCGGCGACCAGTGCTGGGACGTCGACGTCCGGCGTCGTGGCCCCGTCGTACAGCGCCAGCGCGCCGCAGTGGGAGCAGAGGCTCCGGCTTCCCGGAGTTCCACCACGTCTGGTGGAAGAGGCGAGGTCAGAGGGGGAGCTGTGGCGGGAGTTCGGCGGCCTCGGCGCCTCCTTTCAGAACGCCCTCGTCGACGCCCTCCAGCTTCACAGGGGCAGGTCGCTCCAAGTCTTTCGAGTAAGTGTGTTTGCCCAAAGGCCGCTTGGTTCGCTTTCCTCGTTTGCGTGCCTTTCGTCTGACTTTCTTTCTTCTTTCTCTCCTTCCGCATCCGCAGGAGTTGGAGGGGCAGGCGGGCGAGAGGTTCACCAACATTGCTGAGCTGAGCTCGGACCTCGACTGGTACCGAGCGCAGTACGACGCCCTGGACGCGATGGTGGAGGCCCTGTGGACGGACAACGGCTGGCTCGAGTACAACCTCCTCCGCGTGGAGGAGGAGCGTGACTCCCAGCGGGCCGCGGCGGCGCAGAGGACCAGGGAGGCTGATGGGTTGAAGGTCGCGCTGACGGCGGCGAATAAGGAGCTGCGGAAGGCGCGCGCGACGCACGCCGAGGTCCTGGCTGTGTTGGCGCAGAAGGAGACAGCCCTCACCGAGGCGCAGGCCCAACTCCAGCAGGATCGCGCCACCCTCGAGGGAGCGAGGTCTTGGCAGACCCAGGCCGAGCAGACGACCCAGGAGGTTGAGAAGCTGGGCACTGCTCTGCAGGAGAAGACCGAGGTGCTCACCGTGGTGGAGGGCCAGCTTTAGCAGGAACGTGCCACATGCGTAGAGGCGCTGACCCAGCTTTAGCAGGAGCGTGCCGCGCTCGAGGATGCCCGGTCCGCCTTACAACGCGAGAGGAGGCACAGTCCCAGCTCCAACAGGAGCGTGCCGCTGAGAGCCATGTGTGGTTCGAGGACCGGTGGATGGTCGCTTCCTGGTGTGATGAGTGATTGACAACGTGGTGTGGACTGATTCTTGGCTAAGTATTGCAGGTGCAAGTTGCGGCTTGACTGGTGTTGGTGCAGGTGAAGAACAAGCGCGAAAGGTCGTTGCCGGTAAGGCCTCCAGGTGTGGAGAAGACAAGTAGGCTTGGTTCGAGGGACCCGGTGGCCAGCGGGGTCAAGTGCGGGCCGCATGGTGGCAAGAACAGCAAGATGAAGTCATGGACGGTTTCTTGGTTGAGCCTCAAAATCAAGGTCGAGCCGGGACTACGTGGGAGCCGAGTCATGAGTGGTGATTAGCGGAGGCTACACCGAGTTTGCGGGGTTTCCAGTGGTTCACCAGAAAACCACTGGGTTCCTTGGTTGATCCACAAAGCCAAGACTGAAGAACTGAAGACGGAGGTGCAGCAGCATCGGACCGGTCTGACCGGTGGGTCGGACCGGTCTGACCGGTGGGTACCGGTCTGACCAGTGTGCGACGACGCAGTCTGAAATCTTCGAAGCGGAGGACACGCGTCGGGATCGCAAGGCTTGCGTCGAGGCTAAGCAAGTTTGCGGTCGCTGGGCATCCGTCCGATGGTGCGAAGACAAAGACTTCCAAATTTGCCCTTGAGGGGCATGTATCCCTAGTTAGCTAGTAAGGGTATTTTAGTCTTTCGATTGCCTCCATATAACCCAAGGGGTGAGAGGATGGCTGCCATCTCTTGGAACCCTAGCTCATTTGGTTTTCCTATTTTCCTTAGGATTTTTATAGGACTAGCTTGAGAACTTCATGGTGAGATCTTGTGAGAGGGAAGGATGATCGGGCGGCAAGCTAGACCTTGTATGAACCTCTTTGGTATGTATAGATGATTCGGCGTGGTTCCTCAAGGCTTGGATGTGTCTTTCCCGTTTCTCCTTTTTGGTGATTTTCGGAGGCTTTTCTTGGCGAATTTCTTTTGGCGGTTTTGAGAGCTTTCTCTTTGGGATTTGGTGGGGGATGTATGCATGAACCCCTTGTGGTTTTTTCCCTTTGATTCCCCTCCCAAATCCGTGAGCAAAGGGGCTCAATTTTGGGGTTTTCGTGGTTCTAGGGTTCGTAGTGTTCTTGGCGGAAATCCTTCGATTCCTCTTGATTCAACGAGTTTTGGTGGACCAAATCTTGGCTATGGAGTGCCCATGAGGTGTTCCTACTATCCCCAAAGTCTTGTGCGAATCTGTGGAGCGAATCGGGAGATCGGGAGTTGGATTTGGGGGAGTTGACCCGTGGGCGCTGTTCATCCCGAGCTGCCCAGGTGTGGCCGGTCTGACCGGTGCTCTTGACCGGTCTGACCGGTGCGAGACCCTGGTGGGTTTTGTCTCGGGGAAGTGCTGTGTTCGTGTGGTTTTGTCCCGTGGTCCTGCTGTCCAGTTCTTGGCCCGTTTGGAGTTGTCTTGCTAGGCTTTGTGAGGGGTTTTCCTTCTTGGCAGGTTGTTCTTTGGTGGTGGTTTTTGTTCCAGGGCATAGAGGAGTCACTGAAGATTCCTGGAACTTTGCTGTGCATCTGCTGTTCGCCACCGGCCTGACCGGCAGAGTCCACCGGTCTGACCGGTGCCATCGGTCTGACCGGCAGGAGCCATCGGTCTGACTGGTGTGGCACAGACAGCAGGCTGCTCAGTTTTCCGCTGTGCGTTTGGGGTGTTTGGTTCGGTTGGTTGAGTTGTTGGTTCCTTGGACCTGTAGCACTCCAGTGGCTACGTGGTCTTGGCCAACTTGGGTAGTTGAGTCGGAGACGTGTGTTGGAAGCCGTGTTCATCTTGTTGGAGTCTCTATCTCCTTCGAGAAGAATTTTTATCGGCTCCCATTCACTCCCCCCTCTCTGGTTCGCCGTTTCGGTCCTTCAAGTGGTATCAAAGCCGGTTACGGATCTTTGGATTCTAACCAGTCTAAGATCCAAGGATGGCGTACCAGGAACGGGGTTCGGGTCCTCCGCACTTCGATGGCAAAAACTACCAGATGTGGCAGAGGTGGATGGCTGCGTTCCTTCGCGGTAAGGGTCAGATCCTTTGGGACGTTACGGTGAACACAACTTATGTTCATCCGATTAACTTCCTTGCTCCAGGATCGAGGGATATGTTCAACGCCAACAACAAGGCGGTCGACTACTTGTTTCGTGCTCTGTGTCAGTCCGAATTCGATCGGGTTCAGACAGAGGACTTAGCTTGTAGGATTTGGGAGCAGTTGAAGGATGCACATGCTGGGAATGCTCAGGTTCAGGCTCGGATGTACGTGACTTACCGGAGAGAGTACGAGAACTTCACTCATCTCCCCGGCGAGTCCGTCGATGCCCTTTTCCAGCGGTTTACGGTCGTTGTGAACAACATGAGAGCCAATGTGGCCGTGCTCCCATACGATGATCATGATAGAGCCGTGAAGCTCTTGCACTCGTTGGATCGTACCGTATGGGACTGGAAGGTCGAGGCTATCCTTGAGTCTAAGAAGTATGACACCTTGACCGTGAACGAGCTGTTCTCGAAGCTCAAGTCGGCTGAGTTGGACCGTGGTATGACAGCCAAGATCGAGAGCCCGACTGATTCTCATAGTCTATCGCTAACGCATCCTCCAAGATGTACTCTCTGTCTTCTTTGATGTCTTTGCCAGACGAGGAGTTCAACATGCTTGGAGAGGACGAGCTGGCGTTGCTGACCAGGCGGTTCGAGAGGTTGCACGAGAACCGGGTGAACACAAGGAGGACAGCACGGACGTGCTTTCAGTGTGGCAAGCCGGGACACTTCGTCGCCGACTGCCCTGAGAAGACGGAGAACAAGGACGGCTACAAGGACGGCTACAGGCACCGGTCGAGCAAGGACGGCAAGTACCGATCAAGGCGCGATCACAAGCACAAGAACAAGCACAAGGACGAGCGACGGTCGAGGAAGAAGGACGGCCGCGGCAGGAAGGCCCGAGCGATGGTCGGAGCGAGCGACGTCGACTCCAGCTCCGCTTACTCTTCCTCGAGCTCGAGTAGCAGTGAAGACGAAGGTGATCGGTGCAAGAACAAGAAGTCATTCAAGAACTTGAGCGGGCGGAGTTGCTTCGACGAGATGGCTTCTGCGGCATGGCTCGTAGCTCCGGCAGCAAAAAGAGTTACCAGAGCGACTCGGACTCCGACACCGAGGATGAGGTACGTGACGAGCTTCCCTTCTTGCGTGAGGAGAACGAGCGTCTTGGCAAGTTGCTTGATAATCGTGATGACATGCTTAGAGAGGCCAAGAAGATGAGGAAAGAGCTCAGGAGCCTCAGCTTGGTATCATGATAGCGGCTTTCAAACGCCATGATGGTCAGGCACTTGGGGCTGACAAGCTTGGAGAGAACAGTGGTGAGGGAGTTGAGATAGTTGGAGAGATCCCTATCCCACCACTAAACAGACACAAGAACAAGTTTGAGCCTAAGCCTAACCATCTCAGAAACAAACTTGACACTACTCCAGATCCACCCATATTCCCTCACCCAACAAATGATTTCCAAAAACCGGTGAAGTTTGTGAGCCCAAAGGGAAGTGAGGAAGGAGAGAAGAAGGGTGAGAAGCCGAGTGAGCAGCCACAACCCAAGCATAAGCCTAAGCCACAGCCCATGAAGTTCCATTGTGGGTATTGTGGGAGAGATGGTCACAAGGGCGAGTTTTGCTTCAAAAGGAAGCGTGAGGAGAGAATGGCTAGAGAGTGGGCTAACAAGGACAGGTACCACCCCTCTAATGGTGTACCTGAGCCTCGTATGCAGATGCGCAGGGCCAAGGTGATTGTGAGGACGGTTCCGGCTTGGGGAGACCGGAAGGTAGCAGGTGGTGCTGCTGGCCGAGCTACACCGGTCAGATCGGTGCGCTACACCAGTCAGACCGGTGCAGGTCTGGACAGACAGCGGTCTAGTTTTCGTGCTCGTGAGGATGCTCGGTTTGGTTCTGGTGGTCGTGGTTCTGGTGGTTGGTTTGGAAAGTTTACAGGTGGTCAGTTTGCTAGGCGTTCTCCACCTCGTGCTCAATACAAGGGTGGGAGGAGTCATAGCTTTGAGATGGAGAGGAGGAACGGTCCACGGTCTTCTTTTCGTGGCTTTCGTTCTCCTCCAGCTAGAGAGGGTTGGTTCCCTCGTAGTGGTTACCGTGGTGGTGTTCGTGGTGGTAGCTTTGATAGGCGTGATGATTTGGTTTGTGCTAACCCCACTTTGGAGCAAATGGCTCGACACTGGTTTTACTCGTTTGGTACTAACCCCAGTGCTGAGTCGTTTGTTCACTCACGTGCTCGCTTTTGAATTTCAGGTGGGAGACTTGAGGAACGTTTGGTTGATTGACTCCGGTTGCTCGAGGCATATGACCGGAGACAAGGGGTGGTTCTCAAGTCTCGTCCCGGTGGTGTCCAAGACATACATCACCTTTGGGGACAATGGGCGAGGGCGTGTGCTATCAGAAGGTGAGATCAAGGTAAGTGACTAGGTCACTCTCAGGCGTGTTGCTCTTGTTCAATCGCTGGGGTTCAATTTGCTTTCCGTGTCCCAGCTTTTGGATGAGGGCTTTGAGGTGTTGTTTCGGCCTAGTGGTTCTCGTATTTTGGATTCTCGAGGGGACCTAGTTTGCATGGTCATTCCCGAGGGCCAAGTGTTTCGAGCTGATTTTTCTCAGTCTTCTGGTGTGGAGCGTTGCTTTTTGGCTGGTTCTTCGAGTGAGTTGTGGAAGTGGCATAGGAAGTTGGGTCACTTGAGCTTTGACCTTTTGTCACTCTTGAGTAAACTCAATTTGGTCCGAGGATTGCCACGGTTGAGGTTTGAGAAAGAGTTGGTTTGTGCGCCGTGTAGGCATGCCAAGATGGTAGCCTCTTCTCACCCGCCTCTCACCGATGTGATGACTTAGCGTCCATGCGAGCTGCTCCATATGGACCTTGTTGGCCCAGCTCGTGTGCGATCTGCGGGTGAGAAGTGGTATGTTCTTGTTGTGGTGGACGACTACTCTCGGTATGCGTGGGTGTTCTTTCTTGAGGAGAAAGGGGAGACATTTGGTTTTGTTCGAGATCTTGTCTTGAGGTTGAGAAACGAGAGGCACGGAGATGCCATACGAGCGATCCGCAGTGACAATGGCTCGGAATTCTAAAACTCTCATTTCGAAACTTTTTGCCATGACTTGGGTCTTGAACACCAGTTTTCAAGTCCGTATACGCCTCCCCAGAATGGCGTGGTGGAAAGGAAAAACAGGACCTTGTGCGAGATGGCTCGGACGATGCTCGACGAGTATGGGACTCCGAGAAAGTTCTGGGCTGAGGCGGTCAATACTCCGTGCTATGTGTCGAACAGGATCTACCTCAGGGTTCACAAGAAGAAAACCTGTTACGAGTTGATGCACGGCCGCACACCCAAGGTGAGTCACTTCCATATCTTTGGTTGTAAATGCTTCATTCTGAAGAAAGGGAAGAAGTTGGACAAGTTCGAGGCTAGGTCTGTCGATGGCATTTTCTTTGGTTACGCATCTCATTCTAGAGCATTTCGTGTGCTCAATCTTGAAACTAACCAAATCGTGGAGACTTGCGAGGTAACCTTCGACGAGACACAGCCACGTAGTCAGCTTGTTTTTGAGTGTGCAGGTGACGACAAACTTGGCGAGGAGATCTTTCAGGAGGAGGAGCATGAACATGGAGATGATGAAGATGGCGGTGTTGTGCCCGCGGCTGAACATGTACCTACTACTTCGACAACGATCGAGAACGGGCCCTCTCCCACACCTACAACGACAAACCCAGATCAAGGCGAAGCTGCTGTTGAGGGGGAGGTAGCATCAAGGCGAGAACCTCCCCGGTGAGTGCAAGTGGATCACCCAGCTTCGAGAATCATCGGTGACATGAATGAACGTACTACACGGTCGAGGGTTCGGAACAATTCTCATTTCGTTCATGCTGCTTTTGTTGCCACCTTTGAGCCCAAGGACATTGGACACGCGCTATCTGATCACAATTGGGTTAACTCGATGCTTGAGGAGTTGGAGAATTTTGAGAGGAACCAAGTTTGGGAATTGGTTGACCCTTCCCCAGGGTGTAAGCCGATTGGGACAAAATGGGTGTGGAAGAACAAAGAGGGAGAGAAAGGAGAAGTGGTGAGGAACAAGTCAAGACTTGTTGCTTAGGGGTACTCACAGAAAGAAGGGATCGACTACGAGGAGACCTTTGCTCCCGTAGCTCGTTTGGAGGCGATCAGGATCCTTCTAGCCTTTTCCGTGGCTAAAGGATTCAAGTTGTACCAGATGGATGTCAAGAGTGCTTTCCTAAATGGTGTTTTGGAGGAAGTAGTGTATGTGAGGCAACCACCGGGGTTTGAGAGTGAGAAGTACCCCCACCGGGTGTACAAGTTGAGAAAGGCGCTATCTGGGCTGAAGCAGGCGCCTAGAGCTTGGTACGGTAGGTTGAGGGGGTTCCTGTTTGAGAGAGGGTTTGAGATGGGGAAGGTCGATCAGACCTTGTTTCTCCTCAGGCAGGGCAGAGATACCCTGATTGTGCAGGTATGCGTGGATGATATTGTCTTTGGTGGCTCGTCTAACTCTCTTGTTGCAAGGTTTGCAGAAGACATGAGCAGGGAATTTGAGATGAGCATGATGGGCGAGTTGCAGTTCTTCCTCGGGCTACAAATCAAGCAATCAAAGGAAGGAACATTTGTGCACCAAGCTAAGTACACCAAGGACATTGTGAGAAAGTTCAAGATGGAGGACTCCAAGGCCATGGCGACGCCTATGAGTACAACTACAGCTCTTGATGCGGACGAGGAAGGTGAACACGTGGACTAGAAGGAGTACCGGAGCATGATCGGGTCAGTCCTCTACTTGACGGCGACGAGGCCGGACATCCAATTCTCGGTATGTCTGTGCCCTCGTTTTCAAGCGTCTTCGAGGACTTCGCATCGGCAAGCAGTCAAGCGCATATTCAGGTATTTGCGACATACTCCCGACTTCGGCCTTTGGTACTCCGCGTCTTCTTCTTTGGCTCTTCATGGATTTTCCGACGCGGATTTTGCCGGGTGTCGGTTGGATAGGAAGTCCAATTCTGGGACTTGCCAGTTCTTGGGTTCTTCTTTGGTGTCTTGGTCTTCCCGCAAACAGTCGAGTGTTGCTCAATCCACTACCGAGGCAGAGTATGTGGCCGCAGCTAGTTGTTGCTCTCAGCTCCTTTGGATCACATACACCATGAGTGACTTTGGTGAGGAGTATACCCATGTCCCACTTCAATGTGACAGCACCAGTGCCATAAGCATTGCAAAGAACCCAGTGCTCCATTCCAAAACCAAGCACATAGAAGTGAGGTATCATTTCCTGAGAGACAATGTAGAGAAAGGGAAGATAGCCTTGATCCATGTACCTACACATGACCAACTAGCCGATATTTTCACCAAACCCCTAGATCAAGCAACTTTCACTCATTTGCGGGGGGAGCTTGGTGTGTGTTTGATTTCTTGAGTTGGCGTGTGGGAGCTCCTTTGTAGCATATGTATAGCTTTCCTTTGTGCATTTCTTGCATTTGCATTGCATTTGTATCATGATGTATAGTCATCTTTGTATGATAGCTTGCATGCATTTTGTTTAACATGCATTGTGTAGGAAAGCTTCTCCTATATACATTGTTCACCATGGTATGCTATATATGATCTTGTGGGCTAGTTTAGTATGATTTGGCTTAGTGTGGCTTAGCTCTTGATGATCTTGATTTATATCCATGGTTGATGGCTACGTTTTTCAAAAAACCTCATATGTATGCTCTCTTGTGAGTAAATGCCTTTATATGATCTTGACATGTTTTTGTGGCTTGGCTATGCTTAATTTGTGGTTGGATAACTTATTTTGATCATACGGGGCCAAAGGCTCATTTGCCATCATGAATGTTTAGCCCCCATGCTTCATCTTGTGGAGGGGCATAAGTTCCTTTTTGTCGCAAAGACATTTCATGTACCAAATATGAATCTGAAAATGAATTGTAAATTACTTGGAAAATGTGCTCCCATGTCATATGTGCTTATTTTTTTATAGCTTTGGATGCTAAACCGTTGCATGTTGCTTACCAATGAGAAGTCTCATACATAGAAGTAAGCACATGGCTCGGTATGCTTTGACATGACATGAGGTGCTTCTGGGTGTTTATGATGGTCTTATCCTTAGAATGGTTGTCCTAGCATGAAGTTTGTGTGGCTTTGCCATTTTGATATGTTTTGATCATGTTTAGGACTTTGCTCAGGAGAGGGATTTTTTTGTAAAAATGTTCAATTCTATCTTAGCTTCATCCATTGGTTGTGAAACTTGGTGATCTTGTAGTTTTTGTCCATACGAAGCTATCGAGTATCTAACTTGCTCATTTGGAGGTGTGTAGCATGCTATGTTGAATTTTGTCTATTTGAGAAGCTCTAGGTTGAAATTTTCCTAATTTTGGCTTGATTCATGCATTGTCAACAAGGGAGAGAAGTTTGAGCGTGTTTTGGTCTACTGAATGCATTTGGAGGGTTTTTAGGTGGTTTCGAGCCATTTTTGGGCTCTGTTGTGCACCGGTCTGACCGGTTGAGGTCACCGGTCTGACCGGTCAGAGTGCTGGTTCTGTTCATATGTTGGGCACCGGTCTGACCGGTGGTGTTGGCCGGTCTGACCGGTCAGAGCTGAGCTAATGTAGCTGCTCTGTTTCGTCAAGTAGTTTGCATGCATTCGTCCAGGGGGAGTTGCATTGGTTCAGGGGAAGCTTGCATGTGTGCAGGGGAGCCCTTTGTGGTTTTCGAGCTTTGGATTGGTGGTTTGTGCTCTTTGCTTGAGCATGTTTTGTCTCGGATGTGTCGAGCCGTTGCCCTTGCCTAAGGGGTCCGAGACTTGTCTTCTTCAAGTGATCTTGCTCTTTGCCTTTTCTTTGGCTTTCGATCACTTGTTTGGAGTTTCTTTTAGTCGTTTCTTTTCTTTTTATTTTCTCTTGGTTACCAAAACGTGTGTGTTGTCAATGCACTCATCAAGGGGGAGATTGAGAGCCATGTGTGGTTCGAGGACCGGTGGATGGTCGGTTCCTGGTGTGATGAGTGATTGACAACGTGGTGTGGACTGATTCTTGGCTAAGTATTGCAGGTGCAGGTTGCGGCTTTACTTGTGTTGGTGCAGGTGAAGAACAAGCGCGAAAGGTCGTTGCCGGTGAGGCCTCCAGGTGTGGAGAAGACAAGTAGGCTTGGTTCGAGGGACCCGGTGGCCAGCGGGGTCAAGTGCGGGCCGCATGGTGGCAAGAACAGCAAGATGAAGTCATGGACGGTTTCTTGGTTGAGCCTCAAAACCAAGGTCGAGCCGGGACTACGTGGGAGCTGAGTCATGAGTGGTGATTGGCGGAGGCTACACCGAGTTCGCGGGGTTTCCGGTGGTTCACCAGAAAACCACTGGGTTCCTTGGTTCATCCTCAAAGCCAAGACTGAAGAACCGAAGACGGAGGTGCAGCAGCATCAGACCGGTCTGACCGGTGGGTCTGACCGGTCTGACCGGTGGGTACCGGTCTGACCGGTGAGGAGCACCGGTCTGACCAGTGAGCGACGACGCAGTCCGGAATCTTCGAAGCGGAGGACACGCGTCGGGATCGCAAGGCTTGCGTCGAGCCTAAGCAAGTTTGCGGTCGCTGGGCATCCGTCCGATGGTGCGAAGACAAAGACTTCCAAATTTGCCCTTGAGGGGCATGTATCCCTAGTTAGCTAGTAAGGGTATTTTAGTCTTTCGATTGCCTCCATATAACCCAAGGGGTGAGAGGATGGCAGCCATCTCTTGGAACCCTAGCTCATTTGGTTTTCCTATTTTCCCTTCCTATTTTCCTTAGGATTTTCGTAGGACTAGCTTGAGAGCTTCATGGTGAGATCTTGTGAGAGGGAAGGATGATCGGGCGGCAAGCTAGACCTTGTATGAACCTCTTTGGTATGTATAGATGATTCGGCGTGGTTCCTCAAGGCTTGGATGTGTCTTTCCCGTTTCTCCTTTTTGGTGATTTTCGGAGGCTTTTCTTGGCGAATTTCTTATGGCGGTTTTGAGACCTTTCTCTTTGGGATTTGGTGGGGGATGTATGCATGAACCCCTCGTGGTTCTTTTCCCTTTGATTCCCCTCCCAAATCCGTGAGCAAAGGGGCTTAATTTTGGGGTTTTCGTGGTTCTAGGGTTCGTAGTGTTCTTGGCGGAAATCCTTCGATTCCTCTTGATTCAACGAGTTTTGGTGGACCAAATCTTGGCTATGGAGTGCCCATGAGGTGTTCCTACTATCCCCAAAGTCTTGTGCGAATCCGTGGAGCGAATCGGGAGATCGGGAGTTGGATTTGGGGGAGTTGACCTGTGGGCGCTGTTCATCCCGAGCTGCCCAGGCGTGACCGGTCTGACCGGTGCTCTTGACCGGTCTGACCGGAGCGAGCCCCTGGTGGGTTTTGTCTCAGGGAACTGCTGTGTTCGTGTGGTTTTGTCCCGTGGTCCTGCTGTCCAGTTCTTGGCCCGTTTGGAGTTGTCTTGCTAGGCTTTGTGAGGGGTTTTCCTTCTTGGCAGGTTGTTCTTTGGTGGTGGTTTTTGTTCCAGGGCCTAGAGGAGTCACTGAGGCTTCCTGGAACTTTGCTGTGCATCTGCTGTTCACCACCGGCCTGACCGGTAGAGTCCACCGGTCTGACCGGTGCCATCGGTCTGACCGGCAGGAGCCATCGGTCTGACCGGTGTGGCACAGACAGCAGACTGCTCCGTTTTCCGCTGTGCGTTTGGTGTGTTTGGTTCGGTTGGTAGAGTTGTTGGTTCCTAGGACCAGTAGCACTGCAGTGGCTACGTGGTCTTGGCCAACTTGGGTAGTTGAGTCGGAGACGTGTGTTGGAAGCCGTGTTCATCTTGTTGGAGTCTCTATCTCCTTCGAGAAGAATTTTTATCGGCTCCCATTCACTCCCCCCTCTCTGGTTCGCCGTTTCGGTCCTTCAGCCGCACTCGCGGAGGCCAGGACCGCGCTCCAGCTTCGAGAGGCGGAAGCCGAGCGGCTTATCGGGGCCCTGGTTCAGGAGAGCGTCACCGTCGAGGCCCTGAGGTCCGCCGTCGATTCTGCAGCTATGGCAAGAGACTGGAGCCGCGCGTACGGAGCTCGAGATGGAGAGGAAGCAGGTCGAGGGTAAGTTGCGGCCCCCGAGCCCTTATTTATCGTTCAGGCTCGTCGAGATTCGCTCTCGACTCACCTTTTCTCATCCTAGGACTACGAAAGGCTCTAGGGGAGTCAGCGACGCAGGCGGAAGCGCTCCAGGCGGCCTACATCTCGTCGCAGTAGGAATTCGCGACCTTGGAGCGGGCGGCCCTCGAAGCGTGTCAAAGCATCGACGAGGGTACCGGCTTGTCAGGGAGCTCGCTGGCGAGTCGCCTTCGGGCTCTGAGCGGCCGCGTCGTCGAGCGCATGAAGGGCGCTCTCCGTTTCGGTGTTCAGAAGACCCTCGGCGTGGTGTCAACGCACTATATCGTCGACTTCGCAGCGCTGGCCACGGGGTACGTCGTCGCGGATGGCCTCGACGATGATGGAGTGCAGGACGCCCTGGAGCAGGCTGATGCTGCCGCCGTCGATCTCGCTGACGTGTTCGAGGAGGACCTCTTCCCGAACGCTGCTCCTGTGGGTCCCCTCGAGCCCTGAAAGTAGCTGGGCGCCGAAGCCCTTAGGTTGTGGTCGAGATTCGAGCCAGGTGGCTCATGTAATTAAACAAGCCATCTTTTGAAGTTTGTGACTTAAAGTGTGGCTCGTTTTATGTATGCTGTTGAGTCTTTCCCCATCGCCTAGGCAGATTTCAGCTGGGATCGATCGTTTTCGCGAGTAACTCGAAGGTGAAGTGGTGAGAGAGAGGCCATATCCTGCTGGAGGCGTGGACCGTCCCCGGCTCGTCCAGCTTTACCTTTTAGCTACTCGCGCCCTGCCTTTGTCTGCCTAAGCTTTCGAGGCGCGAGACGCTTAGCATTTTCAGAAAAAAGGTTCTTTGCGAAAAAATGGGACCGTTTAGGGGGGGGTTGCCCTCCCATAGTGGCCCCCGAGGGGGACTTGGTTTTCAGAGGAAAGCCGAGTCTCTCTTGTCTTTATTCACAACCTTAACGTATATACAACCGACTCAGGTGTCGGATATGCACAAAATGACTTAGAACTTAAGGGTAGAAGTGATGTAGCTGTTGGATATTCCAAGCGTTGGCGAAGACTTCGCTCTTCTCGTTCGCAAGCTTGTACGTGCCGGGCTTGAGCTTCCGGCCAAACTGGTTGAGCTTGTTGAAGATCCTTGGTTTTAAGCCTTGTAAAATCATGCCGTTGGCACGCTCTACTTGGCCATTAGTCTGTGGGTGTGCCACGGCAGACCAATCCACGCGGATGTGGTAGCTGTCGCAGAACTCTAAGAACTTCTTGCCGGTGAATTGGGTGCCGTTGTCCGTTATGATGGAGTTGGGTACCCCGAAGCGGTGCACGATGTCCGTGAAGAACAACACTGCCTGCTCGGACCTGAGGCTGCTGATGGGGCAGACCTCGATCCACTTTGAGAACTTGTCGATGGCCACCAGTATGTGGGTGAAGCCCCCGGGCGCCTTTCGCAAGGGCCCGACCATGTCCAGTCCCCATACGGCGAACGACCATGTGATGGGGATGGTTTGCAGCGTGTGAGCCGGGAGGTGGGTCTTCCGCGCGTAGTACTGGCATCCTTCGCAGGTGCGTACTACCTCGTTGGCGTCGGTGACCGCCGTCGGCCAATAGAAACGCTGGCGGAACGCTTTGCCCTCGAGGGTACGCGGGGCGGCATGGTGACCGCATTCGCCCGCGTGGACGTCCTGGATCAACTCTCGTCCCTCGGGGATGGAAATGCAACGCTGCATGATCCCCGAGGCGCTGCGCTTGTAGAGCTCGCCGTCGATGACGACGAAGGACTTGGCCTTCCTGGCGATACGCCTTGCCTCGGTTCGGTCCGGGGGGAGTTCGCCTCGATCCAACCAGGCGAGGTACTCGTCGCGCCAGTCCCGCGGAGGGGGCGGGAGGTTGTCGATCTCCATTGCCTCGGCCTTGTCCGCCTGGGACCCTTCGAGGTTCGAGTTCTCGAGTTCCTCGTTCGAGGGGTCCTCGTCCATGGGCTCGGCGCCCGTGGCCTTCGGGGGGCCAGCCCCCGAGGCTTTTCCGGAAGCTTCAGCAGATTTGTCGAGATCGATGGAGGGCTTGGCGAGGTCGCGGGAGAAAACGTTTGGGGGAACGGTGATCCGCCCCGAAGCAATCTTGGCCAGCTCGTCCGCCTCTTCGTTGTACTTGCGCGCGATGTGGTTGAGCTCGAAGCCAAAGAACTTGTCTTCAAGTTTACGCACTGCGGCGCAGTACGCCTCCATCTTCTCGTCGTGGCAGCTCGCGTTCTTCATCACCTGGTTGATGACCAGCTGAGAATCTCCCCGGATGTCAAGGTGCTTGATGCTGAGCTCGATGGCGATGCGGAGGCCGCTGAGGAGGGCCTCGTACTCCGCCATGTTGTTTGACGCAGGGAAATGCAAGCGCACCAAGTACCGCATGTGCTCCCCGAGGGGTGAAACAAAGAGCAGGCCCGCGCCTGCGCCCGTTTTCATCACTGAACTGTCGAAGTACATGGTCCAGCACTCGGCTTGAATCTGAGGGGTGGGCAGCTGAATGTCGGTCCACTCAGCCACAAAGTCCGCCAAGACCTACGATTTGATCACCTTTCGTGGTGCGTAGGTGAGTGCCTCACCCATGAGCTCCACGGACCACTTTGCTATCCTACCTGAGACGTCCTGGTTGTGGACAATCTCCCCCAAAGGGAAAGAGGACACCACGGTGACAGGATGGGCCTCGAAGTAGTGCCGCATCTTGCGCCGTGCGAGCACCACCGCGTAGAGCAGCTTCTGGATCTGGGGGTATCGTGTCTTGGTATCCGACAACACCTCGCTGATGTAGTAGACCGGCCTCTGGACTGGCAGGGTGTGGCCTTCTTCCGTCCTTTCTACCACGATGACCGCGCTGACCACTTGGGTTGTGGCGGCAACATAGAGATACAACGGCTCGCCTTCCTGGGGCGGGGTCAGAATCGGAGCATGGGTGAGTGTCACCTTTAGCTTGTCGAGGGCCTCTTGGGCCTCGGTGGTCCATGAAAAGCGGTCACTTTTCCGCAGCAGTCGGTACAGGGGCAACCCCTTTTCGCCGAGGCGTGAGATGAATCGGCTCAGAGCTGCAAGGCAGCCCAGGACCCTTTGTACCCCCTTCAGGTCGCGTATCGGCCCCATCCGTTCGAGGGCCGACACCTTCTCCGGGTTGGGCTCTATGCCTCGCTGGGAGACAATGTAGCCTAAAAGCATGCCGCGCGGCACCCCGAAGACGCATTTTTCAGGATTTAACTTAACCCCGTTTGCCCGAAGGCACTCGAACGCAATGCGCAAATCGTTCACCAGGTCGCCCGCCATTCTGGATTTAACTACGATGTCGTCGACGTATGCCTCAACGGTCCGCCCGATGTGATCCCCGAAGACGTGGAGCATACATGCTGGTATGTTGCCCCGGTGTTTCGGAGACCGAACGGCGTCGTCACGTAGCAAAACATCCCGAACGGTGTGATAAAGGAGGTCGCGAGCTGGTCGAACTCCTTCATCTTGATCTGGTGGTAACCGGAGTACGCATCAAGGAAACATAGTAACTCACACCCCGCGGTGGAATCAACTATTTGGTCAATCCGTGGCAAAGGAAAAGGAACTTTAGGACATGCTTTATTCAAACCGGTATAGTCAATGCATATCTGCCACTTCCCATTCTTTTTCTTAACTAGTACAGGATTAGCGAGCCACACTGGATGAAACACTTCCTTGATGAACCCGGCCTCTAAGAGCTTTCGCAGCTCTTCTCCAATCGCCCGGCGTTTCTCCTCGTCAAATCGTCGCAAACGCTGAGAGACCGGCTTGGAGTTGGGCAGGATATCAAGTGAGTGCTCAGCGACTTCCCTCGGAATGCCCGGCATGTTCGCGAGACTCCACACAAAGATGTCAGCATTGGCGCGGAGAAAGTTGACGAGCACCACTTCCTATTTCAGGTCGAGGGTGGAGCTGACCCTCAATGTCTTGCCTTCGGGGGCGCTGGGGTCGAGGGGCACGGCCTTGGTGTGCTCCGCGACCTCGAAGCTGCCGGCGTGCTTGTTGGTGGAGTCGAGGGCCTCGTTGGCCAGCTTCTCCAAGTCCACCACGAGGGCCTCGTCATGCGCGAGCGCCTCAGCGCACTCGACGCACTCGACGTCACACTCGAACGTGTATTCGAATGAAGGTCCCACCGTGATGACGCCTTTGGGCCCCGACATCTTGAGCTTTAGGTAAGTGTAGTTCGGGATCGCCATGAACTTGGCGTAGCAGGGCCGGCCAAGGATGGCGTGGTACGCTCCCTGAAACCCCACCACCTCGAAGGTGAGGACTTCCTTGCGGAAGTTGCTCGGTGTGCCGAAGCAGACGGGCAGGTCGATCTGCCCGAGAGGCTGGACTCGCTTGCCCGGCGCAACGCCGTGAAACGGCAACTTGCTGGGCCGCAGCTTGTCCAAGCCGATCCCCATGAGCTCCAAGGTGGAGGAGTACATGATGTTGAGGCTGCTGCCTCCGTCCA
The DNA here is from genome assembly GCA_036936925.1 of Cenchrus fungigraminus. Classification (NCBI taxonomy): domain Eukaryota; kingdom Viridiplantae; phylum Streptophyta; class Magnoliopsida; order Poales; family Poaceae; genus Cenchrus; species Cenchrus fungigraminus. The sequence continues at coordinate 114,836,672 of CM072773.1, read as the reverse complement.
TCAACACCTTGCAAAACCGCGTGTTGCCGATGATTGGGTCGACAACAAGCGGGTACTGTCCCGGATTGGGGATGTGATCCGGGTAGTCTTCACGGCCGAAGGAGATCGTCTCCTCCGACCAGTCGAGGTATGACGGCACGGCCGGGTGAACGGAGTAGACCTCTCGACGTTCACGCCTGCGCTGCCACGACGTCATATCGACCGTGGGCCCCTCGAAGATGAAGAACACGTTCTCCACCTCCGGGAAGCCGTCTTTGCCCCCGTCGCCCGCATCCTTCTGGGCGTTGTCCTCCTTTGCTGTGACGCGGCTATAGTATTTCTTGAGCATGTCGCACTGCTCAAGGGTGTGAGCGACAGGGGTCTTGTGGTACGGGCAGGGCTTCTTCAGCATGTCGTCGAAGACACTGCCTCGAGGGGGACCTCGAGCCACCTTGTTGGCGGCGTCGATCGCGTTGACCTCCTCGGGGCCCTCATCTTGTTCCATGGGCTTCTTGCCCTGGTTCTTCTTACCCTTCTTGCCCTGTTTCTGCTTCTTCGAGGGCTCCTTGGGTTTGCTGCCCTCCGCGGGCGCATCTTCGGCTCGCTTGCCTTTCTTGCCGTCGAAGATCACCCCCACCGCCTCCTCGCCGGAAGCGTAGCTGGTGGCGATATCGAACAGCTCGTTGACGCTGGTGGGAGGGTTCCGCCCCAACTCGCGCACGAGGTCCCGGCAAGTCGTGCCCTCCAAGAAGGCATGCACGACCTCGGACTCGCCGACGCTCGGAAGCTCGGTGCAGCGCTTGGAGAAGCGGCGGATGAAGTCCCTCAAGGACTCGCCAACCTTTCGGGAGCAACCTCGGAGGTTCCAGGAATTCCCGGGGCGCACATACGTGCTCTGGAAGTTGCCCACGAACGTCCTGACCAGGTCATCCCAGTCGTGGATCTGGTTCGCGGGCAGGTGCTCGAGCCACGTCCGCGCGGAGTCTGCCAGGTGCAGCGGCAAGTTGCGGATGATCATGGCGTCGTCGGTGGCGCTGCCCAGCTGACATGCCAGGCGGTAGTCGTTGAGCCACACCCGGGGGTCCGTCTCCCCCGAGTACTTATTCACGGTCGTCGGCTGGCGAAAGCGCGGGGGGATCGAGGCCGTGCGGATCGCCCGGTCGAACACACGCGTGCCCGGCGGCTCCGACGACGGGCTCTTGTCCTCCCGGCTGTTGTATCGCCCGCCGCGCCGTGGGTTGTAGCCGTGTGACGGAGTGGCGTCCTGCCTCTTCTTGTTCAGGATGTTGCGGGCGTCGCCGTCGTTGAGCGCGCCGCGCGTATCCCGAATCCGCTCTTTGGCAGGGGTCATCTGGTTGCCTTCGTGGACGGTAGGCGCCCGGTGCGGAGTGTGGACCGATGCCTCCTGGTCCCGTCCGCCCTCACCAGCCTTCGTGGCAGACTGATGGCGCATGCGGGACGCGGAGCTTTCGGTTTGTTGCACCGCTGCCTGCTCGATGAGGGTCTACGCCTCGCGGCGCAGGTTACGTCCCTCGGGCGTCGATGGCTCGGGCATGGCCCGAATCAAAGTTGCCGCGGCCACGAGCTTCTGGCTGGCCCTTGCCAGATTTGGCATCTCGTCCACGTCGGCATTGGCGTTGATGCGCTCGCGGGCCACGCGACCCGCAGCGCGCGCTCCCTGGGTCGAGGGGCCGGCTCTGTCCCTCTCGAGTGTGGCCTTCAGCTGCCGCAGCTGCTCGCGCTCCGCGTTCAGCTTCGCCTCCAGCTCGCGGAGCTGGGCCATCTGCACGGCACGCGCAGCGTCAGACGGCGGTGGCGTCGCCCCCACCGGCGGGGTGACTGCCACATTGTTGCGGACCGCAGTGTCGCCTGCTCCGCCTCCCTCGCCTTCGCCCTCGCCGAGGATGACGACGAAGCATTCATGAGTGGGATCGTAATCCCCCTCGCTGGAATCGTCGGAGCAGGTGAGGCAGTAAGTTGTTACAGACTGGAACCGCCTGAAAGCGTCGGGGTCCCGTAATCCGGAGTAGTCCCACTCTGGCGCCCTACGCCCGTACCCGTACTCTTCGCCGTCGGTGTCGCGGTAGGACTCGTCGGGCGAGGTGATGACAAGGTTCCGGATGGACATGTAGTGGTGGTCCGGAAGGTCCTCGTACGCAGCCAGGTCGGTGCCGGCCGACGAAGAATATGCCAAGGCGGCGCTGCGCATCCTGTGGGGGTATTGCGGCTACGCAGCCATGGCCCTTTCCGCGGGGCGCGCCGTGGAGTTCGCCGGTGGAAGTGCGCCACCTTGGTCTGCCCCGACAGGTGGGAGCTCGCCGGCTTCGACCCCCTGGGGGGAGCCGGCGTTCGCCGCTTGGCGTCGCGCCGTGCGCGCTCGCCGTGAGCGCTTCCCCGAACGCTTGCGGCGTCGAGGTGGCGGTGGGAACACTGCTTGCATTGGGGCTGCCGACGTCCCGGGTGGCGCCGCCCTGAGCGCGTCTCTGTTGAGGATACGCATGTGGTACTCGTTGCCTGTCGCCTGGTAGTGGATGCTCCCGAACCAGATCTCGAATCCGGCCGGGAACGAGTCGGATTCGCCCCAGGCGGGCCTCTCCGACGTCTGCTCGGTGACGGTCACCATCGAGAGAGCGGGTTGGATGATCACAGCGCACTCCCCTACCTGGCGCGCCAACTGTCGGTGTCCGGATTAGCACCGGCACCAACTAGTGATTTGCGCTGAGATCAGCTCCTCCATGGTCGGTGCTAGCTAAGATGACACGGGGGTTTATCCTGGTTCCGACCACGCGACCGTACGTTCAGCAGATGTGCTTTCGCACTTGTATTAGCTTGCACCGGTGGTGCCTGTAGAGGGGGGCTACAAGCACGGTGGGAGAGGAGGAAATTCCCCCTAGTCCCGACTAAGTGATTGAGGCAGGTGCCAATATGTAGAACAAGATGGCGAGTTGTGCGCGGTGAGCGTGTCGCGTCTTCGTCTTCGCGCAGGGGGCTCTGCCTCTCCCTTTTATAGGCCAAGGGAGGGCAGTTACAACGATGGCAGTTGGCACAGTGGCTGCGTACTAGCAGGTATGGCGCTGGCGGTCTTGTCCTGCACGTCATGGTTCCTGACGCGAGTTGGCGCCCTCCGGCTTTCGCGGGCGGCGCGGCGGTCACTATGACCTGTCCTGCTTTGACTTCGAGGGGCTGCCCCTGCTGAATCGAGGGCCTGACCGCCGGGGGAAGGACCGGAGTTAGTGGTGCGGGACTGTGGCGCGTCACCGGCCTATCCGCACAGTGCTGCTCAGCTCATCGCACAGCGCCGGGGATGGCGGTACAGCGCCCGGGATGGCCGCGCTGCGCCGGAGTTGGCGGAAGGGACGCGGCGCACGCCGCCCATTCGGCAGCGCCGGTCGAGGCGTGCGCCGCACGTCGCCCGTACACCTTTCGAGGGTGCCCCCATACCCTTTCGAGGGTCTCGCCGCAGGGGGAGGACGGGAGCAGGTAGCACAGCGCCGCGGAGTGACGTCGGCCTGTCGGCACAGGGCCAGGCAGGGCTGCACAGTGGCGGGTTAGGTCGTACTGTGGCGGTGTCAGGCGCCCCGGCTGTGTCAGTCGCGCGGTGTGAGGGAAGATTCACCCTTGACTTCGGCGTCCCGCTGTGGGGCTGGGCATTAAATGCCGCTGCCGGGCGGAATGGGGATGGCTGCCCGCTCGAGGGGGCCGAACCCCTCGAGCGAAGCGGAAACCTGCTCGAGGGGCCGAAGCCCTCGAGCGAGGTGGAAGTTCGCTCGAGGGACCGGAGCCCTCGAGCGAGACGGAAATTCACTTGAGGAGCCGGAGCCCTCGAGCGAGGCGGTCGAGCGGGCCTTCTCGGCGCGGCTGCTGCCGGGCCGAAGCAGGCCGTGGGCCCGTGATGTCCTGTGACAGGGGCTCGAGGAACGGTCCTTGGGCGGATTGCGTTTAACGAGGGGGTTACCCCCTTAGTTAGGGGACCCCTAATGACCGTCCCCGACATTCTCCAAGTTGGGAAGGTCCGTATAAAATTGTAGAAGTATGTTCTGGAAATTCTTATATGGCGGATACTTTGCAAGGACAGCAACTTCCGAGGGTTCTCAACGGGAGATACTTCAAGAAATTTTACCCAAGTGTTTGGCAAGATGCTTGATAGCACTATGGCCGATTTATTCAAAAATCGCCCTTAGGACAAAAAATGGCCGGTGAAATCTGTCACATCGACCTTAGAGATATTTTTTAATACGCAAGCTTTACTTAAAAACAGGGGGGCATATGTTCGCACCCAAATTTGGCACAAGGTCGATCAGGCTAGCGCCACCGGTCAGACCGGTGTACCCGGACGGTCTGACCGGTCAGGCTCTGTAGCCGATCCGGCAAAGGCCACACCGGTCTGACCGGTGGGGCTGACCGGTCTGACCGGTGGATCCCGAGTCCGAGTAGAATTGAGGAGTTCTGGTTGTTTTCGAGTTGTAAAGGACTTCCTTGCGGGGCAAGACCTCCCCACCCTATAAATATAAAGGGCCACAGTCGGTTGAGGGCTATCACCCAATCGATCATATCTTTTTACAATTTTTGTCTCTCAAACCCTAGCTTTTCCAACCCCTTTGCTTTCCTTGTTTTGTCTCGACGGCGATCAAGGACGTTCTGAGTGGCCTGCCGATCTCAGAGCAACCCTAGGTGCACCACCTCCGACGGGGTCCCTCCCGAGGCGGTGCTCGTAGGCATTCACCGACGCCCCGACGCCCACCGGTCAGACCGGTGGACTTGACCGGTTAGATCGGTCAAGACAGGAGCTCCGGCGAGTTCAGTTCCTGCTGCAGCGCGGTCTAGCGCTCCCGTGTTATTGACCGAAAAGGCGTCAACAGAGCCCTTCCTCGCCCCCGCCGAGGCCTGCTGCGACGACGACCCCGACGCGGTGCCACCCTTCACCGTGTTCTGGACGGCCCGGTGCCAACGGAAGGTCGCCGCCTTCGCCTTCTCCTCGCGCGACGGGTGGTGGCGCGCGCTCCCGTCGCCGGACTGCTTCATCTGGCGCCGCCACCGGTCGCCGTTCAGCTGCCCGATGCACACCGTCTGGAACCGGCGGCACTATGCGCACGGACGGTTCTACTGGGTGGACTGCCTCACCAACCGGTGGCTCGTGCTCGACACGCGCGCCATGGAGCTCACCCTCTCCAGCATCCCCTCGCCGGCCGGCTACTGGGAGGAGAACGTCGCCGTCGCCGAGGCCCCTGACGGGAACGTCGGCGTGTTCGCGCACGACTTCCACCACCCGGGTGGCAAAGGCGATCTCCACTACTACACTATCGTGCAGGACGCCGATGGGCCGAGGTGGCGGCTGGAGAAGACGATCACTCTGCCATGGACGGCGGCGTACCACCAGCCGTTCTGCCTCCGGGGCACGGCCAACGGGTGCTTGATCCTTGAGGTCAGCGAGGAGAAGCCGGCGTTCATGGCGAGCTACCACGTCAGGGACGCCGAGCTGTTCAAGATCGATGCCAAGAGCTTCCAGCTGGAGAAGATCTGCCAGGCACGGTGCGCCGGTGGCGCCGCCGGGCAGTGTTGCTGGCCCTACTTCGGCTTCCCGCCATCGCTGTCATTGCCCACTGTATGAGCAGCATGGTGATTTTGCTGAACAAAATTATGTTCCAGCTGCTCATAGTCTAGCATATGTATACCAATAATAATAATAATAATATAAGCAACAATTTGTACAGATCAAGTTTGTTCACAATCCCAATGCATACATACAGATACAGCTTACAGGTACAAAGCAAAACAACAATCTCAACATTATTCAGCTGTAAAAAAACCCCACAAGCAGGGGGTATAAACATTACTAACAAGTAACAAGTCACAACTGATAGGTTACAGTCACAGCCATGTCACTTGCTGTTTATTCAGTTCCTTTTGTATACTCCATCCTATTGCCATGCTTGTTACTTTCAGTTTCAGCAGTGCAAATACAGCACACACAGAGGATGGCAGTTTCAAATGCCAAGAACTGCACACAGTGACAGACAGGGACCACCTTGTACTCTTTTGTGGAGTGCACAAATCCAACAAAATATTCAGAGCAAGGAGACCGTGACTAGAGTACTGAATCTGGCAGCCTCAAATGCTTCCTTGTGGGATTCAATACCTCAGCATTGCCTTTTATATCATACGCGCACACTAAGCCATTGCAGGGGCCTGACATGTGCAATCTATTTGAGAACACAAGTTCCACACTTCTGAAATTCATTGTTGCAGGATCAAATGTGTACAAGTGGACTAGGCCATGGTCAAGCACAGTGAAACAAGCAATGGACTGGTGGAAGCGGCAAGCATTGTTGAGGTGACAGTCCACAAAACTAGGTTCTTCAATGCAGTCTCGCCAGAACTTGCATACACTGCGAAGCTTGACTACAACCCGACCTGGTAGAAAAGCAAGGACACTTCCTTGGGCATCCTGAGGAACATATACTTGAGCTGCTGTTGTTTCACTTTGCTTATAAAGATCATCGCTGTTGCAGTCCATGTCTAGGATGCAATCTACAACTCTGTCCAAGGTAAAAAAGAAAAAGTTTAGTCAGTATGCAACAAAAGGTGCACAATCACATCAAGTTCTAAATCAAGAAAGGAACAACCATTGTACATAAAGCACAATATCGAACCAATATGCTTTGCCCTCTCCCTAACATTCATGATGCAATATAATTGAACACTCGCATATTAGGAAAGATATTAGACTCACTAAACCTTATGTCCAATTTTAGATCACTGGACTTAATCAACAACAAATCAATGCACTTTGGCGGAAAATACTAGTTATTTTTGCCATCTCTCTGTGCAGGTTTATTCTACTGTTAGAAGCATGGATTCAGGGAAGTTAGAAATGCACTCCTATATCTACATAAAAGCAGGGAAGTTCTAAGCAAGTTTTCTCCCCCTTCAAAACACTGCAGTGATCAACATTTGCTTCACAAGTTAGGTGGTAAATAGACTAATAGAGGTCTAAGACTATGACCAATTCCATCATCTGGATGGCATTTATGCATTTTCATTTAGAGATCATGGTGAACCCCTATTCCCATGATAAAAGCAAACATGGAGATTTCTTTAAGGGATATCTTATTGCCGTGCGTCATGCCCTCTAAAATGCAAAGTGGCTCAATAGATGAATGTTCTAAGTATGGAAGTTCAACTGCCATGCCTACTACCAGCTAGTAACTTGATATATGCAGCCACCAGATCTAAACTGTTTATGAAACGGTGCTGATTCTACCAATGGTCTAGCTAAAATTGAACGACCAGCAAGACTCATGGGTTAACATGACAAAAGGTACACCTCCGCAGTTTATCAAGAAGAATTCTATTTGATCTGGTGCTAGCTAAACACTTGTTTCTCTGTTACACCATATGTCTTGCATCCTTGGAGAAATGTGCGCCATATGACACTACTTGGTTGGAAAGGCATGCCTCTAATCACAACCTCAGCTTCCTTCAAATGACCACACTTGCACAGCATGTCCACTACACATATATAATGCTCCATCTCAGCTTCAACTGAATAATCAGCTTTCATGTTTTTGAATATTTTCATCCCCTCCTTCACAAGTCTACCATGTCTACAAGCTGACAGGACTGCTAGAATTGCTACTTTGTCAGGTTTGCAGCCATCCTTTTCCATTGCTTTAAACCAAGCCAAGGCCTTATGGGAAAAACCATTAAGGCCAAGGCCAGAAATCACAGCTGTCCATGAGATAAGGTTCCTATCTTTCATTTCCTCAAAGACTCTGAGACAGTCTTCAATTCTACCACATTTAGCATACATATCTAGCAACACATTATCAACATAAGTGTCGGAGCAACCGGAATTGGCCTTGATGATAAGCCCGTGAATTGATTTACCTAGATCAAGGCTGTTGTTTTTTGTACAAATGCTCAGCAAGCTCACAAATACATAGTTATCAGCATGGTGCCCCAAAATTCTCACCGGTTTTAAAAATCCAAAAGTATCAATGCAATCACCATTGCGAGCGCAAGCAGTAATAAGTACGCACCATGAAACAGTATCTCTAGCTTGCTGATGTAAAAGCAGCTCCTTAGTTTCTTGGTACCTGCGAACTTTATTATACACACCGGCTAAAGCATTCATGGAGACTCTACAAGAGTCAGGATCCAGTGCAACTCCATAAGTCAAGGCATCGGAAACAACACCATGTGAAGCATAAGATGATATAACACCACTTGAAATATAGTCATTACCACCATGACCCAATTTGATCACTAATGAGTGAATCTGCTGGAGATCCAAAAGCAATGGATCCTTGAGAGATGCAGAAAAAGTAACTTCATTCGGTTTAATCCTTGATCGTAACATGTCTCTCAGAATAACCAAAGAAGTTGGACCATCACTATCATAGTGAGCAGAAATCAGAGCATTCCAACATGTGTTGCTATTCTCAGGAACCTCTTCAACTACTTTATATGCATCCCTCCAACCAATACAGTTTGCATAAAAATCGACCAATGAGGTGTTGACAAAGACACTTGTATTGAGATTTCGCTTGATAACTTTTGCATGAATAAACTTCCCATGCTCGTGTCCGTTCATACTGGCGCAGGCATAAAGAACACTGGCAAATGTTGTTTCATTTGGCAAATCACCCTGGCGTTGCATACTTAAGAAAAGCTCAAATGCTCTGTCTGGGACGTTGCTTGTCGGGGTTTGTTACCGCCGGCAAGTAAATTTATAAGAACGCGTGTGCTGATCCGCACGGTAGCACAAGAGACACTCGAGATTATACTGGTTCGGGCCTCCGGAGAGTAATAACCTACGTCCAGTCTGAGAGAAGGTGTTCTTTATGCTCGGGAGTTTGTAGTAGGGGGTACAAACAAGTCGGGAGAGGGTTTCGAGCCCAAGTCCCTGGTGTGCAGGTGGTTCTTGTAGCAGGGGTCTGCGTACGTGAGTGTGTGAGCGTTTGTGGATTTGTATGAGATGAGATATCGATACTAAGTGCGTGTGGGGGTGGAAACGAACGTCCCTTGTGAGCGCCCCTGTCCTCCCCTTTTATAGTCGCAAGGGAGAGGCCCAGGGGGGTTACATCGAAGGTGTAAGCTGGTCTACAGTCCAGGGCGTCCTTCTGTGCTAGGCTGTCAGCAGTAGCGGTGAAGCACTGTTATGGTGCTCCAGGTGACGGTGTAGGCTTTTCTTGAGTCGTGCGAGCCAAGTAGCCGCCCTGGGGCCCCCCGCACCCTTCTCCGAGTAGTTAGTCGGGTACAGGAGGCGGGGTCCGTATCCTGATCCCGTCAGTGGATCAGGGTCTTGTCTTTTCCGGGTACTGTGGAAATGGAGTAGTCTGTGCCACGACGATCAAGGGGATAGGTGACGGCTTGCACTGTGCCGTTCGTGGCACAACGTTTCCCGTGCCGTCCGTAGTACGATACGTACCGCCCCTGCTGAGGAGTGGTCAGGAGGATCCGCCTTCTAACACCAGATCGACCTGGTCAGGGCGGACCGGCGTGGGGAGGCCGGCACGTGGCGAGTCGTGCGCCTAGGTAATCTATGCCACGCCTTCCGATGCTTAGGGTGTAGTGTGTACTGCACCGTGCGTTTACTCAGCGTTCCTTGCGCCGTTAACAGTACGACGACTACTGTGCCGTTCGTGGCAGGGTTTGACGAATCCGTCCCCTGACACCGAATCAGACGGGTCCGGACAGACCGCTGTGGTGGTGCAGACACGTGGCGTCGCGCGGGGAGGTGTGCGCGGGAATCCCGAGATCTCGATCCGGAGGGGCCCACGCACTCCGTGCCTTCCCTGCGAAGCCTGCGCGGGCCGGCGACGGAAACTACTCGTGCGAACGAGTAGTCGTAGACGGGTGGCGGAGACTACTCGTGCGAGTGAGTAGTCGGAAGCGGAGGTGAGGACTTGTCGTACGGGCCGTCAAGTACTCGGAAGGGATGGCATAGATGGCCGTGGGCCGCCTGCTTCCCGGCCCATGACGCTAACAAGTCGTACGGGCCCTCAAGCACTCGAGGGGACTAATACTCGTTGTATTAGTCACCAAGATACGCCGTACATGGGTCCGTACTGCGTTTTTCAGAGGTCCTGGTGGGCCCTGGTCCATGGCCTCGTCATTGCTCCTCGCAAAACCAGTTATCATTGTATTCCACGAAGCCACATCTCTAAAAACCAACTCACTGGACATTTTCTCTGCCACTTGTATAGAACCACAGGTACAGTATGAGTTCATTAATGCACTTGCAGCTGCTGAGAAGAAATCCATACCAGTTTTCTTCACGAGACCATGAACTTCCACCGGTGACCCAAACGCAGGCAGCACTGCAACAAGAGAGCCGTCTGATAAGCCATCACTGCTTCTCACGAGATCCCCTGAACCATAACAAGGCATCGCGTGAGCGTCCAAACTGCACGAACGAAGAGATGAGACAGTTCCAGGTGACCACGCTCCTCACCGTCATTTCACCGAACACCTTGAGCGCTTCATCGAACCGTCCACTCTGCCCGAAGAAACCCACCAGCGAGGTCCCCGAGTAAGGCTCGCAGTGGAGCAGCCCGCTCTTGAGGATGTGCGGGTGCAGCTGCGCGGCGCAGCACGCGGTGGCGGAAGGCGATGAGAGGATTGGCGCGAAGCTGAACGCGGTCAGGGCGACCCCTGCCACGAGCATGCGCGCGAGGAGCGAGAGGGCGTCGGCTGAGCGGACGACGCTGGCGCGGGAGGCAATGAGGGAGTTGAAGAGGGAAGCCGAGAGCGGCGGCCTCGGGCGCATCCCGTCGAGCAGGCGGCGGCCGGCGGGCGCGGCATGAGGGAGGTGGCGCGAGGCGCGCGGCGCAGGTGGGTTGAAGTGAATCGCGGCGCGCGACCGTTCGTTCTGCTGCCGTTCGGCTGGGCCCTGCCGTTCTTGGTTGGATTGGGCCAAATGAGCCCAATCGGCATCATTTGCATCGGACGGAGGCGGAAATCCTATACATCTTTTGCAAGGTAGAACCATATGAATCTATAAATCCAACAAGAGCTCATTAAAGGCCATTAACAGCAAATTCTACCCTTTCTTCCTCCTATCTCCCCTCCACTGCCCGCGCCGCCACCTTGCGCGGGGCCCGCACCACCGCCTTCTCCGCTCGCCGGCCTTTCCACGCGCTCCCGCCGCCTCCCCCGCCACCTCCGCGGCGCACCGTGGCCGGCCACGCCATAGCCGCGGCCGGAGCTCCGCCACGCGCCGGCCCGCCATAGCCGCGGCCGGAGCTCGTCGCGCCGCCGGCCATGGCGGCCGCCGCCGCCCGAAATGTGGAAGAAAAAAAAGTTGCCCAACCTTTCCACAAAATGTTGGAACATTTTTTGCAAATGTTGACACCAACATGTTTAAAAAACCAACAGTTTTGAAAAATGTTGGAACATTTCTTAAAAATGTTGGAACTCGGAGACTGCTCAAAAAATGTTGTCCAAGATTTTCAAAAAATGTTGGAACATTTTTCCAAAATGTTGACGAAAACATGTTGAAAAACCCAATATTTCTGAAAAATGTTGGAACATTTCTTAAAAATGTTGGAATATCGGCTGGTGGGGAAGAAAGGTGGGCTGGTGGGAAAGAAATAAGAAGGAAGTTTACATGGACTTTAGTGGGATGGAAGTTTCAACCCTTATCTACCTTCCACAAGCTATATAAGAGCCCCCGGCGGAGGTCATTATTCTCCGTTACAAATTACATGTCATTTGACTTTTTCAATCTAAAGTTATCTTATTCAAAATAACTAGAAAGGCAACACGGACTTGTCGCGCTAGACCAATGCCTTTCATTTATGGACACTTTTTAAAAAAATCAAGAGTTTGCAATTGTATGGGTCTTTATAAAGATGTATGTGATGCTGATTAATTGTTGAGAATAGTTAAGATTTGCGAGTTATTTGCTGGTAGTTTGAGATATTTTTTTGTAATGGAGGTCAACTGTCACACTCGAATTTAAAGGAAAATTCGAATGCTCATATTATATGTGCGCCAGGATCAAAGTTCACACATATAACGACTCAGTGATAACCAAAACACAATGCCATAACGTAAAGAGAGTATTAAACATTATTACAGACCAAAATATCTCATAAACGAACAAATAATTAACGAGTAGCAACGCAGCGGATGGGGTCAACACCACAGGTAGCTGACTGGTGGCACGCCCGCCTAGATTTCGTCGAAGTCTCCAGAGAAATCTTCAAATCTCTCCAAGTCTGAACAACATCCAGATTGAGTCGTTGCAATAATGAAAACAAGCGTGAGCACATGTCGTACTCAGCAAGCGGAAACATAACATAACATGCAAGACTTTATAGAGGAGGCTGATAGGGTTAAGCATTCAACATTTTAGTTGGTCAAGTTTTATTAGCAACTTAAATACTAGCAAGTGTAAGTTTATACCAAACCCACAATTAACATAAGAGAATAAACAACATAAATAAAGATAGATGCATCAAGTTAATCATTGACTTCCATAGATTAATCATGTGAGGGTCCAGGCCGCTCTTGACCGTGAGCACGGCTAATCGATTAGTTTTACACTCTGCAGAGGTTGTACACTTTCACCACAAGTCGCGTAAAAGTTCTAGGAACTTTAAACCCAACCATGCGATGCCAGCCAAGCATCATACCACACTACCTAGGTGTGATTGCATAGGGACGCTACGAGGCCTTTACAAAGTTTCCCCAGTGTGAAGCAACCCGCGAAGGTTCCGAGCCGCCGCAAAGCATAAAGTCCCCTAGTAGGTACCGTGTCTTAGCAAAGCCCACTCCCTACTAGAGTGAGTCTATACCTCAACTAACGCTCCCCTTGCCCTTATCAGGTAAGATCACCCCAACACTAGAGTCCCTAATTAATTAGCCAAGGCAGAGCCATTTGCCCTTATGGTTGCACTGTTGTCCTGGGTGGTCGCTCCATGTTCAATTAAACAAGGTGATCTTGTATTAATGAAGGTATAACATAAATAAATCAAGTTTCATAAAATTTCATTAATACCATCCACCAAGTTAAGCATAGCAAGAGCTACCCAATAATAAAAGTACATACCCAGGTTGTTCAAGGTAAAAGGGATGAAAATAATCTAGCCAAGTCCTTAATTAGGTCCCGTCAATTTAGTGCAAGCAAAAGTAAGAACAGTGAATTAAATGCATGTTGTATAGGTAAACGGGTATGCATCAAGGTAGACTTGCCTTCAACTGGTCCTTGTTGCTGTTCAGACACTTGAGCTTCTTGGTCTTCAAATCCTTCAGCCCAAACGTCCTGTACGCATCACATCAAGTACATACAAGTAAACAATAGAGAAAAATAAGAAACAATCACCAAACAGTATTATCAAAGCAAAACAAGGGTGAAAGCTGTTCTACCCTTCGATACGATCGTTTGGACATAAAGAACGCTAAAAACGGAGGTAAAACGAAGAAGATATGGCTAGAAGAAGGTGCAGGGGCATAACTGTGAAGATTCTAAGGTTCCAGGGGCCTAACTGCAAGAAATCGAGGGCTTAAGTGTAAAGAAACTTAAAAACAGAAGGGCTTGCTTGAAAAACCAAAGGGCTGGACCTCGGCAGCTAAATCTATAAAGCTCAGGGGCTAGAACAGAAGAAAAAGGACCTATTTGAAAGGATCTTTGACTGGTGGGAGGACCGGCTTGAAAAACTTAAAAGACCAGGGGTTTTTCTGCAAAACGTTTTTAAAACGCGGCTGTTGACCGGTATGCTGACCGGTTGACTCCGGCTGGGATGGAACTGGTCTGTCGGATCGGGATCGGGTGGTCACGGTGTTGCGCAGGCGGCGAGCGGCGGCGCGATCGACGGCGAGCGGCGGCGCTCGGCAGGAATCTCGCCGGCGGGCAAGGGATCTTGAGCTGGGGTGCTCGGATGACGACAGGAAGCGGTCGAGAAGGTTGCTGGGGCGATGGCGAACAAGACTAGGGCATCAGGGAGACGGCTTGGCCGACGGCGACGGCGTACGGCTCGGAGAGACGGCGACGGCGGAAAGAGGAACTCCGACGAGCTCTATCTCGCAGCTCAGGGCGCCTGGACGCGAACAAGCGGCATCTTTGGGTTCCTTACCCTCGTGCGGTTCTTCTGGTGGCTTTCTCGTCAACGGCACGGCGGCGAGGCGGTGGATCAGCAGCGGCGCGGCCTTCTAGGGTTCCAGCGGGGCGACGAAGCTCGAAGGCGGCTGGGCTCCGGGCTTGGATTGAGGAGGAGGCACGGCGCGGCTTGCTCTTTAAAGGGCGGGCGCGTGACTTATCGTAGGGGCCTGGGCGACTCGGAGGCGGGGCAGAGCAGGACTCGCACTCGGCGGCACGGCGGAGTCCGGGGCGGAGCTGGAGGAGGTTGGGGATGACAGGGTGTCCCCACTTGGCAGCGGCAGCGGTGAGGGCGGGGTTGCGCGGGCCGACGTGGGCCGGATTCAGCTGGGCTGGGAGAAAAGGCAGACGGCGGGAGGAAAACAAGGAGCACTAAAGGACTTTGCTGCTGGGCTTGAAACAAATCTGGGCCAGGATAGGGAAAGGAAAAGAGGTTTAAAAAGAAAAACTTTTGAATTTTTAAAAGGAACTTCAACACAAGAATTCAAATTCAAATTTGAATTCCACCAAACAAAAACAATGCACCAACATGAATGCAACAGTAAACTCCTATATTTATTTATTTATTTAAGTTTCAAAAAATATATTTAAATGCCTAAAAATTCAAATACACCTTATGATCCTTAATATCAAAGCCTTGTTTCTAAACAAATTTTATTGAAATCAAATTTTTGCAAAATTAGGGTGTTACAAATCCTACCCCCTTAAAATGAATCTCTTCCTCAAGATTCGGAAAGATTGACGAAAAGATTAGGAGACTCTTCTTCAAACTATCCTCTCTTTTCTATGCTTCTTGATCAAGTGGCATACCTGATATCCTATCTGAAAGATCATCTGAATAATCACACTTTACTATAATATCCTCCCGAACTTTCCCATCAAGCTGGTTCACTGTACTCTCAGAAGATGGTGATGATGTACCTGGAAATTCAATCCTCTCTCCAGTAGGACTAGTGAGTAGTACTGATCTCTTAGAGTACTGGATCACTGCATCACATGCAGCTAACCATCCCATCCCAAGTATCACATCAATCCCTCTTGATTCCAACACTATGAGATTAGCCCAAAAATCCTTACCCATTATTTTGAGACTGACTTTCTCACACTGATAAGATGCTTTCAATTCCCCCCCAGGTGAACTAACTAGCATGTTGCGAGTCATAGGACTAATGGGTATATTATGCTGAGCTACGAACTGAGAAGTAATGAAAGAATGGGATGCTCCAGAATCAAACAAGACTGATGCGGGGGTGGAGTTAACAAGGAACATACCAAGCACCACTTGTGGATTCTCGTGAGCGGAATCTGCACTCACATGATTCACTCTGCTATGTGCATAGTTCTGTTGTCCTCTGCTGCTTTGGGGTGTCTGTCCTCCATTCTTGTTAGGTGTACCTTGTACTGGAGTGCTAGGGATAGTCCTCTTGGGGCAACTGTTGGCGTGGTGACCAAGCTCTCCACACTTGAAGCAGGTGTTATTTCCAGGAGTATAAGGTCCACTAGGCCTCGCAGGAGTACCGATTGGAATGGTCTGCTGATTCTGCTGATAAGTGGGGGCATTGGCCTGCGGAACTGGACGTTGAGTCTGTGGAGCTGTGCACGGATACTGCTGCGGTCCATAACTCCCACTTGAGCCTCCAAAGTGAGATGGTGTCCACTGCTGAGTGTTATAGCGGGGGCGAGTGTTGCTTCCTGATGTTCCTGAAGTAGTAGCCTTCCTCTTCATTTCTCCCAACTCTCTGCGCTTAGATTCCAAGCATATTGCTCTATTAATCAGCTCTTGGAAAGTTGGAAAGGTGTGAGACATTAGCTGGTATTGAAGGGGTCCAGCTAATTCTTCCAAGAATAGCTCTTGCTTCTTTCTATCAGTATCAACATCCTTAGGTGCATAGCGAGACAACTCCATGAACTTGTCCCTGAATTCTGGCACGGACATCTTTTCCTGTTTAAGAGCAAGAAACTCCTTTTTCTTAAGCTTCAGTACACCAGCAGGAATGTGGTGGCTCCTGAAGTTGGTGGTAAACTCTTGCCAGGTGATAGCATTGGGATTGGCATGTGCGGCAACAAAAGCATCCCACCATGCCGATGCAGATCCTTGGAGTCGGCCTGAAGCATATAGGACCTTCTCCCTATCATCACATTGAGCAATGGTAAGCATTTTCTCAATGGTCTTCAACCAGTCTTCAGCTTCTAGTGGATCAGTAGAATGAGAGAACACTGGTGGCTGATGGCTCATGAACACTCTATGCCTGTTCACCGGAGCCTGCTGCTGGGGTTGGTTATTGCCTGGGGCTTGTATGTTGGCCACAGTGTTGGTCAAGTTCTGCAGTAGCTGAGTCTGGGCTTCCAAAAACTGACGCATAGCTGGATCCATTTGTGGTTGTCGAGGTGTGTTGCTAGATCTGTTATCTCTCCCTGGACGAATCACTGCCGGTTGATCAACTCCTGAACCTGACCTGGTTGTCACCATCTGAGTGTTAGGAACATTACTTTAGATGATTGCACTAAGAATAAAGCTCTAAAAGACAAGGCAGTAAAGACTCTCAATTCTGGACAGATTCTGTTGACTCCAATCAATCAGATGTAACTCTCAGTACGGGAATCCAAAAATTATGAAAATTTAACCAGAGAAGTGTAATGAAATTATGGAACTATTCCAACTGGAATAACTTCAATCCAAGATCTGTAGATTCAGTTATGAAATAAACAAGACGTCTGGGTCAGCTGAGTTTACAGATTCTGATAGCTCCAAAGTTTCGTATATAACTCTCTGTATATAACTCCTAAATTTCTGAAATTTTTATTGATAACCTTCTATAAAATTCCTGAACTTTTCCAATTGGATTTACTGTATTTGGAGTTCGGTAGCCCGAGATAAAAATAGAACAGTACTGCTGACTTAGAAAACTCCGCGAGCAGATTGAGATCTACTAGATTGTATTAGGGGTAGAGCATAGAGATTAAGGGATTAGGATAAAAAAGATATAGTTTGGGATAGAGATAGACCCAACTAACACTTTACCAAAGAACCAATGTCATTGTGGTCATCACTCCACAATACATTGCACTCAAACAAAATTCCAACTCAAACATTAACACAAACTCAAGCTTTCAAACACACCACTAGACTAAACACACTTAAACGATCATTTATAACTAACGATTACAAAGATCCTAAGCTTAAGAACTCCTAGATCCTAAGGAAGCTCTTCAGTGCGGGCGTCTGGGGAGTTATAGCGGGGCCTCTTGGGTGATGGAGAGTGATGAGTTTCCATTTCTCCGTCTTGGATCACAGGGGATTCCCTTCCTGCCAGAGTAGCTTCTAGCTGACGCTTCTCTATCTCTGTTTCATAGATCTTCTGTTGAGCTGTGGCAAGCATGTTGTTGGTGTCATCCAAGGCAGTGTTGACAGTAGCCAGTAACTCACGGAGGTTGTCTATGGTGGGACTGTGACCATTAGCTGATGCGATATAGGTCTTGGCCTCACCACTAGCTCTGTAAGGAGTGTACAAACTGCGAGTGTGTATCAATTCAGAGCGCTCCCTGTGAGAGAGAACATAGAGTGCTCTTCTAGCAGCTTCGGCAATCCCAGCTTCCATAGTATCTCTGGCAGCTACGTCGTCGTGCCTGGATATCTCCATAGGTCCATAGTCTTCAACTCTTTTATAAACGATGACTGTTACTTCCCAGTGAGGCTCAAACCAAGGATGAGTCCACCTCTAACAATGGTAAATTGGATCTTCACCATAGGCCAAATGGTACACTGTTCTCCTTAGATTGTCAGCCATGAGAATGCCTCTTCCATCTCTCTTGTAGTGGAACACCTTCCATCCCACTTCCTCAGCTGACTCTCCTTCCTCTTCAGCTTGCTCCACTTGTTCCTCCATCTGATCCTGCTGATCTTCTTGATCACCATCCTCTCCCTCCGGAATCACCTCTTCTGGGTCTTCTTCTTCCTCTGGGACCAACTCTTCTGGGTCTTCTTCCTCAGGTTCCTCAGTGGCCTCCTCAGCTGGTTCCTCCTCTGGCTCTTCATCATCAGACACTGGGATGATTTCCGGAGTAGGTGTTGGAGACGGCATTGCAGGTGGTGCTTCTATCATTATCTCCTCGTGAGTGTCCTCTTCATGCTCTCTACTCTCCATAGGATAGTAATAATAATCTTGGTCCTCCAAATGGCGGGGAAACTGGAAAGAGCCTGTACGGGATGTCTGCAACTGACGAACCATCTAAAAAACATGTGATGGATGAGATAGGTGCCAAGAAAAGACACTAGAAAGGAGAGAACCAAGTAGAGATCAAGGATGAGATAAAGCAATGATGAAATTATTAGAAATAAAGCAAGTATAAGGCAAGAATGGCTTCTAAGATATTATAATCCTTAAATACGACCATTTTCTAACTAGGCTAACGTCCTATAGTCAACACGGCTCTGGTACCACTTTGTCACACCCGAATTTAAAGGCAAATTCGAATGCTCATATTATATGTGTGCCAGGATCAAAGTTCACACATATAACAACTCAGTGATAACAAAAACACAATGCCATAACGTAAAGAGAGTATTAAACATTATTACAGACCAAAATGTCTCATAAACGAACTAATAATTAACGAGTAGCAACGCAACGGATGGGGTCAACACCACAGGCAGCTGACTGGTGGCACGCGCGCCTAGATTTCGTCGAAGTCTCCAGGGAAATCTTCAAATCTCTCCAAGTCTGAACATCATCCGGATTGAGTCATTGCAATAATGAAAACAAGCGTGAGCACATGCCGTACTCAGCAAGCGGAAACATAACATAACATGCAAGGCTTTATACTGGAGGCTGATAGGGTTAAGCATTCAACATTTTAGTTGGTCAAGTTTTATTAGCAACTTAAATACTAGCAAGTGTAAGTTTATACCAAACCCACAATTAACATAAGAGAATAAACAACATAAATAAAGATAGATGCATCAAGTTAATCATTGACTTCCATAGATTAATCATGTGAGGGTCCATGCTGCTCTTGACCGTGAGCACGGCTAATCGATTAG
Source organism: Cenchrus fungigraminus (assembly GCA_036936925.1). Lineage (NCBI taxonomy): Eukaryota > Viridiplantae > Streptophyta > Magnoliopsida > Poales > Poaceae > Cenchrus > Cenchrus fungigraminus. Next base: position 114,817,548 of record CM072773.1, on the reverse strand, counting down.
TTTTACACTCTGCAGAGGTTGTACACTTTCACCACAAGTCGCGTAAAAGTTCTAGGAACTTTAAACCCAACCATGTGATGCCGGCCAAGCATCATACCACACTACCTAGGTGTGATTGCATAGGGACGCTATGAGGCCTTTACAAAGTTTCCCCAGTGTGAAGCAACCCGCGAAGGTTCCGAGCAGCCGCAAAGCATAAAGTCCCCTAGTAGGTACCGTGTCTTAGCAAAGCCCACTCCCTACTAGAGCGAGTCTATACCTCAACTAACGCTCCCCTTGCCCTTATCAGGTAAGATCACCCCAACACTAGAGTCCCTAATTAATTAGCCAAGGCAGAGCCATTTGCCCTTGTGGTTGCACTGTTGTCCAGGGTGGTCGCTCCATGTTCAATTAAACAAGGTGATCTTGTATTAATGAAGGTATAACATAAATAAATCAAGTTTCATAAAGTTTCATTAATACCATCCACCAAGTTAAGCATAGCAAGAGCTACCCAACAATAAAAGTACATACCCAGGTTGTTAAAGGTAAAAGGGATGAAAATAATCTAGTCAAGTCCTTAATTGGGTCCCATCAATTTTGTGCAAGCAAAAGTAAGAACAGTGAATTAAATGCATGTTGTATAGGTAAATAGGTATGCATCAAGGTAGACTTGCCTTCAACTGGTCCTTGTTGCTGTTCAGACACTTGAGCTTCTTGGTCTTCAAATCCTTCAGACCAAACGTCCTCTACGCATCACATCAAGTACATACAAGCAAACAATAGAGAAAAATAAGAAATAATCACCAAATAGTGTTATCAAAGCAAAACAGGGGTGAAAGCTATTCTACCCTTCGATACGATCGTTTGGACATAAAGAACGCTAAAAACAGAGTTAATACGAAGAAGATATGACTAGAAGAAGGTGCAGGGGCATAACTGTGAAGATTCTAAGGTTCCAGGGGCCTAACTGCAAGAAACCGAGGGCTTAAGCTTAAAGAAACTTAAAAACAGAAGGGCTTGCTTGAAAAACCAAAGGGCTGGACCTCGGCATCTAAATCTATAAAGCTCAGGGGCTAGAACAGAAGAAAAAGGACCTATTTGAAAGGATCTTTGACTGGTGGGAGGACCGGCTTGAAAACTTAAAAGACCAGGGGTTTTTCTGCAAAACATTTTTAAAATGCGGCTGTTGACCGGTATGCTGACCGGTTGACTCCGGCTGGGATGGATCTGGTCCGTCGGATCGGGATCGGGATCGGGTGGTCACGGTGTTGTGCAGGCGGCGACCGGCGGCGCGATCGACGGCAAGCAGCGGCGCTCGGTAGGAATCTCACCGGCGAGCAAGGGATCTTGAGCTGGGTGGCTCGGATGACGACGGGAAGCGGTCGAGAAGGTTGCTGGGGCAATGGCGAACATGACTAGGGCATCAGGGAGACGGCTTGGCCGATGGCGATGGCGTATGGCTCAGAGAGACGGCAGCGGCGGAAGGAGGAACTCCGGCGAGCTCTATCTCGCAGCTCAGGGTGCCTGGATGCGAACAAGCGGCACCTTTGGGTTCCTTACCCTCGTGCGGTTCTTCTGGTGGCTTTCTCGTCAACGGCACGGCGGCGAGGCGGCGGATCAGCAGCGGCGCGGCCTTCTAGGGTTCCGGCGGGGCGGCGAAGCTCGAAGGCGGCTTGGCTCCGGGCTTGGATTGAGGAGGAGGCGCGGCGCGACTTGCTCTTTAAAGGGCGGGCGCGGGACTTGTCGTAGGGGCCTGGGCGACTCGGAGGTGGGGCGGAGCAGGACTCGCAGTTGGCAGCGCGACGGAGTCCGGGGCGGAGCGGGAGGAGGTTGGGGATGACAGGGTGTCCCCACTTGGCAGCGGCAGCGGCGAGGGCGGGGTTGCGCGGGCCGACGTGGGTCGGATTCAGCTGGGCCAGGAGAAAAGTTAGACGGTGGGAGGAAAACAAGGAGCACTAAAGGACTTTTGCTGCTGGGCTTGAAACAAAACTAGGCCAGGATAGGGAAAGGAAAAGAGGTTTAAAAAGAAAAGCTTTTGAATTTTTAAAAGGAACTTCAACACAAGAATTCAAATACAAATTTGAATTCCACCAAACAAAAACAATGCACCAACATGAATGCAACCGTAAACTCCTATATTTATTTATTTAATTTTCAAAAAATATATTTAAATGCCTAAAAATTCAAATACACCTTATGATCCTTAATATCAAAGCCTTGTTTCTAAACAAATTTTATTGAAATCAAATTTTTGCAAAATTAGGGTGTTACAGCAACAAATTAATTTGTGTAAAGTTGAGAGGTTAGTTTGGGAGCATTGGATCGTTTCGTAGAAATGTATTGATGAGGGCCTAGAACACAGCCCACCATGTCAGTCCCTAAAATGCGCCATTACCAAGACCAATAACACCACAAAGTACCAGGAGTGGGGACGGCGAGTGGGCCCACAACCTCTACATGGCCTGTCGATTCGCGCAACTCAAACCTCTGTCTTTGACATACCGGTCGCTCGCGTGATACGATTTCCATCTCCGACTTGGGCCTCCGGTTCCGAGTAGCCGGACAGTTTACACGACTCCATCTCCGTCTCCGACTTGAACACCTACCCCGACTTGGCAACCCTTCCCCCGAAGCAACCACCGGTGGGACCCATTCCACGACATTGACTAAGCGGGAGTCACCAGCACCGCTTGCGACCTTCGCCCATCTCGGGCCGTACCCTCTTCGTACCTTGGGCGTCAGGCGGGATGGGCGCTCATCCACCGCCATGGTTGCCGCATTGGCCAACGTCCCGTCGCAACAGGGGAGTTATTGTGGCATAGAATGACCTGTATCTACCACCTCACGCCAGTGACCTCTAGGAAAAGTAGTGCGCTGGTCAATGGACCGTCTCCCAAATGGAAGGATGACGAGGGCCTGGATTAGGGCCCCCTAAGCGACAAGATAATCACCTTTGAGATGGAGTCTTCTAAGACCATTGACAACATCAAGACTAAGATCCAGGACAGGGAGGGATGCAGATCTTCGTCAAGACCCTCATCGACAAGACTTCCTCGTCTCCGAGTACTCCCCGCCTCGTCTCCGAGTACTCTCCGCCTCGTACGAGTACTCTCCGCCTCGCACGAGTACTCTCCGCCTCGCACGAGTGCTTTCCACCTCGCCTCCGACTACTCGTTCGCATGAGTAGTTTTCGTCTCTGACTAGGGCGGGGCCCACACATGGAGGTCGGAGCGCGGGATTAGGGGCCCCACACGAACATGGAGTCACCCCGGCGCTCGAACTCCCCCGCGACGGCACGTAAGGCTCCATTTCTCCACGCCATGCAAACACCCCAGCTGGCAGGACGCGAGGGCGGCTTGTTCTGACAGAAGCCGTAATGCCGCGCTGTACGCTCGCGCGGCCTCCAACACGCCGTCCCGTCCAACCCCTGCTGCACACCACCCCGTCAGAGCAGGTACTCAATTACCATCTACGGGCGGCGCCTACCTACACTTAGGCCATAACATGGCGGGCCCAATCAACTCTCAAGGGGGTTGAGTCATCTAAGGAAGAACTCGGAGGAGGTGCCAAGTATTCGAAATGTGCAGTGCCACCCGCACACGCGGCAGCCGCCAACGCCACTACAGGTCAGCGCCCTTCAATGCCTCCTGACGAACATCGACATCGGAAAAGACTTCCCAATACCGTAGCACTATAGCTGACGGGATCCAATATTAGGGATACTCAAAGACGGTAAATACGATCCAGAGGAAGGCAGGACAGCGAGACCCACGACGCAGCACAGCGAAATGGCTTCAAGTCCACATCAAACAGGACACTTGCATGCCAAAGGTGGGGCCCACGACATGCAACAAGGAGGCCACCTCTCACCATTCGAGGACACATGCAGGCATGCAAGGACCGGGCTCGGCCTTGGCTTGCGGTGGTGGGCATGGAGAAACAAGGCACAATAAACAAGGCATAATAAATAAGGCCACCACTTGAGTGCGCATGTGTGCATGCATGCAGGCAAGGGGTGAGACTTTTTCTCCCCCCTCCTAGTGTTTCTCTCTCTCTCTCTCTGTGTTTGCTTGGCTTGTAAGTTTTCTCTTTCTATCTCTGTTTGCTTGGCTGGTAAGTTTCCCTTGATCTATAAAAGGGAAAGCAGCCCTTGGCAAGGGGAGAGGACTCCTTTTTACTTCTTCCTTCTCCTCTCCAAAGGAGTTCTCTCTCTGTTCTTCTTCTTCCTCCAGCCAGACTTGGCTCCCACACACGTACGCAGACTTCTGCTACAAGAACCACGTACACACACCACAGAGACTTGGGACCGAGCTCCCTCTCTCGCCCATTTGTATCCCCCTACTACAAATCAGTGTAAATAACACAGGCAGCGCGAACTGGACGTAGGGTATTACTCTCCGGAGGCCCGAACCAGTATAAATCCTTGTGTCCCATTTCGCACACCATCCGAGGCCCGACACGCAGTCTTATAAATTTACTTGCCGGCGGTAACAAACCCCGACAGTTGGCGCGCCAGGTATGGGCCTTTTGCGCGTCACGACATTTTTGCAGGTCTCGGATGGCCAACCACAACGATGACGGCGGCTGCAACACCGACGGTTGCAACGACGCCGCCAACGGCAACCGCGGCTCTGCCGGCAACGACGACGATGGCCGCGACACCGACGGCTGCAGCGACGCCAACAGCAGCTGCAACTCCGTCGGCAACGACGACGACGGCCGCGAGGACGCCGACGGCGGCCGCGACGACACTGACGGTGGCCGCGACTCTGCCAACCATGACGACAGTGACGGCTGCGGTGCCGACGACCGCAACTGCTCCACCTTCAAAGCCGCTGCGGCAAGCCACTTTCTTCTCTAGATCCCTGATCCCCGTCGAGATGGAGTATTTAATCGAACCCAGATAGCAGCTCAAAGCGCCATGCCGCTGCTCCTTTCTTCAAAAAGCAAACCATCACCGGCTTTAGAAATCCAAGCTTTGGCCCTTTTTTCTCCTACAGATTCGCACAATAAGCAAATTGGAGCTCCCTCTAATTTCTCCAATCGAAGACCGTGCATTCCTCTCTGATTCCCTTTTTGCTCCCATCTCCAATCGGCCAAGCAAAAAACCAGTTACCCAAAGCAGGCAACGGGAGCACTAGTCGGAGACGGTACTCGTGCGAGTCCTGAGAAGCTACTCGCTACTCGGAGTATGCACATGACACGCAGCATGCGGGCCACAACATGCATCCCTCGAGGGGCTCGTTTTTTGCGTTTGCAGGACCAGCGCTCAGACACTGTGGTCGAAAAAACTACTTGGAGACGCGGGACTACTCGTGTGAGCGAGCCCACTCGGAGCCGGCCGGAAAGAACTCGTGCGAACACAACTACTCGAAGACGGACAAAACAAGTCATACGAATCCAGCCGGTGCAACACTCCACCATGGGTACCTGTTGACGGTTGAAATTCACCATTTCCAACCCTCAATATTCTCACATAAATGGAGGCATATGCATTATTTACTAGCATTTTGGTTTGAATAATGTAGTTCCACTTGTCCTTGGAGATTATTTGTATTTAGGTGATTTACCCCTTAAAAGAGATGGAAACCCACCTTCTATGAGGAAACCATGCCAACTCAGCTGAGGAGGTGGCTGCCACCAAGGGAAACATGGCATGCCACGTCATCGATCTAAGGGAGGCACTCACCGACGAATCAGAGGACGCCACATGGACTTCACATGGATCAAAGGGCCCACCTCCGATACCAAATCAAGCCATGCACCGGGGATGGATCAGAGGGCCCACAGGGCAGCCACCCAGAGGAAAACCACCCTGAGTGGGGGGCCTAGGGGGCCGGCCGATCCTAGGATCGGACGAACCGACCTAGTGCCGCCCCATCTCGGCCCTCCATGTGTCACTTGCTCATTGGTCACTTGCTGCATCCCGAGGTGTTTTGGAGCACTTTGAGCCTCTGAGCAAGCCTGGTCCTTGTCTATAAATAGGAGGGGAGGGGCTCCCATTTCCCACACACTACTCTCTCATTCTCCTCTCACTTTTAGTTTCCAAGGCTAGGGGGTAGGCTAGAGTAGCTCTTATTCAGGTTCCAAGTCTTCTTGGGAATCTAGGTATGAGTTCTCTTTTATCTTTATTTCTTTGTATGACTTTGATCTACTTCAGTTATTCAGCTATTTCATATAAAGTCATGGTAGATCATATGCTTGATATGTTCTTGAGTTCATCCTCTGTTCATCATTTAGAGGCTTGTGTTCTTCGTGAACACTACCTTTTGATCCACTTGAAGGGTGATAAACTCCTTCCTTATGTGTTTGTTCATAAGTTAGAGGCTCGTGTTCTTCACGAACACGACCCTTTGATCTTATTGATTAGACATAAGAGAGTTCGTATCTGTTTGTATGTCTAGCCTTAGTTGATCTTGTTAGATGGCATGCGAGTGTTGCATGAGGTCTGTGTTCAAGCTACAGTACTCGGTCTAGTTGACCAGTCTTCTGGTGGCTCTCACCCTGGGTCACAATAGCCCGGGCCGGGTGGAGTCTAGCAGCAACGTAGGCACGGTGCCTGGGTTGTCTGGCTACGATAGTTATGAGCATACCCCCCATAACGATAGAGGTCGGTTCGCAGGTAGTGACAGCCCTGTTGGATCCTTGGGCAAACCTCCACGCTGGGGTACCTGCTGTAGGAGTCTAAAGTCTAGTTTCGCAGAGTGCTGGTCGTCGCGGGCTAGCTCCCCGTTTGTACCTGGGTGTTGAACCTTATCTCTCTCATGCAATACTCATGCCCATCTCCTGTATCTTCTAGCTTTGTTTGTTTAGTACATTAGAACCTAGAGCTAACTCGTATGTTCCCCCTAAGCCGTAGTGTGCTAGAGTAGAGGTAGATCTGAGTGTGTGTGTCGCACTACCCTTATATCTTTTATCTTACCCTTGTCTTTGAGTGTGTTGTTTCCTATATCTATCTCTTGGTTTACATTCAAAGCAAAAGCATAAGTCTAAGATATCTGCTATTGCCTTCCACGGATACGATACCCTTGGAATACTCTCCTTCCTTGGGGAAATGCTACAATAGTTTATCTGTGGGCTTGCGGATTCGTTCATGATCGTTTAGATTAACCTTTGGCTAGTCTTGATGTTCACGCTAACCTAGCGTCGTTAGTTGTGACATTGAGAGGTGCCTACAAGGCGATTCTTGGGGTTGTCACTAAGGATGGGTCCCAGATCTGTTCTTAAGATGACGGCGCTACGAAACGCCAACAAGCATTTCTGGCGCTGTTGCCGAGGAAGGCACAGGATTATCATGACTATGCTTTGCATCTGTTTATAAGCTATGAGTAGGTTAGGGCAACTCTCAATGCAGACTAACCTTGATTGTCTTCTTTTGTCTTTGGATGATGAAGACAGGTAGTCTATGACTGGTTTTGACTTACCGGAGAATTTTACTGAAGATCCCGAGTCACTTGTGAGGAAAGCTCGAATTCATTTTGACTCACCTCGTCGTACTCGTCCGGAAGGTGAACCAGCTTCCTTTGTACCATCCACGTCCAACGCTATGGCCCAGAAGACACTTCATGAGTACTCAGCTCCTTCCACTGACCAGGTGATGCAAGGCCCTGAGGTGGCAATGGGGACTGAAAATTTTGAGATCAAGACGGGTCTAATCACGATGGTACAGGCTAGCCCATTCTGTGGCAAGCCAAATGAGGATGCAAATGCTCATCTGCAGCAATTCCTAGAGCTATGCAGCACTTTCATCATCAGGGGTGCAAATATGGATGCTGTTCGTCTACGGTTGTTTCCATTCTCTCTCCTGGGGAAAGCTAAGCAATGGTTCTACGTGAATCGTGAGGCTATTAACACTTGGAGTAAGTGTTCAGAGGCATTTCTCAATAAGTTCTTCCCATTGGGTAAAACCAATGCTCTTTGTGCAAGGATTTCTGGTTTTCAGCAAGCAGCAAGTGAATCTATTCCAGAGGCTTGGGAAAGGCTTCAGGAGTACGTCCTGGCCTGTCCTCACCATGGGATGGAGGATTGGCTCATTCTTCAAAGCTTTTATAATGGGTTGACTCCGACAGCCCGAGGCCATATTGATGCTGCTGCTCAAGAAGCATTCTTCTCACTCACTATTGATGATGCTAAAGTACTCATTGACAAGATGGTCTCTAACCAAGAGTGGAGTGATGAAAGACTCCAACCACGACCGAGGGGTACTCATACTGTCAAGGAAGCAGATATGATTACTGCCAAGTTGGATCTTCTCATGAAGAGATTGGATGACTACACTAGCGAGAAGGCTGCCATGGCCACCACTACTCTGCCTATGGACTCGCACATGACTTGTGAAGTCTGTGGCAACACTGGGCACTCAGGCAATTATTGTCTGGAAACCCAGGAGGAAGTGATGTACATGAATGGCAACAACAACGGTTATCGTCCACCTCAACAAAGGCCAATCATGGAATCAACAACGCCCTTATTATCAAGGAGGTAACAAAGGTAATTCTTACAATCCCAATCAACCATCCTTGAGAGATCTCGTTTTTGGGCAAGCTAAGATTAATGAAGGTGTTAACAAGAAGCTAGCTGCCCTTGATTAAACTTTGGAAAGTCTCAACATTAAGCTTGATAGTTTTTCTTCTGCTCAGAAGAGTCAGTTAAGTTTCAACAAAATGTTAGAAACCCAGTTGGCTCAGCTAGCTGCTTTGGTTCCATCTCCTGATAATGGGAGGATTTTGGGGCAACCCGTATCCTCTTGTGAAAATGTTAGTGTAGTGTCAACCAGGTGGGGTAAGCCACCTAGGAAGACACATGCTTCTAACTATGCAGGAAAGCCCATACAACAAATTCTAGATCCATGGGAGGAATCAGCGGTTGTGCACAAGAAAGACCCAGGCTACCCGACTATTACTTGCACAATCTATTACAAGAAAATTAGGCATGCCCTTTGCGACCTTGGTGCAAGTGTTAATCTCATGTCCAAGGCCATGTTCGAGCAACTGGGATATCCAGCTCTCTCTCCTACAGCACGGACTATCCAACTCGCTGATTCAACAATACGATATCCAGAAGGAATTGTTGAGAGCATATTGGTCAAGATCAAGAACTCTTATGTCTTCGCGGATTTCGTGGTCCTTGATATGGACGACGAGGGAGGAATGCCGCTCATCCTTGGACGACCATTTCTCAGTGATGTCCGAGCTAGAATCAATGTGGGGTCCGAAATTATCCGTTTCCACATTGGGAAGAGGAACTTGAAGTTCAAGTTTCAGGACAAAGAAGAGCAATGCTATTTGGTGCAAGATAGTGTTGAGCAACTTGGGGGAAGGACGGAGCCTTTACCCCCAAGGAAGAAATCTCCGTCAAAGAGGCTAAAGAAAATTCGGAAAGAATGGCGGAAGATTGAGATGGCACCACCCTCTACTTCTCAGGAGTGGGGTGCTGAGTGGAATTGATCACTGAGAAGAGTCCAACTCGTCGAACTAAAAATGATGGGTCCTTTCTACCAAAAAGGTTAAAGTTGGTACTTATCTCATATTTCCCTTTCTAAAATTTTATTTCTAAAATTGCATATTTAATTTTCCAAACTTTGCATATGTATGCTAGATTTATCTAGCCCTTTTCCCTTTTCCAAATAAAATTTTTGAAAATCATTTCTGAGTTTGAAAATTCAAGAAAAATCATTTGAAAAATATTTCGAGGGAATTTGGGCCGAGGCACTCAGGCAGGCCCCCAGCTAGCCGTTGGGGAGCCACTGGCCAGGGCAGAGGGCAGGTGGGCCCGGCCTGGGGTCGGCCGACCCCAGGTTCGGCCGAAGCAGCCCAACAGCTGCTGGGCCCCACCTTGCTCCAACGACTCCTAGCCGTTGCCCAACGGCTATGTCTGGATGCCTGGTGCATTTGCCTATAAATAGCAGGAGGAGAGGGGGTGTTCTTCACCCATTCAACTCATTTCACTCACACTCCCCTTTCTACTCCTTGCTCCCTTGGTTTTCTTGGATTTCTTTCTCGAGATTGGATCATCAAGTATTCTCTCTATTGTGTTGCTGAAAGTATTGTTATTGGTGGAGCAAGCTCGGTAAGAACTTCATTCGATTCCACTAACCCATCACCGATTTGCTCTTGTTGTCCCTTGTTGTTGTGCTAGCATGAATTGGGCAGCGAGCACTCTCCGGAGGGTGACACACTCACGCTCCCGTTCGTGGGCAAGCACGAGTGCATCCACCCTCACCGAGCCAACACCGAGGCCATCGACGATGGATTATGAAGAAGAGCAAAAAGAGCAAGCCGAGCCACAAGCCGCGGAGGAGGTCGTCGACGACACCCCCTACCTCAGCTTGCGGGGCGCTCGAGAGGAGCAAGCCTATGCTCTCTTGAAGGACCGAGTCTTCGCCCACACCCGGGATTTTGACCCGGCTCTCATGGAGAAAACAGGTATGAATCTCAAGTTCGCTTCTATTTGGAATGCTCTTGGTTGGGAGGAGTTTGCGCCGGTTACAGAGCTTGGCTCTCGGTCCCACACCATCCAGTTTCTTTGCTCTCTTACCGAGACTCCAGATGGCATTGAGTTTTGTCTTTTTGGGATCGATTATCGTGTTTCTTGGAAGGAACTTAGTCGTCTTCTTGGTTTTAGTCCTCGTTGTGCTGTTTCTTTGAAGCGGGCTTGTGAGGGTTTTGTTCGAGACTCTTTCTGGTCAGACATCTCTGGTCTTGTTTACAGTGGCAAGTTTGTACCTCGGTGCAACGATATTGTGCATCCCACTCTCCGCCTGTGGCACAAGTGGCTCGCCATTACTCTCTTTCCACGAGAGGATGTTTGGCTCGTGCGCAGCGATGAGATGATGCTATTATACGCCGCTGTCAACCAGATCAAGGTCTCTCCCGTTAAAGCTATGATTCGGCAGTGGTTGATGAATTTCAAGATGATAGGTCCTATTGAGTGTATGTCTTTGATGACTCGTATCGCTCTCAGACTCGGGGTTCTTAGCGGGAATTCCGTACCCTTCATCGGGACGCCCCGAGTTCTCATTGATGAGGCATACTTGATCCAAGGGCATATACTCAAGAGGGGTCCAAATGATTCTTTGACATTCTTCTTTCCAGGCTATGCAAACCAAATCCCGTTACCTAACCCGGGGTTTGGATTGTATAACTCGGAGTCACTAACCATTCCCCTTGTTACACAAGAGGAAAGCCGTCGTGCTAGTGTTTCAGGCAGGTCCACTAGAAGCGCGGCGAAGAGAGCACATATGCAGCAGCAGTCACAGCCACCACCACCACCACAGCCTCAGCCTCAGCCACAGCCTACTACACCACCGGTGGCAGGAGGGGCCCCTGCGGGGTACATGTCCGGGGTTACCCCTGGATATGCACCCGGTTGGGACCAGCCCACCCACCACCCGAGTGCGAGTGGCACGGCTTGGGCAGATGCGAGCAGTGCTCAGTGGGCTACACCCGCTAGTTCCAGCTCCGGTGGTCTACCTCCGTCTTCGTCCTTCCGGCGGCACTCCTCAGCCTCTGCACGTGATGCTCAGCTCGCGCAGCGGATGGGAGAGCTCACCGTCCAGGTCACGGGATTGGAGGAGACGCTGAACACCCACGTCGAGTCTACCTCAGGGTGGCAGCGACAGGGGTGAGAGGATAGCAGCCATGTAGCAGGATCACCAGCGATACGTGGAGGCGCAGAGGGTTTTGAAAGGATCTAGAGGTCGACTAGAGGGGGGTGAATAGTCATTCCTGAAAAAATCACAACTTAAAACAAACTGTCAGACTGAAGTCCGGAGTCTCCAGATATTTTTCCGGATACTCCGGGAAATCCGGAGTATCCGGGAAAATGTCCGGATTGTCCGGGCTTCTGAGGAGGCGACTAAATCAACAAGAATCAAACTCACCCAAACTCAAATCTGTGAATATAGGATATGAAATACAGAGATATAAGCCTGTTCCACCACTTAGAACTAGCAGGATCCTCACCACGGAGTAGATCGGCCACAAACCCTAGAAATGTACTCAAAAGGATTTTAAGCATACAACAAGAGCAACAAGCACGAGAGACACAAAGGATTTGTTACCGGAGTTCAAGCTCACACCTTGAGCTCTACATTTCCGATGAGGAACCCACAAAGGGTGGACCTTTACACCTAGGTCACTTTCCTCCCCTTAGCGACCACAAAAATCGAGCTAGGGTTACTTACTCAATCACGGGGTAATACAAACTTCCTTGGGCAGCCACAATCCTTTGGATGCTCCAAGGCAACTCCTAGCCGGCTAGGAGGTCAAAGCTCCAAGAGTAACAAACACGAGATTACCAACCAAGCGAAGAACGAGGTGCACTAGAGATGGGAAAACAGCTCACTAGCACTCTCCAAGCTCTTGCTCTCAATCCCTTCTTTAATCCCCACCAAATCTCACCAAACCAAGGCCAAGGGGAGTAAAGAGGGGGAGTGAATGAGTTCTGAGTGTTGCAGGTCGAAATGGGCAAGAGAGGGGGAGTGGATAGGGTTGAGGGGGTATAAATACCTTCTCACCCAGAAAAAGAGCTGTTACAGCTCTAAGACTCGGAGTATCCGGACTAGGCCCGGAGACTCCGGGAAGTCCGGACTGTTCGGGATAAAACCCGGAGTGTCCGGCCTTCCAGAGCTAGCAGACTAAAGGATAGCTCGGTGATCGTGCGGTGCAAGGTGTCTCTCATAGGATTTTGGTTAGTCATCTAGAGCACCTTTTCAACTCTTGGAAGATACAATCCATGTCCCTCTTTATAGTACGGCATTCCTAGGACTCAAATTCGAAATATAAAATAAATAAACCTCCAAGGAATCCTTCTTTTAGCATCACTTCCTTTTTATATAGCAATGAAGCGCTTAGATGCCATCTTAGAATTTTAGTACCTGCTCATATACTCAATACATCATTGGTGGCTTAATGGTCCATCATTAAATCACCAAAACCCACTTTGGGGGCCAAGATACTCTTCAATCTCCCCCTTTTTGGTGATTGATGACAACACCTTTAAGCTTTTAAACAAGAGATAAATAAATTCAGTAACGAGCCTTTGATCTATCTTGCAACACTCCCCCTTAGTTTGTGCATATGGAGTTTGAATCTCAAAGGTGCTTTTAGCACCAAATTTTGCACAAGAGAGAAAAATAAGAGAGTGTGACAAGATGATCAACAGTGGGGTGCTTGTGTTTGTGCAAACAAGATATATGTGATGCGTATGACAATTTATACACTCAATGAAGGATAAAAGGGGCTGAAGTGTTAGAGCCCGGAGTGTCCGGATCTACCCCGGAGAATCCGGAGAAAAATCCGGAGTATCCGGACTTTGAGGACTCAACAGAAATCAATTCATCACAGAAGTTTTCAAGCTATCAAAAGCATCCTTAGACAAATAAAATGCAACCTAGATATCTAGCATCTCAAGCAAACAACCAAATAGTCTCAAGCTCACATCACATAGTCTCACACATAAAAAAGTTATTACAGACCAAGGTTCTCAAATTCTCCAAGTCTTAAACATGAAACTTAAGATACTCACTCCCCCTTTGGCATCAAGCGCCAAAAAGGAAGTATAGGAACAGCAACAGCAGGGGATCACTCCGTGTCCTCATCATCATCTCCTTCTTCTTCTTCTTCATTGTTGTCCTCCTCCTCCTCCTCTTCTTCTTCTTCTTCTTCTCCTTCTTCCTCTTCCTCTTGCTCTTCTTCTTGTGCAGCAGTAGCGGCATCATGGGCATCCCATTCCGCAAATGGGTCATCAAACTCGGGGAGCTCGTGATAGGTATCCGTAGGAAGCCCAAGATGAGACTTGATCTCAATGATGTCGCGGCGGTTTTCATTTATCTCGGTGACGATACGCTTGCACATGGAGAAGATGCTCTTGAATGCCCTCTTGACCATGGAGTCCTTAACCTTGCGAGAAGGTTTAGATGAGTGTGAAGGGCGAGGAATGGGCTCATCATCTTGGCGAGGGGCAGCACTAGAGGATCTGGCAAATCTTGTGCTCTTCTTCATTGGGGTTCTCTTGTCTCTAGCACGAAGATGCCTAAGAGGCTCATGAGTGACATCCTTTGGAAATTGGGTGTTGGTGACCCTCTCAATCATATACATGAGGTATGGAGCATAAGGGAGATGCTTCATGGGGTCACACATAGCACGTCGAAGTTCATTCCAAATGAAGTCAAAGATGCAAAATCCTTCTTCTTCAGGAGCCACACGGTTGAGGAGATTGATGGCATAGTGCCTAAGAGCTGTGATATCTTCCATTTTCGGATCAATGGTGGCACGAAAAAACTGATTGAAATAGTAGTAGTATGGGATGAGATTGTCAGCTTTTCCCTCATGAGCTAGAAAGGCAGAGGGGAACATATATGCCATGTCCTTGGTCCTGTACTTGTCTTCATTATGGATGGGTGTGCGATCTTCATCCTTTGAGCCAAGACCAAGCAAGCGAGAGAAGGTCATGTAGTCAATGGTGTGCTTCTCGCCTTGAGTGGTCCAAGTGATAGTGTTCTGATGAGAGTCATAATAGTAGGAGCAATGGAATTGAGCAAGAATCTCTCTATTCCATCCATAGCGAAAGCCCATGATCTCATAAAGTCCAAGTTCCTTGCATCTATCAATCACGGCATCAAAGGTGGGATTCTCCAACTTCTCATAGTAAGCCCAATCAATGTACTTCATCTCCACAATGGGTGACTTGTTCTTTGCCTTCATCTGTGGACTCCTTATCACTGTCTGATAGAAGTCCCTATGGAAGTCGCACCAAAACCTTGACTCAAGTGCCTCACTAGATATGTACATGTAGACATCCTCCTCCCTTTGTTCTCTGACTGCAAGGGCATTCCTAGAATAATCTCTCACCATTTGTTGAGCAAACTCTTGCATAGCCCCGGGGTCCCTTAGGTTGATAGGAGCGGTCACCACCCTCACATTTGATGGAAAGGAGACTGTGAGACGGGGTGGAGTTCTGGGACAAATGTGGGAGTAAGGAGTGGGATGGTTCTTTGGCATGGATGGTCGAGGTACGGGCCTAGAATGGGAGATGTAGGGGGCCTCACAGGATTTCCTTGATGGCTGAGCTGGACCTTTCCCGTGACGCCTCGAGGCAACCCTATATTGGTCAGCATCTTCTTCTTCCTGCTCCTCTTCTTCACCAACAGCCTATTGTTCTTCCTCTTCTTCAATCTCTTGCTCAGTGTAGACAGGGGCACGAGCACGAGTGGATTGCTGAGAAGAGCCAAGCCCCAAAGTCTCATGCACTACCCCCAAAGTTTGAGGGTCGTGCCTAGCCTTTGTCCTCCTTTGGGTGGCCGGCTCGTCTTGCTTGTACTTCTTCCTCATGATCTGGAGATGAGTAGCAAGGAGTACATAAGAATGCATCCATGGAAAATGTGAGTGACAAAGCAATTTAGAGTTTCAGCAGGAAAATCCGGAGTCTCCAGGAAAATTCCCGGACAGTCCGGGAAATCCGGAGTGTCCGGAAAAAGTTCGGAGTCTCCGGGTTTTCCTGGCGAAACCCTAATTCACAATGCCGCACAAATCCACCACGGGAAACTTGAGATATTACAGATCCACTACTTCTAGAGTCTAAGGAACATTCCTATCCAAGAGATTTCTTAAGATATGTTCTAGGAAAGGAGATCGGGCAAAGGAGCCTTTGAATACCTTAGGGGAGAGAGGGAACCGAGGGGGGGGGGAAGCCTTCAAATCTTCAAAACACGGGCAGCACCTTGTTTCCCACACCTTGGAGGCTTCAATCTCTCACTCTCTCAAGATTTGGAGGGTTGAAACCCTAGGTTCTATGGAGGAACCAAGGGAGAGAGGAGAGGGGAGCGGGGGAGAACAGGGAGGAGAGGTAAACGGTCCACGTAGTGAAAAGTAGAAAGCTAGGATTTTGACTGCAGTGAAAAACGTTTATATAGGAGTTAAGGTTCGGAGTATCCAGGCTGAACCCGGACTCTCCGGGAAATCCGGAGTATCCGGGGAAAAGCCCGGAGTCTCCGGCTCCTCCTGAGACTTGGCAACAGATTTTCAAGGAATTGAGATTGATATAGATAAAGATGATTATGAGTGAAACTTATGTGAGCTAGAGAGGTTCCAACACTTGATACTAGCCACAATCATACAATGAGAACAATAGTCCAAGTGTTGTACCTAAAGAAAAATCCAAATATTTTTTTCAAAGCAAATCCATACCAATTTTTCAAGCCCTTTTCTTTTGTAAAGATCTAGCCTAAGACAATCAAACATGTGCATGATCTCAAGCCAAGTTACGAGAATCCAAGATATTTAATTCACTCCTCAAAGCACAAAACCTTAGTTCATCAAGAGGCTTTGTGAAGATATCGGCTAGTTGCTTTTCGGTGCTCACATGACTTAGAGCGATATCTCCTTTGGCTTCGTGGTCTCTCAAGAAATGGTGTCTTATGTCTATGTGCTTTGTTCTTGAGTGGTTTACGGGGTTGTTCGCTAGCTTGATGGCACTCTCATTGTCACACAAGAGTGGCACCTTGCTAAACGTACAACCAAAGTCCCTCAAAGTGAACCTCATCCAAAGTAGTTGAGCACAACAAGCGCCGGCTGCAACATACTCGGCCTCAGCGGTGGATAAGGC
Organism: Cenchrus fungigraminus; assembly: GCA_036936925.1. Classification (NCBI taxonomy): domain Eukaryota; kingdom Viridiplantae; phylum Streptophyta; class Magnoliopsida; order Poales; family Poaceae; genus Cenchrus; species Cenchrus fungigraminus. The sequence goes on along the minus strand of CM072773.1, from coordinate 114,800,961 downwards.
AACAAAATTTTGTTTCTTGGAACTCCAAGACACCAAGGACCTTCCAAGGAATTGGCAAGTCCCGGATGTACTCTTTCTATCTACCTTGCAACCGGCATAGTCTGAATCGGAATAGCCAAGTAGATTGAAAGTGGAGCCCTTTGGGTACCATAAACCAAGGTTAGGAGTGTGTACTAAATACCTAAAGATTCTCTTAACAACCATGAGATGACATTCCTTAGGATTGGCTTGAAACCGTGCACACATGCACACACTAAGCATAATATCGGGCCTAGATGCACAAAGGTAAAGCAAGGATCCAATCATGGAGCGATATACCTTTTGATCCACGCTTTTTCCATCTTCATTCAAGTCAAGATGTCCATTGGATGGCATTGGAGTCTTGATGGGCTTGGCTTTGTCTCTGTCAAACTTCTTGAGCATGTCATGAGTGTACTTGGTTTGACTTATGAACGTGCCTTCCTTGAGTTGCTTGATTTGAAATCCAAGAAAGAACTTCAACTCTCCCATCATAGACATCTCGAATCTTTTAGTCATAATTCTACTAAATTCATCCGCCCAAGCTTTGTTAGTAGAACCAAATATGATGTCATCGACATATATTTGGCACACAAATAAATCATTTCCTTCTTTGCGAGTGAAAAGAGTAGGATCGACTTTGCCTATTTCAAAGCCTTTCCTTAAGAAAAATTCCTTAAGGCATTCATACCATGCTCTAGGTGCTTGCTTAAGACCATAGAGCGCCTTATGGAGCTTGTAGACGTGGTTGGGGAATTGAGGGTCTTCAAAGCCCGGCGGTTGCTCAACCTAGACTTCTTCGGAGATTGGGCCATTCAAGAAAGCACTCTTTACATCCATTTGAAAGAGTTTGAAGTCATGGTGAGTAGCAAATGCCAACAAGATACGGATTGCTTCAAGTCTTGCTACCGGTGCATAGGTTTCTCCAAAGTCCAAGCCTTCAACTTGAGTATAGCCCTTGGCAACCAACCTTGACTTGTTCTTGGTCACTACCCCATCCTCGTCTTGTTTGTTGTGGTACACCCACTTTGTTCCAATCACATTTTGCTTAGGGCGTTCCACTAAGGACCAGACTTCATTCCGAGTGAAGTTGTTCAATTCTTCTTGCATGGTCATCACCCAATCAGCGTCTTGTAATGCTTCTTCCACGGAGAGAGGTTCAATCATGGACACAAAAGAGTAATGTCCACAAAAGTTTGCCAACCTTTATCTTGTGGTAACCCCTCTTCTTATGCTTCCAAGAATGTTGTCAACGGGATGATCTCTTTGAACATTTTGACGAACTCTTGGATGTGGCTCAGAAGCTTCTTGTTGAATCAAATCCTCATTTTCTTGACGGTCTTGAGCATCTTCTTCAGAGGGTTCAGACTCTCCGGGGTTGGGTCCGGAGTCTCCGCAAATTCTGGATTCTCCGGACTTTTCTCCGGAGTGTCCGGGTTTCACAGCGGCAGACAAGTTTGGTGATGATTCAATGACTTCATCTTCTTCTTGAGGCTTGATTTCTCCAATGGCCATCTTCTTGATGTCATTTATAGAGGTCTTTTCCTTGCCTACACACACTTCATCAACTTGCTCCACTTGAGAGCCATTAGATTCATCAAATGTCACGTCACACGCTATATCAACACTACCGGTGGTCTTGTTGAGAATGCGATAGCCGTGAGCATTTCAGGCGTAACCAAGAAAAATACCCTCATCGACTTTAGGTGCAAACTTAGAGTTCTTGGGTTTCTTGTTGAGAATGAAGCACTTACAACTAAAAACTCTAAAGTAAGACACGTTAGGCTTCTTACCAGTTAGGAGTTCATAGGCGGTCTTGTGTCGAAGCTTGTGAAGATACAAACGGTTGATAGCATGACAAGCCGTGTTGACCGCTTCCGCCCAAAAACTATCCGAAGTCTTGTACTCATCAAGCATAGTTCTTGCGGCTTCTGTGAGAGTCATATTCTTCCTCTCCACTATCCCATTTTGTTGAGGTGTGTATGGGACGGAGAATTCATGACTAATGCCTTCACCATCAAGATACTCTTCAATGTTGGTGTTCTTGAACTCGGTGCCATTGTCACTTCTTACTCTCTTGATCTTCATAACAAACTCATTTTGGGCTCTAGTTAAAAACTTCTTGAATACATCATGAACCTTGCTCTTGTCACGCAAAAAGAATACCCATGTATACCGAGAGTAATCATCAACAATGACAAATCCATACTAGCTTCCTCCAATACTAACATAAGCCACGGGACCAAAGATATCCATGTGAAGCAATTCCAATGGTCTTGTAGTGGTGAGTACATTCTTGGAGGGATGAGGAGCACCAACTTGTTTTCCGGCTTGACAAGCACTACAAATTCTATCTTTCTCAAAATGAACTTTTGTTAGTCCTAGGATGTGTTCCCCCTTTAGAAGTTTGTTGAGATTATTCATCCCAACATGGGCTAGCCGGCGATGCCAAAGCCAACCCAAGCTAGACTTTGCCATTAAGCATGTATCAAGTTGGGCTTTCTCCGATGTAAAATCCACCAAATAAAGCCTTCCCTTGAGTTCACCCTTAAAAGAAACGGAGTCATCGCCTCTTCTAAAGACGGTCACACCCTCATTGGTGAACAAACAATTGTAGCCCATCTCACAAAGTTGTGACAAGGACAACAAATTGTAGTCCAAAGATTCAACCAAATAAACATTGGAAATTGAATGATTGGTTGAGATAGCAATTTTACCTAGACCAACAACCGTCCCACCACCATTGCCTCCAAAGGCAATCTTTTCCGTAGGATGTTCAATCATTTCACAAGACATAAACATCTTCTTCTCCCCAGTCATGTGATTAGTGCATCCACTATCAATCACCCATTTGGCTCCACCGGAGGAGTATGCCTACAAAACAAATCAAGCTTTGTTTTTAGGTACCCAATTAGAGTTGGGTCCTTTCACGTTAGTTACAAGAACTTTGGGCACCCACACATTCCTTTTGATCATAGAACCTTGTGTGCGGGGTCCCACATACTTGGCCACCACCTTACCCTTGTGGTTCCAAGTCAACACATAATCGGCATAAAAGTTGTCTTGTGAAGCATGTGCCTTGGGCTTCTTGGTTTGCTTGGCTTGTACTACTTTGGTCTTGACTTGTGGTTCATGAGATGTGCCATTGGAGCTCTTGAACTTGATGAGAGTGTTGAGCCTAGGTTGTTTACCTTCAACCTTGGCACCCAATTGCTTCATCACATGCACCACATTTCTTGTTCTCACACCCCTTGTGTGGTTGTTCTTGATGAATGGGATAGGGTCTTTGGAGCCTTGCTCATTCTTACCTAGGCCCTTCCCATTCTCAAAGCCAAACTTCTTCATGTAATTTGAAGCAAAGCCCTTGGTATGGTTCTCAAACTCTCCTCTCTTAGGTTCCTTCTTCTTTTCCTCAATGAGGGAGTTTGACAACTGAGCAATCTCTTTCTTCATTGCATTCATCTCGGCAATGTTAGTAGCACAAGCATTTAAATCAATTTTATAGCATCTAGAACAACCATTACTTGTAGAAGCATTTGAGTTAGAGGTAGCATCATTAGAGGTTGTTTTAGCACTATTCTTAAGGTTGTCAAGTTGAACTTCAATTGCAATGTGACTAGCTCTCAAGCGTTTTAAGCTCTCTTGAAGTTCAACCTTTTCACTCTCAAGTCTAGTGCAAGCATCCTTAGCTAGGAAAGACTTCCTAGTTAATTCATCTACTATAACGGCCTCTTTAGCTTGAGAGTTCTTGAGGCTAAGAATTTCTTCCTCTTTTTCCTTGAGCAAGTCCTCTTGCACCTTGAAACCCTTCTTTTCAATTACAAGGGCATTCTCAAGGGCAATGGTTTTCTCTCGCTCAAGTCTAAAGAGTTCTTCTTGCACCTCAAGAGTCTCATCTCTATTCTTGATTTCATTTAGAAGGTTCATAATTCTTTTGGTTCCTTTCTTGCCAAAGCTAGTGATCATTTTCTCATATTCATCATCACTATCATTATCATCATCAACATCTAGGAGAGAAGGTTTAGTGTCAACCTTAGTGCCCCTAGCCATGAGGCATGTGTGGGTGAAGTCATCTTCATCATCGGTGAGATCTCCAAAGAGTGATGGCTTGTCAATGGGTTGAGCATTGGATATTGTAGCAAGTCCCACTTCATCATCGGAGTCGGAGCTATCATCATTTGAATCCCATTCTTCACCCAAATGAGCTTCACCAACTTCCTTCTTCTTGTTCTTGTCATATTTGTTGGTGTCTCTTCTTCTCACTTTGATGTTGGGACATTCCGCAATGAAATGACCCTCCTTGCCACACCCAAAACATGGCCTCTTGGATGTTCTCTTGGTCTTGATCTTGTCCTTGTCCTTGTTTTTGTTAAAGAAGCCACCCTTCTTCATCACTTTTGTGAATCTCTTCACAAATAAAGTCATTTGCTCGGGAATCAAGGTGTTGTCACTATCTTCATCACTATCTTCCTTGACCACGATCTTGGAGGATGATGAGCTTGCCTTCTTCTCTTTGTCTTTGCTTGAAGCTTTGAGAGCTACTCCCTTGTTCTTCTCAATTTGTTCATGCATCGTTGACATTTCTTGTGAAAGCTTTGACTCCTTGACGGTTATAAGATGTTCTTCAATTCTACCAATCACATCCGCCGGAGTGAACTTCTTGAAGCCTCTCTTCTCTCTGATAAGTGTAGGGAGTTGAACATCCCTAGCCATGTAAGCGGAGAGGATCTTATCAATAACTTCTTTTCTTCCCCATCTTGTGCTCCCAAGAGACTTGATTTTGTTGATGATCTTGTTCAAGCGGTTGTACATGTCTTGTGGAGATTCATCTTCCTTGATGACAAAGCGATTGAGCTCACTCTCAAGAGCTTGAATTCTTCCTTCTCTAACTTGTCTTGTTCCTTCATGGTTGATAAAGAGAGTGTCCCACACATCTTTGGCGGACTTCAAACCATCAACCTTGTCATACTCTTCGGCGGTGAGAGAGCTCTTGATGATGCGAATGGCTTGATAGTTGCATTGGATTTCATTCGCTTGAGCTTGTGTCAAAGTAGCATCTCCACTTAGAAAGGTAATTCCCCTGTTCACAACAGTCCAAAGTGCGGGGTTTACCGCCATCAAATACTCTTCCATCGAGTTCTTCCACTTGGAATAGCCGGTTCCATCAAATTGGGGTATCTTTCCAATGCAGTGGGAACTCGATGGTTTATCAAAGATTAAATTAGAGTAATCGTAAGGGATTCTAGAGAACTCCCTTCCCGAAGGCCGACGAGTGGATCGATTTGATCTTGCATCATCAAAGTCATCATCACTTGAGGAGGATGATCCACCATCGTCATTTCTTGGATGATGACTTGTGCTTGCTCCACTGGCACCTCCCGCTGCACCCGTAGGACCCTCTGGTGTGTTCACGGGGGGTTGATTACCACTGGGGTTGGTCAAGTCACCTTCGGGCGGCGTTGCTTGATTAGTTGGGGTCGACATCTCTTTTCTCCAAGCGGTTAAGCTTCAAACGGAGCAACCTGCTCTGATACCAATTGAAAGGATCTAGAGGTCGACTAGAGGGGGGGTGAATAGTCGTTCTTGAAAAAATCACAACTTAAAACAAACTGTCAGACTGAAGTCCGGAGTCTCCGGGAAAATGTCCGGATTGTCCGGGCTTCTGAGGAGGCGACTAAATCAACAGGAATCAAACTCGCCCAAACTCAAATCTGTGAATATAGGATATGCAATACAGAGATATAAGCCTGTTCCACCACTTAGAACCAGCAGGAACATCACCACGAAGTAGATCGGCCACAAACCCTAGAAATGTACTCAAAAGGATTTTAAGCATACAACAAGAGTAACAAGCACGAGAGACACAAAGGATTTGTTACTGGAGTTCAAGCTCACACCTTGAGCTCTACGTCTCCGTTGAGGAACCCACAAAGGGTGGACCTTTACACCTAGGTCACTTTCCTCCCCCTAGCGACCACAAAGATCGAGCTAGGGTTACTAACTCAATCATGGGGTAATACAAACTTTCTTGGACAGCCACAATCCTTTGGATGCTCCAAGGTAACTCCTAGCCGGCTAGGAGCTCAAAGCTCCAAGAGTAACAAATACGAGATTGCCAACCAAGCGAAGAACGAGGTGCTCTAGAGATGGGAAAATAGCTCACTAGCACTCTCCAAGCTCTTGCTCTCAATCCCTTCTTTAATCCCCACCAAATCTCACCAAACCAAGGCCAAGGGGAGTAAAGAGGGGGAGTGAATGAGTTCTGAGTGTTGCAGGTCGAAATGGGCAAGAGAGGGGGAGTGGATAAGGTTGAGGGGGTATAAATACCTCCTCACCCAGAAAAAGAGTCGTTACAGCTCTAAGACCCGAAGTATCCGGACTAGGCCCGGAGACTCCGGGAAGTCCGGACTGTCCGGGATATAACCCGGAGTGTCCGGCCTTCCAGAGTTAGCACACTAAAGGATAACTCGGTGATCGTGCAGTGCAAGGTGTCTCTCATAGGATTTTGGTTAGTCATCTAGAGCACCTTTTCAACTCTTGGAAGATACAATCCATGTCCCTCTTTAGAGTACTACATTACTAGGATTCAAATTCAAAATATAAAATAAATAAACAAACCTCCAAGGAATCCTTCTTTTAGCATCACTTCCTTTTTATAGAGCAATGAAGCGCTTAGATGCCATCTTAGAATTTTAGTACCTGCTCATATACTCAATACATCATTAGTGGCTTAATAGTCCGTCATTAAATCACCAAAACCCACTTAGGGGGCCAAGATACTCTTCAATCTCCCCCTTTTTGGTGATTGATGACAACACCTTTAAGCTTTTAAACAAGAGATAAATAAATTCAGCAATGAGCCTTTGATCTATCTTGCAACACTCACCCTTAGTTTGTGCATATGGAGTTTGAATCTCAAAGGTGCTTTTAGCACCAAATTTTGCACAAGAGAGAAAAATAAGAGAGTGTGACAAGATGATCAACAGTGGGGTCCTTGTGTTTGTGCAAACAAGATATATGTGATGCGTATGACAGTTTATACACTCAATGAATGATAAAAGGGGCTGAAATCTCAGAGCTCGGAGTGTCCGGATCTACCCCGGAGAATTCGGGAAGCCCGGAAAATTCAGAGAAAAATCTGGAGTATCCGGACTTTGAGGACTCAGCAGAAATCAATTCATCACAGAAGTTTTCAAGCTATCAAAAGCATCCTTAGACAAATAAAATGCAACCTAGATATCTAGCATCTCAAGCAAACAACCAAATAGTCTCAAGCTCACATCACATAGTCTCACACATAAAAAGTTATTACAGACCAAGGTTCTCAAATTCTCCAAGTCTTAAACATGAAACTTAAGATACTCACTCCCCCTTTGGCATCAAGCGCCAAAAAGGAAGTGTAGGAACAACAACAGCAGGGGATCACTCCATGTCCTCATCATCTCCTTCTTCTTCTTCTTCTTCTTCTTCTTCTTCTTCTTCTTCTTCTTCTTCTTCTTCATTGTTGTCCTCCTCCTCCTCGTCTTCTTCTTCTTCTTCTTCTTCTTCTTCTTCTTCTTCTTCTCCTTCTTCCTCTTGCTCTTGCTCTTCTTCTTGTGCAGCAGTAGCGGCATCATGGGCATCCCATTCCGCAAATGGGTCATCAAACTCGAGGAGCTCGTGATAGGTATCCGTAGGAAGCCCAAGATGAGACTTGATCTCAATGATGTCGCGGCGATTTTCATTTGTCTCGGTGATGATACGCTTGCAACATTGATGCCTTGGTGAGGAACCATATACCTTTTGAGCGATCCGAGAGTATCATTTGAGGAACTCTGATTTTCTTTTGAAAAATTTGCAAAACCTCCGGATTGATAAGCTGATCAAGGTATGAGTGATTATGCACATGCTATATAACCATTCTGTCTCTCAACCGCCCAAGGCAGGTGAAGCTATATGCCCCACGTTATTAGGTGAAAGGTAAGAACATTGCCAACTTGTTCAACTCTTGGTAGAGTACTTTGCTGTATGTTTGCCATAAGTTGAGAATACAATATTGTAGCAACTCCTGATCAACCAACCTAAGTCTCTAATGTCTTGCTTCGAGACGAGCAAGAGGTTAGCTTGGGGGAGTTTGTTGACTGTTGAAATTCACCATTTCCAACCCTCAATATTCTCACATAAATGGAGGCATATGCATTATTTACTAGCATTTTGGTTTGAATAATGTAGTTTCACTTGTCCTTGGAGATTATTTATATGTAGGTGATTTACCCCTTAAAAGAGATGGAAACCCACCTTCTATGAAGACACCATGCCAACTCAGCTGAGGAGGAGGCTGCCACCAAGGGAAACATGGCATTCCACGTCATCGATCCAAGGGAGGCACTCACTGACGAATCAGAGGAAGCCACATGGACTTCACATGGATCAAAGGGCCCACCTCGGATACCAAATCAAGCCATGCACCGGGGATGGATCAGAGGGCCCACAGGGCAGCCACCCAGAGGAAAACCACCCCGAGTGGGGGGCCTAGGGGGCCAGCCGATCCTAGGATCGGCCGAACCGACCTAGTGCCGCCCCATCTCGGCCCTCCAAGTGTCACTTGCTGCATCCCGAGGTGTTTTGGAGCACTTTGAGCCTCCGAGCAAGCCTGGTCCTTGTCTATAAATAGGAGGGGAGGGGCTCCCATTTCCCACACACCACTCTCTCATTCTCCTCTCACTTTTAGTTTCCAAGGCTAGGGGGTAGGCTAGAGTAGCTCTTATTCAGGTTCCAAGTCTTCTTGGGAATCTAGGTATGAGTTCTCTTTTATCTTTATTTCTTTGTATGACTTTGATCTACTTCAGTTATTCAGCTATTTCATATAAAGTCATGGTAGATCATATGCTTGATATGTTCTTGAGTTCATCCTCTGTTCATCATTTAGAGGCTTGTGTTCTTCGTGAACACTACCTTTTGATCCACTTGAAGGGTGATAAACTCCTTCCTTATGTGTTTGTTCATAAGTTAGAGGCTCGTGTTCTTCATGAACACGACCCTTTGATCTTATTGATTAGACATAAGAGAGTTCGTATCTGTTTGTATGTCTAGCCTTAGTTGATCTTGTTAGATGGCATGCGAGTGTTGCATGAGGTTTGTGTTCAAGCTACAGTACTCGGTCTAGTTGACCAGTCTTCTGGTGGCTCTCACCCTGGGTCACAATAGCCCGGGCCGGGTGGAGTCTAGTAGCAACGTAGGCACGGTGCCTGGGTTGTCTGGCTATGATAGTTATGAGCATACCCCCCGTAATGATAGAGGTCGGTCCGCAGGTAGTGACAGCCCTGTTGGATCCTTAGGCAAACCTCCGCGCTGGGGTACCTGCTGTAGGAGTCTAAAGTCTAGTTTCGCAGAGTGCTGGTTGTCACGGACTAGCTCCCCGTTTGTACCTGGGTGCTGAACCTTATCCCTCTCATGCAATACTCATGCCCATCTCCTGTATCTTCTAGCTTTGTATGTTTAGTACATTAGAACCTAGAGCTAACTCGTATGTTCCCCCTAAGCCGTAGTGTGCTAGAGTAGAGGTAGATCTGAGTGTGTGTCGCACTACCCTTATATCTTTTATCTTACCCTTGTCTTTGAGTGTGTTATTTCCTATATCTATCTCTTGGTTTACACTCAGAGCAAAAGCATAAGTCTAAGATATCCGCCATTGCCTTCCACGGATACGATACCCTTGGAATACTCTCCTTCCTTGGGGAAATTCTACAATGATTTATCTGTGCGCTTGCGGATTCGTTCATGATCGTTTAGATTAACCTTTGGCTAGTCTTGATGTTCACGCTAACCCGGCGTCGTTAGTTATGACATTGAGAGGTGCCTACAAGGTGATTCTTGGTGTTGTCACTAAGGATGGGTCCCAGATCTGTTCTTAAGATGACGGCGCTACGAAACGCCAACAAGCATTTCTGGCGCCGTTGCCGGGGAAGGCACATGATTATCATGACTATGCTTTGCATCTGTTTATAAGCTATGAGTAGGTTAGGGCAACTCTCAATGCAGGCTTACCTTGATTGTCTTCTTTTATCTTTGGATGATTAAGACAGGTAGTGTATGACTGGTTTCGACTTACCAGAGAATTTTACTGAAGATCCCGAGTCACTTGTGAGGAAAGCTCGAATTCATTTCGACTCACCTCGTCGTACTCGTCCGGAAGGCGAACCAGCTTCCTTTGTACCATCCACGTCCAACGCTATGGCCCAGAAGACACTTCGTGAGTACTCAGCTCCTTCTGCTGACCAGGTGCTGCAAGGCCCTGAGGTGGCAATGGGGACTGAAAATTTTGAGATCAAGATGGGTCTAATCACGATGGTACAGGCTAGCCCATTCTGTGGCAAGCCAAATGAGGATGCCAATGCTCATCTGCAGCAATTCCTAGAGCTATGCAACACTTTCATCATCAGGGGTGCAAATATGGATGTTGTTCGTCTACGGCTGTTTCCATTCTCTCTCCTGGGGAAAGCTAAGCAATGGTTCTACGCGAGTCGTGAGGCTATTAACACTTGGAGTAAGTGTTCAGAGGCATTTCTCAAGAAGTTCTTACCATTGGGTAAAACCAATGCTCTTCGTGGAAGGATTTCTGGTTTTCAGCAAGCAGCAAGTGAATCTATTCCAGAGGCTTCGGAAAGGCTTCAGGAGTACGTCCTAGCCTGTCCTCACCATGGGATGGAGGATTGGCTCATTCTTCAAAGCTTTTATAATGGGTTGACTCCGACAGCCCGAGGCCATATTGATGCTGCTGCTCAAGGAGCATTCTTCTCACTCACTGTTGATGAGGCTAAAGTACTCATTGAGAAGATGGTCTCCAACCAAGGGTGGAGTGATGAAAGACTCCAACCACGACCGAGGGGTACTCATACAGTCAAGGAAGCAGATATGATTACTGCCAAGTTGGATCTTCTCATGAAGATATTGGATGACTACACCAGCGAAAAGACTGCCATGGCCACCACTACTCTGCCTATGGACTCGCACATGACTTGTGAAGTCTGTGGCAACACTGGGCACTCAGGCAATTATTGCTCGAAAACCCAGGAGGAAGTGATGTACATGAATGGCAACAACAACGGTTATCGTCCACCTCAACAAGGAGGCCAATCGTGGAATCAACAACACCCTTATTATCAAGGAGGTAACAAAGGTAATTCTTACAATCCCAATCAACCATCCTCGAGAGATCTCGTTTTTGGGCAAGCTAAGATTAATGAAGGTGTTTACAAGAAGCTAGCTGCCCTTGATAAAACTTTGGAAAGTCTCAACGTTAAGCTTGATAGTTTTTCTTCTGCTCAGAAGAGTCAGCTAAGTTTCAACAAAATGTAAGAAACCCAGTTGGCTCAGCTAGCTGCTTTGGTTCCATCTCCTGATAATGGGAGGATCCCGGGGCAACCCGTATCCTCTTGTGAGAATGTTAGTGTAGTGTCAACCAGGTGGAGTATGCCACCTAGGAAGACACATGCTTCTAACTATGCAGGAAAGCCCATACAACAAATTCTAGATACATGGGAGGAATCAGCAGTTGTGCACAAGAAAGACCCAGGCTACCCGACTATTACTTGCACAATCTATTACAAGAAAATCAGGCATGCCCTTTGAGACCTTGGTGCAAGTGTTAATCTCATGTCCAAGGCCATGTTCGAGCAACTGGGATATCCAGCTCTCTCTCCTACAGCACGGACTATCCAACTCGCCGATTCAACGATACGATATCCAGAAGGAATTGTTGAGAGCATATTGGTCAAGATCAAGAACTCTTATGTCTTCGCGGATTTCGTGGTCCTTGATATGGATGACGAGGGAGGAATGCCGCTCATCCTTGGGCGACCATTTCTCAGTGATGTCCGAGGTAGAATCAATGTGGGGTCTGGAATTATCCGTTTCCGCATTGGGAAGAGGAATTTGAAGTTCAAGTTTCAGGACAAAGAAGTGCAATGCTATTTGGTGCAAGATAGTGTTGAGCAGCTTGGGGGAAGGACGAAGCCTTTACCCCCAAGGAAGAAATCTCCGTCAAAGAGGCTAAAGAAAATTCGGAAAGAATGGCAGAAGATTGAGATGGCACCACCCTCTACTTCTCAGGAGTGGGGTGCTGAGTGGAATTGATCACTGAGAAGAGTCCAACTTGTCAGACTAAAAATGATGGGTCCTTTCTACCAAAAAGGTTAAAGTTGGTACTTATCTCATATTTCCCTTTCCAAAATTTTATTTCTAAAATTGCATATTTAATTTTCCAAACTTTGCATATGCATGCTAGATTTATCTAGCCCTTTTCCCTTTTTCAAATAAAATTTCTGAAAATCATTTCTGAGTTTGAAAATTCAAGAAAAATCATTTGAAAAATATTTCGAGGGAATTTGGGCCGAGGCACTCAGGCAGGCCCACGGCTAGCCGTTGGGCAGCCACTGGCCAGGGCATAGGGCAGGTGGGCCCGGCTGGGGTCGGCCGACCCCAGGTTCGGCCGAAGCAGCCCAATGGCGCCCGGCTCTGCTTCCTCGAGCACGGCGGCCCGGCAGCGCCTGCCTCCGCTTCCTCGACGCACGGCAGCCCCGCGGCGCCCGGCTCCGCTTCCGTGACACCGACGGCTCCAGCGACGCCAACGGCAACCGCGGCTCTGTCGGTAACGACGACGGCGGCCGCGGTGCCATGGCCGCAGCATCGCCAACGACAACCGCGGTTACGCCGGCAACGACGGCGGCGGTCACAGTGCTGACGGCTGCGGTGACGCCAACGGCAACTGCGGCTCCGTCAGCAACGACGATGGCGGCCGCGGTGCTGACTACGGCAACAACTACGCCCCCTGGAGTCCAGACAGGCTACACGGAGACGGAAACAACTCGTGCGAATCGACCTTCTACTCAAAGAAGCTACTACTTGGAGCTTGCTTGCATGCATGGAAGAACTACTCAGAGTAGAAGAACTACTCGAAGATAGCATGCATGAACTAGTCGGAGCACAAAAAAGAAAAAAAGAAAAAAAAATAAGGCTCGCATGCATGCAGCAGGCACAACTAGTCGGAGCACAAAAAAAAGAGGAGAAGGAAGAAGCTCGCATGCAACACAACTCGGAAGCAAAACTACTCGTGCGAGTCGTAAACAACTCGTACGAGCAACTACTCGGGGATGGAAGCTAACTACTCGAGGATGGAGGAAAACTACTCGTGGAGATTAAAAACACACAAACAAAAAAAACTAAGTAGCTACTCATGCGTGCAGCAAACTAGTCAGGCGCTACTACTACTCGTGCGAATCGTGAACTCCTCGGACGGAGCTACTTCTCAGACGAAGCTGCTTGGGTGCGCTCCGACTTCTACGGCACAGCGACACCCTCTACTACACCATGGGTCCCGGTGCCGCCGGCAACAATGACGACTGACGGCGACAATGGCGCCGATGGCACTCGCGACACCTCCGACGGCACCGACGGCGACGGCAACGACGGCGCAGCGGCGCCGACGGCGTCGGCACCGGCGGCCCAACGGCACCCAGCTCCACCTCTTCGACGCACGGCGACCCGACGGCGCCCAGCTCTGCTTCCTCGACGCATGGCAGCCCGGCGGCGCCCAGCTCCGCTTCCTCAACGCACGGCGGCCTAGCGGTGCCCAAGTCCGTTTCCTCGACGCGCGCAACCCCGCGGCGCCCAGCTCCGCCTACTCGACGCACAGCGGCCCGGCGACGCCGAGCTCGACCTTGACGCTCGTCGGCCCCTCTCCTCCGACTGTCGCAACGGCCACTCGACAACCACCCCGATCGAACCGAACACAATCATTCGTGCATCTGCAGACTCCGGGCCATTGACGCAACAACTTTCTCGACCATCCGCCGATCTTGTCGGCAACCACCGCTTGGCCACGACGTGCAACACGAAGCTCGGGAGCTCTTCAGCTCGGGACCGAGGACGACACCTCAACTTCTCCAACGTGAACACGATCCGAGCTAAGTATTATTTTAATACTACCATTTCCCGGTTAATGCATATCTCAACATGCATCTCCGGGATATTGCCGTTTACCTTGGCCATAGCCCCGACTGCTTACACAGTTCGGGCGCTGCACGAGCAGTCGGGCAATGGCCGACGGGCGTGCCGCGCGCACTCTTTACCGTTCACTTTCTTTCTCCTCCCCCGCGCTAAGTCGCTAAAGTACTCGGGTAGCACACGCCTTAAACCATGAATCCTAGACACTACGCCTACACTTCCTACGCGTGCATGCGTCCTGCTCCCTACGCTACGGATGCGGCTATCAGGCGTCAGGTGCATAAAAGTAACAGGATAACTACCCGAGGAAATTAGTAGACTTAAGGGAGTTGGAAGTAGAATATCTATCACACATTGTCAAATGCTTTTTCTTCAGAGTTAGCATCTGTCGCACCACATACTACTATCCTCCGATTTTCTTTTTTCAGGAACGGGTCTTGTATCCCCGAGCTCGCCGCCTACGCTTGGAGGTCGCCCTCGCCATCGGCCGAGTGCTTCCCAGTACTCGGACTGGCACGACGCTCCACAAAGATCACCAACCGAGCACTTTTCTGTACTTGGACTGGTGCTTTACTCCACCGGAACAACAACGACGACCTAGCCCTCACGCTCGGGGGCTAGGAGACGATGATGGTCCAACCCTCACGCTCAGGGGTTGGGAGACGATGACTGCTCGGCCCTCACGCTCGGGGGCTGGACGACGACTACCCGGTCGTCACAACGACCACGTGGCATGCTTCCAATGGCCCCAATGGCCCCTCACGGCTCTGCGCTCGGGGGCTGGCGCCACACACCGACGACCAAGAGTTCGAAGGCTGGCCCGTTGTAGGGTTTGACAGCTGCTCCTGAGCACCCGAGCGAGGGGCGACGAAGGATGGGCCCCAGCGGCCAGAACTCAGGCGCATGAGCACTATGGGCATCCCGAACTACGTTCGAGTCTTGATGGAAAATGAGGTCATGGTTTTCCCCAACAGAAAGGCGATGAGCTGCCGAGTCCAACCAAATGGGCTCGGTAACTAGGTGATTTCACCATTAGGAGTCTGAGGTCGATCACCAGCTGATCCGTTCGAAACCCGGCGAACGGGATTCCGAGACTTCACTCGTGCTCACCCGCACGTAGCTCACCGGGTGCCGGGGCTCGGCCAGCGAAGCAAGCCTTGACGTCACCCGACCCCCCCTTCCTAATGAAAAGGATGCGTGAGGGAGACGCAACGAAAGGGGAAACTGACTCCCCGACTAGTGCCCTGCGCCATGCGGGGCCACCAAAATTCACCTTCCCTTCGCAAACCCAGGTGAAGGCACACAACGAGCAACAACACGATAACTTCCCCAAATTTAAGACTTCAACATTCAA
This sequence comes from Cenchrus fungigraminus, assembly GCA_036936925.1. Lineage (NCBI taxonomy): Eukaryota > Viridiplantae > Streptophyta > Magnoliopsida > Poales > Poaceae > Cenchrus > Cenchrus fungigraminus. The sequence goes on along the minus strand of CM072773.1, from coordinate 114,785,606 downwards.
TCCCACACACCAGTCTCTGACTTGTCCATGGGCTCGGGGGCTACTACCCGCGGGTTCGCTCGCGCGTCCCCGCCGGAAAAGCACAATCTACCTCTCCACTACGACAACTGAACCTGGGAACGAGTCCGTGACTCCCTCCCAAGCTCGGGGGCTACTGACGGGATCCAATATTATGGATACTCAAAGACGGTAAATACGATCCACAGGAAGGCAGGACAGCGAGACCCACGACGCAGCACAGCGAAATGGCTTCAAGTCCACATCAAACAGGACACTTGCATGCCAAAGGTAGGGCCCACGACATGCAACAAAGAGGTCACCTCTCACCATTCGAGGACGCATGCAGGCATGCAAGGACCGGGCCCGGCCTTGGATTGCGGTGGTGGGCATGGAGAAACAAGGCACAATAAACAAGGCACAATAAATAAGGCCACCACTTGAGTGCACATGTGTGCATGCATGCAGGCAAGGGGTGAGACTTTTTCTCCCCCCTCCCAGTGTTTCTCTCTCTCTCTCTCTCTTTGTGTGTTTGCTTGGCTTGTAAGTTTTCTCTTTCTCTCTCTGTTTGCTTGGCTGGTAAGTTTCCCTTGATCTATAAAAGGGAAAGCAGCCCTTGGCAAGGGGAGAGGACTCCTTTTTTACTTCTTCCTTCTCCTGTCCGAAGGAGTTCTCTCTCTGTTCTTCTTCTTCCTCCAGCCAGACTTGGCTCCCACACACGTACGCAGACTTCTGCTACAAGAACCACGTACACACACCACAGAGACTTGGGACCGAGCTCCCTCTCTCGCCCATTTGTATCCTCCTACTACAAATCAGTGCAAATAACACAGGCAGCGCGAACTGGACGTAGGGTATTACTCTCCGGAGGCCCGAACCAGTATAAATCCTTGTGTCCCATTTCGCACACCATCCGAGGCCCGACACGCAGTCTTATAAATTTACTTGTCGGCGGTAACAAACCCCGACAGTAGCACATTTCTGTTTTCCCTCTTTGCCCGTTACCCTTGCGTCTATAAAAGGGGGAGGAGTGCAACCATTTGAGGCGCTGTTCGATCAACTAGTTTGTAACCCCTACTACAGATACCCCTAGCATAAGAACACGACCACTCGAAACTGGACGTAGGGTATTACTCCCCGAAGGCCCGAACCAATATAAACCCATGTGTCTCTTGTGCTAACCATCCGGTCTGACACACGATCCGATACAAATTTACTGCCGGCTGTAGAGAACCCCGACATTTGGCGTGCCAGGTAGGGGCACATCGTGTGTCTCGCCGAACTTCACCAGCGGTCCGGATGGAGGGCCGCGGAGTTTCGCTGACTCCCGGCACCACTATGCTATTCGGCTCCCTCCGCTTCGTCTACACCGGGCCGGTGGAGTCCGTCATCGGGAGGACCTTCATCCGACCCGCGCGTCCCACCGCCTCGACGGCAGCGGTGGGGCGCGCCGCCTTTGTCCGTGGCTTCATGGACGAGTCGATCATGGCCATGTTGGGGCCGAACCCAACACAGGAGCGTTTTAGGCTCGCGGCCTACTACCTCACCGACCTCGCCTTTCAGGCTAGCAGGTCCGAGCCGCTGACTTGGAGCGAGTTCATGGAGCGGTACAGCGCCATGTACCCCCACGGGCAGCAGGTCCTCCCAGATGACCCGGTGATGGTCTACGTGGACACGCTGAGGGCCTCCTACATCACCCCGGGCTCCGTGGTCATGCGGCGGGGGCCACGGGTGCCTCTGCCAGACTTCACACGCGAGTGCAATGTCCTTAAGGCCCGGACCGCCAGCAGCTCGACGGATGGCGAAGAGAACCCTCGCCACCGCGCCGTGGACGCCCAGCGTCGGGCGCGCCTCCACGAGATCACCGAGGCCAAGTGCCAGCTCGACGAAGAGCTGGCAAACCTCCACCAAGCACTTGGAGTGGAGGAGGAGCCATGCAACCCTCAGTGTGACCAGCGGCGTGAACAACGCTGCGAGCAAGAAGCTGAGCAGTCGGTTCCACAGGCTCGCGCACGTGCGCGTGATGTGAACCGGAGCATCAACGAGGACACCGTCGTCGACGGCGGTGACGCGCCACTCTTCAGGCGTGCAACGCAGAACCTCACGACCGCAGCCATGCTCCTACGTGGCTGCCCCGAGCCAGCCACTCCTGAAGAGAAAAGGTTCCGCCAGCAGCTCAAGACCCTCCTCGAGACGGCGGCCGCACAACAGGCGGAGAGCTCAGCGTCGCGCCAATGTTCGGCACGTGAGGCGCGAGCGACACAGTCCGTGCGGCACCCGGAACCATCTCCGTCGAGGCATCGAGGCCGCGACAGGGAGGCAGGCGAGGTGACGGTCAAGACACACCTAGGTCCCCACCGCGATGCCCGCGACACGCTCCGAGCCTGCCGCCGAGCTACTAGCGCTGACGACTACGAGTACAGCTATGACAACAATCAAGATGACGGTCGCGACCACCAAGACGAGCACCGCTCTCGCTGGCAGTACAGTCAGAGGCGTGGTGGGCACTACGACAGCGAGGAGGATCGTGGCCACAGCTGGTCGCCCGATCCGAAAGGACCACATGCATTTGGCCAGAAGGTGCGCGACGCGTGTTTCCCCTCGCGGTTCTAGGTGCCGACGACAGTCCCCAAGTACAATGGGGAGACCAACCCTAGCATCTGGTTGGAAGACTACAGGCTTGCGTGTCACGCGGGAGGAGCGACAGATGATCTCTTCATCATCAAGAACCTACCGCTCTACCTCGTCGACTCCGCGCGAACCTGGCTCGAGCACCTACCATGCGGCAGGATCAACAGTTGGGCCGAGCTACGTCAGACCTTCATCGACAACTTTCAAGGCACGTACGCCCGCCCCGGCAAGCAATGGGAGCTGCGGAACTGCAAACAGAAGCCGGGCGAGAGCCTGCGCGACTACATCAGGCGCTTCTCCAAGCGCTGCACCGAGCTCCCCAGTGCAACTGACAACGACGCCATCTCGACATTCCAGAATGGCACTACCTGCACCACCCTCATCCATCGGCTAGGGCGCAGGACCCTGAGGACCACTCGGGAGCTCCTCGACATCGCGACCAACCACGCTGATGGGGAGGAGGTAGTCGCGGCAATGTTGAACACCCCTCAGGGCAAGGGGAAACAAGCTGTGGGCGATGGTGAGGGGCCCTCCTCGCGGTCCAAGAAGAAGAAGAGCGACAAGCGTAGCCGCGATGACAACCTCGTCGCGGCAGTCGAGCGCAAGGCTACCCGGCCCAAGAACAATCAGAACGGTCCCCCAAAGGACCATTTTGAGAGGCTCTTGGAGGCGTCGTGCACCCACCACGAGATGCCCATCAAGCACGCACTCAAGGACTCCCGCCTGATGAAGAATTACGTCAACAGCACGCTCAAGCCCAAGACGGCAGATCCTCCAAAAAAGACTGCACCTCACCCCGACGACGACGACAATGAAGCGGAGGCTGTGTTCCCCCGTGAGGACGGTGTCGTGCACATGATCTTTGGTGGGACGCCGGCACGACCCTCGAAATGCCAAGAGAAGCTGATCAGGCATGAGGTCTACAACACCGAGCCCGCGGCACCATCGTACCTCAAGTGGTCCGAGACTTCAATTACGTGCCTCAGCCAGTATGCTACCCTCTCATGGTGGCTCCTTTGATCGGGACCAAGCAGGTCCACAAGGTGCTGATGGACGGAGGGAGCGGACTCAACATCTTGTACATGACGACGCTCGACAGCATGGGCATTCCGCGGTCCCGACTGCGCCCATCGCCTACACCCTTCCATGGGGTCATCCCCAGGAAGGATGCACACCCGATAGGGCAGATCGAGCTGCCCGTCACTTTTGGGACTTCATGGAACTTCCGCATAGAAACCCTCACCTTCGAAGTGGTGGGGTTCTCAGGGACGTACCACGCCATCCTCGGGAGGCCGGCCTACGCGAAGTTTATGGTCGTGCCCAACTACACGTATCTCAAGCTGAAGATCCCCGGTCCGAAGGGGGTCATCACAGAGGGGACTACATTCCAGTACGCATACGAATGCGACACGGAGTGTTTTCAGTTCGCTGAGACGCTCATCCGGTCCGAGAGGCTCCACGCCGAGCCTCCCTCCGAGGACCAAGACATCCCCGAGTCGTCCAAGCGTGCGGCCTGCTCTTTCGAGCCCGCCAAGGACGTCAAGGATGCGGCTGTCTCTGATGATGGCCGCACGCTCCGTATCGGGATGGCACTCGATCCTAAATAGGAAAGCGCGCTCGTCGACTTCCTCAAAAAGAACCTCGACGTGTTCGCATGGAAACCCTCCGACATGCAGGGAATCCTGAGAGAGGTCACCGAGCACAAATTGAACATCAAGCCGCGATCGAAACCGGTGAAGCAGCGTCTCCGCCGCTTCAATGACGACAAGTGCAAGGCCATCAGCGAGGAGATCAAGAAACTTCTTAGTGCAGGGTTCATTCAGGAAGTGTTCCACCCCGAGTGGCTTGCTAACCCTGTACTTGTAAAGAAGAAGAATAAGAAATGGAGGATGTGTGTTGACTACACGAGCCTTAACAAGGCATGTCCCAAGGACCCATTCCCTTTGCCTCACATAGATCAGGTAGTCGATTCAACGGCAGGGTGTGAAACCCTCTGTTTTCTCGTTGCGTACTCCAGGTACCACCGGATTGCGATGTGCATAGCGGATCAACTCGCGACGTCCTTCATCACTCCGTTTGGCGCTCACTGCTATAACTCGATGCCTTTCGGGCTCAAGAACGTGGGTGCCACGTTCCAAAGATGCATGCGACGCGTCTTTGGAGATCTTATAGGACGGATAATCGAGGCGTATGTCGATGACATCGTGGTCAAGTCAAAGAAAACGGGTGATCTAATCCCCGATCTCACGGAAGTGTTTGCGAAGCTGAGAGAACACGGGGTGAAGCTTAATCTCGAGAAATGCGTTTTCGGGGTTTCGAGGGGCATGCTCCTCGGCTTTGTCGTGTCGGAACGCGGCATTGAGGCTAATCCCGAGAAGATATCAGCCATCACTGACATGGGACCAATCCAGAATCTGAAAGGCGTACAACGCGTCATAGGTTGCCTCACAGCTCTCAGCCGTTTCATCGCTCGGCTCGGAGAGCACAGCCTGCCGTTGTACCACCTAATGAAGAAGTCTGACCACTTTGCATGGACGCCCGAGGCCCAGGAAGCGCTCGACTTACTCAAGAACCTCCTGAAGAGTCCTCCAGTGCTCACAGCACCGATGCCAGAAGAACCGATGCTCCTGTATGAGGACCAGGTGTGTCCAAGGACCAGTGGAGGGTCGCTCCTTAGTGATGAGTGATTGACAACGTTGTGTGGACTGATGCTTGGCTAAGTGTGCAGGTACAGGTTGCGGTTTGATTCGTGTCGGTGCAGGTGAAGAACAAGCGCGAAAGGCCTGAGCCGTGGCGGCCTCCGGGTGATGGAGTGGCAAGTAGGCTTGGTTCGATGGACCTGGTGGCCGATGGGGTCAAGTGCGAGCCGTGCGGTGCAAACTGGCGGGCTGAAGTCGTGAACATGGGCCGGTGCAAGGTAGCGGTTGAAGCCCGAAGCTTGCACGCGGGGTTTCTCCCCCGGTAGATTTTCTCTGAACTGCTTCTTTTCCCTCTGGATTCCTTAGGCTAGACTCTTGTATAAAATCTGAACTCTGGATGTATGGAAGCATTCGGCGTCCCGGTGATCTCCTAGTCCTCTGTGATTTTCGTGTCATTTTTGGGGCTATTTTTGGGGAGTTTCGTTCTTCGCTCGATTCGGGGATTTGAGGGTGTTTCTTCACGGATTTCTTTGAGGGGATCATGGGTGGATGCCTTGCGCATGTTTGTGTGTGATCTTGACCCCTCAAACGCTGTGGAGAGCCTTCGATTCGTGCGTTTTTGGTTGGAGCCCGAGTTCATGGTGGTTGCTTGTGTGATCTGCGATTCCCGGTGATTTAGGGAGTTAGAGGTCGAGATTTTTGGGGCATTGCATCCTTGTGTGATGCATATCATCTCCCCAAAATCTTGTCTCAAGAGCTTCTACCGTTTGGGAGATCCAGTGATGAGTTCTTGGAGTTGACCCCGCGGGTCGGGCGTTTTTGGTTCTGTTCATGGCTTGCGGACAGTCCGCACCATAGCAGCGGATAGTCCGCGCCTCCTGCTGTTCGTCGCGTGTTCTTCGTGTCCTTACGTGTCTTCGTTTCGATCCGTTTCGGCCCTAGGTTTTGGTTGCAAGGGGTTTGACGGACAGTCCGCAAGGATCTCACGGACAGTCCGCATGGTCGAGTTTTTGGCGGACAGTCCGCAAATCGTCCTCGGACAGTCTGTATTTTCAGGGTGCATCTCTGGTGGCTCTAGTGTTTATTTCAGACGGTCCGCAGGGTAAGTCCGGACAGTCCGCCGTACACACGCGGACAGTCCGACCGTACTAGCCGGACAGTCCGCGCCTGGCATTTCCAGATTGTGCCAAGTGCTTTGATTCTTGCTTTGGTGCTTTCACTCTTTGCTCCTAGGCTTGTTGGTTGATCTTCTAGGCTTGTGTGTGCCTTGTTTGGAGCTTCCTTTGTGTGCGCGAGCGATTGGAGTGGCAATCGGGGCATAGGCCGAGTTCGACCTAAGGGAAGAATTTTTATCGGCTCCCATTCACTCCCCCCCTCTCTGGTCGCCCTATTCGGTCCTTCAATTGGTATCAGAGCCGGTTATAGATCTTCTTGATTCTAACCAGTCTAAGATCCAAAGATGGGCGATTACGGCAAGGGGTCGGGTCCTCCGCACTTTGATGGCAAGAATTACCCGATGTGGGAGAGGCGCATGGGCGCGTTTTTGCGTGGGAAGGGAACTCTTATCTGGGAGGTCACTCAGAATCCTCATTATGTCATCCCAGATAGTTTTCTGCTTCCAGGATCGCGGGACATGTTTGAGGCCAACAGCAAGGCCGTTGATTACTTGTTCCGTGCTCTCTGTGCCTCGGAGTTCGATCGAGTGTACGGAGAGGATGTGGCCGGAAAGATTTGGCTCAAGTTGAAGAATGCTCATGTTGGCAATGCCCAAGTGCAAGCCCGGATGTTTACCACTTACCAGAGAGAGTAAGAGAACTTCACTCATCTCCCCGGTGAGTCGACCGATGCTATGTTTCAGCGCTTCACTTGCATAGTCAACAACATGAGGGCCAATGTGACAGTGCTCCCATACACGGATCATGATCAAGCTATCAAGCTTTTACATGCCCTGGATAGATCTGTGTGGGAAGCCAAGATCGAGGCCATTGAGGAGTCGAGCGCGTATGACATGCTGTCGCTGGATGAGCTGTTCTCCAAGCTCAGGTCTTCAGAGGTTGATCGTGGCTTGAGAGCCAAGAGCGAGAGCCCCACTAATCCTCATAGTTTGGCTCTCGTCTCAGGATCGAGGACTAACGCTAACTCTGTTGGCTTTTCTTTGTCTTGTCTTGCATCCTTGCCAGATGAGGACTTTGATGTGCTGAGCGAGGAAGATCTCGCCTTGTTGAGCAAGAGGTTTGGGCGGATGTACGAGAACCGCAAGAATGCGAGACGGAGCTCGGGGATGTGCTATCGGTGCGGAAAGCACGGGCACTTCATCACCGAATGCCCTGAAGCCATGGAGATCAGGAACGACTACAAGGGCAAGCCCAAGCACGACTACAACAAGCACCGCTCCAGGAACGACTACAAGGATAAGCACAAGGACAAGGGCGAGAGAAGGCACAAGAAGAGTGGCGGCCACAAGAAGAAGACCGCTCGAGCGATGGTGGCCGGAGCGAGCGACATCGACTCGACATCAAGTGATGCTTCTTCTGATTCAAGCAGCGAGGAAGAGCAAGAAAGGCGCAAGGACAAGCGGCACACGGGCAAGAACATCATCGGCCTGAGCTTCGTCGCACAAGGAGGCTTTTGCGGCATGGTGCACTCCAAGAAGGGTGGGAGGCACAGCTCGGACTCGAACTCCGACTTCGAGGAAGAGGTACGAAATGATCCCAACTTCTTGCTAGAGGAGAATGCTAGGCTGAATGAGTTGCTTGACAACCGTGATGATGTGCTTAGAAAGACCAACAAGGAGAAGAGGGAATTTAGGTCTTTGTTGGGTGATGCTAAGGACAAGGTAGCTGAACTTGAATCCTTGCTTGTGGATGCTCGAAATGAGATAGCTGCTTTGAAATCTGCTCCTGTGGTGTCTGATGAGATTGATTGTGGTGATTGCTCAGTTTTTCTTGCTGATTTGACTGCTCTCAAGGAGAAGCATGCCTCTACTTTGGAGGAACTAGATGTGGTTAGGATTGAGTGTGATGAATTGAAGTCTAGGCCAGCTTTGTTAGGAGCTTGTACTTCATGTCCTATCTTGCATGCTAGGCTAGATGAATCTCACACTAGGATTGTTTCTCTTGAGGCGGCATTGAAAGCTCCTCTTCCTACATCATGTTCAACCTGTGAAATGCATGCTTTGAAGAACATGGAACTTGCACACTATGTTGATCGTCTGCAGGATGAAAATGATGAGCTTAGGAAGTTGATGAGTTGGTTGTCTGGGCATGAGCCACAATTGAGTTTGATGTTGGCACAGTTCAAGAGATTTGATGGTCAGGCGTTGGGGGCTGACAAGTGTGGTGAGAAGAGTGGTGAGGGAGAAGAGAAAGCTGGAGAGACACCCACACCATCCCACACCATACCCATGACCAAATATGCAACCAAGCCAAACCACCTGAGAAACAAACTCGATACAACTCCAGACCCACCAGTGTTCCCCCAGAAAACAGAGAATTACCAGAAACCCATCAAGTTTGTGAGCAACCTGGGTAATGTCTTTGAGGGGAAGTCAGGAGAGAAAGGTGTTGAGAAGCCCACAGAGAAGCCACCACCTAAGCCAGTGCCAATCCGCTTCCATTGTGAGTATTGTGGGAGGGATGGGAATAAGGATGAGTTCTGTTTCCGGAGGAAGAGGGATGAGCGGTTTGCTAGGGAGATGGCAAACAAGGACAGGTACAACCTTTCTCGTGGTGTGCCTGAGCCTCGTAGAGGGCCTCTACCTAGGGGTGAGGTGTATGTGCGTACAGTTCCCACTCGTGGAGGTGGAAGTGGAGGTGTGTTCCCTCAGAGAGACAGGCGTGTTGGGTTTGGGCGTGGTGAGTTGGCTCGACGTGCTCCTTCTCGTGACCGTTACGAGTTTGGGAGGCACGATCGGAGCTTTGGGTCTCAGATGGACTACGGGCCACGTTTTCCCCTCGTGGTGCGTGTACTCCTCCAGTGAGATGTGATAGGTCCTTTGGTGGTAGGCGTGAGAGGGCACCGCCTAGAGGTTTTGGGAGGATGGATTTTGCTAACCCTTCTTTTGAGCAAATAGCTCAGCACTGGTTTGACTCTTTTGGTACTAACCCTAGTGTTGAGTCGCTTGCTCATTCTCGTCCTCGTTTTTGATTGCAGGTAGGAGGCTTGGAGAACTTTTGGTTGATCGACTCTGGTTGCTCAAGACACATGACCAGAGATCGTGGGTGGTTCTCCAGCCTCACCCCGGTGAGTACGAGGGAGTACATCACTTTTGGGGACAATGGGAGAGGATGAGTGCTTGCTGAAGGTATGGTGAAGGTGAGTAGCAAGGTGACCTTAAGAAGTGTGGCCCTGGTCAAGTCACTTGGTTTTAACCTGTTGTCAGTATCTCAATTACTTGACGAAGGTTTTGAGGTTCGTTTCAAGTTGGGTGCTTCTCGTGTGCTTGATTCTCGAGGCGATCTTGTCTGTACGATCGTCCCCGAGGGTCAAATCTTTCGTGCCGATTTTTCCCAGTCTGTTGGTCCTCCTTGATGCTTTGTTGCTGGTTTTTCTGCCGAGCTTTGGAAATGGCATAGGAGGTTGGGACACTTGAGCTTTGAGTTGCTTTCCCGCTTGAGTGGTCTTGATCTTGTCCGAGGATTGCCTAAGTTGAAATTTGAGAAGGATTTAGTTTGTGCTTCTTGTCGGCATGGAAAGATGGTTGCCGCTTCTCACGCCCCTCTGACTTCTGTCATGACCGAGCGACCTTGTGAGTTGTTGCACATGGATTTGGTTGGGCCAGCTCGTGTTTGCTCTACTGGTGGGAAGTGGTATGTCCTTGTGGTAGTTGATGATTTTTTGAGGTACTCTTGGGTTTTCTTTTTGGAGGATAAGAGTGAGACATTTGGCTTTGTTCGAGACTTAATCTTGAGGTTGAAGAATGAGAGACATGGTGATGCCATTCGAGCTATACGCAGTGACAATGGTACGGAATTCAAGAACTCTCATTTTGATGCCTTTTGCAGTGATCTTGGTCTTGATCATCAGTACTCTTCTCCATACGTCGCTTGGCAGAATAGCGTAGTGGAGAGGAAGAACCGGACCCTTTGTGAGATGGCCAGGACGATGCTCGATGAGCATAGGACTCCTAGGCGTTTCTGGGCCGAGGCGGTCAATACCGCTTGCTATGTCTCAAATCGCATCTTCCTTCGTGCCTTTAAGAAGAAGACCTCTTATGAGCTGATGCATGGTCGACAACCCAAGGTGAGTCACGTTAGAGCTTTTGGCTGCAAGTGTTTCATTCTGAAGAAGGGCAAGTTGGATAAGTTTGAATCTCGATGCTCGGATGGGATTTTCCTTGGTTATGCGATTCATTCTAGAGCATATCGTGTGCTCAATCTTGACACTAACCGAATCATGGAGACTTGCGAGGTTACCTTCGACGAGACACAGCCATGTAGCTCTTCTGCTTTTGAGTGTGCAGGTGACGAGGAGATTGGTGCCAGGATCTTTGAGGATGAGAAGGATGGAGATGGAGACGAGGATGATGATGGTGGTGGTGCTCCCGTGGCTGATTGTGTACACGCTACTTCCACTACTACGACGACGATCGAGGATGGACCATCCCCTACACCCACTACGACTGAGGCTGTTCGAGTGAAGGCTGCTGCTGAGGGGGAGGTTGTGTCCAGGCGAGAGGCTCCCCGGCGAGTACAAGTGGATCACCCACCGACGACCATCATTGGTGACCTTCATGAACGCACTACACGGTCGAGGTCAAGGAATACTTCTCATTTCGCTCACTCTGCTTTTGTTGCTTCTTTCGAGCCCAAAGATATTCGACACGCTTTGTCTGACGAGAATTGGGTGATTTCCATGCATGAGGAGTTGGAAAACTTTGAGAGAAACCAAGTCTGGGTGTTAGTCGATCCACCGCCAAATTGCCGTCCCATAGGTACCAAGTGGGTGTGGAAGAACAAAGAGGGTGAGAATGTGATGGTTGTGAGAAACAAGTCGAGGTTGGTGGCGCAGGGTTACAACCAGAAGGAGGGAATAGACTATGAGGAGACATTTGCTCCTGTGGCCCGTTTGGAGGCAATTAGGATCCTTCTAGCCTTTGCCGTGGCTAAAGGGTTCAAGTTGTACCAAATGGATGTCAAGAGTGCTTTCTTGAATGGGGTGATAGAGGAAGAAGTGTATGTGAGGCAACCCCCGGGGTTTGAGAGTGAAAAATACCCACACCGTGTATACAAACTCCAGAGAGCGCTCTATGGGTTGAAACAGGCACCTAGAGCTTGGTATGGTAGGTTGAGAGGCTTTTTGCTGAGTAAGGGATTTGTGATGGGCACAGTTGATAAGACCTTGTTCCTCCTCAAGCATGGGAATGACCTTTTGATTGTTCAGATATACGTGGATGACATAATCTTTGGTGACTCTTCTCATAATCTTGTTGCCAGATTTGCAGATGACATGAGCAGGGAATTTGAGATGTCCATGATGGGCGAGCTACAGTTTTCTTGGGTCTCCAGATCAAGCAGTGCAAGGACGGGACCTTTGTACATCAGGCGAAGTACACTAGGGACATGGTGAAGAAGTTTGGCATGAACGACTCCAAGCCGCTGACTACACCAATGAGTACGACTACGGTTTTGGACATGGATGAGGACGGCGAACCCGTGGACCAGAAGGAGTACCGAAGCATGATCGGCTCCCTCCTGTACTTGACAGCGACGAGGCCAGACATACAGTTCAGCGTGTGTCTGTGCGCTCGTTTTCAGGCTTCACCGAGGACTTCACATCGGCAGGCCGTCAAGCGGATCTTCAGGTGCTTGAACTACACTCCTGAGTTCGGTCTTTGGTACTCTGCCTCCTCGACACTCAGGCTTCATGGCTTTTCTGATGCGGATTTCGCTGGGTCTCGATTGGATCGCAAGTCCACTTCTGGGTGTTGTCAGTTCCTTGGTTCTTCTTTGGCCTCTTGGTCATCTCGCAAGCAATCGAGTGTAGCCCAGTCCACCACTGAGGCTGAGTATGTAGCTGCTGCTAGTTGTTGTTCCCAGCTGCTTTGGATGACCTACACCATGAGTGACTTTGGTGAGGAGTGCTCCCAGGTTCCACTGTTCTGTGACAGCACCAGTGCCATAAGCGTATCCAAAAATCCTATCCTCCACTCCAAAACGAAACACATTGAAGTGAGGTACCACTTCCTGAGAGACAATGTTGAGAAGGGAAACATATCTTTGTTCTATGTCCCTACCCAAGACCAGCTAGCTGACATTTTCACCAAACCGCTTGACCAAGTCACTTTCACTCGCTTGCGGGGTGAGCTTGGGGTATGCTTTCCTTTCTAGCTTGGGTCTTGGAGCTTCTCATGTATATATGTGTCATATGTTCATTTTGTTGCATTTCTTTCATGCATTTTACTTTCTGTACAAAACCTGGTAGGATAGCCATCTTTGGATCACTTGAGCTAGGAATGAGCTTCTCTTATATACATTGATCACTGATGTGCTATGGATGAGATATGTGCATGATTGGTAGCTTGTGGATGTGAATGCTATGCTCTTGTTGGTTTTGCCATATATGTATGATGAGATAGCATTTTGGTTGTGAAAATGATAAAACTGCCTCTCTCATGAGTAGATGCTTGTCTATGCTCAATTTGTGCTTAAATGCTTATATCATGCTCAGTTTGTGCTTGAGGATCAAATTCTCTTTGCTTGGGGTCAAAGATCATTTGTCATTATAAATGTTTAGCCCTTTTGCTTGCTTGGGGAGGAGCATAAGCTTCTTTTTGCCGCAAAGGCACTTCATGTACCATGTTTAATCTTGAAAATGAAATTGGTGTATGAATTGCCTTATGCTTGAAAAATGAGCTCCTAATCATGTTTTTATGTTTTGATATTCATATCTTGGGTGCTAAACCGTAGCATGCTTGTCTACCATGAGAAGTCTCATTTTAAGAAGTAGACACATGGCTCGGTGGCTTTAACATGACTTGAGTAGCTTGTGGGCGTTTATAATGATCTTGTGATGAGAATTTGTGATCTTGCATAAACTTTGAATGATCTAGTGCCTTTATGTTCAAATTGGTATGGATAGGATCTTGCTCATGAGATGCATGTTTCTTTGTGAAAATTGCTTAAAATTACTTTTAGTCATGTCACATGCTTGCTCTATGTCTCATTTGTAGCATTTTGTTGTGCTCCTTGTATATTTGAGAAGCTTGGTAGATTATGTATATGCTTTGACATGCATTTTTTCATGAAAACAAGGGGAAGAGCTTCATATACCTTGATTCTTGCATTGTCAACAAGGGAGAGAACTTTGAGAGATATACATGCATTTAGGGAGAATTTTCATGCATTGGGAGTTTTTATGCAAAATTGGTATGCTTTTGTGAGATGTTGCATGTGAGGAGAAAAATTGAGAAGAGGAGGTTGCATTTGCTCAGGGGGAGTTTGCATTTGTGCAGGGGGAGCTCCTTTGATTTTCCTGAGTTTTGTGCTTTGAGTTTTGTGCTTTGTGGTGTGCTCCTTGTGAGCTTTGTTTTGTCTCGGCTGTGTCGAGTCGTTGCCCTTGTCTTAGGGGGGCGAGACTTGGATTGGCGGGTGATCTTGTTTTCGCTTGTTCTTTGGCTTTGGATCACTTGCTTAGGAGGTTTCTGTTCGTGGTTGTTTTCTTTTCTTTTTCTCTATCATGGTTACTATGGGTGTTGTCAATGCACTCATCAAGGGGGAGATTGAGGACCAGGTGTGTCCGAGGACTAGTGGAGGGTCGCTCCTTAGTGATGAGTGATTGACAACGTTGTGTGGACTGATGCTTGGCTAAGTGTGCAGGTACAGGTTGCAGTTTGATTCGTGTCGGTGCAGGTGAAGAACAAGCGCGAAAGGCCTGAGCCGTGGCGGCCTCCGGGTGATGGAGTGGAAAGTAGGCTTGGTTCGATGGACCCGGTGGCCGATGGGGTCAAGTGCGAGCCGTGCGGTGCAAACTGGCGGGCTGAAGTCGTGAACATGGGCCGGTGCAAGGTAGCGGTTGAAGCCCGAAGCTTGCACGCGGGGTTTGGTGGTTTGTCCACAAAACCATCTGGTGGACGGTTTCTTGGTTTGGACCGCAAAACCAAGTCCGGAGGTCTGAGGTGATGGAAACGGTGATCCGGGAGCTTCGGGAAGCTTCGAGGCGGAGGGCACGTGGCGTGATCGCGGGGTTTGCGTCGAGGTGAAGCGAAGCCGCGGTGGAAGCGTGTCCGTCCGATGAAGTCTTCACCAAAATGCCCCTGAGGGGTTGTATCTTCATTTCAAGCAGTAGGGGTAGCGTGGTCATTTACCTCCCTCCGATGGACTTCGTATAAATAGCAGAGAGGTGGATGGCATCTCTCCCTATTGGACTCTAGGGCTTTCTCCCCCGGTAGATTTTCTCTGAACTGCTTCTTTTCCCTCTGGATTCCTTAGGCTAGACTCTTGTACAGAATCTGACCTCTGGATGTATGGAAGCATTCGGCGTCCCGGTGATCTCCTAGTCCTCTGTGATTTTCGTGTCATTTTTGGGGCTATTTTTGGGGAGTTTCGTTCTTCGCTCGATTCGGGGATTTGAGGGCGTTTCTTCACGGATTTCTTTGAGGGGATCATGGGTGGATGCCTTGCGCATGTTTGTGTGTGATCTTGACCCCTCAAACGCTGTGGAGAGCCTTCGATTCATGCATTTTTGGTTGGAGCCCGAGTTAATGGTGGTTGCTTGTGTGATCCGCGATTCCCGGTGATTTAGGGAGTTAGAGGTCGAGATTTTTGGGGCATAGCATCCTTGTGTGACGCATATCATCTCCCCAAAATCTTGTCTCAAGAGCTTCTACCGTTTGGGAGATCCGGTGATGAGTTCTTGGAGTTGACCCCGCGGGTCGGGCGTTTTTTATTCTGTTCGTGGCTTGCAGACAGTCCGCATCTCCTGCTGTTCGTCGCGTGTTCTTCGTGTTCTTGCGCATCTTCGTTTCGATCCGTTTCGGCCCTAGGTTTTGGTTGCAAGGGGTTTGGCGGACAGTCCGCAAGGGTCTCACGGACAGTCCGCGTGGTCGAGTTTTTGGCGGACAGTCCGCGCGTCGTCCTCGGACAGTCCGTATTTTCGGGGTGCGTCTCTGGTGGCTCTGGTGTTTATTTCGGACGGTCCGCGGGGTAGGTCCGGACAGTCCGCCGTACACACGCGGACAGTCCGACCGTACTAGCCGGACAGTCCGCGCCTGGCATTTCCAGATTGTGCCAAGTGCTTTGATTCTTGCTTTGGTGCTTCCGCTCTTTGCTCCTAGGCTTGTTGGTTGATCTTCTAGGCTTGTGTGTGCCTTGTTTGGAGCTTCCTTTGTGTGCGCGAGTGATTGGAGTGGCAATCGGGGCATAGGCCGAGTTCGACCTAAGGGAAGAATTTTTATCGGCTCCCATTCACTCCCCCCCCCCCCTCTCTGGTCGCCCTATTCGGTCCTTCACTGTAAGTGGCTGCGCCAACCCAAGTGGTGAGCGCTGCACTGGTGGTCGAACGAGAAGAGCCTGGAAGATCGCTCAAGGTGCAGCGGCCGGTCTATTTTGTAAGCGAGGTACTCTCTGACTCGAAAACCCGCTACTCGCAAATTCAGAAACTAGTATATGTTGTCCTGATCACCAAGCGCAAGCTTCGACACTACTTCGACGTGCATCCCATCACGGTGGTGTCCAAGTATCCGCTCAGAGAAGTGATCCAGAACCCCGAGGCTGAAGGAAGAATAGCCAAGTGGGCTCTCGAGTTGATGGGACAGAATGTGACATATGCACCGCGCAGTGCCATTAAATCTCAAGTGTTGGCGGACTTTGTCGCTGAATGGACAGAAATTCCAACTCCGCCGACGCTGATCGAGCACGAGACATGAACAATGTATTTTGATGGTTCCGTCATGAAGGAAGGAGCGGGGGCAGGCCTTGTCTTCATCTCGCCTCTGGGCGTGCGTATGGAGTACTTGGTTCGACTGCACTTCCCTGTCTCCAACAATGTCACCGAGTATAAAGCACTCATCAATGGCCTTCGAATCACGATTGAGCTCGGGATCCACCATCTCGAGATCCGTGGAGAATCAGAGCTTGTCGTGGACCAAGTCATGAAAGAAAAGAACTGCATTGATCCGAAGATGGCGGCGTATTGTCGGACCGTGCGTCAACTGGAAGACAAGTTCCATGGGCTCGAGCTCCATCACGTGCAACGCGACTACAACAAAGCTGCTGATATCCTTGCCGAGATAGCATCGAGCCGCAAGTCTGTACCACATGGTGTGTTCACTAGCGACCAGAACGCACCGTCCGTCCGGGTCGATGAAGAACAACCACAAGAGACAGGGGTTCCGGAAGTCATGGAGATCGATCAACAACCACAGCCGAACATGGAAGATCCAGACGGGCGGTTCCCGATCCTCGAGTGGCTAGTCGAGGGAAAGCTGCCCTCTGACCACACGGAGGCGCGCCGCATCTCGCGGCAAGCCAAGGCGTTCGTCCTCATCGATGGCGAGCTCTACAAGCGAGGCGCCGCAGACATACTCATGTGCTGTGTCTTGAGGGACCAAGGCCGAGAGCTGCTCCAAGAAATCCACGCCGGAACATGCGGACATCAAGCCGGCCCAAGGACCCTCGTCGGAAAAGCTTTCTGACAAGGTTTCTACTAGCCAACCGCAGTGGCCAACTCCAAAGATATCGTGCGACGCTGCGAAGGGTGTCAGTTCTACGCTCGACAAACACACCTCCCGGCGCAAGCGCTCCAGACCATCCCCATCACTTGGCCTTTTGCTGTGTGGGGGCTAGACATGGTCGGGCCACTCAAGCAAGCACCCGGGGGCTTCACGCACTTGCTCGTGGCTGTCGACAAGTTCTCCAAATGGATCGAAGCCCAACCCATAGTGAAGGTCTGCTCCGAGGAAGCCGTGGCATTCTTCACAGACATCATTTATCGCTTCGGGATCCCAAACTCAATCATCACCTACAACGGCACACAGTTCACAGGAAAGAAGTTCCTCAGATTCTGCGACGACAACAACATCCGCGTGGACTGGGCCGCTGTTGCACACCCGAGAACCAACAGGCAGGTCGAGAGGGCCAATGGCATGATCCTGAAAGGACTGAAGCCTCGGATCTTCAAATGACTCGAGAAGTTTCGGGCAAGATGGGTCGCTGAGTTGCCCTCCGTCCTCTAGAGCCTGCGCACCACGCCTAGTCGAGCCACCGGCTTCACACCGTTCTTCATGGTACACGGGTCGGAAGCTGTCCTGCCGACGGACATCGACTACGGCAGTCCAAGAGTTCGAGCATACACCAAGGAGGGGAACCAGGTCGCGCTTGAAGATGCTATTGACCAGCTTGATGAAGCACGTGACGTGGCACTCCTACATTCGGATCGATACCAGCAAGCTCTACGACGCTACCACGAGCGCAACGTATGCAGCTGACAGTTCCAAGTTGGAGACCTCGTACTCCGACGAGTTCAGAGCAACAAGGATCGGCATAAGCTTGCGCCCCCCGTGGGAGGGGCCATACATCATTGATCAAGTGCTCCGACCAGGGACATTCAAGCTTCGGTTCGAGGACGGCATGATCATCTCCAACGCATGGAACATAGAACACCTACGCCGTTTTTACCCTTGAGTAATGTTCCTCATTTTACCTTATGATCAATGAATAATGCCATGTGCTTCTGTTCACAATTTCATAAGTTCGCAAGCTTTTTGCGTTGGCATGTTCTTTACATGCACCAACATTTTCTAAGGCTGAGCGGCAAGCGTCCCTGCACCCATGCAGAAACGCTTACCGCTCGGGGGCTACCCGAGGCACGATGCCCTCCTTTTGTTTTCCCGTTTTTAAAAACAAAGTTCTCCTACGAACTTGTCGTAACCAATCGCATGCGCGAACAGTTTTTTCGCGGAATGCCCTATCTTGCGAAAGAAAAAGATGTTGATCTGTTTAGCACCTACGCCCCCGCGACTACGGTGCGAAGACTTGCGAGCGCGGCCCAGGTCCACAAGTCGCCGTCCGACCTCTTTCAAAAAGTACTCGGGCAAACCGCTCGGGCTCCGGCCGAAATGATTTTGACAAAAAATGCGCAAGTCACTTTTGAACGTCCCTAAATGCTCGGGGGCTGCGAACACGTGGCATCACTTTACGTCTCAGGTTGGTCGAGCTCTCCGACTCCCACACCCCCGTGGCTCCAAAGTAAGGTTCGATCGGCCTGAGTTTCTAAGTGTTACTACTTCATTCTGCAATCGTCCCCAAGTCTCGGGGAATGTGTCAGATATGACAGGTTTGAACAAAACAAAAACTGTTCAATACACATACGAGTTCGTCTTAATAATCTACGATACAAACTGATACATCTAACTAGAAGGCCTGGAGTTGTCTTCGACTTCTGGTGTGTCTTTTGGGATCAGGTCCAGGTCCTTCATCGCTACATCGGCCATGACGCGGGCGAAGGCAGCGTAGTCCTCCTCGAGCTTGTCGTACTCCTAGTCCGAGTAGCCGGGGGGCCAGCCGCCGCTCAACGCCTTGCGGTCCAACCCCTGATAGTGCGAGTCGAACATCGCAAGAACCCGGTGCACCACCTTCCGAGACGTCGCCAACTCTCGTTCCTTGACTATGCCCGAAAGAAGTCCCACTCGATCCGTGAGCGCATGGGGAGGCATCTGGACGGAAGGAAAACCAAGGCCGGACAGGATCTGCTCAACAAATTGGTCGAATTTGGTGCGGTCCACGAGGTCCTTCTAGCGTATCGCCTCTGCCTCGCGTTGAGCCTTCCTGGACTCCTCGAGCTCGGCCTTGACCTCTAAAGGGGGAAAACGAATCGGAGGTTAGTTGTAAGAAGCACAAGCAAAAGAAGGGAGGAACAAGGTTACAGGATTGTATTGTACTCGAGAGCTGGTCCGACAAGTTCTTGGCTGTCCCAGTCATGTCGTGGATCTTGAGCTCAGCGGCGGTGACTTTTTTCGCCTCCTCCACGAGCCTCTTGGCCAATGCGGCGCGAGCTATACGAAGCCCTGCCAACACGAGAAGATGAGTCAACCTCACCGATAAGCGACACAAAGAAAAAAGCACTACAGAAGCTGAAGCCGTCCGGTTGCTCACCATCAAGGACTTGCGCCAGCTTGGCATTGCCGTCGTGGAGCCGGGTACCCGCGTCATTAGACTCCTGCAGCTTGGCGGCGAGGTCACCCACCTGTTTGTTGGCCGTCTTGAGGTCCACCCCGATGTGGACCAGATCCTGCTCCAGCTCGGTCACCTTCTTCTCGAGCGCTGCCTTCTCCTGAGCAGCGGCCTGGGAAGCGGCTTCAGCAGCAGTGGCTGTGGCGGCAGCAGTCCGAGTGGCCTCGGTGGAAGTCGCGGCGGTGGTACGCAGCTCCGTGGCTGTGGCCTCCGCTTGGGCAAGCTTCGCCTCAAGGGTCGTCTTCTCCGACACGGCGGCTTCAGCAGCTGACTGCGCAGCCACTACACGGTCCTCCGCAAACTTTGTCACGGCTTCGAGCGTGGTCCTCATCGACGCCTCATTCGCCGCCGCCCCTACAGCAACCAGTCGGGTGGCCACAAACTGCGTCTCCAACTGGAGTTTCTCGGCCCGGAGCTCCTCGATGGTGCACACCTTCCTGGCGCTGCAGCTTGCGAGCACCTGTTCTGAGCAGAATGTTATATACGGCGACATCTGCAAAAACAAAGAAGCAAGATCGAGATTGGGTTCGGCAAACTCACCGTTGACGCAGGGAGGACAAGCTCGTTGACCGCTCGTTCCGCCCACTTCAAGCCCCATTCGAGGCGGTGACGGGCCATGGCCTCTTCATCCTCGTCGTCATGCAGCTCGGCCTCATGGGTCCCGGTCCACGAGGAGCGCACGGGGTCGAGGATGTGCTCTTCTCCCTCCGGTGGTGTCGACAGTGACTCCACGACCGAGAAGGGGCGAGCACCCGAGCTCTCCCCAACTTCCCGGATCATGTCCGGGGAGACGACGACCACCACATCTTTAGGGGCAGCGGGCACATACGAGTCCGGGCGAGGTGAGTCCGTGGCCGGCACCACCTCCGCGTCGCACACGGTAGGCGCCGCCACGCTTGCAGGAGGCGCCGTCTCAGTCGCGGCGGCCGTTGAAGGCATGACGGCGTCCAGCTCCATCTCCACCGCCTTGGTCGCGAGCTCCTCGGGGCCGGCCCCACCCATTTCGACCGCGGCCGCAACCGCGGAGGTGGACGGCGCGGCCACTTCAGCTGCTGGCTCCTCCGGCCCCGACAAGCACCGTTCCAGCTCAGCACCAAAGGTGGCGACATCATCATCCGAGAGGCCGAGTCTTTCAGGGTCAGCAGCCTCCTGGGGCCGGTCGAACGCCTCGGGGGCTGCCAACGCTCGGCCTCGCTTTCGCCAGCATGCGGCACTGGGGGCACGCCCGCTTCGGGAGCCGCCGACGCGCCAGCATCACGACCAGCGATGGGCTCTGTCGGGGGCTTGACCTCCATGGTGGCTGCTTGCCACCGACCGCTCCACCAGCTTCCGACGCTAGTGGAGGCGCCACCACCTCGGGGACCGTGACCGACACGGCGGCCCCGCTCTCGGCCTGCGCCGTTGCTGACACGGGCGGAGGGGTCGCCAGGCGGGGCTCGGACGGAGGATCACACGCGGCCAGGACCACGCGCTTCTGCGGCGCGAGGCTGAGCGCGCCAGTGTCGGAGCGCCTGGGATGAAAAAGCAAATCGAAAGGCGAATGAAGAAAAACAAGAACGAAAAAACAAGATGTCGCAAGATAGTACGTACGTGGAGGAAGTAACGCGGGCCCGCTTGACGGGCCTAGGAGCTGCACCCGACGACTCGGGGGCTGATCTCTTGCCCGCCGCCACATCGGAGGGTGGTATGTGACCTCCACTTGGGGCGACGGGAACCTGCACGGATGGGGCTCCGCCGCCCCGGATGACCAAAGACTAAATGCGCTGCAGGGTTGCGTTCGTGTCGCCCCCCGGCGGCGCACTCGGAGAAGACGCCGGCGGTATCGATTTCGCCTCGGATGGCGGCCGCCTCTTTGGGGAGCACGACTCTCGCCGTGCTGTGTCATCGGAGGTGTGGCAGGAGGACGAGTCGTGGTCCACCAGCCGCCTGGACGGGTGGACCCACCGCGGAGAACCCCTCCTTTCGCTTGGAGGGTGGTGACTGATGGGGCCCGATCGGGAGTGGGTCACCCTCCGGTCCTCTTGGACGGGGCGTGGGGACGGATGCGAGCTGGAGTTCGTCCCCTGCTCACGGATGGTCGGCTCCGACCGCCGTCTCGAGCTGGCCTCCTTGGCCTGCCGCTGAGGAGAGGGCGACGCAGACGGTGTCGACACAGCGCTCTAGTCGACACTGGCGCTCCTCTCATTGCCGGTCCACGACGGAGACGAAGAGGGATCCTTGTCCGAGGAGACGGCGATTTCACCCAGCTTCCTACGCTTGGCACGGCGGTCATTCCGCTCACGCTTCGCGATCTCGTCTTCTTTGTGCTTGGCCTTGCGGTCGGCCCTCCTCTTCTCCGTGGTAGCGTTGGAGCGATTCCGTATCGCGTCCTGAGGGAGAGGAGGCTTCGCGGGGGTAGGTTCCGCGGACCTCAGCTAAAAACAAGGAAAAGGAAAGAAATCAATACGATGGACAAGAGCTCCGAGAAGATGCTGTCGACCAAAGACTCCAAAACTAGTCGGAAGGCTAGCCGGAAAGGAGGAAAACTTACGTATTTTTTGGTCCCCTCTTGGGGGAGCATGGGCAGAAGTCAGGACAGAGGCCACGAGTACGACGCCTTCTCGATGGCCAACCCCACGCGGCGCTGGATCTCATCCAACGAAGGCAGCTCGGGCGTCGTCACGGTCCCTTCGAAGGGAGCCCTGTTGGGCGTCATCTGGCTGATGCACAGGGGCCGCCACCAGAGCAGGACGATCCCCGACGCATGGTGTTGTCCGATGACAGCCGCCAAGTCGACCCAGCGTTGCGCAGCTGGGTCAGGACCGCCCAGCAGTCCTTGAGCAGCTTCTCCTGCTCCGCCACCGGGGGCCCGTGGCTCCAATTCTTTGGTGCCTCGGCGACGGAGGCACCGGTGTACTCTGGCAGGGGTGCTCGGGGTCGTTCTTGAGGTAGAACCAGCCTTTGTGCTAGCCACTGTTGGAGCTCGTCAACGTGAAGGGGATGTACTCCTCCCCCTGCCCTGCTTCATCCGGAGGTTGGCGCATCTGATCGTCGCCGGGTACTTGCTGTCCTTCAGGCAGACGAACTTGAAGAAGTACCGGAAGAGGTGCCAGTGAGCTCCCACTCCCAGGTACCCCTCACACAATGCCTCGAACGCCGCCATCTGCTGGACACTGTTCGGGTTGAGGTGCTGGAATTGAAGCCGGTACTCCCAGAGCACCGCGCGGATGAACCGTCTGGTGGGGACAGAGAAGACGCGCTCGAGGAACGCCACGAACGAGACGACGTAGCCCGGTGGCGGATGCGGGACGGACTCACCCTCCGGCACCTTCCACTCCTCAGCAGCGGTGGGCGCCAGCAGCTGCCCGGCGGCGACGAGACGTTGGAGAGTCACGCGGGTGACATTGGAGCGAGTCCAGTTTGACATGGCGCCGTCAAGCTTCGGGGCGCGACGCGGATGGAAGAAGCGGTGGCGACGCGGTAGATGCGAAGTGCGGAGGAGCAGGCGGCGCTGGCTATGGCAAGGAATCGGGGAGCAAATGGTTTGAAGCCTAACCGGCGCACGCTTAATAAGGAGTGGACGTGGGCGCCAGTCTTAAATGTTGGCCCCACCGCGCCGAAAAGCCGCCCACTCAGAGGGCGCGTCCCCCGGGGCGACAGGCGCACACCTGCGCGACGGTTCGATGCCAGGTGGGCCCGTAAGTCTGAACCAACTGAGCACCGTCCCCTTGACCCGTCATATCAGCCACGACCCCCACGACTGGCGCGACCGCCGATGCGCCCACGACCGCCCTGACCGGAGATTTCAAAACGGCAACAACATTTCAAGATTAAAACCCCACAAGCGAGTCTACAACTCCCCAGTGGGCTCGGGGGCTACATCCGACGGATGCGCTCGCGCGCACCCACCAAGTAAATCAAAAAGCAAAAACTACCACGACACCTCTTCGTCACTGAACCTGTGAGCGAGTCCTTGACTCCCACCCCAGGTTCGGGGGCTACTGACGAGGGCCTGGATTAGGGCCCCCTAAGCAATAATATAATCACCTTTGAGATGGAGTCTTCTGAGATCATTGACAACGTCAAGGCTAAGATCCAGGACAGGGAGGGATGCAGATCTTCGTCAAGACCCTCATCGACAAGACTTCCTCGTCTCTAAGTACTCTCCGCCTCGTCTCCGAGTACTCTCCGCCTCGTACGAGTATTCTCCGCCTTGTATGAGTACTCTCCGCCTCGCACGAGTGCTTTCAGCCTCGCCTCCGACTACCCGTTCGCACGAGTAGTTTCCGTCTCCGACTAGGGCGGGGCCCACACATGGAGGTCGGAGCGCAGGATCAGGGGCCCCACACGAACGTGGCGTCACCCCGGCGCTCGAACTCCCCCGCGATGACACGCAAGGCTCCATTTCTCCACGTCATGCAAACACCCCAACTGGCGGGACGTGAGGGCGGCTTGTTCTGACAGAAGCAGTAATGCCGCACTGTACGCCCGTGCGGCCTCCAACATGCCATCCCGTCCAACCCCTGCTGCACGCCACCCCGTCAGAGCAGGTACTCAATTACCATCTACGGGCAGCACCTACCACTAGTAGAAATGTTCACATCCATGACAAAACACTTTCATCACGGAACAAGCTAAATTCGTCATTGAAAACCTTCTGTGACGAATTTATGACGATTTTGAGATCGTCATAGAAAGTGCGTCACATTTGTCGCACCGTGACGAATCAGCCATTTTCGTCACAGAACTGCTCCTTTTCAGTGACGGACACGTTTTTCGTCATGTAACCGCTCGTCTTCTATGACTAGTGAGCATCGTCACTAATTTCGTCATGGAAGTGACCGCCACGTGGCGACGTGCATGCTGGCAGCTGACGTGGCTCGTTGCCACGCTGGCTGCTGACGCGGTCCGTTGCCACGCTGGCTGCTGACATGGCTCGGTTCCACGCTGGACGCTGACGTGGCAACATGCACTCGAATGATGACGTGTCTTGACCTGATTGGTCCACATGTTGTCGTTTGATTCGTCCACGTGCAATGATCAGGGTGGTCCACGTGTTGCGATCTCATTAGTCCACATGTCGTGATCTGATTGGTTATCGAAATTTCGTCATAAAACGATGTTTATGACGAAATTTGATAAAAGTCATGTATATATACACAGCCCAATTCATCATATTACACAGCCCATTCCAAATTCAGCCCAACAGGCCCACGTTGCAATAATTACACAACCCAACATGGCAATAAATACACAACACATATAAAATTTAACCCAACAAGCCTAGAAATAAAAAAACAGATCAACCATGTTCTTGTAGCATCAAACATGTCAATTGCTTGCTGATCCAATCACTCATAATGACTTGCTTCTTGAGGCATCTAATCCTCAACCTGAAAGAGGACATTGCCAAACACTTGTCAATGCACAATATTTGAGATGGAAATTACTAATATGCTATATGTAGAGAACTGCAAGTAATATTATCCACAACAACAATATAACATTTGAAAACGCAGGTAACTCAGAATGCAATAAGCAAAACTAGTCTGGTATCAAACCCAACTGTAAGAACTAAACAACCCTGTGATATGATGCACATGAATTGAAATGTCCTCGCAAGGCTTATAAACATACAAATTAATGTACTGCATTGCAAACCTTACCTCTCCTGACTTTATGTTCTCTTCTATTTGTTGCATAAACATATAACTGTCCCGGAGAAGCTCTCTAGTACTCTTGGAATCTAGAGCCTCTGTGATATAATGGGGGGCAAAAAAAAGGTAAATCAGCCATTTACAAAGTTGGAGATAAATAGACTTTACTGAATCTTATTTGGCATGCCATCTTATTTGGCCAGGCAATAACCAAAACGCTGTGGCCAATGATTGTATTATTGACAAACTGATTAGCATTATAATTCAGGGGAAAAGGGCACAGTTTACTGACTAGAAGACCAATCTCAATCACCAAGCCATTAATTAATCCGAAATATTAGTGAAACAAGAATTCCTGGATGTTGAATATGCAATGTTTGTCAAAAGCATGATGCGGAGAATCAAACATACCTTTGGAAAGGGGATGCATGTTTTTACTTTTTCTAGCGCTCTTTGTTCCCTGCCCCTGTCCAGTGAGATGATTATTAAGTCAAAAGGAAGAAGCACAACACTTTCTACAGATTATAACTTAGTAGTGAAGGTTAATTATGAAAAGCAGGTGGTGTTTCCATGCCAGTTGGAAATATAATTGCAGATATTACTGTGATGAGATCCAGTTAATCAGGCCGAGCAAGTTTCAATTGTATGCCCCTGTTTTCTTCCTAGATAATGGCATTCATCAACATCAGATAATTAAGCACAAAAGAACTAAGTATGCAAGTATTTATCTATGATATGTTCTTTCACAATAAGATATGATGATCCTTATTCAATTTGTTATGTGTTACTGGTACAAAAGTTCTGTAATAACAATCCCCAGCAGATAGATTCTAGCTAGAATGGTATACGCTTTTGCATGCTCACCTTATTAACCTTTACGACCCCAGTAGAATCTTTCTGCGGCAACTCTGCGGTCGAATAGCCTATCAATTCAAGCGCCATTACTAGAACAGATCAGGCAAGATCGCAGGCATGACGCATCACGGTCGAATAGCTTATCGATTCAAGCGCTATGTTCTGATTGTTTTTCATACGACATGCTAGCAACTAACAGCAACAGAGAACAATGATGATTGGATTAAAATAAACTAGCCAAATTTGTTAGAGGCGAACTGGTAAGCTTATCAGCACAGCATGACAAAGACTAACTAGCAATGCATACGCACCGAGCAAGCTGTACAGTGCCAGTCAAATCAGTTTTTCATACCACAAATGCATATTCTTTCTAGCAGATAAATTAGCCTTTGTTGCGTTCAGTTTGTACTTATAACCAAATAGGTTGCTTATTAGTATCCCCCCATCACGGTCGAATTGAAGCACACAGTACATACCCTGGGGGCCTGGCCATCCAACTACACAATAATGAAATAGGTGTAAGAAAACCTCACTGGGGCAAAATGCAAATATGCAATCAACAACACTAGCAACTTATATATATATATATATATATATATATATATATATATATATATATATATATATATATATATATATATATATATATATATATATATATATATATATATATATATATATATATATACTATAGGTGAGAGTCATGGTATATGCAAGTACCATCTGGGCAAAGCACAATAGAGATTAGAGAGCAGTACTCAATATCATATAGATACATGGGATTCCTAAAAAAATAAGATATATGGGCATCCTTTGGGCATACTACTACGGAGTACTAGTATATTACTCGGAACCCGGAATGGAATCAAGCAGTATTGAATAAAAGCACACGAGGGGAGGGGATTTGGCGGAATGGGAGTCGAATCGACTGGATAACGACAGATTGAAAATGGGGGGGAGGACCTCGGGCGAGTAGGTGAAGCAGGCGTAGGGAGGAGCTCGGCCCCCTGCAACTGTGCCTTCATCGTCCTTAGCGGGCGCAGGCGCGGCTGAGCGGGTGCGGCGACACCATGGCTGCCGATCAGTGTTGGTGGAGGTGGCACGAGGCGAGCGCGGAGGGCGAAACCCTAGCCAATGAATCAATCAGTGATGAGCTCGTGAACCACCCTAGCCACAAATCAAATCACAGCAAAATCGAGAACTCGTGAGCCACACTAGATGGATTCGGAGGGGATGCAAAGTGACGGCCGAAAAGACGGCCTGGATCCCCCTCACCTCGCGCCGACGCGTCACGTTCCTCCTGGCGCCTCACTGCAAGATGGCGACCCGGCCGCCGTAGATCCAGCTCGACAACGCTGTCCGCCCCTCGACCTGGATTCGTCTCGGGACCGCCGGGGAAAGGAGCAGCGGAGGCGAGGCGGGCGCGGGGAGCGGAGGTAGGAAGCGGCGAGCGCGGCGAGTGGCGGGCGCGAGGAGCGACGGGCGTGGCGGGCGCGGCGGGCGTCGGGAGCGGCGAGCGGAGGTGGGAGGCGGAGGACGCGAGGGGGAGAGCCGAGTGGCTAGCGTCATGGGAGGCGGCAGGCGGGGAGAGGTGGCTGGGACTGGGAGTGGCGGCGGATCTGAGAAGGTGGCTGAGGAATGGGGACTTAGGGTTTGGCTGCCCCCTTTTATTCATCTCAATATTAATATGAACCGTTTGATTGAAGATGGATGGTTGGGATAAGTTGGGCTAATTGGGCCGACGTGGGCTTCTCAGCTTATCGTTTTTCTTTTTCTTTTTTCTTTTCGTTCCACCATTGTGAAGTAACACCTAAAACTAATTATCTTATACACACAAATATATTTTGTATATATAATAGTATGCATATAAGTTGCCATCTAGAAGTTTCAAGAATTTTAAAGTAGATTTGCTATTTTCTATCATTTAAATGAATTTCTAGATGTTTACCGAAAGTAATTTCAAATTGACCTATATGTACCTCTAATAAGATTCAAAAAATTCAAAACAAACTATATTTAGACGCTTATGGCCCATTCTAGGCCACATCTAGGAGATTGACGAAAAATTTAATTGAATTGTAGGGAAAACTCAAACTTCTACTAGTCACCTTGTTATAAAATAATGATAATAATATTTAAATTTGTTCAAAACATTCTACAAATTGACATGGAACCATATTTTAAGCATATAATGTTGCTATAGAAAATTCAGATGATTTTAATAAAGTGAGATTATAGATGTTCACAAATAGTAACATCTCTCACATAGTTTCTTATAACTATACTCAAACCTTTGAAGTCTGAACACCTCATAACATTGTTGAAGTCGTATGCAGCTAAAATTTGGTCACAATCTTATTTTAGTCTTAGTATGATAAAATATGAAGGTACACTACCACTTGTTATGCAAAAAAGTTTTTTTCTATTTTTTTAAACACCTAAATAACACACCCTTTCAAATAACTCAAAATTTAGTTGTCTTAAATATCACCAATCCATTTTTCACATGTAGCAGACAACAAATAAGTTGTAATCTAGGAGTTTTAGAATTTTTGGAATAGATTTGCTATTTTCTATCATTTAATTGAATTTCTGCGTGCTTACCGAAAGTAATTCGAAGTTGACCTATGTGTACCTCCAATAAGACTGGAAAAATTTCACAAAAATCATATTTAGTCTTCTATGTTCCATTCTAGGCCATATTTTGGAGATTGATGAGAAATGCAATTTGAGTTATAAGGAACATTCAAACTTTTATGTCAAAAGTACAACATAATAATCATAATAATATTTGAATTTGGTCAAAAAAATTCTACAAATCGGCATAACAACATGCTTTTGGTCCACAATCTTGCCATAAAAAATTTAAGTGATTTCAAGGAAGTGACGACATACACTGCTCACAAATGGATACATGGGTGACATAGTTTCTAATAACTCAACACAAACTTTGAGATTTGAGTGGTGATTTACATTTTCAAAGTCGTACGCATGTCAAATATACCTACTACTTTATGTTTATCATAACATTAGAAAATATGAAGTTATGTTACCATTTATTATGCAAAAATATCTTTTATTTATTGTCTTTCGGTAGAAGAAAAGAAGCTATATAAAAAGATAAATGAAATTGCAATTAATATGCAAACGAACGACATTACATGAAAGATCATGATTTTAGAAAAAAATCAGAAAAAAGAATCAATGAATTTGAAGTTACTATGACCGAGAAACACCAGTTTCAAATTTTAATTGTAGATTAAAAAGAAAAACGATGGGGGAAACAAGCTCAGCGTGCGCCACGTGGTCCCGGCGAAGCAACCCGACCATCCCAGTGCTGCCACGTGGTCCCGAAACTCCATCGCTCAGTATATGAAGTGAACTATCATCAAACCAGTACAACTGACGAAGTGGTGCAGTGGTAATAGTTGCACTCTTGATGTGCGAGGGCGCGGGTTCGAGTCCCGTCTCCTCCGTTTTTTTGCCCCCTCCCCACTACGAATTAAATTCAGGCGATGTGGGCCGGCGTGGTCGGGTGACTAGGCGCGGAGGGGTCTGATAACGTGGGGCAGGTGGTTGGATGATATGTACCAAGGTACAAAAACAACGAAATCCTTGACAGAATCAGAAATAATGAATTGGCGTAGTGGTAAGGTGTTGTTCTTTGTAACTAGTGGGTCTGGGGTTCGAATCCCCGTCCACCCCATTTTTTTGCGCGGGGTTAACTTGTGGGCCGCGTTGGCCTGGTGGCTCGCACCATGCTGGACCGCGTTGGCCTGGTGGCCCGCATCGTGCTGGGCCGCTCTGGCCGTGGTGGGCTGCATTGGCCTGGTGGCTCGCACCGTGTTGGGCTGCGTTGGCCTGGTGGCCCACATCGGCTTGGTGGGTGCCTTGCTGGGCTGCGCGTGGTCGGCCAGCCTAGCCAGAGCGGAGGGGAGTGGGACCAGGCACTGGTGGGGCCCACAAGTGGGACCAGGTTCTGGTGATGCCCACATGTGGGACCATGCACTGGTGGGGCCCACATGTGGGACCATACACTGGTGGGGCCCACATGTGGGACCATGCGTTGGTGGGGCCATGCGATGGTGGGACCGTATGTGGGACCCGGACCCACAATTACACGTGGTTGCATGTGGGACAAGATCATTGTTTTCTTTTTTCAAATTGTTTTGTGACGATAATGTTGTTGTTCCGTGACGCTAGTTTACTTTCGTCGTTGATTCCTCACGGGCAGAACTGGAATGATTCATCTGTGACGAAACAGGTTCGTTGTTCGGTGACCATCCTCTGAGTTTCGTCATTATTTTGAGTGGCTTGGTACCGTCACTCGTTATCTGTGACGAAGTTACAAAATTCGTCCCGGTAGAGACCACTTCCATGACGAATAAACGGAACGTCACTACCAAATCGTCATAGATATTAACATTTCTACTAGTGTACCTACACTTAGACCATAACGTGGCGGGCCTAATCAACTCTCAAGGGGGCTGAGTCATCTAAGGAAGAACTCGGAGGAGGCGCCAAGTACTCGAAATGTGCAGTGCCACCTGCACACGCAGCAGCCGCCAACACCACTACAGCTCAGCGCCCTTCAATGCCTCCTAACGGACATCGACATCAGAAAAGACATCCCAATACCGTAGCATTGTAGCACATTTCTGTTTTCCCTCTTTGCCCCTCACCCTTGCCTCTATAAAAGGGGGAGGAGTGCAACCGTTTGAGGGGCTATTCGATCAACTAGTTTGTAACCCCTACTACAGACACCCCTGGCATAAGAACACGACCACTCGAAACTGGACGTAGGGTATTACTCCCCGGAGGCCCGAACCAGTATAAACCTCTGTGTCTCTTGTGCTAACCATCCGGGTCCGACACACGATCCGATACAAATTTACTGCCGGCGGTAGAGAACCCCGACAAAGGATCTCTTTGCAAAATGGTCTGGGCCGTCCACGCGCCCGATCTTATGGACGTGAAATGCCAGCGACATGGCCAACTTCTTTGGCCTCGGTATTAGCCAAGAATCATAGGTAAAGATTTGTGCAAACATAGTAAAACGTAAATCATTTTTAAAGAATTTTTATTAATAAAATAAGCCACAACAAAAAATATAATATTTTGCTTCTTGAATAAGATGAGTGGTCAACTTGGAGACAAAGAAATCAAACCAATTATAATTTGGAATAAAGGGAGTATTTGACAGACAAATACATGAACGTCATTTTGCTTGTGTGAAAGGTCAAATAATTCCTTCCCGAGATAGTATAAATGAAACCTCCGTTTTTTCTTTTCTTTTATTGACGCAAGTTTCTACTGTGTCAATTTTAATGGTACGCTTTCCCCAAAGAAGATATTTATACACATGCCATCTTCATATTATGGGCATGCTTGGATGGTGGTGTTAGTGTTAGTTTGGTGCAAACTAACACCAAGACTAACACTTTGCTCCCAAACATATGTGTTAGTTTGGTGTTAGTTGGGACTAACACCCTCCAAAAAAACTAACCTCTCCAAGAGGTGGTAATTGGTGTTAGTTTGGTGGACCCCACCCTAATTTACTCATTTTCCCTCTCTCTCCACAGCAAATGATTGCAAAAGAAGCATTAAATGCAAACTAACACATGGAACCAAGCATCTAAAAATGTTAGTTTGTTAGATGTTATTTGAGGGTGCAAAAAACTACCACTACCACTAACACTAACACTAGAGAACCAAGCAAGGCCTATATGATTTTCCATTGAAACATAATTCATTAATAGCATTAGCATATGTTTGTAAGGTCACTCTAGGCGGAAGTTTCATGGACATGATTACTTCGAGTGACAATGCATAGTTTCATCGGTTATTTTTTAGTTTACATGCAAGATACAAACTTTCTAGTTAACTGTGTACACATGGTTTCATCACGTGAAAGTTCATTTCACTTCTCTTTATTAATACACTGTCACATCATAGAAATGTTGACATGATAGTCTATTTCATGCTCATGAAACTCCCACTGAATGAAAGTGGTGAAATTTTTAGTTGGTGAAATGTTTGATGAATGTGGTGAAATTTTTGCATTAGCAAACGTGTTTCGTGAGAAGTGACACGGTCTGCAATGTGAAAATTTTGAGAACTCTCGGTAAACTAAACAGAGGCTGTTGTAGAGGGAAAAAATGGAAGTAGCTAGTTGGTGGGTGGTGGCAAATAGGGATGCAAGAGGTTTTTTCATACGAGGATTTTTTTTTCAATCCATACGAGGATTCTTGGGCTAGCAAACTCACATCCCGGCAAGTTGATGAAAATGGAGGTTAGCGGCCTCTGTTCGCTGGCTTATCAGCCACCAGTCAGCAGTACTTTCTCTCAGAACAAATCAGTCATCAGCTACCAACTAGCGATACTTTTCTCTCAGAACAAATCAGCACCAGCCACCAGTCGTCAGCCAGACGAACAGGATGTGCATTAATTACTTTTGTACATAATAACATATAGTCCGTATACATATAAAAGGAAAAAGAAAAGAAAAATCACCATGTCCTCGTTCCTCCGCGCCATCGGATCACACAGGTCGTTAGAGCGAGCCTTCAGTTCACTCAACTAAACAAGCTACGACTCTTACCTTTTCTATCCACAACTATAAAAAAAATTATAAGTCCATCCCGAATATATCAAACTCTGTTGAATTTGATCAAAGCTTGTAGAGACTATATTAAAAAATACAAAGCTATTTTAATTATTTTGTGAATCTGATGACGCTCATTTGGTATAATGTTTATAATACAAAGGTCGAAGTTTACTATTTTTATCTAGCTAGTGAATCTCTAATTAATCTTGAAATAGTAAACGCAATCGTTCTCGTAGTGGTGGACGTCGGAAGAAGACAACCCACCATCGTGTCAAACTGTCAATTAGACTAACTCCAGCAACACACTCTTCCCGTCCCCCATACTCAAAATAGGTAAGCGATGTGCACTGTAGACCACTCCAACAACTCCCTCAAACTCACTTTCATTTTGGGACTGCAACCCTCCCATCCCTCAATCTTGGGTAAATATCTCCTCTCCCTCATCCCCTGCGTCAACTACCAACCTCGCCACCCTCCATCTCCGCGCCGCCCATCCCCTGCTCCCTCCCCGGTCATCCCTCCCCAGGCTCCTTTGCTGCGCTAGACGACACTCGCGGGTGGAGCAGGTGCGCGACAGCGGCCTCGGGCCCTCTTCCTCCACGGCGCGGAGGCGGAGCAGGAGCGGCGGCGCGCCAATCCGTCCCCGGCGGAGAAGGCGTGCAACAGCGGCCCCGGGCCCTCTTCCTCCATGGCGCGGAGGCGAAGCAGGGGTGGTGGCGCGCCAATCCGTCCCCGACGGAGCAGGCGCGCGACAGCGGCCTCGCGGTCTTCCTCCTCTCCGCCTCGAACAGGGGCGGCTTCCCTCGATCTGGCGCCGACCATCTGAGACTCCAACGCCCTCCAGGGAGCGGCGGCGCGACGGCCTCCAGGCAGCAGGGGCGTGCCTCCCGGGTCCGAATCCGGCGCATCACTCTTCCCTTGTCTGCATCCGCAGCACTCTTCCCTTGTCTGCATCCCTTCCTCGAAGACTCCGGCGGCGGCGCGTTGACCAGCGAGCGGCTCGGCACGACCGCCTCGCTTCCCTCCTCTGCATCCCTGCCCTCCGGCGGCCCCCTGCGATGGCCCGCGGGCAACGCCCCTCGGCGCAGGGCGTGCGGTTGCTCGCCCGCGGAAACGCGGGAGCCAACTGCCGCAGCTGTGCGCTGGGTGGATGCGCGACCGGGGAGGGACACCGCTGGAGGTCTGGCTCTTTTGCGGGACGCCAACCTTCTCTCTGATCCGCTCATAGCCGACGTTTGCACTTGCATGTGCGCGACATTGCTGTGGACGGTCTTAATCGCCTGTGCTCCATGCTCCATGCTCCATGCCCTCCGGTAGCCTCGGGGGTGGCCTACGTGTTGCTACGTACTCCCAAGATTATTAGAACCAAAAAACGCCGGCCGCCGCAAATTGTGTGGTTGTCACGTACGTTGCCGTCATTTAGCTTGTCCGCACCGTTTAGTTCGAGAAATTTTAGATAAAAATGGTAAAATTTTTACTTTGAGAAACGTGTTCTGTGCGAAATTTTTGAGAATTTTTCGAGAACTAAACGGAGCCTTACTATAATTATTACGCACCGGCACCGGCACCCTCCACCAAAAGCTGTCACAGAGGAGAAATTAGTTCTGTCAGACTGTCACGTCATATTCATAGCTGTGTGCATCACAGGAACGTGCGCCATGTCAAACCTGTCGCGTTCAAACTTTTAACAGGGTCGTGCTTGTTTCAAACCGTCTAAAAATTAGTTTTAAAGACTCTTTCATGCATGTGGAGTTCTAAATAAAATTTATTTGTAAAATATTTTTACAGATAAGTGCAACTCTGCGACAAATCTATTGAACCTACTTAATTCATGATTTGCTACAGTAATCATCATCTAATCATGCGGTCAAAGGCCTCATTAGATTCATCTCCTGAATTAGCCCAGAGATTGTGAAGGTAATTTTGTAAACTGACTTGATTTAATACTTATAACTAATAGTCAAACGTATGAACAGTGTGAGGTTAATTTTTTAGCCCCAAACCAAACACGCCCCAGGACGAGGAATACGGATGATCAATCGCTGCTGGACGGAGCACAACCACACGCCGGGGTATTTTTTTAGAAAAAGTTTTTTTTAATAAAAGCAGGAGCATTGTTATGTCATATAAGAAGAAGCAGCAATGATACATACGTGACGAAGCGGACACCACCACACAAACAAACCCCTCAACAGAAACAAACACACCCAACACAGCACACCACCAACCTCAACCAATTGGGAGTGAAGATCGAAACAAGCCGCTGACACCTGCGCTGTCGTCACCAACGCTTTGTCACGCCGAAGGCGCAACCCGCTGCAGGCCCGAATGCCCCCCTGAGCTCCTCCACCATGGGGCTGTCACACTCAAACTGCACATACACGGTCGTCGATCCCTCTAATCCAGTGAAGCTTCAGCACACACTCTCATCTCAGTACCAGGGGCAACCACTGATCCTGGCCACTCTGCGTGGGGGCCTCGCCTCACCAACCGCCTCACTCCTCTGCCAAGGACTCATATATCTAAGACTGCAATGAGAGCATCTCCTCCGCCCTGTCGTCACCGAGTTCACCACTGCACCTTACATGACAGCTCAAACCCTCTAGCACCCATGGGCCCTCCGCACCTTGACAGC
This sequence comes from Cenchrus fungigraminus, assembly GCA_036936925.1. Lineage (NCBI taxonomy): Eukaryota > Viridiplantae > Streptophyta > Magnoliopsida > Poales > Poaceae > Cenchrus > Cenchrus fungigraminus. Next base: position 114,750,438 of record CM072773.1, on the reverse strand, counting down.
AGCACAGACCAAGCGCGCATCCTGCAACACCTCCACCACCACTAGCACAAACGGCGGGACTCCAAATACGACACCTTCAAGAAGGTCACGACGCCAAGGCGCCGTCGTCGCACGTCCATATGGACGAGGTCTTCACCCTGAGAGCCCCACGCGACGAGAGGATAGTGCCTCGCCATGATGCCCCAACAGGGAGATCGACGCCTCAAGGGCGCCGCCACCATGCCCACCGTCAATCGGTGAAGGCTTTCGCCTGACTGTACCATGCCTGCCGCTCGCTCGTGGTCATGATAGTAGCCAGCTCCCCACCACCTCCGCAACATCACCACTAGAAGGGGCCCGGCGCTCCCCAAAGCACCACCTCAGCGTCGCAGCAAGCACCAGCAGCCTCCCTGGCCCCACCACCATGGCAGCACCAAACCGGCAAACTTGACGAAGAAGGAGGGAGCTGCCGGCCAGCCAGGGCCGGCCGTGGCCCGCCTTGGCCGGTAGTGCCCGGCCGTGGGCCGTGACCGGCCCCGACCGCCTGCACCACGCGGCCAGCAGCTTGCGCCCAACGCACACCCGCGGCGGCCGTCGGTGCCGAAGGCGCAGCGCCAGCCAAAGCTGCTACCACAGACCTGGTCCAGCCGTGCCTCCGCCATCCGCATCCTCCGGAGCCGCCATCGCCGCCGCTCGGCTCCGGTCTCCAACCCCAACGAAACGAAGCGCCTCCACCGTGCAGGCCCCCGATCCGGCCATGGTGCTGCCGGATCTGGAGGCTGCACCACCCGCCGCCGCGGAGGACGGCCCGCGCCGGCGAGCCACGCCGTCGGACCCGAGCACCCGCGCCTGCCCAAGTCCGTCGTTGAGGTTGAAAGTGCATCTAGGCTCCTAATTATTTTGGTGATAATGACAATACAATTTGAACGGATTAATGCTTTCAATGAGATGTGTGCAGGGTTAAAAGGAGTAATATTTGTATTTAATCAAAGCAAGCCCCTCATACCTTCTATTCGTGTTGAAGCTCAAATGGAGTTTTAATTTGATTTATCTTTCGGGTTTGAGTATAGGAAACACCGTACTATAAAGAGGGATGCGAATTGACCACCTCGAGATGCTAAAAGTGCTTAGAAAGGTGAACCAAGAAACCTAGAGAGCCACCGAACCTACACGTACACAAACCCTTTGTTTTCCCAAAAGTTCAGTAACTGTCGGTAGTACCGGCCCTAGGTCGGAAGTACCGATATGGCCTCTCTGGTAGAGTTTTCGAGCCCCTCGGTAGTTCCAGCCCTAGGTCGGTACTACCGATAAAGCTGTTCTGTTTCAGTTTTCAGGGACTCTCGGTAGTACCAACCTGAGGTCGGTAGTACCGATAAACCCCATTTTCAGCACAGTAACGACTAGTTTTGGAGGTGGGTATTTATACCCCCACACCTCCCCCTTCATTTGTTGCTGACCTAACTTGAGACAAACATACCCAAGAGCATTCACTCCTCTCCTCCACTCCTCCCTAGAGCTAAGCCTTGATTCCATTGAGCTAGGGCTTGAGTGAGGAAGTGATCCAAGGTGTGAGATTGAGAAGCTTTGAGTGACCCATCCATCTCCTTCATCTCAAGAGTACTTGAAGCATCTCCGGGCATCAATTCGTGTTTGTTACTCTTGAAGGTTGCTTCTGGACGGTCAGGTGTCACCCGTTGAGTGCCCTCTTTGTGTGGAGCACCCGGGATCGTTTGTATTTCCCTCTCCTTTGTGGAGAATTCTTAGTGAGCACCAATCTTCCTTTGTGGGGATTGGGTGAGGCAAGAGGCTCTTGGTGATAGCCCTCCCTTTGTGGGATCCTCAACGGAGACGTAGCTTCCTTGGTGGAAGTGAACTTCGGATTAAACCCCTTGTCTCTTGCTTGTTTGAGTTCTTCTCAATTTTCTAACTCTAGAAGCTTATTTTGGCCCGATCTATATATTTGTGGTGTTCCTATCTATATCTTTGGTTGCAGGTGGTTCTTAGCATCTAAACTTCATCTTTGATTCATATAGAATTGCTAGATTCACTTCCATTTTTGAACTACGTTTTAGTCAACTCTGCCAGGTCGGTAGTTCCGCCCCTGTGCCGGTACTTCCGAGCCCCTCAGAAGTTCCGACACAGTGTCGAAAGTTCTGACCTGTGGTTTAACCGCTGCATTTGTTTCAGAAATTTGAAGTGATCCTATTCACCCTCCCCTCTAGGCATCACAAGGTCCTTTCAGAGGAGAGGAGGGAGGCCACGCCGCCGCCTTCCTCGCGGCCGCGCGGGTTCCCGGCGGCCTGCTCGGGCGGAGGCGCGGCGGGGTGTGGCCGTTGGAGGCTTGCGGCAGCTAGGGTTTGGGTGGCCGCTCGTCGCCCGCGCGGGGGACGAGCGAGCCGCGTTTTACAGTCAAAAAAAAAGTTTTGACCTCATGCAAAAACCACAGATCTCTTGAGTCTATGGGATTCCACCACCCAACAAACTTTGTCATGTTCACCGTTCACGCTCTCCAAACAACTTGACGATTCCTCAAAAAAAATAACTTGATGATCTAGGGGGTTTGTTCCTTGACTAAAGTTTAGCTCTTCTTAAATCGACTAATTAGAGAATTAAATATGAGCTAATTATAAAACTAATTGCAAAGCACTAATTCGCGAGATGAATCTATTAATCCTAATTAATTCATTAGTAAAATGGTTACTGTAGTATCACATTGTCAAATCATAGACTAATTAGGTTTAATAAATTCATCTCGCGAATTACGTCAATATGTGCAATTACTTTTGTATTAGTCTATATTTAATACTCCTAATTAGTATTCAAAATTTGATGTGATGGGTGCTAAGATTTAGCATGGATATCAAACACTTTTTTTTGAGAAGGGTATCAAACACTATTGGGACGGCGGGGCAATGACTTGCAATACCACGGCTACCTTTTGTCTCCAACCAATTTGACACCACCAAGCAAGAACAACCACGAGCTCACTTAAAAGTCCAAAAATCATATCCCATACGGCGAGATTTCACCTCACATCGGGCTAAAATATCTACAATAAACCCCATCCCACCATCCATCACGTGCCATGGCTGTGAGGATCACTTTTTTTGTGAGTTTTGTTGGTAATACATTATGAAATTTGGAAGTGTTTATTGTCTCTATTGTTTGGTTTGTTTTTTTATAAACTTGAGTGTATGTGTGCTTATTTGCATCATTTTCGATCCATCTTCTTTTAAGCAACATTTCGTCATAATCCGACCATTTTAAAGGTCATATGTTGATTATATTACATTACTTGATAAATCACAATAAGTGAAAAGAGTAACACATATGAGATTAAATATGCCAAACTTATTCTCTTGTGGACAATAACTAAATTTAGATAATGACAAATTTAAACTTAATGTTGATGGGATCCAGATAGTTTTGGTATGGTGAGATTGCACGATTCCGAAAATGGCAACCTTGATTATACATGTTCCTGTAATAACTACTGAACAAAGTTTAACATACCGAGTATACAACAACCTCACCATTGGAACTGACACACTAGTCGTGCCAATTTTCTTGCTCATCACACACACTCTCTCTCTCTCTCTCTCTCTCTCTCTCTCTTTGCACAATGCAAGATTCTTGCAAAAATCTTACACATGGCAAATAATGCTCCTTTCCAAATTTAGGGACTCGTCACTCTCATCTTTTGTCTTCAATCAATTGGTGCCCACCCACTTGCTCATCGAAATTCAATCCAATAGGAAAAATATCACAACTCTAGTGGAAAAATATCCTACTAAAATCACAATGCGTCGTATCATGGCAATTGTTGTCCTTTTATGCTTTAATTTTTTTAATAATCCGTACAAAGACATGATATAGTAGCAAGTGATCTTAAAAATAAGTTTGGTAACATTTTGTTCTAAACATCATTTAATAAATACTCTTGTAAAATCATGAATTATAGCCTTAACCCCAAACACAAGGTACAAGGCTCTTCGAAATGTGTGTCCAAAATGATAAAAAGAAATAGAGAGAAATTTCAATATTTCTTGGAATATTGTGGCGGCACCGAAGCTAACCCATAAAAGTAGGGACCTGCACGTGCCAATGCCATCACTGTGATGAAAAACATCACTTCTGTTTCCAAGTACCGTGTGCAATGGCACATGTTTGATGTATAAGAAAGATGACGTGGAGCCTACATGGATGAGTGACAACTAGAGTCATTGACGACATGGAGGTTGAGCACGAAAAGTTGGCCGAAGGGGATTGTACGGAGATGTGGAGGGATGCAAATGCAACAAAGTGTTCCTTTTTTAGTCATCATGTGGGGCTCTATGTGGGCCATTGTAATCTACATTTGCCAATGTTGATTTTATAGGATTTTCATATTGTGAAAGGCCTTATTTAAAAAAAAATATAGTACAAAAAAGGAAACTCATATACATTCATACTAACCTCAATAAATATATCCAAGAGATTGAACCAATATATCTTGAGATTGACACAACCACTACATGTGCATTGCTAACGATGAGCATGTCGCCTATAACCATGATCAAAATCCTAAAATAAATTCAAAATAATTTGAAGATTTGTCTATCCTCCACTCAGTTTGAGTTGAAGCCTTACTTTGCTAGAGAATAGGTCCTTATTGCGGTATTGCCTTATTGAAGATATATGGCTGACCCTGCCAATAAATATCCATCAAACCGTGGAATCTTTTTTGAAAAGATACAAACCGTGGAATCTAAGAAAACTTATTGAAAACAATCTAAACAAAATTGTATATGATATATCATCCCCTATACTATTTGTGTTCTGAGATGATTCTCACAAAAGATCCATTACATAAAATCTTTCAAGATTGTTTTTTTTTCGAATTACACAGAACATCGGAGACACTCACACGCACGCGAACCCTTACCCTAGGAGCATCTTTGAAGACTGAACCGGCAAATTCTCAAGATTGACGAAGTCACCATAGGCGTCTCGCTGTCGACGGGAACATCGCCTACCACTGAAAGTACAAACGTTGTTAAATCATGAGAAATTCGCTCCCATGGGGAGTCGAACCCAGGACTTGAGGTGTTATTGGGGCTGCTACATGCTCTTTCGCATTTTTCAAGATTGTTTCTTAATATTTATGTTCAAACCTTTGTTGGCCGCACCATCACTGTCACTGGAGGCTAGTGATGTTAGGGTAGTCCCAATGGAAGAAACTGGCACGATTTCCATAGCACAAGAAATCATCTATAGAAACTATCTTCCACAGTGGTAGTGTCTTCGAGTAATAATTGTTTTCTCTTTTTCTCTTTCAACTCGAACTTCTTCCTCCAATGAGGGAGTGTCATAAGTCCTCTAGAAACTAGTAGTTTCTTCCCAATAGCAATTTCATGATTTCTTGGTGCATTGGTTCAAGAGAAGACTTGATTTCTTCATGAAGAAACCATTTCTACGATTCTTCATCTCTTTCCTCATTAAGTAGACTGCCACATCACCATTTTAATTAATTGACAAGCAATTTAAGAGAGATAGAAACTACCATTAATACACCATTAGAAGTGCCCTTAGAAGGGATTTTTTTCCTTTCTTCTTGACAATTTCGATGGACTAGCACTACAGTACCAGCAATTTATTGCCAACATTTTCTTCTAGTAAGAGCAAGGATAGTGGTTCAGCCCGCTAGCGGACTGCAAGATGCCACACCGCGCAGACCTGCTATTGTTTATTGTTTCTCGTAGTGCAGCACTGGTATAGACAGACATGCAGCTAATCGGAGGTGAGGAAGAGCTTTTTCGCCAGCTTCAGGCGGGCGAGTCGTGATGCGCTCGCTCGGTTCTCTCTCTTCTCCTCTCTCTCTCTTCCACGTAGATCTTAGCTGGCTTGCAGCCCATCATAATACTTGCTCTAATGACTTGTCGAAATGTATGACGATTCTGTGTTGTTGCTTCGCAGCATGGTAGAGCAACAGAATTCCAACATACTCCGTGGGCAACCGCTAGCTTCACAGAGAAATCACATGCTCTAATTTTGTTCCGCCCGCCACGTGGAAGTGGAATGAGCTATTAGTGACAAAAAGGGCAATGTTTTCTTCAAAGAAAATCATGCCACACTTGAGTAATCAGATGCTTTTAGCCTTCAAGATTCCCACCACGGCGGTTAATTCAAAAATGATCTCGCCGTGTCAAACCGCAACTCAAAGCCAAGCTCACTACTCATCGCCGCAGAAGATCCGTTAAGATGGGACTAAGATTAACCAATAATCAGGTACGGAAGTTGTTTCTCAAACTCTTATCCCATCTATATTTTAAGATTTCCTCTCGCTGTCGTTGGGCCCAGATGCCACGACTTGGCGACGCAGACCCACATGGCCCACCACCTCGCTTGCTTAAGAGCGTGTTTGACAGAGTTCCGACTCTGAAAAACAGCTCCAGAGCTGCAGATCCACGCAACTCCGCGGTGGAGCAGCTCCACCGCGGATTTGAGATCCCAAAAACTGTTTGGCACAACTCCAGAGTTCTCACTATATCTACGACATCTAGGGTCCGCATGTCATAAGAAGAAAGAAAAAAAACTGTACTTCATCCCGTCGGGCAACTCCGTCGCGCGGGCCTCGCCGCCGGGCAGGCGGGCGCGCAGCCTGTGGGGGGAGCCGTTCCGACCCGACGGTGGCGACCCTTTCGTCGCGCCCCTGGCCGCCGTCCCTCCTCCGGTAACCGGCGTCCCGGTGGTGGACGTCGTCGTCGAAACAGAGGTCAAATTCGCCTTGCCCTTGCAGCAGGCGCAGAACGAGGCCGTCGTCCCGCGCCGGTGGACGAGGCGGCGCCGTCGTCCGACAGCTTCGGCCACGACGAGGCCAGGCCCCGAGACAAGGTGAGTGAGGGAGACCCAACTGCTGGATGAATTGCTGGCTGACACAGAGAAAATTTCCTCACTCCCTGACGCTGTCGGCTTTGCTTTTGAGTAGACGCAGAGGAGAGGCTCGCGCAGAACAAAGAGGCTGCTCGGAAGAGCCGGCTACGGAAGAAGGTGAGAAAATTCAAGCGAATTTCTCATAATTGCTTTCTCAATTCTATTTTTCATGATGAATTTGTAAGAAATCGGAAATTCGGAATTCGAATTTGCTGATCTCTGATGGGTCGCTGGTTTGGTTTGGTGGATTCGGATGGCAGGGCCTACATCCAAAATCTCGACGACCTCGTCAGCTTCGTCGACCAGGTGACCGCGCCACTGCAGCGCTGCCTAGCTAGTTGCAAGCAGAGCACACCATGGCCGTCGTCCTTGTTCTGAGTTCTGACCTCTTCGTTCCCGGCGCAGGGCGGGCGCGCCTCGCCGGCGGCCGGGCGGGCGCAGCCTCGCCGGCGGCCGGACGGGTGCGGGGTCACCGGGGCGGCGCAGGGCAGGCGCGGGAGATCTCGCGTGGCCACGGTCGGTGCGAGGAGAGTCGGGGAATAGAACAAACCGTTTTTTTCTACTTACGAGTGATAATAGTGGATAATTTATTGCAACTCCACCAAATCCAGTATTGTGGAGCACCCTTTGAGGTATTCCACCAAATTTATGGATTTAGGGCCTGCTTCACCTTTTTTTTTGGAGCAGATCCGCGATGGAGTTGCTGAAGCTGAAACTGTTTGGCTGAAAAAATACGGAGCAGAGCTGATTTTTTGGATCTGGAGTTGCGTGGAGCTATGCCAAACACACCCTAAATTATTGCGCTCGCGGGGGCCACGCCCCCTCCCAGACCAAAAGAAGGGTCCGTTTGGCACAGCTTCACCGACAGCTTAGGAAGCTGTTTTGGGCGAAGCTGTGCCAAACGCCATCCCAAAACAGCTTCGATGGAGGAGCGGCCGGATTTCCCGCTGACTGGAGCGATTTGGGGGAGGCGGAGCCAGAAATCGTCGCTTCGCCCGCTCCGCCTCCCGCTGCGCCACGCCCATTCCAACCCTGCCCCCGGTGGGGTCCATCGGAAGACGGAGGCCGCGACGTAGGCGTGGAGGAGGCAGCCGCTGTGGAGGAACTCGACGGCGCGGACGAGGTCGTGGAAGAAGGGGGTGCGGCGTGGGAGATGGAGGCCACCTCCGCGCCGGTGTGGGGGCAGGGGCGGCGCCGCGGAGGAGCTCCACCCGGGCCGCCTCCATGGCCGACGGGGGAGCTCCATGCGGTGGAGGAGCTTGGCGGGAGATGGCGGGCGTAGATGACGGGGGAGGTGGCGGAGATGGGCGCCAGCGAGGATCGAGGAGACGGGCCGGTGAGGATCGGAGCGGAGACGGCGGGATCCGAGGTTGCGCCGGTGGGATCAGATCGGGAGACGGACGTGGTGTTTTTTTTCTTTTTGAGGTAGCTGCCGACGGGTCGAGTAGATAAGGGGGGCGAACGGATAAGGGTGCCGACGGGAGCATGAGAAATAAAAAAAGAAAAATAATAAGGAAATAAGTAAAAGAAAAAGGAAAATAGGAGTAAAAAAAGAAGAAAAGAAAAATGAAGGGTATTAAGGACATTTCATCACCTTATCAATGTTACACAGTCAGGAGAAGCTATTTTGCTAAACGTTTCTTTAAAACGGTGTCAGCTTCACCAACGATTCCGCTTCACCAGCACAGCCACAGCCGGAACTGCCACAGCCCCAGCTGTGCCAAACGCACCCGAAGTCACACAGGCTCACAGCTCACTGACCCACCACAAACTCGAGCAGCAGCAGCTCAGCTGAGCCAAACTCCCATCCGATGGCCAGCGGCGGCGAGGCAGGAGGTGACGCTGGCAAGGGAGAGGAGCCGGACCGCCGCGAGATCCCCGCCGAGATCACGGACGAGATCCTGCTCCGCCTGCCCTCCCGCTCCGCTCTGGCGCGCGCCGCCGCCGCCAGCGGCGACTTCCGCGCGCTCGTCTCCTCCCCACGCTTCCTCCACCGCCACCACGCGCTGCACCGGGACTCCGGCGCGCTCCTCGGGGTCTTCACCTTCTCCCTCAGCCGCGACGGCGGCTCAGGTGACGGCACGGGCTTCCACCCCGCGGAGCCGCCGCATCCGGCGGCGACCGCCGCCCGCGCCGTCGCCGGCGCCGCGGACTTCTCCTTCGGGTTCCTCCCGGCGGCTCCTTCCGCCGCGGACGGATCCGGAGCCGCAGCCGAAGCCGAAGCCAAAGCCGAGGGGTGGATGGTCCGGGACTGCCGCGACGGCCGCTTCCTCCTCGATCGCGTGGCGGCCGGGGTCGAGAGGGGCACCGTCTTCACCGAGCTCGCCGTCTGCGACCCCCTCTCCCGCCGCTACGCCCTGCTCCCGCCCATCCCGGAGGACCTCGCCGACACCGTCGACGGCGTGCTCAACGTCTTCGGCGGCCGGCGCGCGTGCGAGCCCTTCCTCGCCCCCGCCGAGGCCTGCTGCGACGACGACCCCGACGCGGTGCCGCCCTTCACCGTGTTCTGGACGGCCCGGTGCCAACGGAAGGTCGCCGCCTTCGCCTTCTCCTCGCGCGACGGGCGGTGGTGCGCGCTCCCGTCGCCGGACTGCTTCATCTGGCGCCGCCACCGGTCGCCGTTCAGCTGCCCGATGCACACCGTCTGGAACCGGCGGCACTACGCGCACGGACGGTTCTACTGGGTGGACTGCCTCACCAACCGGTGGCTCGTGCTCGACACGCGCGCCATGGAGCTCACCCTCTCCATCATCCCCTCGCCGGCCGGCTACTGGGAGGAGAACGTCGCCGTCGCCGAGGCCCCTGACGGGAACGTCGGCGTGTTCGCGCACGACTTCCACCACCCCGGTGGCAAAGGCGATCTCCACTACTACACTATCGTGCAGGACGCCGATGGGCCGCAGTGGCGGCTGGAGAAGACGATCACTCTGCCATGGACGGCGGCGTACCTCCAGCCGTTCTGCCTCCGGGGCACTGCCAACGGGTGCTTGATCCTTGAGGTCAGCGAGGAGAAGCCAGCGTTCATGGCGAGCTACCACGTCAGGGACGCCGAGCTGTTCAAGATTGATGCCAAGAGCTTCCAGCTGGAGAAGATCTGCCAGGCACGGTGCGCCGGTGGCGTCGCCGGGCAGTGTTGCTGGCCCTACTTCGGCTTCCCGCCATCGCTGTCATTGCCCACTGTATGAGCAGCATGGTGATTTTGCTGAACAAAACTATGTTCCAGCTGCTCATAGTCTAGCATATGTATACCAATAATAATAATAATATAAGCAACAATTTGTACAGATCAAGTTTGTTCACAATCCCAATGCATACATACAGATACAGCTTACAGGTACAAAGCAAAACAACAATCTCAACATTATTCAGCTGTAAAAAAACCCCACAAGCAGGGGGTATAAACATTACTAACAAGTAACAAGTCACAACTGATAGGTTACAGTCACAGCCATGTCACTTGCTGTTTATTCAGTTCCTTTTGTATACTCCATCCTATTGCCATGCTTGTTACTTTCAGTTTCAGCAGTGCAAATACAGCACACACAGAGGATGGCAGTTTCAAATGCCAAGAACTGCACACAGTGACAGACAGGGACCACCTTGTACTCTTTTGTGGAGTGCACAAATCCAACAAAATATTCAGAGCAAGGAGACCGTGACTAGAGTACTGAATCTGGCAGCCTCAAATGCTTCCTTGTGGGATTCAATACCTCAGCATTGCCTTTTATATCATACGCGCACACTAAGCCATTGCAGGGGCCTGACATGTGCAATCTATTTGAGAACACAAGTTCCACACTTCTGAAATTCATTGTTGCAGGATCAAATGTGTACAAGTGGACTAGGCCATGGTCAAGCACAGTGAAACAAGCAATGGACTGGTGGAAGCGGCAAGCATTGTTGAGGTGACAGTCCACAAAACTAGGTTCTTCAATGCAGTCTCGCCAGAACTTGCATACACTGCGAAGCTTGACTACAACCCGACCTGGTAGAAAAGCAAGGACACTTCCTTGGGCATCCTGAGGAACATATACTTGAGCTGCTGTTGTTTCACTTTGCTTATAAAGATCATCGCTGTTGCAGTCCATGTCTAGGATGCAATCTACAACTCTGTCCAAGGTAAAAAAGAAAAAGTTTAGTCAGTATGCAACAAAAGGTGCACAATCACATCAAGTTCTAAATCAAGAAAGGAACAACCATTGTACATAAAGCACAATATCGAACCAATATGCTTTGCCCTCTCCCTAACATTCATGATGCAATATAATTGAACACTCGCATATTAGGAAAGATATTAGACTCACTAAACCTTATGTCCAATTTTAGATCACTGGACTTAATCAACAACAAATCAATGCACTTTAGCGGAAAATACTAGTTATTTTTGCCATCTCTCTGTGCAGGTTTATTCTACTGTTAGAAGCATGGATTCAGGGAAGTTAGAAATGCACTCCTATATCTACATAAAAGCAGGGAAGTTCTAAGCAAGTTTTCTCCCCCTTCAAAACACTGCAGTGATCAACATTTGCTTCACAAGTTAGGTGGTAAATAGACTAATAGAGGTCTAAGACTATGACCAATTCCATCATCTGGATGGCATTTATGCATTTTCATTTAGAGATCATGGTGAACCCCTATTCCCATGATAAAAGCAAACATGGAGATTTCTTTAAGGGATATCTTATTGCCGTGCGTCATGCCCTCTAAAATGCAAAGTGGCTCAATAGATGAATGTTCTAAGTATGAAAGTTCAACTGCCATGCCTACTACCAGCTAGTAACTTGATATATGCAGCCACCAGATCTAAACTGTTTACGAAACGGTGCTGATTCTACCAATGGTCTAGCTAAAATTGAACGACCAGCAAGACTCATGGGTTAACATGACAAAAGGTACACCTCCGCAGTTTATCAAGAAGAATTCTATTTGATCCGGTGCTAGCTAAACACTTGTGTCTCTGTTACACCATATGTCTTACATCCTTGGAGAAATGTGCGCCATATGACACTACTTGGTTGGAAAGGCATGCCTCTAATCACAACCTCAGCTTCCTTCAAATGACCACACTTGCACAGCATGTCCACTACACATATATAATGCTCCATCTCAGCTTCAACTGAATAATCAGCTTTCATGTTTTTGAATATTTTCATCCCCTCCTTCACAAGTCTACCATGTTGTCATGGGCGGTTAGGGCCTCGTGGGCCGGATAGGCGAGCCCATTAGGGTTAGATTAAGGATAAGATTAGATCCTTTCTTAGGGGTTAAGTTAGTCTCTCTATATAAGGAGAGGAGATGTACCAGTTGAGGAAGGAATGAGAATTATCTATTAGGGTTAGCCCCTTTTATCCCTGCCCGTGTGGTCCGGCCGCCGCCATCAGCGAGGTCGGGCTGCTAGGGTTCAGGGCCATCCGAAGTTGGTACATAACTTGGTATCAGTTTGCTTTGGTTTCGTGTCCAATCCATGGCTTCTGCTGCGGAGGAGGCCCGGTTCGCCTACTGGCAGTTGCGGGAGCGGGAACGCATCTGCGCCCTCCTGGACGCCCGGGCGAGGCGGCGAGAGGCGCGACAGGCGGCGGCGGTGCTCCTGCAAGCTGCTGCTCGCGGTCTCCTAGCGCGGCGGCTGCGGGAGTATCTCCAACAGTCGCGGGATCGAGACCGCATCTGCGCCCACCTGGACGCCCGGGCGAGGCGGCGAGCGGCACGACAGGCGGCGGCGGCGCGCGGCCTCCTCGCGCGCTGGCGAGCGCGAGCCCTCCGCCAGGAACAGCAGTCGAGGGCAGTGGTGCGGCTCCAGGCGGTCGCACGCGGCTTCCTCACGCGGCGACAGGCGTGGACAGCGGCGCTGCGTCTGCGGGGGGCGGCGCGCGACCTCCTCGCTCGGCCTCGGCCGTCGCGGGACTTGCTGGGCGCGGTTCCTGCCGTCGCCCGGGTGGAAGAGGTGGCGGCGTGGATCGAGATTCCGCCGCTCGTTGCTTATTCGCAGCGGACGGCGCCGTCTGCATCGCGCGCTTCCGCCCGACCCGTCTGCTGCCGGCCTCGCCAGCGGCTAGACGCTGCTGCTCCGCATCGCCGGCCGTTGCGCGGGCGTCTCCGGGGGCGCCCATGGCGTCGACAGCACCTACGCCGGAGCGTCCGCGGCCTGCAGCCATGTCGCGCACGGCGTCGACCGCTGCGGGGACATCAACACGGGTGGACGCCGAGGGGCCGCCGACGCTGGCCTCCGTGTCGATTCGTTCCCAGTCAACGCGGCCAGCGACGTCGCATTTCGCGAGGGCGGCCACCAGCGCAGGGGACGTCGAGCTTTGCGGCGGCGGCGCTCGGGACGCGGCGGCCTTCGTTTCCTCTGACCGCAGGAGCAGATCACAGGGACAAGGGGCCTGACCTGGTGGGCTGTCTTTGTTTCGTTTCATCGCATATGTGGCCCAAGATAGTTGCAGAGCCATTTTTGTGGGATCCAGGTGGAGATCGACAGGCCGTTGGGTTTTTTTTTCCTTCCGTTTTTCGTGCTACAGGATGTCGTGGTGGAGTCTATTAGTATTTCGGAATAATAAAGCCGAGATGTAAAAGGCTGTATTTAGGGACTCAGTTTGTGTCGGGTCTAGTTATTTCTAAGCAGCAGCTCGAGGACGAGCTGCTCAAAGAAGGAGGGAGTAATGTCATGGGCGGTTAGGGCCTCGTGGGCCGGATAGGCGAGCCCATTAGGGTTAGATTAAGGATAAGATTAGATCCTTTCTTAGGGGTTAAGTTAGCCTCTCTATATAAGGAGAGGAGATGTACCAGTTGAGGAAGGAATGAGAATTATCTATTAGGGTTAGCCCCTTTTATCCCTGTCCGTGTGGTCCGGCCGCCGCCATCAGCGAGGTCGGGCTGCTAGGGTTCAGGGTCATCCGGATCGTGGTACATAACACATGTCTACAAGCTGACAGGACTGCTAGAATTGCTACTTTGTCAGGTTTGCAGCCATCCTTTTCCATTGCTTTAAACCAAGCCAAGGCCTTATGGGAAAAACCATTAAGGCCAAGGCCAGAAATCACAGCTGTCCATGAGATAAGGTTCCTATCTTTCATTTCCTCAAAGACTCTGAGACAGTCTTCAATTCTACCACATTTAGCATACATATCTAGCAACACTTTATCAACATAAGTGTCGGAGCAACCGGAATTGGCCTTGATGATAAGCCCGTGAATTGATTTACCTAGATCAAGGCTGTTGTTTTTTGTACAAATGCTCAGCAAGCTCACAAATACATAGTTATCAGCATGGTGCCCCAAAATTCTCACCAGTTTTAAAAATCCAAAAGCATCAATGCAATCACCATTGCGAGCGCAAGCAGTAATAAGTACGCACCATGAAACAGTATCTCTAGCTTGCTGATGTAAAAGCAGCTCCTTAGTTTCTTGGTACCTGCGAACTTTATTATACACCACGGCTAAAGCATTCATGGAGACTCTACAAGAGTCAGGATCCAGTGGAACTCCATAAGTCAAGGCATCGGAAACAACACCATGTGAAGCATAAGATGATATAACACCACTTGAAATATAGTCATTACCACCATGACCCAATTTGATCACCAATGAGTGAATCTGCTGGAGATCCAAAAGCAATGGATCCTTGAGAGATGCAGAAAAAGTAACTTCATTCGGTTTAATCCCTGATCGTAACATGTCTCTCAGAATAACCAAAGAAGTTGGACCATCACTATCATAGTGAGCAGAAATCAGAGCATTCCAACATGTGTTGCTATTCTCAGGAACCTCTTCAACTACTTTATGTGCATCCCTCCAACTAATACAGTTTGCATAAAAATCGACCAATGAGGTGTTGACAAAGACACTTGTATTGAGATTTTGCTTGATAACTTTTGCATGAATAAACTTCCCATGCTCGTGTCCGTTCATACTGGCGCAGGCATAAAGAACACTGGCAAATGTTGTTTCATTTGGCAAATCACCCTGGCGTTGCATACTTAAGAAAAGCTCAAATGCTCTGTCTGGGACGTTGCTCCTCGCAAAACCAGTTATCATTGTATTCCACGAAGCCACATCTCTAAAAACCAACTCACTGGACATTTTCTCTGCCACTTGTATAGAACCACAGGTACAGTATGAGTTCATTAATGCATTTGCAGCTGCTGAGAAGGAATCCATACCAGTTTTCTTCACGAGACCATGAACTTCCACCGGCGACCCAAACGCAGGCAGCACTGCAACAAGAGAGCCGTCTGATAAGCCATCACTGCTTCTCACGAGCTTCTCACGGCGACCCAAACGCAGTTTTCTTCACGAGACCATGAACCATAACAAGGCATCGCGTGAGCGTCCAAACTGCACGAACGAAGAGATGAGACAGTTCCAGGTGACCACGCTCCTCACCGTCATTTCACCGAACACCTTGAGCGCTTCATCGAACCGTCCACTCTGCCCGAAGAAACCCACCAGCGAGGTCCCCGAGTAAGGCTCGCAGTGGAGCAGCCCGCTCTTGAGGATGTGCGGGTGCAGCTGCGCGGCGCAGCACGCGGTGGCGGAAGGCGATGAGAGGATTGGCGCGAAGCTGAACGCGGTCGGGGCGACCCCTGCCGCGAGCATGCGCGCGAGGAGCGAGAGGGGGCGTCGGCTGAGCGGACGACGCGGGCGCGGGAGGCAATGAGGGAGTTGAAGAGGGAAGCCGAGAGCGGCGGCCTCGGGCGCATCCCGTCGAGCAGGCGGCGGCCGGCGGGCGCGGCGTGAGGGAGGTGGCTGGAGGCGCGCGGCGCAGGTGGGTTGAAGTGAATCGCGGCGCGCGAGCGTTCGTTCTGCTGCCGTTCGGCTGGGCCCTGTAGCAAAACGCAGTTGATGAATTGTCAGACTCTGCGACAGTGAGATCAGTTGATGAATCCTTGCCCGGCGCCCGGAGAACCTTGCATACCTCGGCGTCCGCCGCGTTCCTGCCGTGCGCGGCGAATGCCTCCTGGAGCAGGTCGGCGTCCCTGGTCATGTCCTTGGCTCGGAAGCTCTCGGAGGCTTGGAGATCCCGTGGCCCCTGAACCGCATGGACGCGACGACGCGTGGTGGTGGGGAAGGAGGGCGGTGAGGCGGCCGCCACCGGAGGTGAGGGCAGCGCGGAGCATGGTGGCGGCGGCGAGGAAGCGAGGGGAGAAGGAAGGTTTGGAAATGGTTTTGGGGGTTTGCCCAGCGTTGGGTTGGGTTGGGGGCCTCCTATCTCCCTTCCGGAAGATGGGGGGAATGAAGTATCGCACGGCCCACTAAGGTCCATCACTATGCTTCTTTCCCAATGAGCCGCCGCCTCCTCCACCAGCCTTGGCCGACGGCTGCCTCGCCGCCGCGCCGCCCGCCCGCCGTTCATCTCTGCCGGCGACCCCACCCTTCCTAACTCGGCGCGCCTCGCCGCCCTCGTCGTCGGTCACCGGCCCACCGGCCGTCCAACCCCGCCCGGCCGGCGGTGCTACCGCGCCGCCTCGCCTCCGCCGGCGGCCACACCGCTGCCACCGCCGGTCCTCCGGTTGCCCCCCGACCCCCTCTTTTCTATGGTCCAGGGACCATTGGAGCCTCGCCAAAACCCGAACCCCGAAACCCTAACCCTAAACTGTCACCTCGACCACCGCCAGCCGCTCCCGCCCACCTCCCACCCCTCCGGCGTGAGGAGCCCCCGGTCGTGGCGGCGGCGCGACGGCATGGCGAGCTCCCGACCTCGGACAAGCACGCTGGGGAAGAAAGGCATGGTGGGGAAGAAGGAGATCGTGCGGCTTTGGTTAGCCGCACGAATCTCAAACACTGGAAAATGAAAGGTCTTCCCACCTTCCATCCGGAAGATATATAGGAATCCCGGTTGGGTTGTCTGCTTGGCCCGATGGTGGTTTTTGGGCTTCTTGCTTGGATTGGGCCAAATGAGCCCAACCGGCATCATCTGCATCGGACGGAGGCGGAAATCTTATACATCTTTTGGAAGGTAGAACCATATGAATCTATAAATCCAACAAGAGCCCATTAAAAGCCATTAACAGCAAATTTTACCCTTTCTTCCTCCTCTCTCCCCTCCATTGCCCGCGCCGCCACCCCGCGCGGGGCCCGTGCCGCCGCCTTCTCCGCTCGTCGGCCTTTCCCCGTGCTACCGCCGCCTCCCCCGCCACCTCCGCGGCGCGCCGCGGCCGGCCGCGAGCTCTCGCGCCGGCCCGCCATAGCCGCGGCCGGAGCTCGTCGCGCCGCCGGCCATGGCGGCCGCCGCCGCCGCGACCAGTCGCGCACGCCGCCACCGCCCGGAACGTGGAAGAAAAAAAAAGTTGCCCAACCTTTCCACAAAACGTTGGAACATTTTTTGCAATGTTGGAACTCGAAGACTGCTCAAAAAATGTTGTCCAACATTTTCAAAAAATGTTGGAACATTTTTCCAAAATGTTGACGAAAACATGTTGAAAAACCCAACATTTCTGAAAAATGTTGGATCATTTCTTAAAAATGATGGAATATCGGCTGGTGGGGAAGAAAGGTGGGCTAGTGGGAAAGAAATAAGAAGGAAGTTTAGATGGACTTTAGTGGGATGGAAGTTTCAACCCTTATCTACCTTCCACAAGCTATATAAGAGCCTCGGAGGAGGTCATTATTCTCCGTTACAAATTACATGTCATTTGACTTTTTCAATCTAAAGTTATCTTATTCAAAATAACTAGAAAGGCAACACGGTCTTGTCGCGCTAGACCAATGCCTTTCATTTATCGACACTTTTTTAAAAAATCAAGAGGTTGCAACTGTATGGGTCTTTATAAAGATGTATGTGATGCTGATTAACTGTTGAGAATAGTTAAGATTTGCGAGTTATTTGCTGGTAGTTTGGGATATTTTTTGTAATGGTGGGCAACAAATTAATTTGTGTAAAGTTGAGAGGTTAGTTTGGGAGCATTGGATCGTTTCGTAGAAATGTATTGATGAGGGCCTAGACCACAGCCCACCATGTCAGTCCCTAAAATGCGCCATTACCAAGATCAATAACACCACAAAGTACCAGGAGTGGGGATGGAGAGTGGGCCCACAACCTCCACAGGGCCTGTCGATTCGCACGACTCAAACCTCCGTCTTCGACATACCGGTCGCTCGCGCGATACGATTTCTGTCTCCGACTTGGGCCTCCGGTTCCGAGTAGCCGGACGTTTTACCGTGTGTTTGGTTGGAGAGCGGCGGGAGCGGAGCCGCTCCAGAGGGAATATATCCTCTAGATGCGGGTTCGCTCCGTTCCTCGAAATTCGACGGACGGAGCCGCTCCGCTCCCGTTTTTCTCTCCCGTCTCTCTCCCGTCTCCCTCCCGTTCTCCTGTCTCTCTCCCCATCTGGCAACTCACGAGCTCGAGGAGGGGAGCGGCCGTGGCGGCGTGCGGCGCGCGGTGCACAGACTAGCCGCGGCGCTAGTCGGGGCGGAGGCGGCCGACGCAGGCCGTGGGAGCTGCGTCGGCGGTGGATGCGGCGGCGCGCAGCGCACGGCCAGCCGCGGGAGCTGCGCCGGCGGCCGGCGGCACCGAGACGACCTTGGGGTGAAGCTCGCCGGCGGCCGGCGGCACAGAGACGACCTTGGGTCCGGCGAAGCTTGCGCGGGCGCCAGAGCTCGCGGCCGGGGCCGGCGGAGCTCGCGCGGGCGCCAGAGCTCGCGGCCGGGGCCGGCAGAACTCGCTGCGAGCGCGGGGGCCGACGAGCTTGGCGGCTTGGCACCGGAGGAAGAAGAAAAGGTGATAAAAAATAAAGAGAAAAAGAAAATGTTGAGACCATGACATGTGGGGTCCATTAATGACAAGTGGGACCCTCACTAACGCTGTTATCATGCCATCCAACTTTGTTTTCAATTCCTTCAACCAAACATGAGATGGGTTGACTCCGTCCCCAAAATCTAAAATGCAACCAAACATTAGAAGGGTTGGAGCCATCCCCAAAACGAGAGTCGGCTCTGCTCCGCTCCCACCGCTCTCCAACCTAACACACAGTTACACGACTCCATATCCGTCTGCCCCGACTTGGCGACCCTTCCCGCGAAGCAACCACCAGTGGGACCCATTCCACGACATTGACTAAGCGGGAGTCACCAGCACCGCTTGTGACCTTCGCCCATCTCGGGCCGTACCCTCTTCGTACCTTGGGCGTCAGGCGGGATGGGCGCTCATCCACCGCCACGGTTGCCGCATTAGCCAACGTCCCGTCGCAACAGGGGAGTTACTGTGGCATAGAATGACCTGTATCTACCACCGCTCACGCCAGTGACCTCAAGGAAAAGTAGTGCGCTGGTCAATGGACCGTCTCCCAAATGGAAGGATCTCTTTGCAAAATGGTCTGGGCCGTCCACGCACCCGATCTGATGGACGTGAAATGCCAGTGACATGGCCAGCTTCTTTGGCCCCGGTATTGGCCAAGAATCATAGGTAAAGATTTGTGCAAACATAGTAAAACTTAAATCATTTTTAAAGAATTTTTATTAATAAAATAAGTCACAACAAAAAAATATGATATTTTGCTTCTTGAATAAGATGAGTGGTCAACTTGGAGACAAAGAAATCAAACGAATTATAATTTGGAATAGAGGGAGTATTTGACAGACAAATACATGAACGTCATTTTGCTTGTGTGAAAGGTCAAATAATTCCTTCCCGAGATAGTATAAATGAAACCTCCGTTTTTTCTATTCTTCTATTGACGCAAGTTTCTACTGTGTCAATTTTAATGGTACGCTTTCCCCAAAGAAGATATTTATACACATGCAATCTTCATATTATATGATTTTCCATTGAAACATAATTCATTAATAGCATTAGTGTCACACCCTGAAATTTCCAATTTCAGGATGTGAATGGAAAGAATAATTAAACAATGATTTTCTCTCAATTTTAAAATTTTTCCAACATTTATTTTCTTTACAGGAAATATAGTATAGGAAAAAAAACCTTTGTTTGTTTTTCTGAATCAAATAAATGGTTATGTGTGAGTGTTGCATTCATGCCGATGCATCTCGGTGTTTATGAGTGCAAAAGGTTTTAAAATGCGCTTAGGTGCTGACCAAATCCTCCCGAGAATTTTCCAGATTTTTCTGGAGATTATTCTAATTTTTCTTGAGCTTTTTCTATTTATTGGAAGGCTCTAAAATATTTTTCATGAGCTCTAAATATTTTATTTATGTTGTTCGTATCTCAATCTAGCTCTGGGAATTTTCCTAGAATTTTTGAGATTTTTAGAATATTTTTCGTGACTTTAATGAATTATCATGCTATTTCTAGATTATTCTTTTTCACGAAAAATGTTTTCTGAAAATGAAAAGATTTTCCTTTTTCCTTCCTCCACTTTCGGCCCGCGACCACTTTCAGCCTATCAATAGAAGTTTGTTGCCGCTCCTTCAACTCCCTGGTTCCGTCCGGAAATTCCAGCAGGCCGCAGCCCATACCGACCCAGCTTTGACGCGCTCCAGCCCGCTCCACCAGCCCTGCTCCCGGCCCGCCGAGGCCGAAACGAAACCCATCCGGCCGCCGCTGTGTTCCGGCCGGACACGACTGCGCTGTCGCCGGCTCTCTCGGCGTACGTGACGTTTACGCCTCGGCGTCCGTGCCCTGGCCGTCAAGCTGCGTGCCCCATAAAGCCCCAGCCGGCCCCGCGCATCCCCGCCTGCCCCTGCCTTGCGCCGCGTCTCCGCAGTGCGCCGCCGCCCCGTGCCGAGCGCCGCTGGTGCTGTCGTCGCCGAAGCATCGTCTTCCTCCTCTCCCGGAGCGAGCCAGCAACGCCATGAGGACCGCGACAACGAGCCGGAGCTGTAGAGTTTCTTCCCGTCGCCGTGGCGTCACCGGAACGCCGTCTGCGTCCGCACGGGAGTCGGGCCGAGCCGCCGGCCGCCGTCGCCCGATTCGCTGGCAAGGAGCTCTTCCGGAGCAAGCCGCCACCACCACGGGAACCACGACGACGAGCTGCACCCGTTCGACCTCTTCCCGTCGCCGGAGCAACACTGGAGCGCCGCCGCCCGAGCACACCCGTACTGGCAGCCGGTCAGCCATCCGCCGGCCGATTCCGGCCGTTCCCGCCTCTCCCTGCCGCTGGTGAGGCCATCCCCGTGCCCCTCTATCTTCTCTCTCTCCCTTGCACCAATCTCCCGAGCCCCTAGCTCGCTGTCGCGCCGGCGATTTGGCCGCCCAGGCTCCCTGTCCGCCGTGAGCTAGAGGTAGAAGAAAGGCTCTGGCAGTTTTGTGAAAAGCCCCCTGAGATCTCCTGAAATCTTTAGATGTTTTATGTGTCTTGCAGCTTTGCTGGAAAACCCCCTAGATAGATTCCACCTCTGCACATAAGTCCAACCCGATCCCTTTTGCAGATCCAACCCTGAGTTTAGATCTTTTCGCGAGCACTGTCTGGTAGTCCCTGGAACCTATAGATTTCACAACTAGGTCCTTGTCACTTTGTTTCCCCATGTAATACACGTTTTAGATCCGTTTCCATCGATTCAAATTGCGTTAGATTCATAATGAGATAAAGTGCGCGTTAGTGGTGAGTTTTCTTCATACATGTTTTCTGAAAAATAATTTGATATTAATTTTGATTAATGCCTAGTTAAACATGCCTTTTCTAAATAAAAGCTATATAGTGCTACACACCGTTTTTCATAATCAAATTTAATTTGATTAATGTTTCTTTCACATGCTTTTGTAAATAAAATCTAATTAGATCTTTTACAAGGTTTTTCATAAACCAAATGTTAATTTGTTTAATATTTAATTAACCTTTTCTAATTAAAAGTTGATAGGCTTTTACACCGACTTTTATAAACAAATGTTAATTTGTTTAATATCAACATGAATGAGTTTTTAATTATAACTTTATTAGTTTACTCGAATCATAAAGTTTCGATTAGAGGATTCATATAGTTTAGTTTTTCTAAATTAAATGTTTAATTGGCATAATTTATATATGAATCTTTATTAGTAAAATTTGACTAGTTCTTTACTCCGGTCTTTTGCAAATAAAATATAATGCTGCATTAATTCCAACTTAAGGTATTTTCTTTATGAAATAGCCTTTACATATACTTTGTTAATTAAAATAAACCTAGCTCATAGTCTTTTGTTTGATAAAAGTTCCTCGATAGTTTTTGTCTCTTCAACCTTAGTTATGTTCTCAACGTTTCGTGACCATAGAATCGAGCCTATCCTTTAGCACGCTCTTTTAATACTTTTCTTTTGATTGGTGCATTGTTCTTAGTTGTAATTGTCTGTTTGCTTTGTATGTTTGTGCTCGATGATTGTTTCGAGTAGAAGATCGTTGTTCGTTTGCTTTGAAGATAAAGAGTTCCAAGAAAGCAAGAGCTGAAGAGCAGTAAGAGTAGCTTTTCGTTGGAGAAAGGCAAGTGTCCCTAACCACCTTCTACCTATGCTTTATTTACAAGATTACTATGTTATAATTGGAACATGGAGTGACCACCCAGGAACCAGGTGCAACCACAAGACAAATGGCTCTGTCTTGGCTGAGTAATTAGAAACTTTAGTGTGTGGTATGCTTTACCTGATAAGGGTTAGGGGGTGCCGGTAGTTGGTGTATAGCCCGGCCCTCAAGCTGATCTGCTTTGTGGTAGCTTCGCAGTCTTGAAAGAGGGTTATGCATTGCGCTGTCATGAAACCTAGCGAGTAGCCCATACTAGAGAATCTTTGTAAAGGCCTCGTAGTGAAACCCATGCCACTCACCTCGGAAGTGTTTAAGGGAGTAATTAACCCGGGCATATATGGGAGACACGACTTGTGGATAAAGTGTACAACCTCTGCAGAGTGTAAATCTAATCGATTAGCCGTGCTCTCGGTCATGGAGCGGCCTGGACCCTCACATGATTAATAAACTTAAAGATGGACTTTAAATCGTTTCTGGTTATTTCTTGTGGCCTTGCTGAGTACCAACCATAAGTGTACTCAACCTTGCTAAACTGCTACTCAGAAGGAGAAGATGTGTGAAGCTGTTGAAGATGGTGTTGTTGCTAGGCGTACGCAGCCCCCAGTCGTCTGCCTGTGAAGTTTGGTGCCTTCGTTTCCAGGATAAAACGTAAATCTCTGATAATCTTTGTTTTTCTTACGTGATATTGTTTCTGTTATTCACTTATGTCAACTATATGCATGAAACTTGATCCTGACATGCATATAGGTTAGCACTTGGTTTTCTTTAGAAAAACAGGTGTGACAATTAACATATGTTTGTAAGGTCACTCTAGGCGGAAGTTTCATGGACATGATTACTTTGAGTGACAATGCATAGTTTCATCGGTTGTTATTTTTTAGTTTACATGCAAGATACAAACTTTCTAGTTAACTGTGTACACATGGTTTCATCACGTGAAACTTATTTCACCTCTCTTTATTAATATACTGTCACATCGTACAAATGTTGACATGATAGTCTATTTAATGCTCATGAAACTCCCACTGAATGAAAGTGGTGAAATTTTTAGTTGGTGAAATTTTTGTATTAGCAAACGTGTTTCGTGAGAAGTGACACGGTCTGCAATACGAAAATTTTGGGAACTCTTGGTGAACTAAAGAGAGGCTGTTGTAGAGGGAAAAAATGGAAGTAGCTAGTTGGTGGGTGGTGGCAAATAGGGATGCAAGAGGTTTTTTCATACGAGGATTTTTTTTCGAATCCATACGAGGATTCTTGGGCTAGCAAACTCACATCCCGGCAAGTTGATGAAAATGGAGGTTAGCGACTTAGTGCATTAATTACTTTTGTACATAATAACATATAGTCCGTATATACATATAAAAGGAAAAAGAAAAGAAAAACCATCATGTCCTCGTTCCTCCGCGCCATCGGATCACACAGGTCGTTAGAGCGAGCCTTCAGTTCTTTCATGTCACTCAACTAAACAAGCTACGACTCTTACCTTTTCTATCCACAACTATAAAAAAAAATTATAAGTCCATCCCGAATATATCAAACTCTGTTGAATTTGATCAACGCTTGTAGAGACGATATTAAAAAAATACAAAGCTATTTTAATTATTTTGTGAATCTAATGACGCTCATTTGGTATAATGATTATAATACAAAGCTCGAAGTTTACTATTTTTATCTAGCTAGTGAATCTCTAATTAATCTTGAAATAGTAAACGCAATCGTTCTCGTAGTGGTGGACGTCGGAAGAAGACAACCCACCATCGTGTCAAACTGTCAATTAATCGCCTGTGCTCCATGCTCCATGCCCTCCGGTAGCCTCGGGTGGCCTACGTGTTGCTACGTACTCCAAGATTAAGAGCATCTCCAAGAGTCTTTGTAAAACTCAGAAACTAGCTAAAATTTAGAAAAGAGCACAAAAATTACAATCCAAGAGACTAGCTATCCCTCTCGCTCGGAATCGCACTCGCAAAAAACCCCTCTCGGCTCGGTATGTTTGACGAGCAGAAGCCGCTCGGAATATCGACCTCGCTCTCCCTCCCGCGTCTCCCCTCCAGGCGGGCGCTACTGCCCAGGCGCGACCGCTACGCCTGGCACACTCACCGGCGGGCAGCTTGAGGCCGGAGAGCGGGCTCCGCAGAGTGCGGCTGCGCAGCGTGAGGCGGCGGAGCGTGCCGCGCGGTGCGGGGCAGCGGAGCGAGCGGCGCGGTGCTGGGCGGCAGAGCGAGCGGCACGGTGCTGGGCGGCAGAGCGAGCTGTGCAGCACGGGGCAGCGTAGCGTGCGGCGTGGGGCGGCGGAGCGAGCTGCGCGGCGTGGTGCTGGGAGGCGGAGCGTGCCGCGCGGGACGAGGCGGTGGAGCGAGCGGCGCGGGGCGGCGGAGGAAGCTGTGTGGGGACGGTGGAGCGAGCGGCTTGGGGGAGCGGCGCGGCGCCCCTCGGCGGCCGCCATGGATGGGAGCAAGAGAAGCAGGGGAGGAGGCCGCCATGGACAGGAGAAGAAGCAGGGGTGGATAAGGTTGGCCCACAGGGCAGTGAGATGGATAGAGGTGAGGTGAGGTGAGGTGGACTTGGATATAAAGAGTGGGATTTTGACTAGTCTGTTGGAGTATAATCAAATATAAAGAGGAGATCTTAGCTAAATAGTTCTCTAAATAAGAATATAGAGAGTAAAATTTAGCTAGTCTCTTGGAGTTGCTCTTAGACCCTCTCCAAAGGTAGCTCTTAACCATCTCCTGTGATGGGGGAGATGATCGAAACAAGCCGCTGACACCTGCGCTGTCGTCACCAACGCTGTGTCACGCCGAAGGCGCAACCCGCTACAGGCCCGAATGCCCCCCTGAGCTCCTCCACCATGGGGCTGCCACACTCAAACTGCACATACACGGTCGTCGATCCCTCTGATCCAGTGAAGCTTCAGCACACACTCCCATCTCAGTACCAAGGTGTCGGGGTTTGTTACCGCCGACAAGTAAATTTATAAGAACGCGTGTACGGATCCGCACGGTTGCACAAGAGACACTCGAGATTATACTGGTTCGGGCCTCCTGAGAGTAATACCCTACGTCCAGTCTGAGAGTGGGTGTTCTTTATGCTCAGGAGTTTGCAGTAGGGGATACAAACTAGTTGGGAGAGGGTTTCGAGCCCAAGTCCCTGGTGTGCAAGTGGTTCTTGTAGCAGGGTTCTGCATACGTGAGTGAGAGACATGGGTACCCATGGGTCCTCACCGGCCAGGGTCCCAGGGGCCCCTGACAAGTGGACCCGACCTTCCAGAAGACCCGCCGACCTGCCAAGTGGGCCCAGCGACCTTATCCACACCTCCGACGACCGCGGGCGACCTGATCAAGATCCCGGAAGACCCGCGATGCTTGGCGTGCAAGTCCAGACACTAGGACCTGGCGCGCCGCTGCCTGTAGCTCCGAGTATCACGGGATACTCCTTGTAATCCGGGAGATAAGCTTCCCGCAGTTGTAACCGACCCTGACACGGGTCAACCGACCTTGGATGGAAACCTTAGCCCGTCCTCCCCATATAAGGCGGCCTAGGGCTCCATCCAAGGGGACAACAGATCTTCATCCTCTCGCATAATCCACCACAACTGGACGTAGGGTTTTACTCTTCGGAGGCCTGAACCAGTCTAAACCCTTGTCTCCCCGTGTTCATCACCATACTCGCCTAAGTTCCGAGTTCACCACGTGGACTACCACCTACGCTCTTAGGTCTCGATCCTCCATTAACCTGCAAACCTCTAGGGCAACCCCCTACCGGATCTGTCCAGGTCTCACCCCCTGACAGTTGGCGCGCCAGGTAGGGGCGATCGGGAACTCGCTGTGCAACATGGTGGCCCGATCTGGTGTCGTCTTCCCGGCGAGCATGGCGACCTTCCTCGCGCAACCCCGTGGAGATCTGCTTTGGATCTTTCATGTCGACCACTCCTGCTCCGGCAGCCGCAACTCCTTCAGCAACCCCGGAGCAGGTCGACACGGCGTCCGTCGCTACCCCCGTTCCCGATCTAGTATCGGAGATCCGCCCACCCGAACCCTGCGACCTTGTTCAGGGGATGGAGATTGGCACGATGAGGGAAACTCTGGAGATCTGCGAATGAGCTCAGCGCTCAGCGCAGACAGCGCTACGCCACGACACGTTCCCCTTCGGCCTGAAGTCTGCACCTGGCCTTCGTCTCAGCCAGCTGCTCACGGCTCCCCAGATCCAATCTAGGCGGCGACCTTCTGACGACCCGAGGCCGGCACCTCGCGCTCGGCGCGACCCTCTCGACGTGCCCTGCACCTATCACAAGGGCGCGAAGCACACCCTCCGTGGGTGCCGCCTGCGGAAGAAGATCGACCAAGAGCTCCCTCGCCGAGCTAAACGACCTACCCAGTCCCCAGACTGTGGGGAGTTCTAGAAGGTCCGTGTTCGAGTCTGCCCCAACGACTCGGACATTGTCTTTCGCCAAGTGCTCGTGGTCTCCGAGAATGAGCCACCCCGTGCGGGTGCGACCAACTCTGAAGACGCGGCCCGCATCCAAGCCAACGCCCGACGTGCCCAGCAATGTGCGGAGGAGTAGCAGCGCGTGGCCTTGCCCTGCGCTCGGGACCTGCACTTGGAGTTCGAGGAAGCTGGAATCCCGACCTTCAACAGCCCCCAGGCCAACCTGGGTGCGGCTATTAGCCGGCTCCAGCAGGCTCATCTGACGCCTGAAGCTGAGCAGGCCCTCGCATACCTCCGGGTCGCCAACGCTTTGGTGGAGGAGAAAAGCACAGCTTCTGAAGCCTCCACATCTTCATCGACCTGCCACTCACGTAGTCGATCTCATCGACCTCCGCGCAGCCATCTCTCCCCCATCCGGGAAGAGGTCGCTCAGCACAACCCTGAGCAACCCGCCCAGCAGCCTGCTGCTGCTGGTGACCTTCGTGTCAACCTCAACAACAACAAGCGCACCCGCGACATGCGCAACTACGTCGACCGGCGCCATCGAGAGCGCGAGGAGTGCGAACTACGTCACCGCTTGGAGTACGATCGCGAGTACGACCCACGTGGGGGCGTCCACCGCATCATGGAGCGCGAGCTCCGCAACCGTCATGACATCGAGAACAAGCGACGCGCCCTCTACGACGCTGAGCACGGTGACCCAGGCATTCTCCAGGGCAACCGTGATCGGCAGCCTCGGTCCCAGGTTGTCGTCCCGGAGCGCAGCGTTCACTCTGTGTCTAGAGAGGCCGCTCCGGCCAGAGGTTCCGGTGACGACCTTGCCGTCACCGCCTTCCCAGTGCTGGATTCCCGTTTCAGTGCGGTGGAGTACCCCGACAACTTCAAACCCAATATCAAGCCGTATGACGGGCGCTCGGACCCCAACATCTGGCTGTCAACCTACTACATCACCGTCAAGGCGGCTGGTGGTAGCTTCGACCATATGGCGGCCTACTTCCCGCTGGTCATGGGCAAGGCCCCCTCGCTGTGGCTCAACAACCTCGAGCCTGGCAGCATCAAGACCTGGGCCGACTTGTCCCAGGCCTTCACATCAAACTTCTAGGCGACCTACGACCACCCAGGGAAGGCCTTCAACCTTGGGCGGGTCGTGCAGAAGCCCAAGGAGCGGCTCCGAGACTACAACCACTGGTTCTTCGAGAACCGAAATGAGTGCATTGGCGTCAGGGACGATCAGATTGTCGACAGCTACAAGAAGGGCATCAAAGACTGCAAGATCTTTGAGAAGATCCATGAGTCTGGCGCCACCAACGTCAAAGAGCTCATGCACGTCGTCAACAAACTGATGGACACGGAAGAGGCGCTCCAGAACCAGTTCGACACTGATGCCACTGGTGCATCTGGCACTACAGCAGACAAGCTCCGCAAGCGACCTTCCGAGGTCCTAGCAGTCGAAGGGCGCCGAAGTTCGACCTTCAATCAGGAGGAGTTCGACCTGGCGCTCGACAGCATTTGCAGGTTCCACGAAGGCGCTACCCACACTCTCCGCGAGTGCTCCCAGTTCAAGAGGGCCTTCAGCACCCCCGTGGACCCCAAGCGACCCAGGAACGATGGCGGGCACCGCGACAACCGCCCCTACAACAGCAACTACCGCCATGACGACCGACGAGATCGACGCGACGACCGGCGCGAGGAGCGATATGATGATCGCCGCGAGCCCCCTCGCAGCGACCTGCCACGCAGCGACCCACCTCCAGCGGCTCCTCGTGACGAGACCAACCGCCTCCTCCACCACCAGCAGGCAACCCCAACGGGCCTTTCCAGGCCACAAACCGCACGATCAACATGATCGTGGGTGGCATCAAGTCTAGCGTCAGCAGGAGGCGCTACCGCAAGGACAAGCGCGAGGTCCACCTCGTCCATACTCAGCCAACTGCGCCTCTGCGTTGGTCTGAGCAGGCGATCATGTTCTCCAGAGCTGATCACTGGGTGCACATCCCAGACCCCGGGTCCTACCTGCTGGTCGTCGAGCCCACGGTGGACGGGGCCTTGCTCTCCGAGACCCTGATCGATGGGGGGAGCGGGCTCAACATCATCTGTGTTGAGACCCTCAAGAAGATGGGCTTTGTCTTCGACAAGCTCACGGAGTGCGACGAGCCCTTCTACGACATCATCCCCGGGAAGGCGGCCTACCCCCTGGGTCGGGTCTCCCTCCCCGTCACTTTTGGTACGGAGGCAAACTTCCGCACGGAGTACCTCAGTTTCGAGGTCGCCAACTTCAAGTCCTCCTACCACGCGATCCTAGGTCGCCCGATGTTGGCCAGGTTCATGGCCATCCCACATTACACCTACTTGGTGTTGAAGATGCCAACTCCAAATGGGGCCGTCTCCGTCCTGGGGGATCTCATCATCTCCTTCAAGTGCAACACGGAGGCCCTCGACCTTGCCGCGACCTCCGCCGTCGTCGACACCTCCGCAGTCTTGGTCGCTGAGGCCAAGGCCGTTGACCCAGTCGACCTACCTGTCCCGGAGCAGAAGCACACCGACACCGCCCTGGACGCGGTCCCCTCGACGAAGAAGGTGTGCCTCGGCCTTGCTGACGCAGAGAAGACGGTGGTGATCGGCGACGGGCTCGACCCCAAATAGGAACTCGCGCTCACCAGTTTCCTCCGGGATAACACAGACATATTCGCATGGAGTCCATCGAATATGCCGGGTGTCCCCAGGGAGCTGGCTGAGCACTCCTTGGATGTAAGCAAGACGACCAAGCCTGTCAAGCAGAAGCTTCGTCGCTTTGCGAAAGATCGCAAGGACGTCATTAGGGTAGAATTAATAAAGCTCCTAGCTGCCGGATTTATCTGCGAGTGTAAAAACCCGGTTTGGCTCGCCAACCCGGTTCTTGTACCCAAGAAAACCGGTCAATGGAGAATGTGTATCGACTACACCGACCTCAACAGGCACTGCCTTAAAGACCCCTTCCCTCTTCCGCGCATCGACCAGGTCGTGGACTCCATGGCCGGAAGCGTCCTCCTGTGCTTTCTCGACTGCTACTCGGGGTATCATCAGATAGCCCTAAAGGTCTCCGACCAAGACAAGACGGCGTTCATAACGCCCCATGGCATCTACTGCTACACGGCCATGACCTTTGGCCTTAAGAGTGCCGGCGCGACCTACCAGAAGGCCATCCAGTAGTGCCTCGCAAGCCAGATCGTCCTGAACGTAGAAGCCTACGTCGACGACGTGGTCGTCAAGACCACCCATGAGGACAAGCTCATAGCTGACCTCGCGGAGACCTTCGCCAACCTTCGCGTCTACCGCTGGAAACTTAATCCTGAGAAATGCGTCTTCGGTGTCCCGTCTGGCAAGCTCCTGGGCTTTATGGTCAGCAACCGTGGCATTGAGGCCAATCCCACCAAGGTTGATGCCATCCTCAGGATGAAGCGACCTACCGGGAAGAAGGACGTCATGAAACTCACCAGCATGATGGCGGCCCTAGGTCGATTCATTAGCAAACTTGGAGAGAAAGGCCTACCCTTCTTCAAGTTGCTAAAAAAGGCGAATAAGTTCGTCTGGACTGAAGAAGCGGACCAAGCTCTGGAGCAACTCAAGACCTTCCTCACGTCACCCCCGGTGATAGTGCCCCCGGCACCTGAGGAGCCGTTACTGCTCTACATCTCGACGACCACCCTGGTGGTCAGTTTGGTTCTGGTGGCTGAGCGACCTGAAGAGGGCTGACCTTACCCTGTCCAGCGACCTATTTACTACGTCAGTGAGGTCCTGTCTAACAACAAGACTAGGTACAGCCAGCCCCAGAAGATGCTCTACGCGCTGCTCGTCACCTCTCGCAAACTCCGGCATTACTTCCAGTCGCACAAGATCAAGGTCGTCTCGGCCTTCCCCCTTGGCGAGATTCTGCGAAGCCGCGACACCACCGGACGCATCGTCAAGTGGTCCATCGAGCTAGGGGAGTTTGACCTAGAGTTCTGCCCCAGGCAGGCCATCAAGTCCCAGGTCATCGCAGACTTCTTCTCGGAGTGGACCGGGATCCAGCAGCCTCCGCCATCGGAGCGACCTGAGCACTGGAAAATGTACTTCTATGGTTCCCTGAACCTCGAAGGAGCTGGTGCGGGTGTTCTGTTCATCTCTCCCCAGGGTGACTACCTCAAGTACGTCCTGCAGATCCAGTACAAGGCGTCCAACAACGGCGCTGAGTACGAGTCCCTCATCCATGGGCTACGCATTGCTGTATCCCTCGGGATCAAACGCCTCATAGCTTACGGCGATTCCAAGGTCGTGATCGACCAAGTTAGCAAGGACTCTGAAGCCAGGAAGGACACGATGGATGCCTACTGTGCGGAGGTGTGCAAACTCGAGCGTCACTTCGAAGGACTCGAGTTCCACCACATCTGCCGCAACAACAACGTCGTGGCTGATGTCCTCTCCAAGCTCGGCTCCAAGCGCGCACTAGTTTCGGCCGGAGTATTCGTCCAGGACCTACGCAAGCCGTCCATCAAGCTTATCACCGACCCAGAGTCGCCTGATGACGAAGCGACCTCGCCGGGAGGTCGCGAAGTCCTCATGACCGAGGCAGAAGATGACTGGCACCTTGACTTCATCGCCTTCCTCCTCGAGCATCGAGTACCTGAGGACAAGGCGGAGCGCGAAAAGATCACGAGGCGTAGCGCCAACTACGTCGTCGTCGGTAATGAACTCTACCGGAGGTCCGCCTCCACAGGGGTTTTGATGAAGTGCATCCTACGATCTGAGGGCCTCAGGCTCTTGGATGAGATTCACGGTGGCGAATGCGACAATCACGCCGCCTCTTCCAACCTGGTGGGCAAGGTCTTCAGGTCTGGCTTCTACTGGCCCACGGCCATGGTTGATGCCCAGGAACTTGTACGTCGATGCAAGGGGTGCCAATTCTTCGCCAAGCAGCAGCACGTCCCGGCTCAGGCCCTCAGGCCATCCCCCCGTCCTGGCCCTTCGCAGTGTGGGGTCTCGACTCTGTGGGACCTTTCAAGACCGCCCCTGGCGGCTACAAGTACATTATCGTGGCGGTAGATAAGTTCACCAAATAGATCGAGGTCCGTCCTGTATCCAGCGTCACCTCAAAAGAGGCGGTCAAGTTCATCGAAGAGATCACCCACCGCTTCGGGGTGCCCAACAGGATTGTCACCGACCTTGGCACGGCCTTCACAGGAGCTGATTTCTTGGACTTCTGCCAAGACAACCTGATCGACATATACTATTCCTCGGTGGCGCACCCATGATGCAACGGCCTGGTCGAGCGGGCCAACGGCATGGTCCTAGAGGCCATCGAAGATCGCATCTTCGACGGCTCAGCGCCTTACACAACCAGGTGGCTCTCAGAGCTCCCCCACATCATCTGGGGTCTTAGGACCCAGGTCAGCTCAGCGACAGGGTACTCGCCCTTCTTTTTGGTCCATGGGTCGGAGGCCATCCTCCCCAACGACGTCGCCTTTGGGGCTCCTCGCATCCAGAACTTTGATGAAGGAGAAGTGGAGCAAACACGCAGGCTCGACCTTGACAACGTCGAGGAACATCGTGTGGCCGCGCTCATGCGCCACAGCCGCCATGAGCAGCAACTACGTCGCTACCACGACCGCAACGTGCAGGAACGTTCCTTCAACGTTGGCGACCTAGTCCTGCGGCGGATCCAGAACGCTAAGGACATGCACAAGCTCTCAGCACCTTGGGAAGGCCCCTTCATAGTTAAGGAGGTCATTGGACCGGCGACCTATCACCTTCAATGGGCCGATGGCCAGGGTGTCCCGAACCCCTAGAATATCGAGCACTTACGCCGCTTCTATCCTTAGGAGCCTTGTATCGCAATAAAAGCTATGTACTCTATCCTTTGTAATTCGATATATATAGGTTACCTTTTGATCTACTTGTTTTCTGTTCACCCCTCACCCTCGACATGCTCGGGGACTTGGTGTTAAGCCCGGCCCTTCTCGCTCGGGGGCTTGGCTTTGCCAACCTAAGGGTCGTTCGACCTAGGGGTTTTTACCTTTCCTTTTACCAGTATTCCCTTACCATAACTTTTTGTGCACTTTATAAGTATACCTAGGTCGTGTGGTTGCTCGACCTTGGGTCCAGGACCCCCCTCCGCGCGCCGGCTGCACATAAGCCTCCACGCTGAGCCGTGTAGTCGGTAAGCCGTTCCTCCACTGAGTTGGGTTAGCAGGGGGAAAGGGTTCGTGCAGCTCCATCACCTTTGCATTCTTATAAAGAGTATATAAGTCAAACAAGGGACCATATCGGTTAATTAAACATGCCTTTTCATTCATGCAAGGTCTATCTTACATCACAAGGGTCCACGACCCATTGGCACTAACAGTTCGCTACATCCTAAGTTACACTCTACAGGTCTATCTTCTTCACGATCTCCTCCGCGGCGGCCTGGATATCTTCAACGCCCACCAGCCGGCTCAGGTCGAGCTCCTCCTTGACCTTCTCAAGGTCGAACGTCGGCACATGGTGCCTCACCGTGGCCAGCGCGGCAGCAGCAGCGAGCTTGCCGCTGTCCATCAGCATGGTCTTCATGTTACCTTCGGCGTCCTCCAGCCGTGCGACGAGCTCCTGTGGCCCGCCCTCGACCTTGGGGACGTAGATGTCCATGAGGTACTCGGCGGCCTCCTTGAGGTCGTCCAGCTCCTTCTGAAGATCTGCATTCATCTCTTGATGATCAATAATGGTTTGCATCGCCCGGCCAAGGTCGATCTCCAGATCCCTACGAACACCAAACTCATATGAAGCCTTCCGGGTATAGTAATACTCACTGGCGATGACCTCCTTGTTCTTCTCCTTGAGGATCTTCACCTGGTCCTTCGACTCCTTGAGCTCCTTTAAGGCGGACTCCTTCTTCTTGGCCTCTGCAATCAGCAAGGTCAGGATTGGTTCATCATGATGTAATTTGCGAGTACAAAAGTATAAGGGCATTCCCAGACGTACTCGCAGCGGCGACCTTCAGCTCGTCTTCCGCCTCCTTCGCCTTCAGCGTGGCGGATTCGAGCTCCTTCTTCAAGGCTGCCACCGCCTTGTCTTTCAAGACCACATCGTCCTTGAGGCGCTTGATCTCTTCTGCGACCTCGATCTTGGCCTGCAGCACGGCCTCCCGGGCTGTAGACAACTCCGTGTGAAGCTTGGCGCCCTCCTTCACCAGGTGCGCCCTGCCCTGCACCCGCTCGGTGAGAGACTGCATCAACACACCACAAAAAGGTCGTCAACTTCAGTTATCCGAGCAAATGAATTGAAGACCTAGCCCCAAAAGCAATTGCGACTCACCAAGAGTGTCTTGCCGATCGTTTTCGCCACCTCCTTGATCGTTGCCTGCGCCGCCTTGAAGTCATCAAGGTCCCAGCCGTCGGCAAGGATATCCTCCTCCTACGGGTTGCCGGAATAGAGGCACCGGTTCAGGTCGTCGACCTCGCCCCCTCCTCCGGTCTCCGCCCCCTGCGTCTGCGGTAAGCCCGACTCAGGTGGGTCCTCCTGGTGAAGGCCTTCCCCTTGCCGAGCGCTGTCAGCAGCGACCTTGGCCGCCGCCGACGCCGCCCCACGGTCTCAGGGACTTGGCTAGTGACATCTCCGCCTGAGGTCGCCGGTGACTGGCCAACCGGCGCCTTCCCGAGCTTCCACCCAAAGGCCTCTTGGCTTGAAGCGTTCTTGTTGTCGCCCAATGCAGCGGGAGTTCCCCTGACCAAGGCACAGAGAATTTGTCAGCACAAGGTACACGAAATCTGTGAAGGTCAATTAAGTAAAAAAATCAAGTTCAACGACGTACCCGCTGCCAGATTTCAACCGAAGCTGCAGCGGCCTGGGAGGCACTCTCCTGGGCTTCTTTTGCGACCCTTGGTCGCTCGTACCCTCAGCACTTGGCTTGGCTGCTACTCGCTTATAACCCCGAGCGGGGTGTCATCTCCCCCTGCAGCCGTTGTGCCGCCCGACTCTGCGCCGACGTCACGCTACCGCGCGTCATCATCCTCATCGACGATGACCTCAACGCTAGCTGTCGCCGTCTCCGACGACGCAGTGGTGTCCCTCCTCTTCCTCTTCTTCTTCTTCTTTTCCGCCTCAATGGTGGCGGAGACGATCTTGGCGCCCTTTTGCACTGGGATCTTACCGGAGACCTGCCGTGTGCGCCAAGTCATTGGCGCAGAACTCCCCGCGGGAGGGTCTTCATCATCACTACCTCCCACCGACGAGTCGGAGAGGTAGTTATCGACGTACTCTTGCGGCAGAGCCTGGATATCCTCCGCCACCCAGACCTTGAAGCTCTGCTCGCCCTCGTCAGCGAGGGGAGCCGGGCACCAGAACACACCCTCCCGATCCTGCATCAGGCGACCTTCGTCTTAGATCAGGGGAAGGCTAACTAAAGCAAAAGGAAACAAGGTCGATCAGGCGACTTACCGCTTCGGTGGGTCGCTTGAGGGACAACGCCTTGGGGCACGTCCGGTTCTGGATCACCCCGTTGAAGAGCTCCCTTACCCGTGCCACCATCTCCTGCTTGGAGACCTTGCGCTGCGCCACGCGGGTCGGGTCGGCCTAGCCCTAGTACTCGTAGGCCGGATGCACCCGATCTTGGATCGGCTGCAGTAGCCTCCGGCTGAAGCTGATGGCTACCGCGCCGCCCGTCAGTCCTCCTGTCTTCAGCGCCTTGAGGTCCTCCAGCAGCGGCTTGATGGCGTCCGTCTCCCGCGATGTCAACTGGTTGGTCCACTCTGGCACCGGGACCGGCGCGAACCCCGACCTTGTCGTCAGCGCCGGCTTCGGGTTGTTAATGTAGAACCACCCTCGCCTCCAACCCTGGGTGTTGCTAGGTAATTCCATGTCGATGTACACCGTCTTCATGTGACGGCGTAGCATGAAGCCGACAGACCTAATGATGTCCTTCTTCCCCGTCTTCTTCAACTCGAAGAAGTACCGCCACAGGTCGAAATGTGGCGGTATCCCCAAATAGGCCTCGCACAAGTGGATGAACGAGGAACTGGTGGTGATGGCATTGGGGACGAGGTGTACCAGGTTGATCCTGTAGAAGTGGAGCAGCCCGCGGAAGAAGCCGCCTGCCGGAACTCCAAAACCGCGCTCCACGTGCGTGATGAAGGCGACGGTCTCCCTGGTCCCCTCGGAGGGGAAGGCTTCGCCGGCGGCTGGCCTCTAGCCCACCTGCTCCTTGGGCTTCAGCAACTCGCGGTCCACCAGACCTTGGAGCTGCGCCTCAGTCACCGTCGAGGGCTCCCAAATGCTCTCCGGGGCCGGCGCAATCTCTGGGGCCATCTCTTCTTCGTCGAAACCGGCGGATCTAGCTCTAAAAACTACCAAAGACTTCTTGCGCATACAGCGGTGTGCGATGCGGTGGATCTAAGCACGGCAGCGCCGGCGAACCTGCGCGAAAAGCTCTTAGCGACAGCTCAGAAACCCTAAGGATTGCGGGGAAATGGAAGCGAGTGTGGTCCCCGACCCCTCACTCGGCCTTTTATAATTGGGCCGCATTAGTGCGGTGGGCCGCAGCGCCCCAAACGTCCCTTCAGGTTCGGCGATATTCCCGGCGACCCAACGGATACATCGCCCAACAGCTCTTTCGGCTTAACGGTCTCAGGCAGTAACGGCTTGCGCCGTGCGGGAATCCATGCCCGTTGGCTCTCTTTTCAGCGGCCTGGCGTCCATGAACTCGTTATGCCCTACTTCAAGCCCCCATATCAGCATTTTCTTCAAGGTCTCTTGACCTCTGACGACCTCCGGGTCCACGACATCACCTTCACAAGGTCGACAGAGCACTACCGCTTGGCAGGTCGCCTCAGCTTTCAATAGCGGATTCACACCCCGGCTCCTAGGTCTTGCTACCTACTGGATTGCCTTAGCCTTTACGACTGATTTATACCAACAGCCCCGTGCTTAATGGCTCTACTGCCCGTTGGCGACCTCCTGGTCAAGTAGCACCTCCCTGAGGTCGCTAAGGCCCTGCTTCCTTCTAGGTCGCATAGACCTAGATTTTTACAGGCTGACTACCTGTGTTGTGTCACTACACAACGGCCGTGTCGATTCAGGTCGACACGGGCCCGTTGTCTCTACGAAAGGCCTCCTGAAGGTCGGCGTACTATTTCAGCCCTGCCGGGACCTTGGTAGCCATACCATTGCAGCCCGGGCGCCCCTACAATTACTTAAAACATGACATTCCTCATGTAACACTATATTTACAGCTTTATAAGCTACAGGAGTTTGGCCCTTGGCCAATTACAAGATACAAAGATATTAAAGGTCCTGAATCACCTTCCAAAGTGCTTACGACTCAGTCTACACTAATAAGGCTTATCGCAAGCTTTCTTCTAGCTTCAAGACCTTCTCGACGACCTCTCCAGCCACTGTGGAGGCAGCTGCCACACAACCACCTCTACTCGAGCTCCAACCGGTCTCCTGTGGTGCCCAGCGTCAAGTCTGAGCTTCACCACAAGATTCCTAATGGAGCGAGCTTCAACACTAACCTCGTCGGGTGGAGCGTAATGTTCACCAGCATCACATCAGGCCTGAAAGTGTCAGGGCCAACGATGCAACTACTGCTTCATACTCCTCCTGGGTTCCTCGGTGGGACTGGGAGAAGAGGCCAATCGAGTTCTTCGAGCCTCGCAAGCATTCTTCTAGCTCCAAGCATGAACTACATCAATCCTATGCTCTGGTGGGCGGACATACGTCCATGGCATGGAAATATTACTACACACTGGATCATCTTGGTTAGCCTTTGGAGATTGGGCGCTTTGCTTCAAGGTATGGGTGCCTATTTATACCTCCAGCACCTGCTGGTTGGTCTTATCCGCACGTCAGCTTGCGTGGCGTCCTCATCCTCAAGATCACTGTACCCTCGTGGAACACGGGGTCACTGTTCACCCATGGGAGGCATTGGTGCACTTGTCCCCTACCTGACTGCATCCTGGAGCGCTTTTGTCTTTTGCGGGTGATAGCGACATGTGCTTCGTTTGCAAGCCGGCCCGTGACCGTATAGTGCACCCGTGACTCTGGCTGTGTCAGCCCTGGTGCCTGATGACCTCTACAAGATTCTGGAGCTTTTGTCCTATTGAATTGACATCACAAGAGCATCTGTTTCCTAAGCAGAAGGTCGTAGGTTCGGCTATTTATTTCTTCTTCTTCTTCGGAGCATCAAACCGGCCATCCTGGTCGCTTTACTGCTCGGGGGCTACTACACTAGTGCGTCTCTCGACACCCTATTTTCCCCAGGTCACCTCGACCTAACGGAAGCCTGCTTCCGCTACTTCTCCGCTCGACCTACCTTCGGTAGGCATGGCGACCTTTTCGAAGGTCGCGGCAGCTACTACATCACACCTGACTCAGGTCAGGTCGGCGGTTCTACAAGATCTACGCCTCGTCTTCACTTCAACCTCCTGGTTCTTCTTCCCAGGAGCTCGACGTTCTACTCCGTGCGTGCATCGGAGGGGTTTTCTTTTTTTGATCCCCGTGCACCCTTCACGACCTCGACGGTGCCGCCCTTCGCTACTCTTCAACACACCCTCACCTCGGCCGCTACGCCTACACGTCGATCGGGGGCTTGAAAGACATGGGTACCCGTGGGTCCCCACCGGCGAAGGTCCTAGGGGCCCCTGACAAGTGGACCCGACCTTCCAGAAGACCCGCCAACCTGCCAAGTGGGCCCAGCGACCTTATCCACACCTCCGACGACCGCGGGTGACCTGATCAAGATCCTGGAAGACCCGCGATGCTTGGCGTGCAAGTCAAGACACTAGGACCTGGCGCGCCGCCGCCTGTAGCTCCGAGTATCACAGAATACTCCTTGTAATCTGGGAGATAAGCTTCCCGTAGTTGTAACTGACCCCGACACGGGTCAACCGACCTTGGATGGAAACCCTAGCCCGTCCTCTCCATATAAGGCGGCCTAGGGTTCCATCCAAGGGGACAACAGATCTTCATCCTCTCGCATAATCCACCACAACTGGACGTAGGGTTTTACTCTCCGGAGGCCTGAACCAGTCTAAACCCTTGTCTCCCCGTGTTCATCACCATACTCGCGTAAGTTCCGAGTTCACCACATGGATTACCACCTACGCTCTTAGGTCCCGATCCTCCATTAACCTGCAAACCTCTAGGGCAACCCCCTAGCGGATCTGTCTAGGTCTCACCCCCTGACAGTGAGTGTGAGTGCGTTTGTGGGGATGTATGAGATGAGATATCGATACTAAGTGCGTGTGGGGGTGGAAACGAATGTGTCTCGCAAGTGCCCCTCTCCTCCCCTTTTATAGTCACAAGGGAGAGGTTCAGGGGGGTTACATCAAGGGTGTAAGCTAGTCTATAGCATAGGACGTCCTCCTCCCACTTCAGGCTGTCAGGCGGAGCGGCAAAGAACTGTTACGGTGCCTCAGGTGACGGTGTAGGTCTTCCTTGAGTCGTGCGTCCCAAGGAGCTATCCCTGGGGCTTCCTGCACCTTTCTCCGAGTAGTTAATCGGGCACGGGAGGTAGGATTCGTATCCTACTCCTGTCAGCAAAACATGGACTTGTCTTTTCCGAGTACTATGGAGATGGAGTGGTCTACGCCACGGCATTCAAGAGCTGGGGGGCGTACACTGTGCAGTTCGTGGCACAATGTCTCCCGTGCCGTCAGTAGTACGACGCGTGCTGCCCCGTTTGTGGAGGAGCAGGCGGATCCGCCCTCTGACACCAAATCGACCTAGTCAGGGCAGACCAGCGTCGGGAGGCCAGCACGTGTCGAGTCGTGGGCTAACGCGCCCTGATATCACGGGATATCGACGGGGCCCATGTACCCGCGGCCTTGACGGTCAAGTCTTGAACTGGTCGGAGGGGGAAGAACTACTCGTGCGAGTAGGTGGTCTATGCCGCGTCTTCTGATGCTTAGGGCGTAGCGTGTACTGTGTTGTTCATTGTTCAGCACTTCTCACGCCGTTCGCAGTACGATAGCCACTGTGCTGTTCGTGGCAGGGTTTGACGGATCCGCCTCCTGACACCGAATCAGCCAGGCCCGTGTGGGATGCTGCGGTGGAGCGGATGCGTGGCAATGCGCGGGGGGACATGCGCGGAGATCCCGAGATCTCGATCAGGAGGGACCCACACGCCCTTTGCCTTCTGCGCGAACCCCGCGCAGGTCGGCGACGGAAACTACTCCTGCGAACGAGTAGTCGGAGACGGGGAGCGGAAACTACTCGTACGAGCGAGTAGTCGGAGGCGGCGGTGAAGCCCCGTTGTATGGGCCATCATGTACTCAGAGGAGAAGGCGCCGGTGGCCGTGGGCCATCTGCCTTTTGGCCCATGACGGGAACAGGTCGTACGGGCTCTCGGGTACTCGGGGGCCTAATACTCGTTGTATTAGCCGTCAAAGTACACTGTACGTGGGTCCGTACTGCGTTCTTTAGAGGTCCTGGTGGGCCCTGGTCCATGGCCTCGTCAGTAGCCCCCGAGCCTGGTGAGGGAGTCAAGGACTCGCTCCCAGGCTCAATTGCCACGGAGATGAAGAAATCAGTCGTGTTTTCTCCGGCGGGGACGCGCGAGCGGACCCGCGGGTAGTAGCCCCCGAGCCCACGGACAAGTTGGAGACTTGTGCGTGGGGTTAAATGTTGAAATCTCGAATTTGGGGAAGTTTGCTGCTTGCTGCACCATGCGTGTCGTGGGATTAATGGCGGAGATCCCGCGCCGGTTGCGAGATTTGTGGGTCCCATTCTGGATGACGAGGCGGCACGGTCGTGGGCGGTTGACAGTAGTAGGCGCGTCTTTTGAGGGGCGATGCTTCGACGAGTGGAGGACGTGGCCCGAGGTGGTCCGGGCATTAACTGCAAAGAGGGGTAATCATTTCTCTCCTTTTATACCGCGGCCACCGGCTAAAATCTTTCCCCTTCTTCTTTCTTGTGCACTTCGCCGCTGTTACCTCTGCCTTTGCCTCTGCACCCGCCTTGCGCAAGCCACCAAGCCCTTCTCGCCTTCAATCCCATACTAGCTTCGTCCACGGCCGCCGCCACGGCCGCCGCTATGTCGAACTGGGCATCCTCGACGGCGACCTGGTCCAAGCTCGATCGCCTTGCTGCCGACGGGATGCTGCCGCCGCTGACCGAAGTGGAGGAGTGGAAAGTTCCCGGAGCTGAGAGCAGCCCCAAGACCCCGAAGGGATATGTGGTCTCGTTCGTGATCTTTCACGAGCGCGGGTTCTCCGTTCCGGCGGGGCGGTTCATCCGCGCCGTCCTCGAGGAGTACGACCTTGAGCCCCACAACTTGAATCCGAACGGCGTCCAGCAGATGGCGGCGTTCGAACCTCTATGCGAAGGGTATCTGGGACAGTGAGCCCACTGGGACCTATTCCGATACTTCTACAAGTTCGTCTGCC
The DNA here is from genome assembly GCA_036936925.1 of Cenchrus fungigraminus. NCBI lineage: Eukaryota > Viridiplantae > Streptophyta > Magnoliopsida > Poales > Poaceae > Cenchrus > Cenchrus fungigraminus. Next base: position 114,709,365 of record CM072773.1, on the reverse strand, counting down.
TGAAGGACGAGGGCACCGCGGCGCCGATTGGGTGCGCCGGGCTTCGCGGAAAGCAGGGGAGGATGGATGAATACATTCCTACCTCCCTGACAAGCTCCAACAGCGGGTGGCACCGGGATTGGTTCTACCTCAAGAACGATCTCGAAAACCCGCTGCCCAAGTTTACCAACCACTGGCACGACCGGGCGTCGGTGAAGTGGAAGTACGGGCCGGAGAAGAAGGATCAACCCCGGTTCCTCAACGACGCCCTTGATGCCCTCAAGATACTTCGTGACAACGGGGTGGACTTCATCACCGTGATTGGCGGCTACCACGCAAGAGGGATCGTCCCGCTCCGTCGTCGCGCCCTGCGCCTTTCTCAGATGACGGACGACCAGGCTCCCTTCGTGGGGACGGTGACGGCTGACCCCCTGCCCTCGATGGACGAGGTCTAGCGCTGGGTGTCCCAGGCTACTGGGGCCACTCATTTGTTCTGGCCACTGTCGAATGTGCTGTTGATGCTTCCTTCTCCGACCACCGCGGCCCTGGTACGCCTCTCTCGATTTATTTTCGATTTGTTTTCTGTGACTGTGGGTGATGACTTTTCTTGTGTCTGCCCAGATGGCGTCGGTGCGCATCCTCGCCTCGCGTCCTCCACTGGAAGAGGACCGGGCGCTCACTCGGGAGATCACCGCGCGGCAGAAGCGGCGGGGGGAACGCAAGAGGGCCCATCAGCAAAAGGAGATCGACAAGCGGTCGAGGAATGACGGCCGGGCTTCGCGCCGGCGTGCCGGAGAGGCCAACGTCTCCGAGAACGAGGACCCCTCATCGCCGCCGCCAAACACGGATGAGGCCGAGTCCGAGTTCGAGTGGACTGACGACGAGGCAGTGGCGACGACGCAGCCATGCGGCGGGTCAGTGCCCGCCTCGACCACAGCTGGTGCCGGCTTGAGCCAGCAGGCACCGTCCCCGTCCTTCCGGGCTGATCGGACCAGGACAAGCAGCCGCACCTCTCAGCGGAGCCACCGCGATGGGAGTAGAAGCTCTCCGCGGCGTAGCGACCCCACTCGCCACACGTCGAGGTGCGACACCTCGCGCCACCAATCTTCTCGCCGGAGGTCACATTCGCCCTCGGCACGCTCGTCACGGGAGCGACGGAGTACGCCGGGGGTGCCCTCTCCGCCCGCGGCCCAGAGCGGGGGACTGGTGTTGACGGTCAATATTTGCCATTTTCAAGGCTGTCAACTCCTGCAAATCTGAGCATGATTTGAACATCCACATTAGAATAGGTGCTTAAACTCATACTTCCCACCAGTGTCGATGTCTATTTGAATCCAGGTATTTAGCATAGAAATGAGAAGAATTCATGCACATTCACTCCACTCCAATCCAAGGCACTCAAATGCTGGCCAATCAGGGGCTGCCACATGGATTCTCCTGGATCCATGATGTCACCAATCCATGTGAAGGACTTTCAACGAATCACATGCTGCCACATCAGCATCACATGGATCCATGGGCCCACATTACCAACTAAACCGCTAGGAAACGTGCCATGCACGGAGGAGAGGCATCAGGGCCCACATGGAAGTGAGCCAGAGGAAGCACACCACAAATGGAGGGGAGAAGGTGTCGGCCGACCCTAGGATCGGTCGAACCGACCTAGGGTCAGTCGATCCTCCCCCTCCACTTGTCACTTGCTCATTGGCTCTTGGCTGCATTCTCGGGTGTTTAGGGGCACTTTGAGCCCCGGAGCAAGCCTCCTCCTTGTCTATAAATAGGAGGGGAGCGGCTCCATTTCTCACACACCACCTAGCTCTCAAGTTTCACTTTCTCTTGTGTAGCTCTCTCTCCCTCTCTTCAATTCTGCCCATGAGAGGTGATTCTCACCTCTTTGTGGTAGAATGGTGATGAGGAGAGATCTAGATTAGGATTAGTGTGAGGTAGAGGAGGGGTAAGGAGTGAGTTGATATCCTCGTGGATGCTTGTTCTTCATTTAGATCAAAGTGAGTATTTCAGGATATCTTATTTAGACTATAGTGGACATCATGCATGGTTGCTTTGTTCTTGTGTTCTTGGCTCGTTCATAAGTTACAGGCTTGTGTTCTTCGTGACACAAGGCTTCGATCCTTTAGAGCTGGAACCATAGTTCATTTACTTGTTTAGCATGCTCTGATCCTGTTTAGTTAAGTAAGTTTGCTGTATCTCATTCAGCTGCATCCATAGCTTCCTTTCTGCTCCCAGTTCAATGATATGATCTACTTCTGATCTTTTCCTTGTTCGTGGGACCGTATTTATACGGTTGCTATAGTGTAGTTAGCGGGCTAGTATACGCCGCACTATAGTATTTATCTAGGGTACAGACGTGGTGTCTGGGCCTTGGGTTTCCTACGGAGACCACGTACGATCGTAGCGTAGAGGTAGGCCGCAGTGGTGACAGCCTGTTGGACCCTTTGTCAACCCTCTACGTCGCGTACTGAGTTGGGCTCGCAAGACAGCACCTCTTAGTGTTGTCGCCCCGCGGGGATGACTAAGATCTGACAGGAATACATCTTGAGAGCTAAGTCCCTTAAGGAAGTGCTTCTTGTATCCCGACCTATCCCAGCGAAAGCTGGTGTCCTTGGATAGACCCTCTCTGGTTACTCTCCGTCCTAGGAACGAAACCCGACGGGAATACTCATTCTCCTAGGGAGAAGTGCTACAGCAGTGTATCCGTGCGCTTGCGGATTCGTTCGCACTCGTCAGTGTACCCGGGAGTTTCTTACACGCTCACACTACCACGGCGCCTAGTGTTGAGATTAAGAAACGCCAACAAACATTTCTGGCGCCGTTGCCGGGGACGGCTGTTGTTAACCTTCGAGCCCGTCTATCCTCGTATTTATCTTTTTCCTTTTTTATTCTACCTTCACCCTCGTTACCCTTTTTGAACTATCCCTTTTTGGTTTCTTTCTACCTCTACCCCCGCTACCCATGGAAGGTTATCCTTGTAAACACCTTCCGCCTCCGAGGAGTGAACCCTCAGAGCCATCTTCGTCAAGACCCACTCTTACATCTGGCTTATGGATTCGCCCCTCTCTCATGAAGCTAATTCAGGACCTATCCTTCTCGGGGTTAAGTCATGAGAACCCTTTTGATCATGTGAGAGACTACGAGCGTCTGATTGAAACTCAGGGTAAAACCGGAGAATCACCGGATGCTCGGAAAAGAGAGTTTTTCCCGCTATCCCTCTTTGGGGAAGCTCGGGATTGGCACCGTTGTTTTGGTAGAGACTACCTTACTTGGGAAAGGTTAAGAGCAGCTTTTTGCTCCCGTTTCTTCCCAATATGACGTGTCATCTCGTTAAGGGCAAAGATTCTTTGTTTCAAGCAGTGTGAGGAGGAATCACTAGGAATGGCATGGAATCGTTTCGCCTCCGCGGTGGAAGATTGCCCAGTCCTCCGCATTCCCAATTGGATGTTGCTTCAGCACTTCTGGTTTGGATTGCGGAAGAATGATGCCATGAGGCTTAATGTTCTATCCGAAGGATCCTTTGTGCACCTAGATGCTATCAAGGGAAGAGAGATCCTGGATAATCTCCGAGATTTCAGCTCCCCTCGCATCCCGGTCAACGAGGTACCCACCAGAGGAAAAATTGAGCCACCTAAATCCATCGTCAGCCGAGTTCGAGACTTCATATCCACTCTTTCTGAGCTCTGGCTGAAGATGTCATTCCTAAATAGCCGGAGTCTAAGGGAAAGATTTCGTAGCGCGAGATCTACCCTTGGGTTCCCCTCTCGTGTATCTTCTTAAACCTTCTCTCCGAGACTTTGTCTCGTGGGAGGACGGAGAGAGTAGTTCGGAGAGAACAACCATTCCCGGCCAGGATGACTTGTTCGATCCTCACTACCATCTCCTGAGGAGAGAATGAGAGGCCCATCATGTTTCTACGTCAAGGTTTGAGCTGAAGTGCTTTGCACTGAAGTTTCGTATAAACCGAGACATCGGTCTCTGCTTTATAATCCATTGGATTCATCCATCAGACCGAAGGATCACGATCATTTACCGATCGAATGGAGTGCACTCACTTTCCATCTCAAGCACATCGATCGATGCCGATCAATCAGGAGAAGCTTGCACTATGTATCATATGCCTGATTTGATTGATGCCCAATGGGAGGTGCGCTTTTCAGTTTATCCATAATCCCCCAGTGGAAGCTTAGGCCAGACTTGGGAATGTTTTCATCACTTTGATGAGAACATCGAACCCTCTGCCTAAGACAAGAGCGAGTAAATCTTGCTCTTCGTCCGAACTCTAGTTCCTGATCGTACACCGGCCTCTGGAAGTCCACGCTTTATCTTTTTGAGAGCCGGGTGTCCTTCTGAGCTTGAGTTCACTCGGAGATCGGTACCTATTGGTGAAGCACTAGCCTCAGTGCTCGATCTTTTCATCTCCGAGTTTCCACGACCCTAGTGCTATAGTCCTCGAGTCCCATGACCACCTCGGGAAAGGCCTCAGCCTCTCTGGGATGATCATGCTTGCTCTCAGCTTTGATATACCTTTTTGGGCTCGAGTTCGTATACGCACTGCCCTTGCAGAGCAGAGCTTATCATCATATTAACATCATCTGCAAAGAGACGGTCATAAGTTGAGACAGGAGATCACAAGACACCCACACCCTGAGTACTCTTGGGACTCATCTCGTTTCCCCAGGACGAATTATCCTTCGAGTATCTTGTGGACCGTGGTCATGCAGGAGAAAGAAATTGCCAAGATTAAGAGGAGTAGCAAAAGGTCCACAGGAAGGCAGCACCATTGTGGTGACACGAACGCTTCGTGACTACCGCCAGAAGTGCCTACACTTCTGACGAACCTAGTGTGTCGCCAAGGTGATTTCCCCCAGATTCTCTTTGGACATATCATGGTTTGGCCAAGGTTGGTATATAGTTGAGGATGAAATTTCAACCTCAACCTTATCTTAGCCTTAAGCCTAAGCCAATCTTTCCATCTCGGGGAATCCACCTGGGCCGTCGATCCTGAGACCTGCTAGAGCCCACACGAGAAGGGGGTGGACCAGAGGGGCCCACAGGGGGCCGGCCGAACCCAAGTTCGGCCGAAACCCTGGTGCCTCCTCTCCCCTTCTTCTTTCGCATGTGCGCCTCATTCTCCTCCAGAACCTTTCTCTCTGCCGCCCGACGAGTTTTCGCATCACGAAACCCATCTCCTCCACCTCAACTCCTCAGCATCGCCGTATCCATGGCCGGCCATGGTTTCGCTCGGCTCCGTGGGGAGGCCTCGCCCCTCACTCCAAGGGGAGGGAGCCCCTCTCATCTCATCGACCTCAGCAACTTGGATGAGGTGATGGGGTCACCGGAGGCCATGACCCCCGAGCGAGGCAGGAGTGTGGAGAGCGCTCGCAGGATGCGTACCGACTCTCCGGTGCAGTCGTCCCGGCGAGGCTCCTCCTCTCCGCCTTCGTTCCCGGCTAGGATGGCCACCATGGGGGACAAGACCGCTGCCAAGCGCGTCTTGTTTGATGACCCCCCTGGGCCACCCTTGAAGCCGGGCGAGCGCTACGTCGGGTCTGACTTCAACAGCTACGGGGAAGCCTTCTGCCACACTTATGAGCAGGATGTGTGGGACGAGTTCCCGCTTCCACAGACCCGGTGCAAGATCTTCGGGGCGAAGACAGCCACTGGAGGCTATGGTACACCCTACCATAAGCCCCCTTAGTGGGAGCGGATCCTCGTCAAAATCATGGCAGACATCCAGGCGAATGGCGCCAAGAAGACCCCGGCCCTAGCAATGCTAGCCGACAGACTAGCTGAACTGTTCTTAGAATATGAGAAGCTAGTTGAGGAGCTGGCTAAGCAAAGGGACGAGTACCATGAGCTTAGGCTTGAGTATCGCCAGCTGGAGGAGGACATGACCCAGAAGCTGCAGAGGCTAGCAGTTGCTGAGGGAGAGGAGTAGATCCTCTCTGAGTAGTGGGGATTAGCCCCGTCTTTAGTTCATTAGGCGCTAGTCTAGGTCTAGGTTTGATTTCCCTTTGTTTCCCTTTATTTCATTTATTTCTTTTGCATGTGTGTAAGCGCCTAATCATTTTGCTTAAAACATTTGGATTTGAATAAAGTGGCTCACCGGTCATGTAACTCGATTTAGCCACCCTTTGTGTCGTTACTTTGGTCTTTGTGATTTAGAGGACATCTAGGTTCGAGACAGTGTGGGGGAAGAGCCACGACTCTCCCAATGCCAGCGCGACGTTTCTGTACGTACCCACTGCGAGCACTCCACGCTAGCCGATCGATCACCTACCAAGAACCTGAACGGGACCCGCACGAGTTCACTCCTATGGAGAGCCTCTCACAGTTCATCATCCATGCATAGCGCCGGTTTGCATCTCGACAACTCACTCTCTTTCATTCCTGAGTTTTATAAGCTTTATCCGTCTATCTCTAACTAAAACTCGAATGATGATGCTAAATATCACCCAACTCATTTGTACCTGAGTAGACTTACATATGTTTTATTCCTTGTTATCTGCCTGATGCTTGTGAACCAAAATCTTCTTAAGGACAAGCATGTTCACCTAAGTAATTGATTAGTATGATATGGCTGGATGATATGATCTTTTGCTCTGATGACTAACTCTCTTGGGGAATTTATTCTTGAAAACTCAAAACCTCTTGGAAAGGCTCCTCTTTGATATGCCTCCGTCCCATTAGAGCCATATGATCTCTGTAGGTAAAAACCTTTGATTCATATGCTGCTTGTCATTACTTTGAGCTTTATCAAATTCTGTGACCCTTGTGAGAATTCGTTTCATTACTTTCATGATCAAGATTTATGTGCACCCCACCTATTTTCCCCCTTGCTATGCTTCTACCCTGGAAGTTAGCATTGTATCATTTGTCCATCTCATAAGAATAAAGCTCCATATGTGGTGTGACATCTCTCTCCAGAAGTGTCCTTCAAAAAGAGACATGGGCTATAAATAAATAAATAAAAATATATATATATATATATATATATACATGCTCAAGGCACGATGAAAAAAAAGAGAGAGAAGAAAGAATAGCCCATGTCCAAAATAAAGGAGGAATAGGAGGGAGATGAGATCATGCAAAAAGGAGTTCCATATCATAGATGGTAATAACTAGTGTCCATTCCGAGGCTAGTGTCCACCTTACCATCAACCCTAATTTTCACCTTATATATGTATGGTAATATCTAGCACCCATTCCGGGCCTAGTATCCACCTTACCATACACACCATAGCCATACCGGTGCACATCTTGACCTGATGGTATGATTTGATTTTCTCTGTGGATCCAGACTTTGACTTTGCAAAATATGTGATGCAAGTATGCTTTCTCTTTATCCTACCCTGAGCTCCACATACAGCCATCATTAGAAGTAGGATGAAGAAAGGCAAATGCCTTAGTGAGGACATATACACATTGAGCGATTTGAGAGAATCAAATGGGAAAGCCACCAAGAGTTTTGTTTATGAAAATCTTGCAAAACCCCCAAGGTGTTTTTCATCAGGTGCATAAGTGACTTGATTCACAGCTGTTCTACTTTTCAATCACCCAAGGGAACATGATAGCCACTACACAGAGGTTCACAGGAGCAAGGTATGACTTGGAATATCTCTTATGTCTGTCTTACTTTTCAGTATTCATGACCCGCTTGGCTTTGTTTCCCCTTCACTCGGGACGAGCAAAGGTCAAGTGTGGGGGTGTTGTTGACGGTCAATATTTGCCATTTTCAAGGCCGTCAACTCCTGCAAATCTGAGCATGATTTGAACATTCACACTAGAATAGGTGCTTAAACTCATACTTTCCACCAGTGTTGATGTCTCTTTGAATGCAGGTATTTAGCATAGAAATGAGAAGAATTCATGCACATTCACTCCACTCCAATCCAAGGCACTCAAATGCTGGCCAATCAGGGGCTGCCACATGGATTCTCCTGGATCCACGATGTCACCAATCCATGTGAAGGACTTTCGACGAATCACACGCTGCCACGTCAGCATCACATGGATCCATGGGCCCACATTACCAACTAAACCGCCAGGAAACGTGCCATGCACAGAGGAGAGGCATCAGGGCCCACATGGAAGTGAGCTAGAGGAAGCACACCACAAATGGAGGGGAGAAGGTGTCGGCCAACCCTAGGATCGGCCGAACCGACCTAGGGTCGGTTGATCCTCCCCCTCCACTTGTCACTTGCTCATTGGCTCTTGGCTGCATTCCCGGGTGTTTAGGGGCACTTTGAGCCCCGGAGCAAACCTCCTCCTTGTCTATAAATAGGAGGGGAGGGGCTCCATTTCTCACACACCACCTAGCTCTCAAGTTTCACTTTCTCTTGTGTAGCTCTCTCTCCCTCTCTCCAATTCTGCTCATGAGAGGTGATCTCACCTCTTTGTGGTAGAATGGTGATGAGGAGAGATCTAGATTAGGATTAGTGTGAGGTAGAGGAGGGGTAAGGAGTGAGTTGATGTCCTCGTGGATGCTTGTTCTTCATTTAGATCAAAGTGAGTATTTCAGCATTTCTTATTTAGACTATAGTGGACATCATGCATGGTTGCTTTGTTCTTGTGTTCTTGGCTCATTCATAAGTTAGAGGCTTGTGTTCTTCGTGATACAAGGCTTCGATCCTTTAGAGCTGGAACCATAGTTCATTTACTTGTTTAGCATGCTCTGATCCTGTTTAGTTAAGTAATTTTGCTGTATCTCGTTCAGCTGCATCCATAGCTTCCTTTCTGCTCCCAGTTCAATGATATGATCTGCTTCTGATCTTTCCCTTGTTCGTGGGACCGTATTTATACGGTTGCTATAGTGTAGTTAGCGGGCTAGCATACGCCGCACTATAGTATTTATCTAGGGTACAAACGTGGTGTTTGGGCCTTGGGTTTCCTACGGAGACCACGTACGATCGTAGCGTAGAGGTAGGCTGCAGTGGTGACAGCCTGTTGGACCCTTTGTCAACCCTCTACGTCGCGTACCGAGTTGGGCTCGCAGGACAGCACCTCTGAGTGTTGTCGCCCCGCGGGGACGACTGAGATCTCACAGGAATACATCTTGAGAGCTAAGTCCCATAAGGAAGTGCTTCTTGTATCCCGACCCATCCCAGCGAAAGCTGGTGTCCTTGGATAGACCCTCTCTGGTTACTCTCCGTCCTAGGAACGAAACCCGACGGGAATACTCATTCTCCTAGGGAGAAGTGCTACAGCGGTGTATCCGTGCGCTTGCGGATTCATTCGCACTCGTCAATGTACCCTGGAGTTTCTTACACGCTCACACTACCACGGCGCCTAGTGTTGAGACTAAGAAACACCAACAACTGGCCCTGTCCCCGTGGCGTCTTCCGTCAATTGTCGTTGCCGGGGGTGGAGCGATGCCTTCTTCGACCTCTGCTCCATCTACGGGGAGCAAAAGGGCGGCGACTCCCCTCAACCTGACTTTCGGCTCCAAGCAGCCCTGCCTCATCGCAGAGAGGTAAGCTCCGAGTTGCAATCTTTTGACCATCTCTCCGTAGTCATGGGAAGTACGCCTTTTGCTTGTTGTCATTGTGACATTCTTCTCGTTTCAGGGCGCCCGACCGCCGTACTTTGAGGCCGACGCCTGTGAAGTCTTTGCGCCGCTCGGCCCAGGTGGTCGGGGATACACCATCGTCAGGCGGTCCGCCGCCCTCCCTCCAGTCGGGGGCGGCGGTCGAAGAGACAGGAGGGTCCGGGACCTAGGAGATGACAGTCCCACCGCGGGGAGCTGGGAGCCAAGTCCGCAGCGACCTGTCGATGGGCATGATGGGTTTCGGGGGTGAGCCCCCACGGAAGAAGCGCTCTCGGCCCATGCGACCGAGTTAGCAAGGTGCCTGTCCGCCCCCCCAGAGCAAACTCCACAAGACCCTGCTCCTGAGGCGCAGGCGGGCGACGCTGAACAACCGGCCCCCGAGTCGTCGATGGGGGCGGGAGACGACGCCGCAAACGCTGAGCGGCCAGCCCCCGAGTCGTTTGAGGGGACGGGCGGTGCCACGGTGGGCCCCGAGACCTCAGCCCCCGAGTTGCTAACGGGAACGGGGAGCGCTGTAGCAGAGGTGGGGACGGCCAGCCTTGACTCTGAGGAGGCCCTGCTGCGACGGTCGTCGGGGTGACCGAGGAGGCCGTCCCGATTTCGTCAGCCGCCATGTCTGACCCCGCTCCCCGGCCGAGCCCTGTAGAAATGGTCATCATCCCGGAGTCGTCTTCCCCGGTCACCTCTCCCCTCACGGTGGCGGACAAACAGATGCCACCTCCGACCTCGGAGGTCGGGGTGAGCTCGAGGGGGCCGGGGCTGACCACGTCGATGGTGGAGGAGGAGACGGAAGCTTCGCTGCTCTGGCTGGTGCCTGTCTCACGAGTTCAGGCCTCCGTCGGCTTGGACGTTGACGGTGACGCGGAGCTCCTGGCCCGTCGCAACTTGGAGCGAGGCCTGTGCCTGAGCGAATGGGTGCTGCGTCAGTCGGAGCGGGCGATCACTGAGCTGGTCCTACCCGCCTCGAGGGTGATTCATAGCCTTCTTTTTCCACCTCTTCAATTTCCATGCTCGTTTTCTCGTCTTCCTTGATTGTGAAGCTCACGTGTGGTCTAGGAGCTTATCGGGCGCTGTGACGACAAATCACGGGCCCTCGAGGCACTCCGCGCGGAGAAGACCCAGCTGGAAGCACAGCTGGCCACGACCTGTCTTGCGGCGGCAGCCAGCAAGGTTGACCGAACAACTGAGCACGCGACCCTCGAGGCGAGGGCGAAGGCTGCTGAGGACCGCGTGGCCGCAGCGCAGGCGGAGAAAACCGCCTTGGAGGAGAAACTTGCCGCGACAGAGCAGGCAGCGGCGAAGCTGCACTCCAACGCCGAGACCGCTGCTCGTGCCGCCCGCCAAGAGAAGACGGAGCTCGAAGGCAGGGCGGGCCTGGCCGAGTCCGACCTCCACATGGCCCGCGAGAGGGTGATCGTGCTTGAGGCCCAGGTCGGTAGCGTCAGTGCCGAGAAGGGCCGACTCAAGGAAGTTGCCCAGAAGCGTGAGGAGGAGATCATTGGTGAGTGTCTCACGACTTGTTGCCCTCGCTTTTTGCTTGCGTGTGGTCACTTGATTCGTGACGTTATCTTGTTTTTGGAGCGGACAGCTCTCCGCGTGGCCCGCACCGACTTGGAAAAGTGTTGACGGCTGATTTTCACTCACTCCTTACCTGTCAAACATGTACCTTTTGGCATGGAAAATGATTATCAATACTAGAATAGGGCTTAAACTAACCATTTCCACAAGTGTTGGTGATTATGCAAAAATAGGTGATTAGCACTAAAAAGAGGAGTAAAAGCACAAGTCTTTGATCCAAGTACTTCAAGACCAGCCAACGAGGGGATGCCACCTAGGATTCCCCTGGATCACTGACATCATCAATCCAAGAGAGGCAAATCCGACGAATCACGAAGCGCCACATGGACATCACATGGATTCAAGGGCCCACTTATCTCCCAAAACCGTCGGGAAACATGGCATTGTAAGGAATTGGATGCTTGTAGCCTAAGAGGGGGAGGGGGTGAATTAGGCAACTTAAAAACTTAGCCTATGGCTTATCGCTATTTGCATCAAACATAAACTAGAACATACTATCTAGATGTGCATCTAAGGTTGTTCTAGTGTGAAACTCCCATCCCAAAACAAGTTTTGCAACCTATAGCCAATCCTAGCAAGATACTACTCTAGGAAAGTAAAGGCAAACAAGGATTGCAAGAATGTAATGCGGAAACGTAAAGGGGGATGAGAGGAAGCAAACTCTTGACACGCGATTTATCCCGTGGTATCGGTAGGCACTAAGCCACCCCTAGTCCACGTTGTTGAAGCACTCTACACAAGAGTATTGCTTCCCGGTCACCAAGTCTCTCCCAAGAGCACCACTTGACTTGCCACAAAGGCCCGCCACAGAAGCACTCGCCAAGCACCCTTGGTCACCTTGATGCCACCTCCACTAAGGAGCTTCTCCACCAAGGGAAGGGGGTCTCCACGTCCCCCGCACAAAGTGTCCTCACCGCTCCACACCAAGTCGGAGGGTCGAAGACGTTTGCCGGAGAGCCACCTAGGCTCCAAGGCTTTCGGCGCACCTCGTACAACTTGATCCACTCGAGAATCACCTCATAAGGTAGGCACACCTTGCACTCACTCAACTCTAAGCTAAGCCTAGCACTAAGTACACACACAAAGCATGTGCAAGTCTATGGATGAGCAATTTAGCACTTGTGTGGCTTGGATAAGATCTTCTATGAGTCTTGAACTTCTCTGCACTTCCACACACTCCAGCAACTCCAAATGGGTTAGTGGAGGGGGTATATATAGCCCAAGGCGTCCAAAGAGCCGTTGGCTAAAAGCTGCTGAAACTAGTACCGTCAGATGAACCACCGCTATATTTTTCCCAGGCGTCGGTTCATCCGGTGCCCTCCACGTCATATGACCGTTGCTTCTCTGCTGACACACTTCGTCCGACGCTTGCACCGATGGCTCTTCCCTCATGCCGTCGGTTCATTCGGTGCTGAAGGATTTCTTCCCAAAACATTACTGGTAGCTTCTTTGGTGCCGTCGGATGAACCGTTGCTTATATCCTTGTGACCATCGGTTCATCCGGTGCTTAAGAGTTTTACTCCAGAACCTCTCTGGTAGCAAACACATGGCCGCCGGATGAACCGCTGCTCACCCATCGGTTCATCCGGTGCTACTGATTTCTGCAGGCTTGGTCTCTTGATTCATCCGGCGCAACTAGAAATGGGGGCGTCAGATGATCCGGTGATCATAGTGTTGATTCGAGTCTTCACGCAGTGTACTACTTCATCCGGTGATTACACTGACGCCACTTCCAAGGGTACCGTCGATTCATCCGACGCTACTCTTTTCTTTCTTTTTCTTCCTCGGTTTTGACCCTTGAAAAATACACTATCTTCTCATTTTGGCATATGGTATTTTTGCATCCTTGGGACCTAGAAGTGTCTACAAAGACATGCTAGACAATATGGTTAGTCCCATTGATCATGTTGTCATTTAATCACCAAAATCAAACTTAGAACAAATGGCATATGAGGCCATGTTCGCTACAGGCATGCACGAGGGAGCGACTTCAGGGCCCACCAGTCAGCCACCACGAAGAAGCACAAGGCGCCACGTGGCGCTGAGGTTTCGGCTGATCCCGGCCCTCCACGTGGCAGCCTCTGATTGGTCCCTGGTTGCAATCTCAGGCGTTTTGGAGCACTTGGAGCCCCGAAGCAAGCCTTTCCCTCCTCTATAAATAGGAGGGGAGGGGCTCTCATTTGGAACACACACTTCTCCTTCTCCTCTTCATTTTGGCTTTGAGCCTCTCTCTTTAGGAGAGGAGAGCTCTTTGTATAGGATTAGTGCTAGGAAGTGAGGTGGGAGGCTTGAGGACATGTCATGTTCTTCATGACATCTTCCTCAAGAACGATCCTCAGCGGTGCCTTTGTTCTTCAACTAGACTAAAGTGAGTATTTCGACATTTCCTATTTAGACTAAAGTCGTATGCATGCTTAGTTGCTTTGTTCTTGTGTTCTTCGTTTGTTCTTGGTTTAGAGGCTTGTGTTCTTCGAACACAACCCTTTCGATCCAGTAGACTTAGATCATAAGTTTGCATCTAGTTTGCCAGCTTGTCTATTAGAGTAAAGTGAAGCTCCTGCATGTTTCTAGTTAGATCAAAGTGCATTCGTGATCTTGCATGAGTGATAGAGCATACCTTGAGCTAGTGCCAGTATCTCCCTCGCGGATTCGTAGTAATAGTAAGTGGTGTAGATGTGGTGTCTGGGCCATAAGCTATCCTTCGAAGGCCACGTACGATCATAGCATAGAGGTAGGCCGTAGTGGTGACAGCCTGTTGGACCCTTTGCAAACCCTCTGCGTCGCGTACCGAGTTGGGCTCGTTTGCCAGCACATTGGCCTCTCCCTAAAAGGTTAGGATGTGCTTGGTGCCCGAAGTGAGTGCTATACCTGAGAGACCGTGACTAGACTCTACGCTCGGTCGAGGCAGATCCTTTCTACCTATCCTATCAATCAGTGTTGTGTCCTTGGATCATCTATACTAGAGTAGGAGATAGTACACACCGTTCCTTGGATTCGATACCCTTGGAATACTCTCCTTCCTTGGGGAAGTGCTACAGCGGTATTTCCGTGCGCTTGCGGTATACCCGGTTGTTCTTATACGCTCCCTCTAGGTGCGCAAGTAGTGGTGACATTAAGAAATGCCAACAAGCATTTCTGGCGCCGTTGCCGGGGAACGGTTGCTGTATCTGTCTTCGAACCTAGTGGTCCTCATATTTATCTTTTTCGTTTTCTTCTACCTTCACCCCCGTTACCCATCGAGTTATCCTTTTTGTTTCTTTTCTTCTACCTTTACCCCCGTTACCTTTTGAGATGCCTTCCTGTCAAAGCCTCTCTACCCCTAGGGGCGAGTTCATCTTAGAGCAACCATCAACTTCCTCATCTTGCTGCGAGCTTCGTCCCGGCTTTATAGCCATGGTTCGGAATCGACCTTTCTCTGGAGCGATCAGTGATGATCCTAATGTTCATTTGGAGGAGTTCGAGGACTTGTGTTCGTGCTTGGTAATTCCAGGCATGACACAGGAAACTTTGAGGTGGAAGTTGTTCCCTTTCTCTCTTGTAGATAGAGCGGAGCAATGGTACACCCACACAGCAGAGCATGTGAATAATTGGGGAAAACTACGAGAAAACTTTTGTGACTCGTTCTCCCTTTATGAACGCATAGAGCTCTTGCCGTGTGAACTCCTTGACTTTGAGCAATTAGAGGGTGAGTCCATAGGTGTAGCTTGGGCTAGGTTCCTACGTCTTATGACATCTAGCTCGGACATGTCTATACCTGATGATATAGCGACGTATACCTTTTATACTCGTATAGACATGGAATCTGCACAAGAGCTCAACCTTTTAGCTGGAGGTTCGTTCGAAAACCAAACTCTAGTGGAAAGAAGAGAGATCCTAGAATTCTTCTTAGAAACCTCTTCTTCCCATATCATTTACAACGAACCCCATCTGGAGTCTGAGTTAGTCCATGAGAGTCTCTCAATAGCCGAATCTGAGCTTTCATTCTCCGAATTCCTTGATTCCTCTGTTGAGCCCTCTCCCGAACCACGAACATTGAAGGAAGAAGAAATTCAAGCTTCGGAGTTCTCTTCCCGATTTGAGGATGATCCTTCTCAAAACATCAGAAATGCCTCAGATCACTCCTGGCACGAGAAGCCTACGACATCGTTGGACCTTTATGAGGTCCTTGATGAAGTTTGGAATCATGGGACGATAGTGGATTGGTCACCTCAGAAGCATACATCCGAAGCAATTCGGATTAGCTCGACTTCTACGATCATCCACTATTCCATGAGAGGAAACACCGTAGATGCTGTCCATGACCCTACTGTTGGGGCTTGCATCATACCAGAGACCCTTTTGGATACTCTGGTGGGTGACGTGTCCTTGATCCCGACTGATAGACTTTTCCATAGTCCCAGGTGGTGCTGTGTTTTTCCATGTCGGGGGATTGCTAGGGACGTGCCGATCACCATTGATGACATAGAGGTGCGATTAATTTCCACATCTATGACATCGTGGATTTTGATCTTCTTCTAGGTTTCCACTTAGAAAAACTTCTTGCTAAATCTCAAGGAAACCCAGAAGAAGAGCTTAGGGAAACCGTTTCTGTCCATGCTGAACCATCTAGACATCCTCTGACAGAACCTTTCCCTAGACCTACGGTATCTCCTTCGCCTCCTGATCCTCCTGACGAAGCATTTCCTGAGGAGGCCATGAAGAAGGAATGTCCAGATGGAGTGATATGCTTTTCCGAAGCATTTTGGGATAGTACACCCTCTCTGGTTATTCCTTGTTCTGTTAGAGGGATTGCCGTAGAGGCCCATTGTGACCCCATCATGGAGATTAACATCATGCCATGGCACTTAGCGGAAACTCTTTTAGGAAAAGTTCCGCTAGCACCATCCGACATGCTCCTCGAGACTTGTCCCTTTGGGCACGTTCTTGAATGTCGGGGGATCGCAAGTGCTGTGCCACTCATCATAGACAGGATCGAAGCTAGCTTAGACTTTCACATCTTCGATGTGCTCGATCCTGATCTACTCCTAGGCTCCCCGCTAGATAAATTCTTTGAGGAATCCATAGGGAGCCTAGAAGGTAATCTTGGGGAAGCCAGTTCCGCCACTGCTACCCCTTGTCAGGGACATCCTATGGTGAAGCCTCTTCTCCAGAAAAACCTGCTCGAGGAGATGATGCATATATCTCCGTTCGTGTCATCCACAGTTGTTCTCGTTGAGGGTGTAGAGTCTTCTACTCCTCATGAGTGCGACTCGGGAGACTCTCTTCACCCTTGTGAAGGCGAACGATCGTCACCACTCTCGATCGAGTTTCAGCCTCTTCCCGCTGGCCCGTATCATGTTGCATTCGATCATGATCGAGAGTCAACATCGAGCTTCCACGATGACTCTCTTGAGATGGAGAATTCATGGGCCATGGAACCTTTTGAGGCACTGACTCTGGAGTCCGGAGGAAAGGATTCCACGCACGAGCATGGTAGCTTCATTCTTGAGTCACCATACAGACCATGCTCGCATCTTGTCCCTCTAGAGTCAGACCTACTTAGTGCGCTGAGCACGCATGAGGGTTGCAATCACCTTATGGTCCTCTTTTGTAGAAAGTTCAGAAGGTTGGTTGTAGATGTTTATGTCTATCATAAGCATATCAGATTTCGTGTGTGCACTATGGCACTAACCTTGCAGCTAAAGCTTCACTGATACATCAAGGATTGGTGGTGAGACGGGAATGACACCACCAATGATAGCTGCAGGATGAAGTTCCCATGGTCGAGCTTATGACCTTAAATAAACAAAGCACTCCTAGGAGATAGCCTGGATTAGGTTAGGTTTTATTTCCCTTTTCGAATAAAAGCAAGAACATGTTTTTAGGATAAGCTGTCCTTCGGGTATTTTTGGTCACTAACCTTTCAGGTGGAGATTGAGAAGAAAGATGGACTGGTGATGCCTACGAACTTGTGAGCCACATCAGCTGCAACACCTAGATAAGCTTTGGTGAGGGAACATTTACAAAAGGAAGCTTGATCACCACACACTTGAGTTTTGTTGCCTAGCAATGCGAACTTCAAGTGTGGGGGAGGTATGTGAGCATCCTGAGTAAAGTTTCTCCTCTACTAAATCTTATCCTGGTGTGGAGATGATGTCAGCTCTTGCATCTTGCCCACTAGCTAGGTAAGTCCTGCTTTTGACATTAAACAAAGCCCTTCCGGGAGGTTCCCGAGGTTCACCGTCTTATGCTCATGCTTATGTTCCTTTTCGAAAATAGCTTGATCATGCTTTCATGCTTCCTTTATCTTTTGTTCGTATGCTCTGGTTTGAATGTGTGTTTCGCAAATATACTTTCATAGGCTATTTTAAATTAAGCATGGTGCTTAGGTTAAAATTGTCTTCTTCAATCAAAACAAGACATGGTGTCGAGTTTTGATTGATGAACCTTAGAGTTATATCTTCATAGATCTTGGTTGCATATATGCTGACTAACCCCTGCAGAAAATTGTCAAACTTGAATGGGTAAGTCATTGAGCTAAATTCAAAGGGAAGATAAGTTGAGGTGTCAAGATTCATGTTGCACATCATGCAAAGGTGGTACATATGACCTCTCAAAGGTCCAAGGTAAGTATATTCCCCTTTGTGTATAATGTGTAGCCTTGATCTAACCCTTCTTGAGCAAATGACATGGTGACAATAAAATAAAATAAAAACAACAAAAATATTTGAATTTGAATAAAGGCTCTATGGTTCTCGAACTAGTAGAGTCCATCCTTTGTTTTCATTTATCATTTGAAGAACAGCACCAGGTTCAACCACTAGTGTGGGGGAGTTCTCTCGAGCTCATCATCGACATATCCACTCGAGAACTCCCACATAGGCGCTGCACAACATCGACTACGCCTTCATGACAAGAGCAATGTAAACTAGAGTGAGCCGGCTGCCTTTTGGTCAGCCAAATCACCACCGGTCTTCCTTGATCTCTTATCCTTCAGACGTGATGGTATGTGCACCCTCTATCTCACTCCATCCTAACCATGAGTTTGTTTGAATTTCAATTCATATCCTTTACATCAAACTCAGCAATTGGTGCTATGCTTGCTCTACATGATTCCTGTGGTTGACCTGCATATGTTTTATTCCTTACTTATCATCTTGATGCTTGTTGTTGGCGTTTCGTAGCGTCGTCATCCTAAGACCAGATTCAGAATCCGTCCTTAGCGACAACACCAGGAAACGTCTTTAGGCACCTCTCAATGTCACAACTAATGGCACCGGGTTAGCGTGAACATTGAGAGTTGCCATAGGTTTAATCTAAACGATCATGAACGAATCCGCAAGCGCACAGATAAACCATTGTAGCATTTCCCCAAGGAAGGAGAGTATTCCAAGGGTATCGAATCCGTGGAAGGCAATGGCAGATATCTTAGACTTATGCTTTTGCTCTGAATGTAAACCAAGAGATAGATATAGGGAAATAACACACTCAAAGGCAGGGGTAAGATAAATGATATAAAGGGGTAGTGTGACACACACACCTCAAATCTACCTCTACTCTAGCACACTACGGCTTAGGGGGAACATACGAGTTAGCTCTAGGTTCTAATGTACTAAACATACAAAGCTAGAAGATACAAGAGATAGGCATGAGTATTGCATGAGGGAAACATGGTTCAGCACCCAGGTACAAACGGGGAGCTAGCCCGCGACGACCAGCACTCTGCGAAACTAGACTTTAGACTCCTACAGCAGGTACCCCAGCGCGGAGGTTGCCCTAGGATCCAACAGAGCTATCACCACCTGAGGACCGACCACTCGTTACGGGGGGTATGCTCATAACTATCGTAGCCAGACAACCCAGGCACCATGCATACGTTGCTGCTAGACTTCACCCGGCCCGGGCTATTGTGACCCAGGGTGAGAGTCACCAGAAGACTGGTCAACTAGACCGAGTACCATAGCTTGAACACAGACCCCATGCAACACTCTCATGCCATCTAACAAGATCTACTAAGGCTAGACATACGAGCAGATATGAACTCTCTTATGTCTAATCAACAAGATCAAAGGGTCGTGTTCGTGAAGAACACGAGCCTCTAACTTATGAACAAACACATAAGGAAGGAGTTTATCACCCTTCAAGTGGATCAAAAGGTAGTGTTCACGAAGAACACGAGCCTCTAAATGATGAACAGAGGATGAACTCAAGAACACATCAAGAATATGATCTACCATGACTTTATATGAAATAGCTGAATAACTGAAGTAGATCAAAGTCATACAAAGAAATAAAGATAAAAGAGAACTCATACCTAAACTTCCAAGAGGACTTGGAACCTGAAGAAGAGCTAATCTAGCCTACCCCCTAGCCTTGGAAACTAAAAGTGAGAGGAGAATGAGAGAGTGCTGTGTGAGAAATGGGAGCCCCTCCCCTTCTATTTATAGGCACGGACAAGGCTTGCTCGGACACCCAAATGGCCCCTAAACACCCGGGAGTGAAGCAAGTGACCAATGAGCAACCAACACGTGGAAGGCCAGGATCAGAGGCCACTAAGGTGGTTCGGCCGATCCTAGGATCGGCCGGCCCCCTAGGGTGGCCCCCTGGCCTGTGCTTTCTCTGAGTGGCTGCCCTGTGGGCCCTTTGATCCATCCCCGGTGCATGGCTTGATTTGGTATCCGAGGTGGGCCCTTTGATCCATGTGAAGTCCATGTGGCGTCCTCTGATTCGTCGGTGAGTGCCTCCCCTGGATCGATGACGTGTCTTGCCATGTCTCCCCTTGGTGGCAGCCACCTCCTCAGCTGAGTTGGCATGGTTGCTTCATAGAAGTGGAGTTTCCATCTCTTTTAAAGGGTAAATCACCTACATATAAATTATCTCCAAGGACAAGCGGCACTACATTATTCATTATCTAAATGCTAGTAAATAATGCATATGCCTCCATTTATGTGAGAATATTGATGGTTGGAAATGGTGAATTTCCACCGTCAACAACAAACTCCCCCAAGCTAACCTCTTGCTCGTCTCGAAGCAAGACATTAGAACTTAGGTTGGTTGATCAGGAATTGCTACAATGTTATATTCTCAACTTATGGCAAACATACAGCAAAGTATTCCACCAAGAGTTGAACAAGTTGGCAATGTTCTTACCTTTCACCTAATACGTGGGGCATATAGCTTCACCTACCTTGGGCGGTTGAGAGACAGAAGGGTTATATAACATGTGCATAATCACTCATACCTTGATCAGCTGTCAATCCGGAGGTTTTGCAAATTTTTTAAAAGAAAATCAGAGTTCCTCAAATGATACTCTCGGATCGCTCAAAAGTGTATGGTTCCTCACCAAGGCATCAATGTTGCCTTTCTTCACATCCTACTCCTAATAGGCTGTATGTGGAGCTGTAGGTAGGGAAGATGTGACATACTTGTCTCTCATGTTTTGCTAAGTCAAAAACCGGATCCTTGGAAGAAACAAACATACATCCTGATCAAGATGTGCATATGTGTGTGATGGATATGAGCATGGCAAGGTGGATACTAGGCCCGGAAATGGGTGCTAGATATTGCCATGCTTTATATGAGGGAAATGAGGGATTGATGGTAAGGTGGACACTAGCCCCGGAGTAGGTACTAGTTATTACCATCTATATGGTGGAACTCTTTCTCTTGCACATATCAATCCCTTTTTCTCCTTTGAAATTTTTCGAGACTTTAGGCTAGCTCTCTTTATTTATTTTTGCCATGCTTTTGAGCATGCTTTTCTCTTTTTTTTAGCTAGCCCTTTGTCTCTGTTGGAGATATTTGGAGAGGGATGGATAATGCAAAGATACATAGAGTTTTATTTATGGAAGAATGCATAAGCAATATGGAACAAATGATGAATGCTACTTCCAGTGTAGAAGTTTTTAGCATGAATGTGTACGTGATCTTGATCAGGGGAGTATGAGTTCTAGCAAGGGTCACAACAATTTGACAAAGCTCAATGAGAGAACAAGCTACATATGTGGAGGCTAAGAACTAGAATCTACATATGGCCTTGGATGGGAAATTCTCATCATTGAGGAACTCATCATGTTTTGATTTTTTTTTCAAAAAGGAAAACTCCGGATGTCAAGCATCACTAAGCACAGGATCATAGCACTCTATTATACCATATCATGTCTCACAACAACTTAGGCAAGGATCATGCTTTTTGCTACCCACAGTTTTAAAGCTAAGGTTTGAACATACAAGCCAACAAACTCAAAACTTAGGTAGGATACAAAGTTGTAAGCAAGACATACGAGGAGAATAAACAGAGCAACTATTCATCATTTCAACCATAGAGGCAAAGCATTCTTACTAAGCATATCAAAGCAAACTAAGCAAATGATGATGATGAAAGCAAATAAATATTTTTGGTCTTTTTACTTTTGCAGATTTTTTTTGGATTTTCATTTATAAGATATTCTGAAAACAAAGGAAGATACAAGTTACCTCAGAATGGGGGTCCTCCCCCAAGCTAGCTTCAGGCTCACTGCGGAGGAGGGTAGAAGAAACCCTGACTCGCGTGGTAAGCCCTCTGCGCCTCTATGTATCGCTGTTGATCCTGCTGCATGGCTGCTATCCTCTCACCAGCCTGACGCTGCCACGCTGAGGTAGACTCGACGTGGGTGTTCAGCGTCTCCTCCAATCTCGTGACCTGGACGGTGAGCTCTCCCATCCGCTGCGCGAGCTGAGCATCGCGTGCAAAGGCTGAGGAGTGTCGCCAGAAAGACGAAGACGGAGGTGGACCACCGGAGCTGGAACTAGCGGGTGTGGCCCACTGAGCACTGCTCGCATCTGCCCAAGCCGTGCCACTCGCACTCGGGTGGTAGGTGGGCTGGTCCCAACCAGGTGCATATCCAGGGGTTACCCCGAACATGTACCCCGCAGGGGCCCCTCCTGCCACCGGTGGCGTAGCAGGCTGTGGCTGAGGCTGAGGCTGTGGTGGTGGTGTCGGCTGTGACTGCTGCTGCTGCTGCTGCATGTGTGCTCTCTTCGCCGCGCTCCTGGTGGACCTGCCTGAAACACTAGCACGACGGCTTTCCTCTTGTGTAACAAGGGGAATGGTTAGTGACTCCGAGTTATACAATCCAAACCCCGGGTTAGGTAACGGGATTTGATTTGCATAGCCCGGAAAGAAGAAAGTCAAAGAATCATTTGGACCCCTCTTGAGTATATGCCCCTGGATCAAGTATGCCTCATCAATGAGAACTCGGGGCATCCCGATAAAGGGTACGGGATTCCCGCTAAAAACCCCGAGTCTGAGAGCAATACAAGTCACCAAAGACGTACACTCAATAGGGCCTATCATCTTGAAATTCATCATCCACTGCCGAATCATAGCTTTAAAGGGAGAGACCTTGATCCGGTTGACAGTGGCGTATAATAGCATCATCTCATCGCTGTGCACAGGCCGAACATCCTCTCGTGGAAAGAGAGTAATGGCGAGCCACTTGTGCCACAGACGGAGAGTAGGTTGCACAATATCGTTGCACCGAGGTACAAACTTGCCACTGTAAACAAGACCAGAGATATCTACCCAAAAAGATTCTCGAACATAACCCTCACAAGCTCGCTTCAAAGAGATAGCACAACGAGGACTAAAACCAAGAAGACGACTAAGATCCTTCCAAGAAAGACGATAATCAGTCCCGAAAAGACGAAACTCAATGTCATCCGGGATCTCGGTAAGAGAGCAAAGAAACTGGATGGTGAGGGGCCGAGAGCCAAGCTCTGTGACCGGTGCAAACTCCTCCCAACCAAGAGCATTCCAAATGGAAACGAACTCGAGATTCATACCTGTCTTCTCCATGAGAGCCGGGTCGAAGTCCCTGGTGTGGGCGAAGACTCGGTCCTTCAGAAGAGCATACGCTTGCTCTTCTCGATCGCCCCGCAAGCTGAGGTAGGGGGTGTTGTCGACGACCTCCTCCGCGGCTTGTGGCTCGACTTGCTCTTCTTGCTATTCTTCATAATCCATCATCGATGGGCTCAGCGTCGGATCGGCGGGGGTGGATGCACTCGTGCTTGCCCGCGAACGGGAGCATGAGCATGTCACCCTCCGGAGAGTGTTCGCCGCCCAATTCATGCTAGCACAACAACAAGGGACAACAAGAGTAACTCGGTGATGGGTTAGTGAAATCGAATGAAGTTCTTACCGAGCTTGCTCCATCAATAACAATATTTTCAGCAACACAATAGAGGGAACACTTGATCCAATCTCGAGCAAGAAATCCAAAAAAACCAAGAGAGCAAGGAGTAGAGAGGGGAGTGTGAGTGAAAAGAGTTGAATGGGTGAAGAACACCCCCTCTCCCCCTGCTATTCATAGGCAAATGCACCGAGCATCCAGACATAGCCGTTGGGCAACGGCTAGGAGCCGTTGGAGCAAGGTGGGGCCCAGCAGCCGTTGGGCTGCTTCAGCCGAACCTGGGGTCGGCCGACCCCAGGCCAGGCCCACCTGCCCTCTGCCCTGGCCAGTGGCTCCCCAACGGCTAGCTGGAGGCCTGCCTGAGTGCCTCGGCCCAAATTCCCTCGAAATATTTTTCAAATGATTTTTCTTAAATTTTCAAACTCAGAAATGATTTTCAGAAATTTTATTTTGGAAAAGGGAAAAGGGCTAGATAAATCTAGCATGCAAATGCAGAGTTTTGGAAAATAAAATATGCAATTTTTGGAAATAAAATTTTGAAAAGGGAAATATGAGATAAGTACCAGCTTTAACCTTTTTGGTAGAAAGGACCCATCATTTTTAGTCCGACGAGTTGGACTCTTCTCAGTGATCAATTCCATTCAGCACCCCACTACTGAGAAGTAGAGGGTGGTGCCATCTTAATCTTCCGCCATTCTTTCCGAATTTTCTTTAACCTTTTCGACGGAGATTTCTTCCTTGGGGGTAAAGGCTCCGTCCTTCCCCCAAGCTGCTCAACACCATCTTGCACCAAATAGCATTGCTCTTCCTTGTCCTGAAACTTGAACTTCAAGTTCCTCTTCCCAATGCGGAAACGGATGATTCCGGATCCCACATTGATTCTAGCTCGGACATCACTGAGAAATGGTCACCCAAGGATGAGCGGCATTCCTCCCTCGTCGTCCATGTCAAGGACCACGAAATCCGCGAAGACATAAGAACTCTTGACCTTGACCAATATGCTCTCAACAACTCCTTCGGGATATCGTATCGTTGAATCGGCGAGTTGGATAGTCCGTGTTGTTGGAGAGAGAGCTGGATATCCCAGTTGCTTGAACATGGCCTTAGACATGAGATTAACACTTGCACCAAGGTCACAAAGGGCATGCCTGATCTTCTTGTAATAGATTGTGCAAGTAATAGTCGGGTAGCCTGGATCTTTCTTGTGCACCACTGTTGATTCCTCCCATGGATCAAGAATTTGTTGTATGGGCTTTCCTGCATAGTTAGAAGCATATGTCTTCCTAGGTGGCTTACCCCATCGGGTTGACACTACACTAACATTCTCACAAAAGGATACGGGTTGCCCCGGGATCCTCCCGTTATCAGGAGATAGAACCAAAGCAGCCAGATGAGCCAGTTGGGTTTCTAACATTTTGTTGAAACTTAGCTGACTCTTCTGAGTAGAAGAAAAACTATCAAGCTTAACGTTGAGGCTTTCCACAGTTTTATCAAGGGCAGCTAGCTTCTGCTTCCTTGACAGTATGAGTACCCCTCGGTCATGGTTGGAGTCTTTCATCACTCCACCCTTGGTTGGAGACCATCTTCTCAATAAGTAATTTAGCATCATCAACAGTGAGTGAGAAGAATGCTCCTTGAGCAGCAGCATCAATATGGCCTCGGGCTGTCGGAGTCAACCCATTATAAAAGCTTTGAAGAATGAGCCAATCCTCCATCCCATGGTGAGGACAGGCCAGACATACTCCTGAAGCCTCTCCCAAGCCTCTGAAATAGATTCACTTGCTGCTTGCTGAGAACCAGAAATCCTTCCACGAAGAGCATTGGTTTTACCCAATGGGAAGAACTTCTTGAGAAATGCCTCTGAACACTTAGTCCAAGTGTTAATAGCTTCACGATTCGCGTAGAACCATTGCTTAGCTTTCCCCAGGAGGGAGAATGGAAATAGCCGTAGACGAACAACATCCATATTTGCACCCCTGATGACGAAAGTGCTACATAGCTCTAGGAATTGCTGAAGATGAGCATTGGCATCCACATTTGGCTTGCCACAGAATGGGCTAGCCTGTACCATCGTAATTAGACCCGTCTTGATCTCAAAATTTTTAGTCCCCATTGCCACCTCAGGGCCTTGCAGCACCTGGTCAGCGGAAGGAGCTGAGTACTCACGAAGTGTCTTCTGGGCCATAGCATTGGACGTGGATGGTACAAAGGAAGCTGGATCGCCTTCCGGACGAGTACGACGAGGTGAGCTGAAATGAATTCGAGCTTTCCTCACAAGTGACTCGGGATCTTCAGTAAAATTTCCCGGTAGGTCAAAACTAGTCATACACTACCTGTCTTCATCATCCAAAGATAAAAGAAGACAATCAAGGTTAGCCTGCATTGAGAGTTGTCCTAACCTACTCAGAGTTTATAAACAGGTGCAAAACATAGTCATGATAATCATGTGCCTTCCCCGGCAACAGCGCCAGAAATGCTTGTTGGCGTTTCGTAGCATCGTCATCCTAAGACTAGATTCGGAATCCATCCTTAGCGACAACACCAGGAAACCTCTTTAGGCACCTCTCAATGTCACAACTAATGGTACCGGGTTAGCGTGAACATCGAGACTTGCCAGAGGTTAATCTAAACGATCATGAACGATTCCGCAAGCGCACAGATAAACCATTGTAGCATTTCCCCAAGGAAGGAGAGTATTCCAAGGGTATCGTATCCGTGGAAGGCAATTGCGGATATCTTAGACTTATGCTTTTGCTCTGAATGTAAACGAAGAGATAGATATAGGGAACAACACACTCAAAGACAGGGGTAAGATAAAAGATATAAGGGTAGTGTGATACACACACTGAAATCTACCTCTACTCTAGCACACTACGGCTTAGGAGGAACATACGAGTTAGCTCTAGGTTCTAATGTACTAAACATACAAAGCTAGAAGATACAAGAGATGGGCATGAGTATTGCATGAGAGAGATAAGGTTCAGCACCCAGGTACAAACGGGGAGCTAGCCCGCGATGACCAGCACTCTGCGAAACTAGACTTTAGACTCCTACAGCAGGTACCCCAGCGCGGAGGTTGCCCAAGGATCCAACAGGGTTGTCACCACCTGAGGACCGACCTCTATCGTTACGGGGGGTATGCTCATAACTATCAGAGCCAGACAACCCAGGCACCATGCCTACGTTGCTGCTAGACTCCACCCGGCCCGGGCTATTGTGACCCAGGGTGAGAGCCACCAGAAGACTGGTCAACTAGACCGAGTACCGTAGCTTGAACAAAGACCTCATGCAACACTCTCATGCCATCTAACAAGATCAACTAACGCTAGACATACGAACAGATATGAACTCTCTTATGTCTGATCAATAAGATCAAAGGGTCGTGTTCGTGAAGAACACGAGCCTCTAACTTATGAACAAACACATAAGGAAGGAGTTTATCACCCTTCAAGTGGATCAAAAGGTAGTGTTCATGAAGAACACAAGCCTCTAAATGATGAACAGAGGATGAACTCAAGAACATATCAAGAATATGATCTACCATGACTTTATATGAAATAGCTGAATAACTAAAGTAGATCAAAGTCATACAAAGAAATAAAGATAATAGAGAACTCATACCTAGACTTCCAAGAGGACTTGGAACCTGAATAAGAGCTACTCTAGCCTACCCCCTAGCCTTGGAAACTAAAAGTGAGAGGAGAATGAGAGAGTGGTGTGTGAGAAATGGGAGCCCCTCCCCTTCTATTTATAGGCGAGGACAAGGCTTGCTCGGACGCCCAAATGACCCCTAAACACCCGGGAGTGAGGCAATGGACCAATGAGCAACCAACACGTGTAGGGGCCAGATGGGGCACCACTAAGGCGGTTCGGCCGATCCTAGGATCGGCCGGCCCCCTAGGGCGGCCCCACCTGGTGTGCTTCCTCTGGTTGGCTACTCTGTGGGCCCTCTGATCCATCCCCGGTGCATGGCTTGATTTGGTATCCGAGGTGGGCCCTTTGATCCATGTGAAGTCCATGTGGCGTCCTCTGATTCGTCGGTGAGTGCCTCCCCTGGATCGATGATGTGGATTGCCATGTTTCCCTTGGTGGCAGCCACCTCCTCAGCTGAGTTGGCATGGTTTCTTCATAGAAGGTGGGTTCCTTCTCTTTTAAGGGGTAAATCACCTACATACAAATAATCTCCAAGGACAAATGGAACTACATTATTCAAACCAAAATGCTAGTAAATAATGCATATGCCTCCATTTATGTGAGAATATTGAGGATTGGAAATGGTGAATTTCCACCATCAACACTTGTGAACAAATATCATTAGGGAACTCATGCTTATCTAAGTACTTGGTGTTTGTGATATGGTTTGATGATATGATTTTCGCTCTTTATGTTTGAGTGCTTGGGAATTTTTATTTGAAAATCATGAAAACCCTTTGCAAAGCTCCTCTTTGATATGCCACCGTCCTACTAGAGCCATATGATATTCAAAGTTGAAAACCTTCTACTCATATGCTGCTTGTTATTGCATTGAGCTTTGTCAAATTATGTGACCCTTGTGAGAATTCTTTTCATTACTCTCATGATCAAGATTCGTGTGCACACCACCTATCCCCCTTGCTATGCTTCTACACCGGAAGTTAGCTTTGTATCATTCATCCGTTTCATGAAAATAAAGCTCCATATGTGGTGTGACATCTCTCTCCAAAAGTATCCTTCAAAAGAGACATGGGCTATGAAAAAAAAGAAGAAAAAGAAGAAAAGAAAAGAGAGACACATGCTCAAGGCATGATGAAAGAAAAAAGAGAGAAGAAGAAAGAATAGCCCATGTCCAAAATAAAGGAGAAATAGGAGAGAAATGAGATCATGCAAAAAGGAGTTCCATATCATAGATGGTAATAACTAGTATCCATTCCGGAGCTAGTGCCCACCTTACCATCACCTCAGCTTCCATCATATATGTATGGTAATATCTAGCACCCATTCCGGGCCTAGTATCCACCTTACCATACTCACCATATCCATACACGTGCATATCTTGATCTGATGGTATGATTTGATTTTCTCCGTGGATCCAGTTTTTGACTTTGCAATATATGTGATGCAAGTATGCCTTATCCTTTATCCTACCCTGAGCTCCACATATAGCCATCAGTAGAAGTAGGGTGAAGAAAGGCAATCTAATGCCTTGGTGAGGACATTTACACATTGAGCGATCTGAGAGAATCAAATGAGGAGCCAAGCAAGGTTTGTTTTGAAAATTTATTGCAAAACCCCAAGTTACTTAGCATGATGAGCAGGAGTGATTTGATTCATGACTGTTCCATTCCTCAACTACACAAGGTAACATTATAGACACTTCACAGAGTTCACAAGTGCAAGGTATGGTTTGGAATATCCCTTATGCTTACTTCATACCTATGGATAACATGTCTCACTTTGATCTTGTTCTTCCCTTCACTCGGGACGAGCAAAAGTCGAGTGTGGGGGTAGTTGTTGACGGCTGATTTTCACTCACTCCTTACCCGTCAAACATGTACCTTTTGGCATGGAAAATGATTATCAACACTAGAATAGGGCTTAAACTAACCATTTCCACAAGTGTTGGTGATTATGCAAATATAGGTGATTAGCATTAGAAAGAGGAGTAAAAGCACAAGTCTTTGATCTAAGTACTTCTAGACCAGCCAACGAGGGGATGCCACCTAGGATTCCCCTGGGTCACTGACATCATCAATCCAAGAGAGGCAAGCCCGACGAATCACGAAGCGCCACATGGACATCACATGGATTCAAGGGCCCACTTATTTCCCAAAACCGTCAGGAAACTTGGCATGCACGAGGGAGCAACTTCAGGGCCCACCAGTCAGCCACCACGAAGAAGCACAAGGCGCCACGTGGCGCTGAGGTTTCGGCCGAACCGTGGATCGGTCGAACCGACTTTGGTTCGGCTGATCCCGGCCCTCCACGTGGCAGCCTCTGATTGGTCCCTGGTTGCAATCCCGGGCGTTTTGGAGCACTTGGAGCCTCGAAGCAAGCCTATCCCTCCTCTATAAATAGGAGGGGAGGGGCTCTCATTTGGAACACACACTTCTCCTCCTCCTCTTCATTTTGGCTTTGAGCCTCTCTCTTTAGGAGAGGAGAGCTCTTTGTATAGGATTAGTGCTAGGAAGTGAGGTGGGAGGCTTGAGGACTTGTCATGTTCTTCATGACATCTTCCTTAAGAACGATCCTCAGCGGTGCCTTTGTTCTTCAACTAGACTAAAGTGAGTATTTCGACATTTCCTATTTAGACTAAAGTCATATGCATGCTTAGTTGCTTTGTTCTTGTGTTCTTCGTTTGTTCTTGGTTTAGAGGCTTGTGTTCTTCGAACACAACCCTTTCGATCCAGTAGACTTAGATCATAAGTTTGCATCTAGTTTGCCAGCTTGTCTATTAGAGTAAAGTGAAGCTCCTGCATGTTTCTAGTTAGATCAAAGTGCATTCGTGATCTTGCATGAGTGATAGAGCATACCTTGAGCTAGTGCCAGTATCTCCCTCGTGGATTCATAGTAATAGTAAGTGGTGTAGATGTGGTGTCTGGGCCATAAGCTATCCTTCGAAGGCCACGTACGATCATAGCATAGAGGTAGGCCGCAGTGGTGACAGCCTGTTGGACCCTTTGCAAACCCTCTGTGTCGCGTACCGAGTTGGGATCGTTTGCCCGCACATTGGCCTCTCCCTAAAAGGTTAGGATGTGCTTGGTGCCCGAAGTGAGTGCTATACCTGAGAGACCGTGACTAGACTCTACGCTCGGTTGAGGCAGATCCTTTCTACCTATCCTATCAATCAGTGTTGTGTCCTTGGATCATCTATACTAGAGTAGGAGATAGTACACACCGTTCCTTGGATTCGATACCCTTGGAATACTCTCCTTCCTTGAGGAAGTGCTACAGCGGTATTTCCGTGCACTTGCGGTATACTCGGTTATTCTTATACGCTCCCTCTAGGTGCGCAACTAGTGGTGACGTTAAGAAACGCCAACAAAAAGAAGGTTGCAGATCAGGAGAGCACCGCAGCCACCCATCTCGTCGAGAACGAGAAACTGACGGAGCTCGCTCGCGAGTCCACCGAGAGGCTCAAAAGTAAGAGTCGCGTCCCCTTCATACTTTGCCTTCTTTGAATCAAGATATCTTTTGCTAACCTTGGTCCCTTTTTCTTCAGAGGTCGTGGCAGAGCTCGAGGAAAAACAGAAGTTGCACGGGGTGACCCAGACCAACCTCACGCGGGTGCAGACAATTCGTGATAGGATGGCGATGGTCATCACCAAGGAGATGGACGACCTCGGG
Organism: Cenchrus fungigraminus; assembly: GCA_036936925.1. Taxonomy (NCBI): domain Eukaryota; kingdom Viridiplantae; phylum Streptophyta; class Magnoliopsida; order Poales; family Poaceae; genus Cenchrus; species Cenchrus fungigraminus. Next base: position 114,678,777 of record CM072773.1, on the reverse strand, counting down.
GTTCCGTCCGGCCTCAACATGAAGGATCGTCTGGAACTGGCCGCCGCGACAGCTCGTCGGCAGTCGATGGATGTGGCTCATGACATCATCCGCAAGGTGGTGGCCATCTTCTTGTCGCATTATCCGGAAATGGACAGGGAGCTGCTGGGCCAAGGATGGTGTCCGGGTTATGATAACGACGAGTACGACCGCATCGAGGAAGGTGCCGTCGACTTCGCCCAGATTATGATGAAGCATGCCCTCCACGACCTGGGCTTGTGAGGGAGGAAAAAACAGAGCCGCCTCGCTGAGCCTTTTGGTTATGCTGGTGATGACTTGTAATAAACTTATGGATCGAGCACTTGTGGCAACCTCGTGGGTCAAGTACCCATTTTTATTTCAAGTTAAGCATTCCGTTTATTCGTTCGTTGTCCTTTTCCCGAGTAGTTAGGGGACTTTGCGAACCCAAGCGGTGTAGCTTAAGACCTTGATGGCGTGTCTTGCTCCGTAGCCGCGGGGATGTAGGAACCTGGCGACTCGACCGGGCTTAGCCTTGAAGCGGTACTACTTGGGCGGACAGCCCCCGAGTACTTTAAGAGGGCTAGGCGTGTGCGTGCGTATGTTTGCAAACAAGAAAACTCTTCGGACTTCACAGTTTAGGCGGTTATCCGGCAACCTTTCGAGGGGGTGAGTGAACGACAACTTGAGGTCGCGAACTTTGCTCGTGGGTCTTTGTACTGTAGCCGCGGGGGCGTGAGTACCCGGGGCCCGGATGAGTGCAGGTTTGTAACTGCTAGAGCCGTCGTTCATCTCCCTCTAAGGAGTGCAGGCGTGCCGCGACGATCATACGAGAAACCATAGACGGTTGATCAAAAAAAGATTTTGAAACATGCGGAAGAGGGGTGTCGTGGCCCCGGGTAGCCCCCGGGCCCATGGACAAGTCGGAGACTTGCCCATGAGATGAGACAAGCATAAAAGACATTTTACTCGAGTAAAAAATGCAAGCTTGAGGAAGACAACATCTCACGAAAGAAAGAAAGTAGCTCGGAGCTCTTGCATTATCATAAGATGAAATAAAGGGAATACTTAAGGGTAAAAACATCGTAGCTGCTCTATCTTCCAGGCGTTGGAGATGACCTTGCCATCCTCGTACTTGAGCTTGAAGGTTCCTGGACGGAGTACTTGGTCGACGATGAACGGACCCTCCCATGGCGGTGAGAGCTTGTGTCGCCCCTCATTGCTTTGAACTCGTCGTAGGACGAGGTCCCCGACCTGAAACTCACATTCCCGTATGTTGCGCTCATGGTAGCGGCGTAGAGCCTGCTGGTACTGTGCCGAGTGGTGGAGAGCGACGCTGCGCGCCTCGTCCAGCTGGTCGATGGCGTTTTCGAGGGTGACCTTGTTGCCTTCTTCGGTGTAGGCTTGAACCCGTGGGCTGCCGTAGTCGATATCTGTCGAGAGGATTGCCTCTGACCCGTGGACCAGAAAGAAAGGCGTGCAGCTAGTGGCCCGACTAGGCGTGGTACGCAGGCTCCATAGGACAGATGGAAGTTCCGCGGCCCACGTAGCCCGAAACTTCTCGAGGCGCTTGAAGATTCGCGGCTTCAGACCTTGCAATATCATGCGGTTGGCCCTCTCCACCTGCCCATTGGTCCTCGGGTGGCTGACAGTGGCCCAGTCCACGCGAATGTTGTTGTCGTCGCAGAACTTGAGGAATTTCTTGCCGGTGAACTGGGTACCGTTATCAGTGATGATAGAGTTTGGAATCCCGAAGCGGTAGATGATATCGGTGAAGAACGCAACGGCCTCCTCGGAAGGGACATTAGTTATGGGCTTGGCCTCGATCCACTTTGAAAACTTGTCGATGGCGACGAGCACGTGGGTGTAGCCCCCGGGTGCTTTTCTTAGTGGTCCGACCATGTCTAACCCCCAGACCGCGAAAGGCCAGGTGATAGGAATGGTTTGTAGCGCTTGAGCCGGGAGATGAGTTTGTCGTGCGTAGAATTGACAACCTTCGCAGTCGCACACGATCCAAGTTGCGTCGGCGACTGCAGTTGGCCAGTAAAATCCTTGTCGGAAAGCCTTCCCGACAATGGTCTTCGTGCTGGCGTGATGCCCGCACGTGCCTGCATGAATTTCTTGCAGCAGCTCCTTGCCTTAGTCAGCCAGAATGCAACGCATGAGTATGCCCTCAGCACCCTTTCGTCGGAGCTCGCCGTCGACTAGTTTGTACGACTTAGCCATGCGATCGATCCGTCGAGCCGTCTCCTTGTTGGGTGGTAATTTTCCTTCCACCATCCACTCGAGGATCGGGATCCTCCAGTCTGGGTCCTCAAGGTTGGGCTCCCGCACCTCATCAATCTCCATGACCTCTTGTGTCGATGGCTCTAGCGGCTTGTCCTCCTCGGAACGGACGGACAGCTCGTACTGGTCGCTAGCGAAGACCCCATGTGGTACGGGTATTCGATTCGATGCCGCTTTTGTGAGAGTATCCACCGCCTTGTTGTACTCGCGCAGCACATGATTGAGTTCGAGCCCATGGAACTTGTCCTCCAACTAGCGCACCGCCTGGCAATACGTGGCCATTTTCGGGCTTAGACAATTATTCTCCTTCATCACCTGTCCCACGACCAGGTCGGAGTCTCCCCTGCATGGTTTTTTTACCGACCGTTACCGCACCGGTAACCGCGGTAACTGTTTTTACCGCTCCAGTGCGGTAACGGTACCGGCCGGTAAATACCGCTAAGGTTTTTTAAATTCAAATTTGAATTCAAAAAAATTAAAAAATCTATAAAAATCCCCAAAAAATAGTTCATGATTTATAGAATCTGATGGTGTCAAAAGTTTTCAAATTTAGTATTTATTTCGAGGTTTAGAAGTTATAGAAAAAAAGAAAAAGAAAAAAAGGGGGCCGGCCCGTTAAGGCCCATGAGGCCCAAACCGTCTCAAAGCACCCTACATCAGATTCTCTGCCTGGAGGCGGTCGCCCCCGACCCTCAGACCGCTCCCTCGCTCCCTCGCAAGTCAAGTCCGCCGCTCCTCGGGCCCGTCCGCGCCGCCGGCGGCGGTTAGCCGCGCCCCGACCGCGGTATACCGTGCGGGAGTAGCGGTAAGCCGCGCCGCGGCCGGATCCGCCCGCTCCCGCTCGGTTGTGGCGGCTTACCGCCCCGGGCGGGCGGTATACCGCGGTTGCAGCGGCGGTTGACCGCGGCGCAGGTGAGTGCTCACTTTTTTTTTGCATTAAGTGTAGGAGAGTAGGGATTTGTGTAGATAGCTTTAGGATTTAGGTAGAAATTAGCTGTAGGTATCATTTGCATTAGGATTTAGGTAGGATTTGTGTTAGGATTTAGGTTTATTTTGCTTTAGGATTTTAGGTAGGATTTAGGATGTTAGGTAGGATTCTTGCTTTAGGATTTTATGTAGGATTTAGGATGTTAGGTAGGATTTGTGGTAGGATCCAATTTTAGTTAGGATTTGTTTCAGATTTAGGTACATTTTCTTTAGGTATACGATTAAGTAATTGTTTTATTTGTGTTGGCATTTATGCAGGTAGACAATGTCAGGCAGACCTAAAGATGCCGTATGGGAACATGGTGACAATCTAGCTCCCGAATGGCGATGCAAGTATTGTGGTATTCAGAAAAGTGGTGGTGGTTCTACTAGATTCAAACAACATTTGGCTGCGCGCGGATCATCGGTGCTCCATTGCAGCAGGGTGCCACCACCTGTGCGGGAGTACTTTCAGCGGGATATTGAGAGGACTAAGAAGGCAACTACTGACCGGGCTCGAGAAAGGTTGGCACGGGAGGCGGCTGCAGCAGCGGGAAACAATCCCGCTGGTGGATATGATGATGAGGAGGCTCAGATCCAGGATGCAATTAACCTATCGAGAGCAGAAGCAGAGTTCCGACAGGGGGTGGAAGGGAGAGGAGGTACTTATGAGCGTGGAGGGGGTAGTGGTTCGGCGGGGTTGAATCCCTTGCAGAGGATGCTTAGAAGAGCTGGTTCGCGAAGGGACACTCCTGTGGTGGTGGAAGACTATAACTTGGCTGCAGGTGGGAGAAGAGGAATGACGCAACCAAGGATTGATACAGGGTCCTGGACGCAGAAGGGTAAGAATGCAAGGAAATCTATTGGGAAAGCTTGGTCAAAATTCTTCCATATTGCGGGAGTACCTGGGAGACAGGCTGATAGTCCTTACTTTGTTAGTGCGGTTAGAGAGACACAGAAGTGGGGTGAGTTTTCTTTCATTTTAATTTCACGAAAGTTTTCCTTCGCCTTGCCCTGGGATGGGATATTGATGGCAAGTACCTTGATATGAACGAGAAAGACTTGAAAGATCGGTACGCAAAGTTTAAGAATGACTGGCCCCTCTTTGGCGTGACGTTGATGTGTGATTCTTGGACTGGCCCGACGCGGATGAGTGTCATCAATTTTTTGATATAGTGCAATGGGGTCACATGGTTTCACAAGTCTATTGATGCAACTGGAAAATCTCAGGATTCTGACTATCTCAAGACGGTAACCCCTAAACCTGTGCCGTTCACAATCCAACATTGAGGATGTTTTCGAGGTGACTAAATGTTGTGCATATTTTTTGCAGGAGATTCGTAAGGTGGTGAAGGATATCGGTGAAAGGCCGGAACATGCAGGTACGATCACGACATGCAAGCGAATTTCAGCTTGGTTACACAACCATGGTCAGTTGAATGCAATGATGAGAAAGGCTATCGGTGGGGAGTTGGTTAAGTGGAATGCCACTCGATTTGGGACGAACTACATGTTTTTGGATAGCATATATCGGAAACGACAGGGTTTCATGCAGTGGATGGCATCTCCTCAATCCTGCTCTTTCATATACGATGGATCCAACTCCTGAGATGTATCGAATGCTCAAGGGTGCATTTGAGCGCATGACGGATGTCGAGTCTGCCGTGCAAGCATTGCAGGAGGCTGAAGTGTTTCGCATGAAGCATGGCGAGTATGGATCGGAAATGGCATAGCGAATGGCGACGGACCCAAAGACATCACCATGTAAGAGTTCTTCCCAAAGACACCTTATTCTCTCCGCTACTCGAATATATTGCTTACACAATCGGTTGCACATGCAGCGGCCTGGTGGATGATGTTCGGTGGATCCACTCCACAGCTGCAGCGCCTTGCATTGCGGCTTGTTTCACAGTGTGTTTCCTCAAGTGGATGTGAGCGGAACTGGAGTACTTTTGCGTTGCTCCATACAAAGGTTCGCAACCGGTTGACACACAAGAAACTTAACAAGCTTGTTTATGTCAACTACAACCTTCGGCTGCGACTTGAGGATGTCTCTGATCGGCGTGATGATGAAGGTGATATTATTGAGCATCTGGGCCAACTTTACTTCTATGATGAGAAAAATCCAGTGCGGGAATGGATGGAATATGGTAGATCAAACCGGGAGCCAGTTCTTGATGAGGAGGATGAAGACAGTGACATTCCTATCCCGTCCCACCTTGTGAGGGATCAGATAAACCCCAAAGATCTCCAAACCGCTACGGGTGATGACTGCATTAGTGATTGGGCACGAAGAAATGTGGGTAGCAGTCACATAGGGAAGAGGATGTTCTAGAGTGGGCCTAAGCAGGGTGACCCAAAGCGTCAAAAAGTCAAGACAAAGGCACCAGAAAAACCAGTGACCAGCGACGCCTCCACTGATGATGGTGATGGTCAGCGTAGTCCACCGTACCAGGAGTCTGGGGATAGCAGCTCAGCTGAAGATGACGGCGATGATGATGGTGATGGTGGTGGTGGTGGTGGTGGTGGTGGTGGTGGTGGTGGTGGTGGTGGTGGTGGTGATGGTGATGGTGGTGGTGGTCGTGGAATTCGTTTCACAGGTATACACACGTACATTTACACACATGTATGATGTTTCTGACTATAAGTACTAATTATGATCCATGGTTGACTGTAGGGGAGACTCAATACACACATGCTACTCAGGATCGCGACCATGGAGCACCGCAGTCGCAGAGGAGAACGGTTGGAGCGTCGCAATACGACGCGGCGTACTCTTCTTCCTCCCACAGTGATACCTCCCAGTCGCAGTCTATTTATCCCATTCCTGACATAAACGCGCAGGCACAGACGACATGGGTGTATGAATGGGAAGACCCCCATTTTTACAACATGTTAGTCAGTGAATGGCAGACAACATCGGCGTGGACGGGCCTAACTTGGCAACAGTACAAGGGTGAGTTTCTTAGGGTGAGAGGCTTGAATGTCATGTCCATCGCTGAGTACCAATCGGCGTCCCAAATGGGGGTCTTTCCTTTCTACCATTGAACTTTTAATGAGTTGTATCGAATTATTTGTATTTGAACTATCAACTCACTTATGCACGCTTAATATTATTGTGTTTGGTGTGGTATTTCTATGCATAACTACAAATTATTGATTGGGGGTGGTATTTAACACTACTTTGTGCCAACCTCATGCCAAAATTTTCATTTCTTTCAAGCCGGAGACCCTTTTTCTTGTACACGGTTTTAATGCAATCCGTAGCGGTTTTAATTCATACCGGAGCGGTAAAAATATTTTATACCGCGGTATGCTGTTGCATACCGTTTGTATTGGCCATTTTGGTTTGGATTTTGAATTCGAGCGGTAAATAGCGGTATACCATTTATACCGCTGCGGTATATCGTTACCGCTCGGTAGCGGTAAAAATATACCGGTTGGTAAAAAAAACCCAGCTCCCCTGATCTCGAGGCGTCGGATTCCTAACTTGAGGGCGATCCGGAGACCGTTGATGAGCGCCTCGTACTCCGCGATGTTGTTGGAGGCCGCGAAATGTAGTCGGACCATGTACTCCATTCGCACGCCCAGAGGCGAGATGAAGACAAGTCCGACCCCGGCTCCTTCCTTCATGAGGGACCCGTCGAAGTACATGAGCCACGTCTCGTGCTCTATGGGAGCGGGAGGAGTTTGATCTCCATCCATTCGGCGATGAAATCGGCCAATGCTTGCGACTTGATGGCGGTGCGGGGCACATATTCGATGTTCTGTCCCATCAACTCGAGAGCCCACTTAGCAATTCTTCCTTCGGCCTCTGGGCTCTGTATGACCTCGCCAAGCAGGTATTTGGACACCACCGTGATGCGGTGGGAGTCAAAATAGTGCCGAAGCTTCCGCTTAATGATGAGGATAGCATAGATCAACTTTTGGATTTGCGGGTAGCGTGTCTTCGAGTCGGAGAGGACCTCGCTTACGAAGTAGACTGGGCACTGTACTTTCTGTGTTTTCCTGGGCTCATCTCGCTCAACTACTAACACCGCGCTCACGACCTGGGTCGTTGCGGCGTTATATAGGAGCATCGGTTCTCCCTCCGTAAGTGCGGTGAGCACTGGTGGACTCTCGAGTAGTTTCTTGAGTGAATCGAGTGCTTCTTGCGCTTCAGGTGTCCACACAAAATGCTCCGACTTCTTCATGAGCTTGTACAGTGGCAAGTTGCGTTCACCTAGTCGAGCGATGAACCTGCTGAGAGCAGCGAGGCATCCGGTGACGCATTGCACTCCCTTCAGATTTTTGATGGGCCTCATGCTCGTGATCGCAGAGATCTTCTCGGGATTGACCTCGATGCCGCGTTCCGATACGACGAAACCGAGTAGCATGCCCCTAGGGACCCCAAAAACACACTTCTCGGGGTTTAACTTCACACTGTGCTCCCTCAGCTTCTCGAAGACCGCGGTGAGGTCAGGGATCAGGTCGCCCACCTTTTTTGACTTGACCACGATGTCATCTACATAGGCCTCGATTAACCGTCCGATGAGCTCTCCAAAGACGCGTCGCATGCATCTCTAAAACGTGGCCCCTACATTCTTCAGCCCGAACGGCATGGAAGCGTAGCAGTACGTGCCGAACGGGGTGATGAATGAGGTCACGAGCTGGTCGATTGTCACACCCAGTTTTATAAGCCAAAACCAGATGCTTAAATTACATGTGCGCCAGGATCAAGTTACACACACGTAATGACTCAGTGAATTCCAAATACAGTGCCAAAGCGTAAAAGAGAGCATTATAACCATTACATGACCGAATGTCTCATAAGCATATCATCAGAGCGAACAACTAGCAGCGGATCTTCAGGAGGAAACTCCACAGGCAACCGACTGGTGGCACGTACACCTAGTACTTCTCAAAAATCTTCAAGTCTGAGCAGCAATCCGAGTTGTGTAGTTGCAATAATAAAACAAGCGTGAGCACATGCTGTACTCAGCAAGGGGAAAATAACATAATAAACATGAAAGGATGTATAAGTGGATGGCCAAAAGGTTTAAGCACTTTAGCATTTTAGTTGGTCAAATTTTATTAGCATCTGATTACTAATAAAGTATAAGTATATACCATCCCTCAATTAATGTAGAGCATCATCAACATAAAGTATATTCAACATATTAATTTCAACTTCCATAAATTACTCATGTGAGGGTCCAGGCCGCTCTTAACCGTGAGCACGGCTAACCGGTTAGTTTTACACTCTGCAGAGGTTGTACACTTTCACCACAAGTCGCGTAAAAGTCCTAGGAACTTTAAACCCCACCACGCGATGTTGATCAGGCATCATACTACACTGCCGAGGTGTGATTGCATAGGGACGCTACGAGGCCTTTACAAAGTTTCCCTAGTGTGAAACAACCCGCGAAGGTTCTGAGCCATCGTAGGGTATAAAGGCTCCTAGTAGGTACCGTGTCTTAGCAAAGCCCAACTCCCTACTAGAACGAGTCTATACCCCAACTAACGCTCCCCCTTGCCCTTTCAGTAAGGTCACCCCCAACACTAGAGTCCCTAATTAATAAGCCAAGCTAGAGCCATATAGCCTTGTGGTTGCACTGTTGTCCTGGGTGGTCGCTCCATGTTCCAATTAATGAATATGGTCTTTTAATTAAATTATCATAAAGGAAGATAGAGTATAAAGTAGTATCCATGTTGTTCATTACCATCCCAGTTGAGCAAGCTAAGCAACATCTACCATCAAGATTAATTAAGCAACCCGGTTACAAGGCAATGGTCAAAAGATACTAGTCATCATCCTTAATAAGATCCCATCAAAATTAATGCAAAGCAATAAAGTAAAGATAGTGTTTAAATGCATGTTTAAATAGGACAAAGTGGGAATGATCAAGGACACTTGCCTTCCACAATATCCGGAAACTGCTCAGAGTCTTCAAAATCTTCACTTCAGAAAATTCAACGAACGACTCGTTCTCTACGCTTCACAGATTCACATGCAAACGAGCAATACTATAAAATAAGAAACAATTCACCAATCATTGCAAATAGGAACAAAAGTTGCACTAAACTATTCTACTCGTTGATACGAACCCGTGGATATAAAGAACGTCGAAAACGGAGCTAAAACGCAGAAGATATGAGCTATACAAGGTTCAGGAGCATATCTGCGAGAAAACTAAACTTCTAGGGGTTTATCTGCAAGAAACAAGGGCCTGAAACATAATTATGCTTAAAAACCTAAGGTCTAAGGTGTAAAACTATAGGGCCAGACCTCGGGCGTGAAAACTAGAAAGCTTAGGGGTTTAAACGAGAAAAACAGGACTAAAACGCAAGGGTTTTTACAGGTGGAAGGACCGGCTTGCAAATCTATGTAAAGCGAGGGTCTCTTTAGCAAAACCGGCGTGGCGCAACGGTTTTGACCCCGGTGTTGACCGGTACGCTGCGGGGTTGACTCGATATGGGCCGTTTGCCGTTGGATCTACGGCTGGCGGCGATGGCGACCACGCACGGCGGCGCAGGCGGCGGCGCACGGCGGAGACCTCGCCGGAGTTGGCTCGATTTCGAGTTCTCGTGCACAATTTGGCATGCGGTTTGCTCCTAGAGCGAGCTGGACAACGACAAGGGGCTTTGCGGGCGGTTCGGACAACGACGACGGCTCACCGCGGAGAGGGGCAGACGGCGGCGGAACTTCTCACTCCGGCGAGCTCTCTCGGGAGATGCAGGGCACCGGGACGAGCACAAGCGGCATGTGAGGCTTCCTTGCCTCCTTGCTAACCTCCAGAGGGTACTATTGGTATTTCTTAACGTCACCACTATGGCGTTGGGATAGCATGAGCGTGTAAGAATCACCCGGGTATACTGACGGGTGCGAACGAATCCGCAAGCGCAAGGATACACCATTGTAGCACTTCACCTCAGGAGTATTCCCAAGGGTATCGAATCCAAGGAACGGTATGGGGGACTCTACGAGTGACTATCCAAGGGAACACAGTCCCAGCTGAGGTAGGTGAGTGATGTGAAGTCACCTATAGGTTCTCGACTCTAGAGAGGAACAAGCTCAGATAAGATCTCGCTTCGGACACCGGCCCCTCCTGACTATAACAGTTGGTTCACGGCAAAGGGTTGCCTACACGCTGTATCCGAACGTGAGGGATTTCAGAGGGTCCAACGGCTGTCACTACCGCGGCCTACCCCAAGACAAACCGTGAGATACAGGGCATTCGAAGGATAACCAGCAGTCTAGACACCACGTCTACACCGCCGACTACTACTATAGCACGGCTACGTCTGACATCCCGTAGAAACACTATAGCACTCCGTATAAATACGAAGTGACGAACCCGCGAGGTTGAGCTAGACCTTACTCGTCACTGAATCAATTCGCGTGAGGAGATATGATTGATACTTGGTCTAAATTAGATATGCATGAGCTTCACTATATTCTAATAGACAGGCAATCATACAAACGAGATGCAAACTTATGCGATGATAACAGAAGATCTAGGGTCGTGTTCGTGAAGAACACGAGCCTCTAGCTTATGAAAAAACGCAAAAGTATGAATTACTTGCTCGTCAACTAGATCGAAGGAGCACGTTCACGAAGAACGCGAGCCTCTAAATGATGAACAAACAAAGAACTCAAGAACAACTCATTCATGCATGAGAGCCACTTTAGTCTAAATAGAAAATAATGAAATACTCACTTTAGTCTAAATGAAGAACAGCATCGCTCACGAGGTACAAGGGGATGATGGATGATGAACGGATCATCACCACCTCACCTCTACTCATCCACACACTCCTCTCTACCTAGCACCACCTAGTCTAGATCCTCCACACACACATAGTCATGGTGGGATGAGGTTTCACCTCCACCAAGAGAGAATGAGAGAGGGAGAAAGAGGCAAAGGTGAGAAATGGCTTCAAGTGTGCTTCCTCTCTTCTTACCCTCCTCTCCTCCTATTTATAGGCCTGTGCAACCGGCGTGAGAGCACCCAAACACCCCGGGGATGGCCTCTAGGACCAATGACCGAGCACCACATGGAAGCCCCTGAGTGGGCGCCACAAGGTCGGTTCGGCCGACCTGTGGGGTCGGCCGACCCCCTGTGGGCCCTACTCGGGGAGTGCTTTCGCGTGGTGGCTGTCCCGTGGGTCCTGAGGTCGGTTCCCGATGTCCACGTGGTTTGGAGGCAGTTTATGCGCTCTGGTGGGCCATAGGATCCATGTGATGCCTGCATGGCGGCTTCTGATTCGCTGAGTCTTCCTTCCTTGGATTGGTGATGTCATGGATCCAGGGGATGCTTGCATGCAGCCTCTCATTGGCTGAGCCTATCTTGCTGGGATCATGAGGGTGTCTTTTCTCTTCATTTCTTATGCCAAACACCTGCATTCAACTTAGCATAGCCACTGGTGGAAATTGTCAGTTTAAACCCCTATTCTAGTCTGGATGCTTAGTTCTTATGATAAAATGCAGGGACTGACGGCCCTAAATTAGGTACTTAACAGCCGCCAACAACTCCCCCACACTTGCCCTTTGCTCGTCCCTGAGCGAAAGGGAAGATCACATGGGTTTAAACCAAAGGTATAAGACAAGCATAGGAGTTATTCCAGGTCATACCTTGCTCTTGTGAACTCTGTGGATTGGCTACAATGCCATCTTGGGTAGTTGATAAGAGGAATGACCATGAATCGAGTCTCTTAAGCACCTGTTGGTCACCACTTGTGGTTTTCCTGATAATTTTTAAAGAAAAAGAACTGCTCTGCCCTCCTTCTTTGATTCTCTCGGATCGCTCAATGTGTATATGTCCTCACCAAGGCATTAGATTGCCTTTCTTCACCCTACTTCTAATAATGGCTGTATTTGGAGCTCATGGTAGGATAAAGGTAAAGCATACTTGTATTACATATATTGCAAAGCCAAAAACTGGATCCACAGAGAAAATCAAATCATACAATCAGATCAAGATGTGCACATGTATGGGTACGGTGAGTATGGTAAGGTGGATACTAGGCTCGGAGTGGGTGCTAGATATTACCATACATATATGATGAACGTTGATTGATGGTGAGGTGGACACTAGCCCCGGAATGGATACTAGTTATCACCATCTAGGTTATGGAACTCCTTTTTGCATGATTCTCCCTTTTGTATAAGAAATCTTTTGAGAGCATGGCGATCTCTATACTTTCTCTTTCCTTTTTTTCTTTTTTTTCAACACTGGACCTTCATGTGTCCATATTTTTTTCGATAGCCATGTCTCTTATGTAGCAAAAACTAAGAGGGAGAGATCAACACATATGGAGCCTTATTTTCATGGAATGGATGAATAATACAATGCTAACTTCCAGGGTACAAGCATAGCAAGGGGAATAAGGTGGCGTGCACATGAATCTTGACCATGAAAGTGATGAAGAGAATTCTCACAAGGGTCATAGAATTTGACAAAGCTCAATGCAATAACAAGCAGCATATGAGTATAAGGTTTTCAACTAAAAACATCATATGACTTTGGTAGGACGGTGGCACATCAAAGAGGAGCTTTGCAAGAGCATTTTTTTTCGAAAACAAAATTATCCCAAGTGTCAGAACCAATAGAGTTAAGATCATGTCATCAAGTCATATCTCACTTGCCAACTACTTAGATAAGCATGTTGTCCTTATGATGATATTGTTCACAAGCCTTAAGGTTATAAACGAGGAATAAAACTTACGCATGTCAACCCTAGGCATGGAGTAAGCATTACCATAGATTTCTTGAGTTGATTTATGGAGAATTTATCAAGCATGAGTGTATAAACTCAGGAATCATGGTGAAATGAGGAAGAGATGCAAACCAGCGCTAGTTTCTGTGTGGACCAGACGGGGATTCCTGTGATGCGCACGAATGCATGTCCCGTTCAGGTTCTCTAAGCGTGGTCGATCGCAAGCACTGTGTGAGCGTAGTGTGGGTGCAATAATGATCCATCGTGTTCGCATTTGGAGAGTGCAACTCTCCCCCACACAGTTTTGTACCTGGGTGCAGTTCTTCGATACAAAAAAAAGAAAAAAGAAAAATAACTAACACACGAGTGACTCAACCGGGTTACATGACCGGTGGAGCCAAAATTTATTCATTCAAGTTCACTAATAATAAAGAAATAGGCGCTTACACAAATGATGGAAATAAAGGAAATAAATGGAAGGGAAATAAATTAAACCTAACTAAGCGCCTATGAAGGGAAATAAAAGCGGGGCACGACCCTCTACGCAGCAAAGAGGGCTTCCAAACCCTCGACTTCAATCAACTGCTGCAGCTTGGCATTCATCTCCTCACGGGTCTTGAGGAGAAGGTTCCTGAGCTGTCGATATTCCGCCCGCTACCTTCTCACAGTCTTCATCAAGAGGTCAAACTCAAAGTATGCCTCTGCCAGATCATCTGCCATCTTGCCCACACGGAGGTTCTTCCTGTTAGGCAATGAAGCTAGGATGTCACCAAGCTCTGTCTCCCAATCTGGCGGGTATCGCTTAGGCACCCCACAGCTGTCCTTAGGGGTCCTCACTCCAAAGATGCGAAACCTAGTCTGCGGCTGCGGGACTTCATCCCACACATCCTGCTCATAATTATGGCAAAAGGAGTCACCATCTTCGTCAAACAGAGATCTTGAGTAGCATTCTCCAGCCTTTAGTGGCGGCCCTGGCCAATCATCAAACAACACCTTCTTGCTTGATCCAGGGGCCGGCTTCTTCCCTAGGACGTTGAACAGGGAGCAATGACTGGCGAAGGTTGGAGGTGAGGATGAGCCGCGCCTAGCTGGGGGCTCTACCGAGTCTCCAGTAGGGCTTCTCCCCTTCCTCCCTCGCTCTGGAGTCGTCAGATCGTCTTGAGTTCCGTCCCATGGATGAGACTCGCTGCCCACGAGGTCGCTGAAGCAGAAGGACTTCTCTCCCTTGAAGCCAGCGGAAGCCATCGGGCAGAGGTGAAGGTGGTGGAGCAGTGAGAGGAGGATCGAACAGAGGAGATGGGGTTCTGCGCGACGCAAAACTCCGTCACACGGAGAGAGAAGGGTTTCTGGAGGACGAAAGAGTGCGCACGCGAAAAACGAGAGGCGGCGGCCCTAGTGGGTCGGCCGACCTAGGGGGTCGGCCGAACCCATCTGGGCTCCGCTGGGCCTCAGCTTTGGCGTGTGGGCTCTAGCGGGGCTCAGGGTCTCTAGGTCAGGTGGCCCACCAAATCTAAGGTCGGAGGCTTCAGCAAGGGCTAGAATGGGATTTTGGGCAGTATGCTGCCTTCTACCCCAAACAACTTTACTTAACCTCTTTATACTTTAATAGCTCAACTTGGGGACTTTACCTGAACTCATACCTGGATGAAGAGTTTTTGTTGCCCTGTTGCTCATATCGTCCATTTTCTCCTGGTGATATCCTCCTACCCTGCCCTGTGGTCCTCCTTGCAGGTTTCTTTATGATAGGATGTATTTTCTTTCCTGCATGGTTAGTGCCTATGTACGATGCAAGCTGTATATATGGTGAAACAGAGATGATCCTCACAACCATCCTAAGGGAACTATGATGGGTAACCTTAGGAAGGGAGTGCAGCTAGCAAGGCTATAGCACTACGGACAAGAGATGATAGAGGTGCTGGAGTTGAGCACAAAATTCGGGCCTAGGGCCTAGAGTGCTCTAAGAGTGAAGCTTTCACCTCTAGAACTCAATGATGATCGGACCCCAGATTGAGTGAGTGAAAGTCTATGGGTCGAACGATCATTTGAGCTGAAGGTCGAGAGTGACGGACTTGCTAGTTCATCCTCTCCTTGGGTTGACAAAGGACCCCACCCTCACCTAAGTGGGATGATACCTAAGTTAACCCAAGCTTCCAACCGGAGTGTAAAGGATAGGTGTGTAACCACACTCCTGCAGGGCATCGATCAGGTCAAGAAGTGAAGAGTAGGATTTACATCCACTTGACTTGATCGGCATCGGCCTTAGCTGAACTTAAGATGATGAGATGGATTGCTCAGCTAGATCGGATATAAGTTCGTGCTTCCGTAAGCCAAAGATATGGAAGTTTTACTACGCCAGGGCTCGTGTCTTAGCATGACCCTCAGTGTGGCGGCACTTTGGATTAAGCCTTGACATGAAGCACGAAAAGCTTCTATCGTGACCTCTCCTGGAGAGTTGCGGGCAAGGTTGAAGTGATCGTCCCCCCAGGAACGATTCCTCTTCCTCGACTACTACCCTCCTCCTTCCCTCGAGACTAAGTCTCGAAGGCTGAGTTTTTAAGAGAAGAAACGATAGGGGAATCTAGGGGTAGAATTTGCACTAAGTGCTCTTTCCCATAGATTCCTGCCAGTGAGGAGTGATATCTTTGACCAGAGCACAGAGAAATTTGGCATGTAAGCTCGGGCTCTCTCGAAGATTGGCTTAGGCATTTCGACATTTTCTCGTTTGGCTACCTCGTCACTCGAGTCAGGTGGGGAGCTGAAATATCGGATTTCACCTAGAATTTTCAGTCCCTGTTCTGGCCCTAAGAGCACAAAGGTGCCTCCCGAAATGGCATCAAGCGTCATGCCACAGTCTCTTCGTAAACCAAACCGGAAATGCTGCAAGAGCACTGGGTCGGGTAGACCAAGGATTGGGCACGGTTCAACCAAAGAGGCAAAACGATGCCATGCCATGCCTAAGGTTTCCTTCTCTCTTTGTTTGAAACTGAGGATTGCCATTCTTAAGGAAACAACACACCGTAGCGGAAAGAATCGAGTGCAAAAAGATGCTCTTAATTCCTCCCAGCGTAGGTGGGTGCAACCAAAACAATGGTAACAAGATTTCGCTTCCCCGGAGAGGGAGAACGGAAACAGGTTCCTCTTAAGAACATCTTGTGTTGCCCCGGTTTTACCCTGGGTGGAACACAATTGCTCAAAGTCTCTTATGTGATCATAGGGATTCTCATGACTCATCCCCGAGAAGGGTTTTTATGGTTTCACTCATAATGGGCGGAAGGTGTGTACAAGGATAACCTTCCTGAGATAGCGGGGGTAAAGGTAGAAATAAAAGAAAAACAAAAGATACGAGGATAGTCGGGTTCGCAGATTCTTGACAACCGTTCCCCGGCAATGACGCCAGAAATGCTTGTTGGTATTTCTTAATGTCACCACAATGGCGCCGGGAAAGCGTGAGCGTGTAAGAATCACCCGGGTATACTGACGGGTGCGAACGAATCCGCAAGCGCACGGATACACCGTTGTAGCACTTCACCTCAGGAGTATTCCCAAGGGTATCGAATCCAAGGAATGGTATGGGGGACTCTACGAGTGACTATCCAAGGGAACACAGTCCCTGCTGAGGTAGGTGAGTGATGTGAAGTCTCCAGTAGGTTCTCGACTCTAGAGAGGAACAAGCTCGGATAAGATCTCGCTTCGGACACCGGCCCCTCCTGACTATAACAGTTGGTTCACGGCAAAGGGTTGCCTACACGCTGTATCCGAACGTGGGGGATTTCAGAGGGTCCAACGGCTGTCACTACCGCGGCCTACCCCAAGACAAACTGTGGGATACAGGGCATTCGAAGGATAACCAGCAGTCTAGACACCACGTCTACACCGCCGACTACTACTATAGCACGGCTACGTCTGACGTCCCATAGAAACACTATAGCACTCCGTATAAATACGAAGCGACGAACCCGCGAGGTTGAGCTAGACCTTACTCGTCACTGAATCAATTCGCGTGAGGAGATATGATTGATACTTGGTCTAAATCAGATATGCATGAGCTTCACTATATTCTAATAGACAGGCAATCATACAAACGAGATGCAAACTTATGCGATGATAACAGAAGATCTAGGGTCGTGTTCGTGAAGAACACGAGCCTCTAGCTTATGAACAAACGCAAAAGTATGAATTACTTGCTCGTCAACTAGATCGAAGGAGCACGTTCACGAAGAACGCGAGCCTCTAAATGATGAACAAACGAAGAACTCAAGAACAACTCATTCATGCATGAGAGCCACTTTAGTCTAAATAGAAAATAATGAAATACTCACTTTAGTCTAAATGAAGAACAACATCACTCACGAGGTACAAGGGGATGATGGATGATGAACGAATCATCACCACCTCACCTCTACTCATCCACACACTCCTCTCTACCTAGCACCACCTAGTCTAGATCCTCCACACACACACTCAGGGTGGGATGAGGTTTCACCTCCGCCAAGAGAGAATGAGAGAGGGAGAAAGAGGCAAAGGTGAGAAATGGCTTCAAGTGTGCTTCCTCTCTTCTTACCCCCCCTCTCCTCCTATTTATAGGCCTGTGCAACCGGCGTGTGAGCACCCAAACACCCCGGGGATGGCCTCTAGGACCAATGACCGAGCACCACGTGGAAGCCCCTGAGTGGGCACCACAAGGTCGGTTCGGCCGACCTGTGGGGTCGATCGACCCCCTGTGGGCCCCACTCGGGGTGTGCTTTCGCGTGGTGGCTGTCCCATGGGTCCTGAGGTCGGTTCCCGGTGTCCACGTGGTTTGGAGGCGGTTTAGGCGATCCAGGGGATGCTTGCATGCAGCCTCTCATTGGCTGAGTCTATCTTGCTAGGATCATGAGGGTGTCTTTTCTCTTCATTTCTTATGCCAAACACCTGCATTCAACTTAGCATAGCCACTAGTGGAAATTGTCAGTTTAAACCCCTATTCTAGAGTGGATGCTTAGTTCTTATGATAAAACGCAGGGATTGACAGCCCTAAATTAAGTACTTAACAACCGTCAACAGGTACTCCGCCCAACGGGAAGGCTGCACGGCCGGAGATCGACGGCTGCGGCCTCGCCTAGGATTTGGAGCTCGGCGGCGACCCTTGGTGCTGCGGAACCTAGGGCAAAAGCCAGGGTCAAGGGAGGGTGGCGGCTTATATGGGCGCGGGAGGCAGCTGCCTTGGCGTGCGGCCCAAGGCCGAGACGCGCGGGACGCGGCACCGAGCCGGACTCGACCTAGGGCATGGATGCGATCGGAGGAGGGGGGTGACCGCTGGGGTCCACCTGTCGGCGAGACAGAGCAGGGCAGGCTGTTGTAGGGCCGGGGCGAAGAACTGGGCTGGCGCGGCTGAGCTCCTGTGGCGCTGGGCTGAAAGCGAGGACGGGCCAAAAGAGAGAAGGAGGAGGGAGGAAGAAAGAAAAAGCTTTTGCATACTTTTCAAAACATCAACCAAATAAATTCAAACATTTATTTGAATTCAAACACCCAAAAACTATGCACCAGCATGAATGCACAATAAACTCCTATAATTCATTAATTAAAATTTTGAAAACATTTAAATGCCTAAAAATCAGATTAAACCTTAGAAAATCCTTAAATCCTTAACAAGCTCAAAATAAATTCTATAAATTCTATTAAATTTTAGTAAAATGCAAAAGAGTAAATTTAGGGTGTTACATCGATCAGGCTCATCGCGATTTGATGGTACCCGGAGTATGCATTGAGAAAACAGAGGGTTTCGCACCCGGCTGTTGAATCGACTACTTGATCTATACGCGGTAAAGGAAATGGATCTTTTGGGCACTCCTTGTTCAGGCTCGTGTAATCAACGCACATCCTCCATTTTCCATTCTTCTTCTTAACGAGTACAGGGTTTGCTAACCACTCGGGGTGGTACACTTCACGAATGAACCCTGCACTAAGGAGCTTCTTGATTTCCTCGCCAATGGCCTTGCACTTGTCAGAGTTGAAGCGGCGCAGACGCTGCTTGATCGGCTTCGAGCCGGGCTTAATGTTAAGCTTGTGCTCGGTGACCTCCATTGGAATCCCCGACATGTCGGAGGGTTTCCATGTGAACACGTCGAGGTTCGCGCGGAGGAAGTCGACGAGCGCGCTTTCCTAGTCGGAACCGAGCGCCGTCCCGATATGGATCGTGTCGCCGTCCTCGGAGACGGGCACTTCCTTGGCGTCCTTGGCGGGCTCGAAAGAGCATGCCGCTCGCTTGGACGACTCGGGGATATCTTGGTCCTCGGAGGGGGGCTCTGCGGAGAGCTTCTCGGACCGGATCAGTGCTTCAGCGAATTGGAAGCACTCAGCATCGCATTCGTATGCGTACTGGAAAGTTGTACCTGCCATGATGATGCCTTTCGGTCCGGGCATTTTCAGCTTGAGGTACGTGTAGTTGGGGATGGCCATGAACTTCGCGTAAGCTGAGCTTCCGAGTATCGCGTGATACGTCCCCGGGAACCCTACCACTTCGAAGGTGAGGGTCTCCTTTCGGAAATTGTTTGGAGTTCCGAACGTGACAGGAAAATCGATCTGCCCGAGGGGAACCGCCTCCATCCCGGGTACGACCCCGTGAAAAGGCGCCGTTGACGACCGCAGTCTGGACCGCGGGATTCCCATGTCGTCGAGGGTCGACATGTAGATGATGTTGAGGCCGCTACCTCCGTCCATCAGCACCTTGTGCACGCGCTTGGTGCCAAACAGGGGTGACACGACTAGCGGGTAGTTGCCTGGACGTGGGACGTGGTCGGGGTGATCGCGACGGTCGAACGTGACCGGCGTCTCTGACCACTTTAGGTACGTCAGAGTCTCGCGCTCGGTGTGGTAAACTTCTCGCCGGATCAGCTTCTCCTGGCGTCTGGGTGGCCGCGCTTCCGACCCCCCGAAGATCATCATAACAGCTCCGTCTTCACAGGGGTAGGCACCTTCGTCGTTGCCCTTGTCCTTCCCTCCATCACTGGTCGGAGCAGTGTTTCGCTTCTTCAGCGTGCCGGAGAGGTAGGACTTCATCAAGTTGCAGTCCTTGAAGGCGTGCATGACCGGGCCCTCGTGGTTGGGGCACGGGGCTTCCAACAGCTTCTCAAAGTGATCCTTTGGTGGGTCACTTCTGGGTCTTGCTGTCTTTCGGTCGACGGCCGCCACCAGGGTGTCATCCCGGTATCTCTTATCCTTGTTCTTCTTTTTCTTGTTGGTTGGCGCAGATGGACCGTCGTCAGCTTCGGCCGGCTGCTTCCCCTTGCTGGTGCCGGGACTGACTGTTGTGGCCACAGCTTCCTCCCCGTTGGCGTGGTCGGTCGCGATGTCGAGCAGCTCCCGAGTAGTTTGCGGCTTCCGTCGCCCGATCGGGTGGATCAACGTGGCACACGTGGTGCCATTCTGGAAGGCCGAGACAATGTACGTGTTGGGTGCTGGGCAACTCGGTGCACAGCTTGGAGAAGCGCCGGATGTAGTCGCGTAAGCTCTCACCCTTCATCTGCTTGCAGTTGCGCAAGTCCCAGGGGTTCCCTGGTCGGGCGTACGTGCCCTGGAAGTTTCCGATGAAGGCGTCGCGTAGTTGAGACCAGCTGTCGATCTTGCCTCGTGGCAAGTGCTCGAGCCACGTGCGAGCCGAGTCCGCGAGATGTAGCGGGAGATTCTTGATGATGAACAGGTCATCCCGAGCTCCGCCGGCGTTACACGCCAGTCAGTAGTCTTCTAACCAAACGCTGGGGTTGGTTTCACCATTGTACTTAGGTACGGAGGTCAGAGCTCTGAAACGTGAAGGGAAACGGGCGTTGCGCACATTCTTCCTGAAAGCGTGAGATCCCTGGGCGTCAGGCGAGTTGCTCCGGCTTCGGTCTTCATCGCTATCGTAACAGCCGTCGCGCCGCCGACTGTACTCCTTGCGGGGTTGTTGCTCGTAATTGTCGTCTTGGCTCACATCCACCCTCCACCGCGCCTTAATGGTGTCGCGCGCGTCGCGGTGAGGACCCAGGTGGCTTTTGATCAGCACGTTGACCTCCTCAGACCGTCGCGGCTGCTGCGATGGCGCTGCAGGTTGTCGTGGCTCAGAGTGCCCGCGACCCTGTGAGCCCCACTGACGGGAAGCGGAGCTCTCCACCTGCTGCACGGCGGTAGTCTCAAGGAGCGTCTTGATCTGTTTGTGCATTTCTTTCTCCTGAGGGGTGGCAGGCTCTGGTATCTTCCGGAGAAGAACTGCAGTTGCCGCCAGATTCTGCGACGCTCTTTTGAAGATGGGTATGCCGTTGACGACGTCTCGGTCGTCGTTGACGATGCGCTGCTGAATGTCTCTCGCACGTACGCGGGCGGGAGTTGGATTTGGGTCCTGCCCGAGTTGTTGGTGGAGCTGGCTCCGCTCGTCGTCGAGCTGGCGTTGTGCGTCCTCCAGCTCATCTAGTCGGGTCCGTTGTGCGGTGCCATTGGGCGGGACCCGTGCCTCGGCCGCGCTATCCGGCGTCGAGCTGTGGGCGGAGTGGATCGCTCCCTCCGTAGTGTGGGCCGGTGCTGGTGCGACCGGGGCGTTGCCGACGACGAAGCACTCGCGCGAGGGGTCGTACCCCCGTCGTCGGAGTAGCTGAAACAGTAGTTTGCCGCCGTCTGGAAACGACAAAAGGTGCTTGCGTCTCGAAGTCCAGAGTAGTCCCACTCCGAGTCCAGGACATCGTCCGTGCCGTCGGATTCGAGGTACTGCTTGTCGGGAGAGGTTGCCGGGAGCTTCCTGTTGCACCACAGACGTTGGCTTGGGTAGTTGTCGTACACGGCCAGGTCCATGCCCGACGAAGAGGAATATGCTGCCGCCGTGTAGCGCGTCCCTCGGGAGAGTGATGGCATCGGTGCGCTCTCTCTGGCGATCCGCTCTGTCGAGTCAGATGGCAGAGAATCCTCAGCTGCGTCGGCGACCGGTGGTGCGCCAGCTTCGATCCGCGAAGGGGAGCTAGCGCGTGCCGCCCTGCGTTGCTCCGCCTTGGCCTGTCACGAGCGCTTGCCCGAGCGCTTCTTGCGTCGGGGCGAGCGTGGCGTGGTGGTCGGAGCAGGAGCCGGCGCAGGTGCGTCGGCGGCCTCGCCGATGAGGTTCATGAGATAGCCGTCTCCTGTCGACCGGAAGTTCAGGCTCCCAAAACGGATCTCGAGCCCAGCTAGGAGCGGGTCGGATGATCCCATGGGGTAGCTCATCAGTGATGGCTTGGCGGTGGCTTCCGTCGAAGCAAATGATGCGAAGGCCGTGCGGACCTTAAAAGGAACGTCGAAAACACGCGAAGGCCCCTACCTGGCGCGCCAACTATCGGGGTTTGTTACCACCGGCAAGTAAATTTATAAGAACGCGTGTACGGATCCGCACGGTTGCACAAGAGACACTCGAGATTATACAGGTTCGGGCCTCCTGAGAGTAATACCCTACGTCCAGTCTGAGAGGGGGTGTTCTTTATGCTCAGGAGTTTACAGTAGGGGATACAAACTAGTCGGGAGAGGGTTTTGAGCCCAAGTCCCTGGTGTGCAAGTGGTTCTTGTAGCAGGATTCTGCGTACGTGAGTGTGAGTGCGTTTGTGGGGATGTATGAGATGAGATATCGATACTAAGTGCGTGTGGGGGTGGAAACGAATGTGTCTCGCAAGTGCCCTCCCCCCCTTTTATAGTCACAGGGGAGACGTTCAGGGGGTTACATCGAGGGTGTAAGCTAGTCTACAGCGTAGGATGTCCTCCTCCCACGTCAGGCTGTCAGGCGGAGCGGCAAAGAATTGTTACGGTGCCTCAGGTGACGGTGTAGGTCTTCCTTGAGTCGTGCGTCCCAAGTAGCTGTCCCTAGGGCTTCCCGCACCCTTCTCCGAGTAGTTAGTCGGGCACGGGAGGTAGGATTCGTATCCTACTCCAGTCAGCGGAATAGAGACTTGTCTTTTTTGGGTACTGTGGAGATGGAGTGGTCTACGCCACGGTGATCGAGAGCTGGGGGGCGTACACTGTGCAGTTCGTGGCACAGCGTCTCCCGTGTCGTCCGTAGTACGACGCGTGCTGCCCCGTTTGTGGAGGAGCAAGCGGATCCGCCCTCTGACACCAAATCGACCTGGTCAGGGCGGACCGGCATCGGGAGGCCAGCACGTGGCGAGTCGTGGGCTAACACGCCCGGATATCACGGGATATCGACGGGGCCCATGTACCCGCGGCCTTGACGGTCAAGTCTTGAACTAGTCAGAGGGGGAAGAACTACTCGTGCGAGTAGGTGGTTTATGCCGCGTCTTCCGATGCTTAGGGCGTAGCGTCTACTGTGTTGTTCGTTGTTCAGCACTTCTCACGTCGTTCATAGTACGATGGCCACTGTGCCATTCGTGGTAGAGTTTGACGGATCCGTCTCCTGACACCGAATCAGCCAGGCCCGTGTGGGACGCTGCGGTGGAGCAGACGCGTGGCAATGCGCGGGGGGACATGCGCGGAGATCCCGGGATCTCGATCAGGAGGTACCCACGCACCCTTTGCCTTCTGCGTGAAGCCCGCGTAGGTCGGCGACGGAAACTACTCGTGCGAACGAGTAGTCGGAGATGGAGAGCGGAAACTACTCGTACGAGCGAGTAGTCGGAGGCGGCGGTGAAGCCCTGTTGTATGGGCCGTCATGTACTCGGAGGAGAAGGCGCCGGTGGCCGTGGGCCATCTGCCTTCCGGCCCATGACGGGAACAGGTCGTACGGGCTCTTGGGGGCCTAATACTCGTTGTATTAGCCGTTAAAGTACACCGTACGTGGGTCCGTACTGCGTTCTTTAGAGGTCCTGGTGGGCCCTGGTCCATGGCCTCGTCACAAGGGCAACCACTGATCCTGGCCACTCTGCGTGGGGGCCTCACCTCACCAACCGCCTCACTCCTCCGCCAAGGACTCAGATATCTAAGACCGCAATGAGAGCATCTCCTCCGCCCTGCCGTCACCGAGTTCACCACTGCACCTTACATGACAGCTCAAACCCTCTAGCACCCGTGGGCCCTCCGCACCTTGACAGCAGCACAGACCAAGCACGCATCCTGCAACACCTCCACCACCACTAGCACAAATAGCGGGACTCCAACTACGACGCCTTCAAGAAGGTCACGACGCCAAGGCGCTGTCGTCGCACGTCCATATGGACGAGGTCTTCACCCTAAGAGCCCCACACGACGAGAGCATAGTGCCTCACCATGATGCCCCCAGCAGGGAAATCGACGCCTCAAGGGCGCCGCCATCATGCCCACCATCAATCGGTGAAGGCTTTCGCCCGACTGCACCACGTCTGCCGCTCGCTCGTGGTCATGATAGTAGCCAGCTCCCCACCACCTCCGCAACATCACCACCGGAAGGGGCCCGACGCTCCCCAAAGCACCACCTCGGCGCCGCAGCAAGCACCAACAGCCTCCCTGGCCCCACCACCATGGCAACACCAAACCAGCAAACTTGACGAAGAAGGAGGGAGATGCCGGCCAGCCAGGGCCGGCCGTGGCCCGCCTTGGCCGGTAGTGGCCGGCCGTGGCCAGCCGTGATCGGCCCTGACCGCCTGCACCACGCGGCCGCCAGCTTGCGCCCAACGCAGACCGCGCCGACCGCCGGTGCCGAAGACGTAGCGCCAGTCAAAGCCGCCGCCACAGACCTGGTCCAGTCGTGCCTCCGCCATCTGCATCCTCCGGAGTCGCCATCACCGCCGCCCGGCTCCAGCCTCCAACCCCAACGAAACGAAGCGCCTCCACCGTGCAGGCCCTCGATCCGGCCATGGCGCCGCCGGATCTGGAGGCTGCACCACCCACCACCGTGGAGGACGGCCCGCGCCGGCGAGCCACGCCATCGGACCCGAGCGCCCGCGCCTGCCCAAGTCTGTCGATGAGGATGAAAGTGCATCTAGGCTCCTAATTATTTTGGTGATAATGACAATACAATTTGGACGGATTAATGCTTTCAATGAGATGTGTGCAGGGTTTAAAAGGAGTAATATTTGTATTTAATCAAAGGAAGCCCCTCATACCTTCTATTCGTGTTGAAGCTCAAATGGAGTTTTAATTTGATTTATCTTTCGGGTTTGAGTATAGGAAACACCGTACTATAAAGAGGGATGTGAATTGACCGCCTTGAGATGCTAAAAGTGCTTAGAAAGTTGAACCAAGAAACCTAGAGAGCCACCAAACCTACACGTACACAAACCCTTTGTTTTCCCAAAAGTTCAGTAACTGTCGGTAGTACCGGCCCTGGGTCGGAAGTACCGATATGGCCTCTCTGGTAGAGTTTTCGAGCCCCTCGATAGTTCCGGCCCCAGGTCGGTACTACCGATAAAGGTGTTCTGTTTCAGTTTTTAGGGACTCTCGGTAGTACCGACCTGAGGTCGGTAGTACCGACCTGAGGTCGGTAGTACCGATAAACCCCATTTTCAGCACAGTAACGACTAGTTTTGGAGGTTGGTATTTATACCCCCACACCTCCCCCTTCATTTGCTGCTGACCTAACTTGAGACAAACATACCCAAGAGCATTCACTCCTCTCCTCCACTCCTCCCTAGAGCTAAGCCTTGATTCCATTGAGTTAGGGCTTGAGTGAGGAAGTGATTCAAGGTGTGAGATTGAGAAGCTTTGAGTGACCCATCCATTTCCTTCATCTCAAGAGTACTTGAAGCATCTCCGGACATCAATTCGCGTTTGTTACTCTTGAAGCTTGCTTCTGGACGGTTAAGTGTCACCCATTGAGTGCCCTCTTTGTGTGGAGCACCCAGGATCGTTTGTATTTCCCTCTTCTTTGTGGAGAATTCTTAGTGAGCACCAATCTTCCTTTGTGGGGATTAGGTGAGGCAAGAGGCTCTTGGTGATAGCCCTCCCTTTGTGGGATCCTCAACGGAGACGTAGCTTCCTTGGTGGAAGTGAACTTCGGATTAAACCCCTTGTCTCTTGCTTGTTTGAGTTCTTCTCAATTTGCTAACCCTAGAAGCTTATTTTGGCCCGATCTATATATTTGTGGTGTTCCTATCTATATCTTTGGTTGCAGGTGGTTCTTAGCATCTAAATTTCATCTTTGATTCATATAGAATTGCTAGATTCACTTCCATTTTTGAACTACGTTTTAGTCAACTTTGCCAGGTCGGTAGTTCCGCTCCTGTGCCGGTACTTCCGAGCCCCTCGGAAGTTCCGACACAGTGTCGGAAGTTCCGACCTGTGGTTTAACTGCTGCATTTGTTTCAGAAATTTGAAGTGATCCTATTCACCCTCCCCTCTAGGCATCACAAGGTTCTTTCAGAGGAGAGGAGGGAGGCCATGCCGCCGCCTTCCTCGCGGCCGCGCGGGTTCCCGGCGGCCTGCTCGGGCGGCGGCGCGGCGGGGTGCGGCCGTTGGAGGCTTGCGGTAGCTAGGGTTTCGGTGGCCACTAGTCGCCCACGCGGGGGACGAGCGAGCCGCGTTTTACAGTCAAAAAAAAAAGTTTTGACCTCATGCAAAAATCACAGATCTCTCGAGTCTATGGGATTCCACCACCCAACAAACTTTGTCATGTTCACCGTTCACGCTCTCCAAACAACTTGATGACGATTCCTCCAAAAAAAATAACTTGATGATCTAGGGGGTTTGTTCCTTGACTAAAGTTTAGCTCTTCTTAAATCGACTAATTAGAGAATTAAATATGAGCTAATTATAAAACTAATTGCAAAGCACTAATTCGCGAGATGAATCTATTAATGCTAATTAATTCATTAGTACAATGGTTACTGTAGTATCACATTGTCAAATCATAGACTAATTAGGTTTAATATATTCATCTCGCGAATTACGTCAATATGTGCAATTACTTTTGTATTAGTCTATATTTAATACTCCTAATTAGTATTCAAAATTTGATGTGATGGGTGCTAAAATTTAGCATGGGTATCAAACACTTTTTTTGAGAAGGGTATCAAACACTATTGGGACGGCGGGGCAATGACTTGCAATACCACGGCTACCTTTTGTCTCCAACCAATTTGACACCACCAAGCAAGAACAACCACGAGCTCACTTTTTTTTTCAAAAGGAAGATATATTAAGCATCAAGCAGTACATTATCCCTATTACAAACTGAACTCTAAAGAAAAAGAAAATTACAATTGAGTCCTCAAGATTCAACCTCATCTTCTTCATCTCCGATCTCCAGTTCGCCATTGCCGCCACCACGACGATCCACGTCCACCTTTCCTTCCGCCAAGGGACACCAAACATTGGAACAGCCGCATCATCCATCGCCCATAACACCAAGCGAATCGATTTCGTTGAAAGAAAATCGGTCAGCCCCTTGGCAGGAGGAAAGAGGAAAAGAAAATTCGCTGCCGCCGGCCCGAGGACCGACGACCGGAAAAAACGTCCTCCGCCGCCAGGAGACCCAGCAACGAGGAAGAGCCACAAACCCACGAGGATGACCGAAGAGCTCACATACCTGACACCGATTGTTCGCCGACACAGAAGCACGCATCACCCGCCGGTACCTGGGAACTTTATTTGCCGCACCGGTGGCAACACCACCGTCGGAAACCTAAACTCCATCACCGACAACAGCGAGAAGGAACCCTAATCTACTAGACTCCACACCTTAGTAGCAACAAAAACGAGCCCGGACGTCGACCTGCTCCAGATCCCACCCGCTCCAACGTTGAGGAGGCCGTCGGAGGGGAGGGGCCGGTCAGATCGACGCCGGCGACGAAGAAACCCTAGTCGCCCTCTTGGACGGCGGCTCGGGGGAAAAACGGTTGAGTACTTCCAACCACGAGCTCACTTAAAAGTCCAAAAATCATATCCCATACGGCGAGATTGTACCTCACATCGGGCTAAAATATCTTCAATAAACTCCATCCCACCATCCATCACGTGCCATGGCTGTCAGGATCACTTTTTTTGTGACTAAGATCACAGTTTTGTTGGTAATACATTATGAAATTTGGAAGTGTTTATTGTCTCTATTGTTTGGTTTGTTTTTTTATAAACTTGAGTGTATGTGTGCTTATTTGCATCATTTTCGATCCATCTTCTTTTAAGCAACATTTCATCATAATCCGACCATTTTAAAGGTCCTATGTTGATTATATTACATTACTTGATAAATCACAATAGGTGAAAAGAGTAACACATATGAGATTAAATATGCCAAACTTATTCTCCGGTGGACAATAACTAAATTTAGATAATGACAAATTTAAACTTAATGTTGATGGGATCCAGATAGTTTTGGTATGGTGAGATTGCACGATTCCGAAAATGGCAACCTTGATTATACATGTTCCTTTAATAACTACTCCTTCCGTCCCATAATAAGTGCAATCCTAACTTTTGAAAAAAAATCCCACAAAGAATGCAATTCTAGAAAATAGATCTAATTACCTTCCAAATTAAGTGGTCAGATCTAATTTGCATGGCGAAACTTACTGCATTTGGCCACTAATATGTCCTAAAAAAATTAGAATTGCACTTATTATGGGACGGAGGGAGTACTAAACAAAGTTTAATATACCGAGTATACAACAACCTCACCAGTGGAAGTGACACACTAGTCGTGCCAACTTTCTTGCTCATCACACACACACGCCGACGCGCGCGCTTGCTCTTTGCACAATGCAAGATTCTTGCAAAAATCTTACATGGCAAATAATGCTCCTTTCCAAATTTAGGGACTCGTCACTCTCATCTTTTGTCTTCAATCAACTGGTGCCCACCCACTTGCTCATCGAAATTCAGTCCAATAGGAAATATATCACAGCTCTAGGTGGAAAAATATCCTACTAAAATCACAATGCATCATATCATGGCAATCCTTGTCCTTCTATGCTTTAACTTTTAATAATCTGTACAAAGACATGATATAGTAGAAAGTGATCTTAAAAATTAAGTTTGGTAACATTTTGGTCTAAACATCATTTAATAAATCCTCTTGTAAAATCATGGATTGTAGCCTTAACCCCAAACACAAGGGCAAGGCTCTTCAAAATGCGTGTCCAAAATGATAAAAGGAAATGGAGAGAACTTTTGATATTCCTTGGAACACAGTGGCAGCCACCGAAGCCAACCCATAAAAGTAGGGACCAGCACGCGCCAATGCCATCACTATGATGAAAAACATCGCTTTTGTTTCCAAGTATCTCGTGCAATGGAGCGGGTGTATAAGCAAGAGGACGTGGAGCTTACATGGACGAGTGACAGCAAGAGTCATTGACGACATGGAGGTTGAGCACGAGATGTTGGCCCAAGGGATTGTACGGAGATGTTGAGGGATGCAAATGCAACAAGGTGTTCCTTTTTTATTCATCATCATGTGGGGCTCTATGTAGGCCATTATTGTAATCTACATTGATATATGGCTGACCCCGCCAATAATTATCCATCAAATCGTGGAATCTAAGAAAACTTACTGAAAATAATCTAAACAAAATTGTATATGATATACCATCCCCTATACTGTTTGTGTTTTGAGATGATTCTCACAAAAGATCCATTACATAAAATCTTTCAAGATTGTTTCTTAATATTTTTGTTCAAACCTTTGTTGGCCGCACCATCACTATCACTGGAGGCTAGTGATGTTAGAAAGGATTTTTTCCCTTTCTTCTTGACAATTTCGATGGACTAGCAGTACAGTACCAGCAATTTATTGCCAACATTTTCTTCTAGTAATGACTTGTCGAAATGTATGATGATTCCGTGTTGTTGCTTCGTAGCATGGTAGAGCAACAGAATTCCAACATACTCCATGGGCAACTCCTAGCTTCACAGAGAAATCACATGCTCTAATTTTGTTCCGCCCGCCACGTGGAAGTGGAATGAGCTATTAGTGACAAGAAAGGGCAATGTTTTCTTCAAAGAAAATCATATCACACTTGAGTAATATGCTTTTAGCCTTCAAGATTCCCACCACGGCGGTTAATTCAAAAATGATCTCGCCGTGTCAAACCGCAACTCAAAGCCAAGCTCACCACTCATCGCCGCAGAAGATCCTTTAAGATGGGACTAAGATTAACCAATAATCCGGTACGGAAGTTGTTTCTCAAACTAACTAATCTTATCCCATCTATATTTTAAGATTTTCTCTCGTTGTCGTTGGGCCCAGATGCCACGACTTGGCGACGCAGACCCACATGGCCCACCACCTCGCTTGCTTAAAGTATTGCGCTCGGGGAGCTTGCGCCACGCCCACTCTCTGACCAAAAGAAGTCACAGCGCACAGCTCACTGAATTCCACGAAGCCCCTACCCCCACGGAAGCACGAACTCGAGCAGCAGCAGCTCAGCTGAGCGAAGGCCAAGCTTCCCATCCCCCATCCCATGGCCAGCAGCGAGGCTGAAGGCGACGGCAGGAAGGGCGAGGAGCCGTCACGCCGCGAGATCCCCGCCGAGATCACGGACGAGATCCTGCTCCGCCTGCCCTCCCGCTCCGCACTGGCGCGCGCCGCCGCCGCCAGCGGCGACTTCCGCGCGCTCGTCTCCTCCCCACGCTTCCTCCGCCGCCACCACGCGCTGCACCCGGACTCCGGCGCGCTCCTCGGGGTCTTCACCTTCTCCCTCAGCCGCGACGGCGGCGCCGGCGACGGCACGGGCTTCCACCCCGCGGAGCCGCCGCACCCGGCGGCGACCGCCGCCCGCGCCGTCGCCGGCGCCGCGGACTTCTCCTTCGGGTTCCTCCCGGCGGTTCCCTCCGCCGCGGACGGAGCCGGAGACGCAGCGGAAGCCGAAGCCGAAGCCAAAGCCGAGGGGTGGATGGTCCGGGCTTAGTAGCCATGTTCCCGTTCCCGTCCCCGGAACGTTCCCGGAACGAGGAACAACACTTACGAAGGATTTTTACGCTAAATTGTCCCCGGAACGTTCGCGTTCCCGGTCCGGAACGAAGGAACGTGGAACGAGGAACGTGGCCACGTTCCACGTTCCCGGCTTCTAAGGGTCCGGGACTGCTGCGACGGCCGCTTCCTCCTCGATCGCGTGGCGGCCGGGGTCGAGAGGGGCACCGTCTTCACCGAGCTCGCCGTCTGTGACCCCCTCTCCCGCCGCTACGCCCTGCTCCCGCCCATCCCGGAGGACCTCGCTGACACCGTCGACGGCGTGCTCAACGTCTTCGGCGGCCGGCGCGCGTGCGAGCCCTTCCTCGCCCCCGCCGAGGCCTACTGCGACGACGACCCCGACGCGGCGCCGCCCTTCACCGTGTTCTGGACGGCCAGGTGCCAGCGTAAGGTCGCCGCCTTCGCCTTCTCCTCGCGCGACGGGCGGTGGCGCGCGCTCCCGTCGCCGGACTGCTTTATCTGGCGCCGCCACCGGTCGCCGTTCAGCTGCCCGATGCACACCGTCTGGAACCGGCGGCACTACGCGCACAGCCGCTTCTACTGGGTGGACTGCCTCACCAACCGGTGGCTCGTGCTCGACACGCGCGCCATGGAGCTCACTCTCTCCATCATCCCCTCGCGGCCAGCTACTGGGAGGAGCACATCGCCGTCGTCGAGGCCCCAGACGGGAACGTCGGCGTGTTCGCGCACGACTTCCACCACCCCGGCGGCAAAGCCGATCTCCACTGCTACACGATCGTGCAGGATGCCGACGGGCCGCAGTGGCGGCTGGAGAAGACGATCACTCTGCCGTGGCCGGCGGCGTACCACCGGCCGTTCTGCCTCCGGGGCACGGCCAACGGGTGCTTGATCCTCGAGGTCAGCGAGGAGAAGCCGGCGTTCATGGCGAGCCACCGCATCAGGGACGCCAAGCTGTTCAAGATCGACGCCAAGAGCTTCCAGCTGGAGAAGATCTGCCAGGCACGGTGCGCCGGTGGCGCCGCCGGGCAGTGTTGCTGGCCCTACTTCGGCTTCCCGCCATCGCTGTCATTGCGCACTGTATGAGCAGCATGGAGATCTTGTTGAACAAAATTATGTTCCAGCTGCTCATAGTCTAGCATATATATATATATATACCACTAATAATAATAGTATAAGTAACAATTTGTACCGGTCCAGTTTGTTCACAATCCCAATGCATACATACAATACATCTTACAGGTACAAAACAAGGGTCTCAACATTATTCAGCTGTACAAACCCCACAAGCAGGGGTAAACATTACCCAGAACTTATAGGTTACAGTCACAGCCAAGTCACTTGCTGTTTATTCAGTTCCTTTTGTATACTCCATTATATTGTCATGCTGGCTACTTTCAGCAGTGCAAATACAGCACACACAAAGGATGGCAACTTGTATGAGGTACAAGGAGCCAAATGATGTACAGTCCACAGAGAGACCAAACCCGTCGCTTCTAACTTGCTCTTTGTTTTGATATCTTCCACACCATGTTTACCATTCTCTTTGTTCTCTTGAATGACCGCTCAAGGTCAGCTGAGGAAGATCGACCACGGCCTATCGAGGATGACCCTGCACCTCGAAAAGATGGTCCAGGATCTGCTGAGGATGGTTCATTGACACGAGAACTATTTCCATATGATGACGCAGTTGAGCTCACCAAGCCTGTCACAGCAGGTGCAAAACTCTCCACAAACATGCCACAAGATATCAGTGTCTCGCCAGAAGGCATGTTGATGTACGAAACTGTACAGTCCTGAAGATCTACGCAAATGAGTCTGTTTTGGTTGCCAAAGAAGATCTTCGTCTTGAGCTGGAAAACTGGCCTCATGCCCACAGGTATCCTAGGAGCAACGGTATGCAAGTGGATCCAGTATTCTTCATGAGTTAAGTCCACCACCCAAATATCAGAAACTATATTGCCAGATGATCCATCAGGATGATTTGATAACGAAAGAAGCTTTCCTTCCCCCTCAAATAGTTCCAAATCATATTTTCTTACAGCATCCGGGATGGCAATTTTTGTGAACGTCTCGTCTGTCAGATTGAGCATAAGGATTTCTCGAGAAAAGCCGGAGGATGCCTCGTTAAGAAGTAGCCAGTACATGCTACCATTAACAACGACTGCCTTCGTTGCCTTTAGAAGCTCTGAAGATTCGCGTATTGTCCTCCATGACGGCACACCAATAGTGCATATTTCAAATGCCAAGAACTGCACACAATGACGGACAGAGACCACCTTGTACTCTTTTCTGGAGTGCACAAATCCAACAAAATATTCAGAGCAAAGAGACCGTGACTTGAGTACTGAATCTGGCAGCCTCAAATGCTTCCTTGTTGTGGGATTCAATACCTCAGCATCACCTTTTATATCATACACGCACACTAAGCCATTGCAGGGGCTTGACATGTGAAATCTATTTGAGAACACAAGTTCCACGCTTCTGAAATTCATTGTTGCAGGATCAAATGTGTACAAGTGGACTAGGCCGTGGTCAAGCGCAGTGAAACAAGCAATGGACTGGTCAAAGCGGCAAGCATTGTTGAGGTGACGGTCCACAAAACTAGGTTCTTCAATGCAGTCTCGCCAGAATTTGCATACACTGCGAAGCTTGACTACAACCCTACCAGGTAGAAAAGCAAGGACAATCCCTTGGGCATCCTGAGGAACATATACTTGAGCTTCTGTTGTTTCATTCTGTTTATCAAGATCATCGCTGTTGCAGTCCATGTCATGCAATCTACAGCTCTGTCCAAGGTAAAAAAAAAGTTTAGTCAGTATGCAACAAAAACACAGAAACAGAAAGACAGGAAAATTTACTGATAGTCTGATACAAAACTGTAGTGGAATAAAAGTATACCCTTCAGTACACAACATAAAAGTATAATATATTTCTACTTGATCAATCAACATCTTAGGTCAAAAGAGAATGGGTTCGGTGCTGCTAAGTCACTCATAAATTACTAAATTACATGTAGAATGTATTCAATACCAGCAAGTTCTAATTAAAATAGTATCCAATATGGATGTGCCAGATTGATGAAATGGAGACTCAAACTTAACATTCCCTTCTTCCAGAAAATGGATACTGAATACTACAGATGTAACTCTGCAAATCACAATAAGAAGAGACGAAAAATGACCATCCATAGGGAAAACAATACTGGGTTATTGTCATAAACATTAACTGAGGTATCAGAATCATAAAAGGTGCACAATCACATCAAGTTCTAAATCAAGAAAGGAACAACCATGGTACATAAAGCACAATATCCAACCAATATGGCTTTGCCCTCTCCCTAACATTCATGATGTAATATAAATGAACACTCGCATATTAGCAAAGATATTAGACCCACCAAACCTTATCTCCAATTTTAGATCATCGGACTTAATCAACGACAAAGCAAGGTATTTTGACAGAAAATACTAGTTATTTGTGCCATCTCTCTGTGCAGGTTTATTCTACTGTTAGAAGCATGGATTCAGGGAAGTTAGAAATGCACTCCTATATCTACATAGAAGCAGGGAAGTCCTAAGCAAGTTTTCTCCCCTTTCAAAACACTGCAGTGATCAATATTTGCTTCACAAGTTAGGTGGTAAATAGACTATAAGAGGTCTAAGACTATGACCAATTCCATCATCTGGATGGCATTTATGCATTTTCATTTAGATATGGTGAACCCACATTCCCCATGATAAAAGCAAACATGGAGATTTCTTTAGGGATATATTATTGTCGTGGATCATGTCCCCTAAAATGCAAAGCGACTCAACAGA
The DNA here is from genome assembly GCA_036936925.1 of Cenchrus fungigraminus. NCBI lineage: Eukaryota > Viridiplantae > Streptophyta > Magnoliopsida > Poales > Poaceae > Cenchrus > Cenchrus fungigraminus. Next base: position 114,644,250 of record CM072773.1, on the reverse strand, counting down.
TGAATGTTGTAATGGTATGAAAGTTCAACTGCCATGGCTACTACCAGCTAGTAGCTTGATATATGCAGCCACCAGATCTAAACTGTTTGCCAAAGGGTGCTGATTCTACCAATGGTCTAGCTAAAATGGTAAGAGACCTGATTTACGCACAAATCGTAGATACAGTACACGACCAATGGCACAAAGATCTGCTAGTTTGTTCTGCTAAACTACATTTCACATAATACTTGAACATGATCACGGAACATGTCTGCATCAAAAAGTATGGCTAGCAGATTTCTAACCACAGGTATGACAGAGCTAATAAGAAAAAGCTAAGGGCAGATTCGGCAACTTAGGAGACAGACAAATCCTGTTAGGAATGTCAAACACCCATGAATTTAGGTGCCCACAAGATCTACATGGATAGGGTTTTCATTAGATTGCAGTAAGCTACGAACATGATGAAATAAACAAATCCTACCTCATGAAGAGCAACAGTATCAATCTACTAGCAAATACCGTTATCGAACAACCGAAGAACCCCAAAGCTGAGAAGCAGCAAGGGCCACCCTCAAAGCAAAACGCGCGATCTGTGCAGCATCCCACCCCGTGTCGAAGGGATGAACAGATCGAGGTCGAGGGTGACAAAGGGAAGAGATGGGAAGTGTAGTGCCCACCTTGCCTAAGAGGCTGAAGGCTTCCTTGGATTCAGCGATATGGTCGTCGGTGAGCTACCGCCGCCGCTGCCGCCTGCGCGCGGACGCCGCCAGGAGACCTCGATCCCCAGCCGCCGCGTGCTCGAGAGGAGCCGGAGATACCCCGCCGCCGCCTGCTCGACGGGAGCAGTCGATCCCCCTTCGCTCCCTGTGGGCAGGGGAGTGCCGCCGCCGCTTTCTCCGTCCGTCGGTTGTGCCGCACCGCCCGCACGGCACGAGCGAAGCGACGAGTCGAGCCGAACGGGTGAGACCGTGAGTTCAGAGAAAAGGCAGAAATGAAAACAAGTCCAATTTTAGCCCCTCGTGTCTTGTGTTGTTTCCTTTTTGGTCCCTCCAGTTTTATCCTAGTCTTCTTTTAGAAAAAAATGGGTTGAAATTAATTTGTAAAACATCATATTAATTTGTAAAACATCATATGAAAAAGAGCTTGCTATTTATGGTGATTGTCAAGCCACAGTTTTGCATATTGAATCTTGATAGAGAAATTATATTATTTTTTATGTTGTTATATCGAGTGCAAAAATCATGGGAGTGGTTATGAATGCTTTCTTGCTTATATGATGTTTTGTATTACTCCCTCCATTCTTTTATATTTGATGTTAGGACACTTTTTTTAGTTCATTTTTTTTAACTAATCTTGCTGTTCTAACGTCAACTATACGAGAACAGAAGTAGTAGTTAGTAGGGAAGAGTTATGGCCTTAAAAAAAAGTTATGGAAGAGTTATGTATACTAAGTTTAAGTATGTATAATTCAACTTTCACCACTTCAGCAGGAATCGAGGTTCTTATGATTCTAATCGGAGTTTTTGCTGCGCCATGCTTTCGTCCTGATTTTTTTTTGCTGGACAATGTTTTTTTCCCATTCGTCATTCACCTGTCTTCCACATTTTTCCTGGAAGCACACTCGCTTGATGAGAAAATGAAAACTCGATTGACACAAAGGGCCAAAGGAATAGAAAGGTGTGCGGGTGAGAAGAACATTCCTGCAGATTTTATAAACTATACTGTACAATGGGTAAAAATAAATTGTTTTTAAAATTAAAAGAAAGTAGCAAAAAATTCAAAATACTTGACGAGAGTGGGATTTGAACCCACGCCCTTTCGGACCAGAACCTTAATCTGGCGCCTTAGACCAACTCGGCCATCTCGTCGTATGATACCATCATTTTCCTGATTATATTTGATTTGTGTCTCTTCCTTCCCGTCAGCAACCCTGAAGGCGGAACAATGGCGCCTGCGTCGCTCACGTCCCTCGGCAATCCATTCTCGTGCACCTCCCAGTCTCCAAGGTAATGCACAACAGCATCTTCTATGGTCTCAACAAGAAAATTTGTGAGTCTCGCTCGTGTTCTGTTTTCTTAATTTCAACGCTCCATTAATTCTTTATGCAAGTTTTTTGTTAGATGCCGGTGTCCATCAGAGCCCAAGAAGATCCGGTTGGCATGCCGCAGGAGGACTTCCTCTCTGAAGGCAACCTGTGGTCTCTCTAGGCGGAGGGCAGTTTCAGGGATGGTGGTTCTTGGCGCAGCGGCGGCCTCTTGCATCGATCCTCTCGCCCTCGCCGTGCCGGCGCAGGCAGCGATGCAGGAGCCTGACATTATCAGGTAACCTGCATCGCCTAGCATAACGAGTCTGCAACGGATAGATCGGTGAATTCGATGGTTGAGGAATCTGATCCCTTGATTTCGTTTTGAAGTTTTCAGGTACCGGAAGCTGGACAGTGGTGTCATACTCGAAGGTACAAACTGTAGTGAAATGTTCTTGCAGAGTTTTCAGGCAAGTTTCTGATCGGTGAATTGTGCTTCTTGATCTGAAGATGTCGTGAAGGGGGAGGGAGCTGAAGCACGGGAAGTCGATCTGGTCCAGTTCAACTATGTGTGCCGCCGCGCAAATGGTTATTTCGTGCATAGGTGAACACAGTGCCATTGACTATACGCAGTTCATACACTGAAAACATGTTGCAGTTGCAGTTTGATCAGTTCCGGTCATCTAGTGGTCTCACCATGTTTTCCCTGCATTTTGTAATCCAGCACGGTGGACCAGTTCAGCGGTGAGAGCAAGCCGGTGACGCTTCCACTAGGCGGAGAAGAGGTTATATAACTATAATGTTGAAAGTTCTTTACATCCTTCAGAAGTTCAGATCTCCTCTAGGTTCACTCTGCCTCAGTTTCGTTTGATGCATAATCTAGCTACTGTGGTGTTCAGATTATTCGAGGTCTTAAAGATGTCCTAATCGGGATGAAGGTTGGAGGTACTTCAGACATCAGCTTAGTTCCAGACAGCATACAGATGTTGCTGTGAAAAATCTTGACAGTTCAAAATTGCAATTTAAAATTATAATTTTTCTTCATGACTTGGTATGCAGGCAAGAGGAGGGCTTTAATTCCTCCTGAAGTTGGTTACATCAGCGAGACCTTGAAGCCCATACCAGAAGAGGTATAATACTATATCCTTGATGAACTCTAGAGCGTGTCCTTTTGGTTTTATGTATTTTTGGATTCCTCTTTTCATAAAGGAACAGTAGTAAAATGCATCTCTAAAATGTAAATTTTCCAAGTACTTGACAGCGTTTAATGTTCATTTACAATTACTCTTCTACTTGCCTTGGATGTTATTACAGTTCGGACCACAGCGGAGTCTGCTGTCTCATGCCAAGGAGCCACTGGTGTTTGAGGTTCAGTTGCTGAAGGTCCTGTGATTCTGCATTTCTGCCATCATGTCATGATACCATCACCATCCTTGGTCAATGCAGACACAGTTCCAAGGGAATCATAGAATTCATTTTGAAATTGAATTTTTCTACCTTTGAAAACAAAACCAGCAAGTTGAATTAATGAAAGAGTCAAACAGCAGCTATCGCCAGCTTTTGTCAAAACATGGTTTAGTTGCTGAAGGTTCTGTGATTCTGCATTTCTGCCATCACATCATGGTATCATCACCATATTCATCCTTGGTCAATGCAGACACAGTTCCAAGGGAATCGGTAATGTTTAGATTACCTTTCAAAAAATTTTGAAAAAAGAATCTTGCATGCATGGAGTACTAAATGAAGACTATTTGTAAAACATTTTCACAGATGAGTGTAACTTTGCGACGAATCTGATCATAATTAATCCATAATTTTGCCACAGTAATGTTACAGTAATTATCCTCTAATCATGTGGTCAACGGTCTTATTAGATTCATCTCGGAAATTTACCTATAGGTGTGGAGGTTGTTTTGTAATCTGACTTTATTGAATACCCTTGATTAGTAGTCAAAGATGCATTTAATACCTCAAAATTCATTTTCAAATTGAATTTCAGCTTTTGTCAAAGCATCAGACTCTCTGGGTAGTTCTGCACTGCCAAAAGCGTATTAAAATTTTCTAAACTTCTTCACGAATATTTGCAAACACATTCGCTAACTGCAAGTCATTATGGTTGCAGTGTTGCGCTGTGGAATTCAATGACCAGTTTTTTCTGATAACTTAAAAAGAGTGCTTTTTAACTAACTGGTAAATCCAAAACGTAAAAAAAAAGGGGCGGGGGGGTAATTTTCAATGCCATGGCTGTTTATTGATCAGAGGTCAAATCGATCATCATAAGAAAATTTAGGCAAAAAATTAGGATACATTCTGGGAAAATGAAACTTCCATGTGCAAAGGTTTTTATTGTTTATCCTCTCTCGATCGTGCAATAAGCGGTGTAGTACAGACAGTAAGATGGGAAGATGGACTTGCACAGCAGCACAGGTAATTCTGGTCGGCCGCTGCCACTGTCACGAACTGGAATTGTCAGAGAGGCGTCTTGCAGGCCGACGAGCCCTCTCACCGGCGAGCCTGAGACGGCGACGCCGCGCACTGTCACGTGAGGTGGGAGGAGGCTGCCGGCCGCGGCGGCGACGTATCCGCCGTTGCCAAGCCACGATGGGTCGGCGTGGCTGGCGGCGAGCACTCGTCGCCACAGCCTGTGGTCCGGGCGGCGCGACCTCAGCAGCGCGCCGACGGCCTTGGCGCCGAAGAAGGAGCCGCGCAGCCTCTCGGCGATGGCCTGGCCCACCGCCGCCAGCCGCGGGTCCGCCTCGGCATCGCCGGCGCCGCCCAACGCGTGCGCCTTGAAGAAGAACCAGTACTCCGCCCGTGGCAGCAGCCGCAGGATGACAGGCTCCGTGGTACCGAGATCGGAGACGTGCTTGCCGGTGCCCGTGACGATGACCCTGCTCCCCCGCCGCCCGCGCCTCAGGGCCGGCATGATGGCGTCTAGCGCCTGCCTCCTTCGCGTGTCGACGTTGTCGAACACGACCAGGAACCTCTCTCCGTGTAGCTTCGGCTCTAGAAGCCCCAGTAGCTCGCCGGCGCTTGACGTGCCGGCGACGGTGAACAGAGAGCGCAGAAGCTCACTACCGGAACGCGTGGCTTTGCCGAGAGCGAGATGCTCTCGGCAGAGGACCCTATACTCTCGGCACAGGCTGTGCCGAGAGGAAATTCTCGGCAAAGGGCTCTCGGCACCGCTAGACCGGCATAGCGAGCTTTGCCGAGAGCCGGACAAGTCTCTCTCGGCACAGATGTGCCGAGAGCCCAGTTTAGCTCTCGGCACATGCGCCAGTAGGGGTCATGCCGGCGCTGGGCCCACAAGTTCTTTGCCGAGAGCCACATGGCAGGCTCTCGGCAAAGAAGATATCTGTGCCGAGAGCCAGGTCGGCACAGGCGCGGTAAGGGCGGACCGCGTCAGCTCAGGAACCCACCTCTTTGCCGAGAGCAGATGTGCTGGCTCTTGGCAAAGGACCTACCATGGGGCCCGCCTCGCCCCCGGCCCCACCTCTTTGCCAAGAGCTAGGCTCTCGGCACAGAGGCCTCCAGGAGCCCACGTAAGCCCTCTTTGCCGAGAGTAGAGACCATTGCTCTCGGCGTAGAAGCCATCTTTGCCGAGAGCAATGACTTCAACTCTCGGCAAAGGCTCTTCTTGTTTTTTTTTATTTTTCCAGCAGCTTTAATGTTACCCTCATCACATATACATCATCACAGGCAGTATATAATCATCACAGACAGATAATATTCATCACATGCACATAATTAAGTTCCAAATGAAAGTGCAAGTCACGAAGGTCCAAATGCAAGTGACGAAGGTACATAAACTTAGACACGGCACATGCAAGTCACGTTGGTCCAAATACAAATAAAAGTTGGCAAGTCTGAACTCACTCGTCCGGCGGGTGGCACCCCGCCCCTCCCGGAAGCGGGTCCTCTGGCCACGACCCCCACCCAGACCCCTGTGGCTGTTGTGTCATCCCCGGCCACGAGAACGACGGTCCCTGAGGTGGGGGCTGAGCGCCAGCCACCGCCATCGTCCACGGGCCACGCGGCATCCCCCACTGGCCCCACTGCATCCCCCACTGAGTCTGCTGAGCTGGCGGCGACATTTCGCATGCCGTAGGCCCCTCATTTGATGCTGCTGATAGATTTTGCATATGAATGATAATACAAGATTTTGAGTATGTATACCAAGTCATTTCTGATTTCTACGTCATTCTAGGTTTCACTATCATTATAAATTCTATACAACAATAAGAAATGCAAGCACAAGGTTTTCTAGCTCACTAGTTGTGGAGTGTAATTCTAAGTCATTCTAGGTCATTCTAAGTCATTCTAGCTCATTTAGATAAACAAAAGAGCAAGCTAGGTTGGAAAGTAACTCACGGGAGAAATAGCAGCCGGTCGAGGAAGTGGAGTGTACAACACCTGCGGTGGCGGAGGGAGTTGCACCTGTGGCGCCACCGCGTGACCGAGGTTTTGCATGTACTGAACCATAGCGGCCATCTGCTGACTGTTGGCCTCTTGCAACGTGTCCAACTACCTCTGGTGGGCCTCTTGCACCCTTTGCATCTGCTCATCGGCGCGTCTCTACGCCTCTTCTACCTGCCTCTCCCGCTCGGCCCTCTCTGCTGCAAGCTGGGCCTACAATATTTGATCCAAACATTAGAATACAAAGCAAACATATGAAAGTGTTAATGAACGATAGATAGAACAGAAATAACCTGGAAGTTCGCCTGCAAGGTCTCCGTAACGGTGGGTCGTCGTTCTATGGACGGGGCTGAGCTCGTGCCCCTATCTAGAGATCGAACCTGCGAGAGAGTCGGAACATCGCGCGGGACCAGGAGAGAGTCGCCAACAAAGTACCGTCCATGCTTCCTGCCTTCTCCAATCCTGACGACGGTTTCTGCATCAAGAGGCTCTCTCACTGGATCGAAGTCTGGCCCACGAACCGCCCTTGCCGTCGTGGTGTACTTCTGGATGCGGGGCTGGATTGTCGGGTTTGAGTACGCCTCGGGAGGGTCGTCAGGGTTGAAGGTGACGTCGGACGTCGCCCTGCCCTCGTGTGTCATACCATATGCCTCGAGCTCACCGCAAGGTCGATTCTCATGTGCCTTAGACTGCAGGAAAACAACAAAGTTAAAAAACAAATAAGTTATGCAGTATTGAGAGTTAGAATAAAAAATAGATTAACATACCCATCTACGACCATACTCGCGGATGTTAAGGTTGCCTTGATGGTGTGCCGGACCTGGCATCTTCAAATGCCTCTCCCGACGCTCGAGGTGCTTCTCCTCCCGATCATCCGCAAACCACAAGGCCACAATCGCACTCCAAGCCCGAGGCATCTCGGTGAGCCACCATGGGGGCATCTGCACGTCATCAAGTGCATACCATACAAGGACATCAAATTGAGCATATTTAATCAAAGAAAAACGAATATTAATAATTTTCTGCATTTACCTCCATGTATTGCTCTGGAGTGAGCCGCAGGTTACGAACATCTCTTTTTTTTGACTTTCTCACCATACTTAGCCTTGTAGGCAACATTTTATGAGATGCGCAACTCGTACATCATATCTATCACAAGCTTCCGACACGAGTACATCGCACACTCATTCGCCTTCTGCTCGTATCCCGCCTGGCATCTGTAGAAATCCTGCATATAGATGCAATGTCAATACTTTAGGAATATCCAATTAATTCGATTTAGTGAGAAATACAATTTATTGCGAGGAAGACTCACCCAAAACTCGCCAACCACCCGGCCGACCTTGGTCCGGAACTACCTGCCCGTCGGATCAGTCCAATCGGGCATGAGCCTGTAGTGGTCAAACGACGTCGCCAGCACCTCTCGAGCGTCTTCTCCCTCGCCAACTCTCACGAACCCGGGGTAGTGCTGCCTGCATAAAACGCCCAAGATGCCATTGGGAAGACGATTATGAGCACCTGGAGTCTCGATCTCCCACCCCCTGCCAAAATGATTTCACACAAATTATTAGTTTCAATCGCGAGTTTGAAATGAACTAATGAAAAAGTTGTGATAATTTACCGTAGTCCCTCAGGTTTAATAATCGATCGGTTCAAGGGCAGTATGGGTCGATCAGGAAGCCGAGCGGGGCCTCGCAAGTAGACCTTCAGCACAGGCCCCACCCCGCCCCCCAGCTCCTCATCCCCATGTGCCTCCTCATCCTCAAGCGCCTTCTCCTCTTCCTCCTCTTCCCTCTCCTGCTCCACCTCCTCATCTGACGAGGACGACTGCGACGCAGTGGGTGCACCTTTGCGAGCCCTGGATCCAGACGACGACGAGGGTGCCTCAGAGGGGGACCTCATCACCCTCCTAGCAGCCGACGTCCCGGAGCCCTAAGCAACGTCGTCCTGGTACAAGTCATTGATGCTCCTCACCAGAGGGCCGCGACGAGGAGGGTGCTTTGGCATCTTTGATCAATCACCTGAAAAAAAGAGATTAAACCAATCAGTACATAATTACATGTAAATAGCAATTAGTAAATAAGAAAATAAAATATCCTAGTAAATAAGAAACAAATTATCATAGAAATTTAGAAACATAATTACAATTAGTACGGACCTTACATGTTTTAGAAATATTCATCATGATCTGGCTTATCTGGATCATAAGTCTCATCACTATCACTATCACTATCACGCATGTCCATAAGCTCAACACCGTGCTCCAAAGGAGGAACAGTGTCATCATCATCACTGATATTGCCTAAACGTAATCGCTCAAGTAATTGTAAGTCATCATCATCATGAACCTCTTCTACAGCATCGTCGTTGTCAATAATTTCATTGTCTACTTCCATTCCGATCTCTTCGGTTAAGTTTATTTCAAACCTCCCTTGTAGCCCATCTTCCTGAAAGAACTCTCCAGCATATGTGTTTGGGTTTAGTAGGTGGTAATCTTCATCGTTTGGGGCAGGTAGTTTATCGTGTGGCGATACCTTGTACACAACATCCCAACCCCTGAGACTCTTGACCTTTTTACAAGGGTATGAATGGTAATATACTTGCGTGGTCTGTTGGGCCACAATATAGACATCGTTTCCTGGGTACACAGATGACTGTTTAATTTCGACGAGCCCAAGATTATGGTTCCGTCTGATAACGTTTGAATCAAACCAATGACACTTGAATATGACAGGTTTAAGAGGTTTGCAACCATGGTACTCGAGTTGGTATATTTCTTCAAGTCTTCCATAATACTCTACCCCATCAGTTTGGGCATGCGTACAAACTCTATTATTTGTGGTTCTTCGATTGGGCCTTTTCTGCTCGTGTCGTGTCGTGTGAAATCGATATCCATTCACGTCATAAGCAGCATATGACTTGACCCTCCAGGAGAAACCATCAGCAACCTGTCTCAACTCAGGACTCATAGACGCATCGGTCAGGCCCTGCAAGTTCAGGCATGATTGTGGTTAATGTGATACTGAGTACAAGCTAAATTATTTCTAATATACTAAGTACGAGCTAAATTACCTTCTGTTTGAACCAAGAAATAAAATCAGCACGTAGAAGGAGGATTTCCTCCTCGTGGCCGATAGGTGGCCTTGTACAATGCCAAAGTGGCCCAATAAATTCACTGCACCAAATCAAATGAGGTTGGATGCAGATGAGGCAAGATACGAGAAAGGAAATTATGACCTTTATTGACAACTTACGTTATGTATGGTCGTACTTTGTCAAGGTTGCGCAGAACATATATCGTGATAGTGCGCCACTCTTCAAGAGTTAAGGTCTTGAACTTCGCACCACTTGCACTTCCGAGTTGTCCTCGGAAAAGGCTGAGGTTCGATTCATTTGCGTCAGCATTGTACCGAGGAGGTCGATTATGCACGCTGGGAAGGTGCTCAGCATAGTATTTAGTTGTGAAGTTTGACACCTCCTGCAGAATGGATGCCTCTGCAATGCAAGCTTCAACTTTATTTTTATTTTTACATCTACTTCGAAGAATCTTTTGAACCCTCTCAATTGGATAGCACCAACGGTTCTGCACGGGACCCCCCAATCGTGCCTCGTGCGGGAGGTGCAAAATCATATGTTGCATCGGATTGAAGAAGCCGGGTGGAAAGATCTTCTCTAGCTTACAAAGCATCACAGGTGCCATTTCTTCCAGTTTGTCAATCACCGCCTTAGATAACTCCTTAGCACAAAGTAGACGGAAGAAATAACTCAATTCTACCAGCACTTGCCACACATGCTCAGGTACATAGCCTCGAACCATCACCGGAAGAAGCCGCTCGATCCATATGTGGTAGTCATGACTTTTCAACCCCTTTATTCGCAGACGATCTAAGTTGACTCCCCTCCTCAGATTCGTAGCATACCCATCAGGGAACATTAATTTTTGCATGCACTCTAATACTTCCTTCCTTTGTACCCTACTAAGGATGAAATCAGCCTTAGGCCTTTTCCATGTCTTGCCCGGTACAGCCTTCGGGATGACTTGCTTTGGCTTGTCGCATAACATTTCTAGATCGAGTCTAGCCTTAACATTGTCTTTACTCTTCTCTGGTATATCCATGATTGTAGCCCATAGTGCCTCAGCAATATTTTTTTCGGTGTGCATCACATCAATGTTATGTGAAAGAAGAAGATCTTTCATATAGGGTAGCCTCCACAAGCCCGATTTCTGAGTCCAGGCATGCTGCACACCATATCCCACATAATGACGTTCTCCTTCTTTGAGCACGAGAGTGTCTAACTCAGCTTGAATCTCGGCACCTGTCATCATGTGCGGTGGTGGATCTTGAACTACGACACCTTTTGTAAAGTTCTTGGTATCTAGTCTGAATTGATGGTCAAGAGGGAGGAATTGCCGATGTTTGTCGAACGAAGAAAACTTGCCACCCCTCCTCAACCAAATGAACATCAGAGCTGCCTTGCATACTGGGCAAGGGAACTTCCCGTGGACACACCAGCCGCAAAATAACCCATAAGGCGGCATGTCATGCAGGGAGTACATGTACCACACGTGCATTCTGAAGTTTGTCTTCGTGGCTCGGTCGTATGTCCACACCCCTTCCTCCCAAGCCTTGAGCAAATCATCAATCAGAGGCTCCATGTACACACTCATATTATCTCCCAGGTATCCAGGAATTATCAACGACACGAATATGTATTGCTGTTGAAAGATGATGCCCGGGGGTAGATTAAGAGGGATAACAAACACAGGCCAACTCGTGTGCGGGGCAGCCGTCATTCCAAAAGGATTGAATCCATCTGTCGCCAGCGCAACACGTACATTGCGGGCCTCTCCTGCTTTCTCATCATGAATCTCATCAAAACGGGTCCATGATTCAGCATCAGATGGATGTGTAAGGTTATCATTGTATCGGCGACCTGTTTTGTGCCAAGTCATTTGCTTCGCAGATTCCTCGGTCATGTAAATCCGTTGGATCCGTTGTATGGGCGGGAGGTACCGCAGGACACTTACTGGGATCATGAGCTGCGTCTTTGTACCCTCACCAGAGTCTACCTCCACGAACCGAGACGCTTTACATTTCGGACAGTGCGTCGCATTCTCATGTTCTTTCCTGAATAAGACGCATCCTTTTGGACAGGCATGTATCTGCTCGTATGACATCTTAAGTGCACGAAGGACTTTTCGTGCTTCATACATGTTCTTCGGCAAAATGTGACTTTTGGGAAACATGTTGCCAAAAACGGTCATCAAAGTATCGAAGCAATCTCGACTCAGGTTGTGTTGGGACTTTACGGCCATCAGGCGGCCGATGGCATCTAATTGAGATAGTTCAGTGTGCTTGTGAAGGGGTTTTTGTACGGCAGCCAATATGTCATAATACGCCTTCGCACTTGGCTCTGGCTCCTCCTCTGGACGTTCTCCTTGAAAATGTGCTTCATGAAAGTCATCTATCATGTCTGCTACTCCAGCATCACCATCAAGTTCACCGATGCGTTGCCTCACAGCCTCGTCTCTCATTCGACAGGTTTCACTATGGTACGTCCACTTTGTATAGTCTCTCGTAAATCCATGCTTGTACAGATGTGCTGCCATGTCCACCTTTGTATGACGGCGTGTGTTTCCACAGTGGCTGCAGGGACACCAAATGGTTTTCGTGTCTTTATGCCTTTTAACCTTTCTGAATGCTTCATCAAGGAAAGCTTGAGCATTCGTAATCCATTCCTGTGTCACACGACCACCACTTGCCCAGCCGTTGTACATCCACTCACGGTCACCCATTCTCTATCATATCAGCGAGTTATATAAAAAACATTGCATCATCTACACGATGTTTACACATTCTAATAGGTAAAGATAGGTCATAATCCCACCTGTGGATGCGTAGATGGGGTCAGTCCCTATGGTCTACTCCGATCCGAGAAAGAATTTCGGCAGCACCTCCCCGCTGTTCTCCAAATACACGTCTCGTTAGGGAGATTGTGTATCCGGAGAACAACGGGGAGGTGCTGCCAAAACTCTGTCTCGGATCGGAATAGACCATAGAAACTAACCCCATCTACACATCCACGAGCTGTCCAAAAAACGTGGACAATTCGAAACATATACAGTCATAAATATGCAAAGTTCTGCATATTTTAAACTGTATCTCTTCCGAACGGGAGACGCCTAACTAGGTTTCGCGATCTACGACATCAAATGAAAACAAGAGCATTTTGCGCGTGCTCACCTAGTACTCCGAGACAGGGGCGGGCGACAAGACCAGGACTCCGAGACAGGGGCGGGTGGCAAGACCAGGACTCCAGGGGCAGGCGGCAAGACCAGGACTCCAGGGGCGGGCGGCAATAGAGACTTTCCTGCAAAAATAGATCAATGATGAGTATTCAAAATTTCGACAGCACCTCCCCTGTACGGTGAGGTTTCCAAAACCTGCAACAAATCCAAAACATGCAACAAAATCCACGACACGAAGGTCGGGCTACACACGGGCTTCCTTCCAACGGCTCGATGGCCGAACAGATCACATGTGGTGCCCCAAGCTAGCCACGAGGCTCACCTAGTAACTCGATGGCGAGGCAGGAGCGAGCGGCAAGACCAGGACAGGGGCGGGCGGCAATAGAGACTTTCCTGCAAAAATAGATCAATGATGAGTGTCTATTCAAAATTTCGACAGCACCTCCCCTGTACGGTGAGGTTTCCAAAACCTGCAACAAAAGCCACGACACGAAGGTCGGGTTACACACGGGCTTGCTTTCTTCCAACGATACGATAAAGTGTTGCGACAAGCACATTCCAAATTTATAGAAATAGACATGGCAACAGTAAAATTAAACATCATATATATCAACTTGCTAACTACCTAATTAAATTTGCTAACTGCCTAAATCAGTTTGCTAAAATTGGTACCTATATTTGCTATCTACAATTGCTACCTACATTTGCTAACTGAAATTGGTACCTATATTTGCTAACTGAAATCAGTATGTGATTCGAAGGTGAATAAATGGTTCCCACATAACTAGTTCCGCATTTCAAAGTGAAGATATATAGTTATCACATATTATCTGTTGCATTTTATTTTGGGTAACAGAACAAAAGATGCAAGTGCACACAACTATTACATACAGCTGTAGATTAAGTACTTACAATAATTGAAAACGCATACAACATCACAGATGTTGATGGCACAAGCAGCCATTTCAAGCGTAGAGGAGCAACACTGCTACGCATCCTCACCAGATCGGCACGACTAACAACAACGGCCAGTTTTGGTACGAAGCAAACACCCCTGGTGTTGCCCATGCCTAATTAGTTGCACATGCTCCCACCACAACCCCCCAATAAGCAACACCAGCATCCTCTAACTTGGAAGGCAGAGCACGGCATACAGCAAATCTGGAGGAATTACCTGAGTCAGATTGGAAGCAGGCAGCCACCGACGGGCGTGGGGGCAGGCTCCTCCAGGGGTGGGTCGGCGTCACGGGCAGCTCCGGGTCCGGCGTGCCTTCAGCTCCGGCAGGCAGCGCAGACGGGTGCCAGCGCCATCGCCGCGGGTAGGGGCGGCGGACCAGGGGCGGCGGCCGCCGCGCCGTGCCGCGGCTGCGGCTGCGTGCCGGGGAGGAGCTCCGGGCCGGCGTCCTTGGGTGCTGCCAGGGGAGGAGGACGCCGGCCCGAAGCGACGGCGTGGAGGACGGAGGTGGCGGTGCGCGCCGCGGTGGCCGGAGGTGGCGGCGCGGTGGCGCGGAGCGGCGGCGGCGGCGCGTGGCTGCGGAGCCGGGGCGGCGCGGCGCGGCGAGCAGAGCGGGGGCGGCGCGGCGCTGCGAGCGGAGCGGAGTGGTGGCGGCGCGCGGCGCGGCGGACGGTGGCGGTGCGGCGAACGGGGTGCGTGTGTGTGTGCGGCGGCGGGGTGCGTGTGTGTGTGCGGCGGGGTGAGTGATGTGCGGCTGCACGTGGGTCCGGCTGTCCCTTCTTTGCCGAGAGCAGATCCAAAGCTCTCGGCACAGCTGGGCCCACGTGCAGCCCCCCGGCCGTTTGAAACACGAAGCCGTTGACAGGTGGACCCCAGATTCTTTGCCGAGAGCCTGGGGCACCGCTCTCGACACAGATTGGACAGGCGGGCCCACAAGCAGCCCCGTCCGTTTGACCAGTGGAAGTGCTGACAGGTGGCATTCTTTGTCGAGAGCCAGGCTGGCAGCTCTCGGCAAAGGGGTCCTCTGTGCCGAGAGTATTACTCTCGGCATAGAATCTCTGATCCAAATTTAATTTTAAAAATACCAAACATATGAGAAATATTACCAACACTTAACATGTTACCATTTATATTGCATATTACTTATAAAAAAGCTTTTGTATTCAAACTCAAATTTGAATTTGTCTAAGTCTCCAAATCAAGTGACATTAGTTCAAAATCTTTGAAACTTCTCGTGAGATGCTCCGGTTTCTAAACAACGTATGTGTTAAAGTGTTCAAAACGTTCTCAAATTTTTACCACAAACTCAACATACGATATCATGAGCGCTCGACAAAATTCGTGATTTTCAAACTTTATTTGATTTTTTTACAATTTTAAAACTTTTCTACCTCACGATCTTCATCATGATCAGAGAACCAAATGAAAGAAATTTAGCTTCATTTCATGCACATGGTCTTAAAGTTGTCTCATGAACGTGAATATCATTTTTTCACCAAGTTTACTATACGATTTCACACACTTCTAGTTCATTTCGGACGTATACGAAAAAATTACCTAGAATGAATTAAATTTGTTAAATATAGCAAACTGAGCTGAAATTACGCCAATTTTGAACATATACTTTGCATGAGTGTATGTTGATGAAGTAAAAATTTTGGGGTGCAGATAATGATTTTTTTAGATGATTTGCCGAGAGTATGAGTAAAGCAAGCCTCTAACCAGGGCTCTCGGCATATTTGACGACGGGGCCAGCGCCCGTCACGGCGGGCCTGCTGCGCCGTGAGGCAGGCTCTGTGCCGAGAGCCTGGGCTTTTGGCTCTCGGCAAAGCCAGCCTGTACCGTGTGTCAGGACTGTGCCGAGAGCCTTGCCCCTGCTCTCGGCAAAGCAGGCCCTGTGCCGTGAGCCTGGCTCATGGCTCTCGGCACAGTCTGTGGCTCACGGCACAGGCTACGAATCCGGTAGTGGCTGCACGGTCTCGCTGGCCACCGTGAGGCTCATGCAGTGGAAGTCCAGCATCAAGATCAGCGAGAAGCGGCGGCGCACGGCGGGCTCATCGCAGACATGCTGCACGAGGGTCGTCTTCCCCATGCCGGCGCGTCCGATTATTGACAGGACGCCCAGATCGCCGTCGTCGTCCTGCAGCAGGCAGTCGATGACGCGGCGCCTCTCGAGGTGCCGGCCGAACATCTGGCAATCCACGTAGATGTTCGTGGCTAGCGGTCGGTGCAGCGCCGGCGGGCAGCACTGCAGCAGCATGATGAACTCGGCAAGATCGCCGGAGACGCCCTCCACGCTCGCGAGGATGCTGTCGAGCTCGCCAGCGCCGCCGGCGCTGCCGCGGAACATAACCCTCCTGGCCGCGACGCGCAGGCGCTTGGCGGGGTTGAACGAGCTCGGCGAAAACAAACCCCGGCGCATCCCGCCGTCGCCGTCGCCATCACCCTCGTCCTCGTCGGCCGCTTCATCGCCGCTGAACGCGTCGAGAAAGTAGCGCCCTCGGTGCGCGCCGTCGGCGATCTCCGAGAGCCACTCGAGGAGCGCGCGGCTCGCGATTCGCCGCGCGTCGGCGGCGTCCACCGCACTCTCGAGCTTGACGACGAGGTGCCGCAGCCGCCGTAGCTTGCCCTCGACGCCCCGCCGGTCCCGGAGCTGCCCCGCGAGGAGGGTCATCGCCCTGCCCACCGCGTCGGCGACGGCCGCGGACACGACGGCTTCGGCCATGCTCGATATATCAAACTCCTTCCACTACTACCTCCACAGTGCGAATGGGATCACCGGAACTGGCCGCCGCCAGAGGAGCTTCGTCTTGCTCCCGTAGAACACGGCGCGTAGCACGTCGAGAGGCCAGAGCCCAAGACCTCACCGCTCGTGCCGGCTAGGCGGCTAGCGCCCAACTGCCACCTATGGCGGCTAGACCATCTAGGCGGCCTTCAGGTGCAAGACCCACCAACCATTACTTAAAAAAAAAACCCACCAACCAAATCATCCGCCGATTTTTAAGGGAGAAGTTAGTAGACGACAAGATGCTACATTGTTCGAGTTCGAGATCATCATATATTGGTGCCAAGCCGTCAACTCTGAGGCTGAGCGTGTGATTTTGACGTAGTAACTGAATGATATTATCCATCAACGACAACATTCTGCTTTGTTGGGCAGATCTTCTGTGTTGATATGTCCGTTAAATTTGTTTTGAGAAAAAATATTTTTTTTAAAGAACGTGCAAAGTACGTATTCTATTAAGTGGAAGAAATATACATAAAGAAGACAACAACAACACGACCAACCAACACAACAAAGGAGGAAAAGAGAAAGACTCCCCGAACCCCAGGCACTACTAGCACACAAATCACGACCAAGAAGCCTAAACCTATAAAAGAGGGAACACCAAGCACGCTCACACATCACCGAGCGCCTAACTAACCAAAGCCTACGGAAGAGCAAACACCAAGCACGCTCACACATCACCGAGCGCCTAACTAACCAAAGCCTACGGAAGAGCGCGAAGATGCCGAAGAGTATCTTGACCCCCTAAGGGGGTTTTGGTGATTTAATGATGAACCATTAAGCTACTAATGATGTATTGAGTATATGAGCAGGTACTAAAATTCTAAAATGACATCTAAGCGCTTCATTGCTATAAAAAAAGAAGTGATGCTAAAAGAAAGATTCCTTGGAGGTTTATTTATTTTATATTTTGAATTTGAGTCCTAGGAATGTCGTACTATAAAGAGGGACATGGATTGTATCTTCCAAGAGTTGAAAAGGTGCTCTAGATGACTAACCAAAATCCTATGAGAGACACCTTGCACTGCACGTTCACCGAGCTATCCTTAAGTGTGCTAACTCTGGAAGGCTGGATACTCCGGGTTTTACCCCGGATAGTCCGAACTTCCCGGTGTCAGGGGGTGAGACCTGGACAGATCCGCTAGGGGGTTGCCTTAGTGGTTTGCATGTTAATGGAGGATCGGGACCTAAGAGCGTAGGTGGTTATGCACGGGATGCACACGGAACTAAGCGAGTATGGTGGCGAGGAGCAAGGAGACAAGGGTTTATACTGGTTCAGGCCTCCGGAGAGTAAAACCCTACGTCCAGTTGTGGTGGATTATGCGAGGATGAAGATGAGTTCTCCCTGTGCATGGAACCCTAGGCCGCCTTATATGGGGGGACAGGCTAGGATTTGCATGCGCAGGTCGGTTGACCCGTGTCGGGGTCGGTTACAACTGTGGGAAGCTTATCTCCCGGATTACAAGGAGTATCCCGTGATACTCGGAGCTATAGGCGGCGGCGCGCCAGGTCGTCGTGTCTTGACTTGCACGCCAAGGCTTCACAGGTCTTCCGGGATCCTGATCATGTCGCCCGCAGTCTTCGGAGGTGCGGATAAGGTCGCTGGGCCCACTTGTAAGGTCGGCGGGTATTCTGGAAAGTCGGGTCCACTTGTCAGGGGCCCCTGGGACCCTGGCCGGCGGGGACCCATGGGTACCCATGTCTCTCAAGCCCCCGATCGACGTGTAGGCGTAGTGGCCGAGGCGGGGTTGTGTCGAAGAGTAGCAAGGCGCGGCACCGTTGAGGTTGTGAATGGTGCACGGGGATCCAAAAAGAAAAACCCCTCCGATACGCGCACGAAGTTGAACGTCGAGCTTCTGAGTCGAAGGTCCATGAGGTCAAAGTGAAGACGAGGCGTAGATCTTGCAGAACCGCCGACCTGACCTGAGTCAGGCATGTTGTAGTAGCAGTCACGACCTTCAGAAAGGTCAACGAGCCTACCAAGGGTAGGTCGAGCTGAGATGTGATGGAAGCGGGCTTCCATTAGGTCGAGGCGACCTGAAGAAAATAGGGCATCGAAGACGCACTAGTGTAGTAGCCCCCGAGCAGTAAAGCGACCAAGGTGGCCGGTTTGATGCTCCAAAGAAGAAGAAGAGAAATAATCCGAACCTACGACCTTCTGCTTAGGAAACAGATGCTCTTGTAGTGTCGACGCTAGAGGACAAGAGCTCCAGAATCTTGCAGAGGGCAGCAGGCGACAGGTCTGGCACAGCCAGAGTCACGCGTGCACTGTACGGTCACGGTCCACCTTGCAGACATAGCACAAGTCGCTGTTGGCCGTTGAAGATAAAGGCACTCCAGGATGCGGTCAGGTAGGGGATAGGCGCGCTGATGCCCCTCACGGGCGAACAGTGACCTCGTGTTCCACGAGTGTGCAGTAACCTTGAGGATGCAGACGCCACGCAGGCTTGCTTGCGGATAAGACTGAATGGCAGGTGCTTGATGATATAAATAGGTACCCAAGGCTTGAAGCAAACCGCACCAATCTTCAAAGGCGATTCAAGATGATCCAGAGTAGTAATATTGCCATGCCATGGGCGTGTGTCCGCCCTCCAGAGTGTAGGGTTGATATAGTTCATGCTTGGGGCTAGAAGAATGCTTGCAAGGCTCGAAGAACTCGATTGGCCTCTTCTCCCAGTCCCGCCGAGGAACCCAGGAGGAGTATGAAGCAGCAGCTGCATCGTCGGCCCTGACACTTTCGGGCCTGAGGTGAAGCTGGTGGGTGCTGCGCTCCACCCGGCGAGGTTGGTGTTAAAGCTCGGACCTTCTGCAATCTTGCGGCGAAGCTCAGACTTGATGCTGGGCGCTGCAGGAGACCGGTTGGTGCGCGAGTAGAGGTGGCTGTGTGGCAGCTGCCTCCACAGTGGCTGGAAAGGTCGTCGAGTAGGTCCTGAAGCTAGAAGAAAGCTTGCGACAAGCCTTATTAGTGTAGACTGAGTCGTAAGCACTTTGGAAGGTAATTCAGGACCTTAAATATCTTTGTATCTTGTAATTTGGCCAAGGGCCAAACTCCTTGTAGCTTATGAAGCTGTAAATATAGTTTTTCATGAGGAATGTCATGATTTCAGTTGTTTGTAAGGGCGCCCAGGCTGCAATGGTACGGATACCATGGTCCCGGCAGGGCTGTAATAGCACGCCGACCTTCAGGAGGCCTTTCGTAGAGACGAGGAGCCCGTGTCGACCTGGGTCGGCACAGCTGTTGTGCAATGACACAACACAGGTAGTCAGCCTGGAAACTCTAGGTCTACATGACCTAGAAGGCAGCGGGGCCTTAGCGACCTCTTGGTTAAGTAGCACCTCGGGGAGGTGCTACTTGACCAAGAGGTCGCCAACGGGCAGTGGAGCCATTAAGCACGGGGCCGTTGGTATAGGAATTTAAGGCAACGTTAGTAGGTAGCAGGACCTTAGCGACCTCAGAGAGGTGCTGCTTGACCCGAAGGTCGTCAATGAGTAAATGAGTGTGTGAACCCATGATTGACAGCTGAGGTGACCTACCAAGCGGTAGTGCCTGTCGACCTTGTGAAGGCAACGTTATAGACTCGGAGGTCGTCAGAGGCCCGGAGACCTTGAAGAAAATAATGGGGAAGGGGCTTGAAGTAGGGCATAATGAGTCCACGGACATCGGGCCGTTGAGTTGGAAAGCCAACGGGCATGGATTCCCGCACGGTGCGAGCCGTTACTGCCTGTGGCCGTTAGGCCGAAAGAGCCGTTGGGTGATGCATCCGTTGGGTCGCCGGGAATATCACCGAATCCGAAGGGATGTTTGGGGTGCCGCGGCCCACCGCACTGATGCGACCCAGTTATAAAAGGCCAAGTGAGGGGTCGAGGACCCCACTCTCTTCCATTCCCCGCAACAGCTAGGGTTTTCGATCCGCCACCAAGAGCTTTAGCGCACAGATTCGCCGAAGCCGCCGTGCTTAGATCCACCGCGCCCAGCGCCGCCATATGCGCCAGAAGTCCCTGGTGGTATTTAGAACTAGATCCACGGGGTTCGACGAAGAAGAAATGACCCCAGAGCTTGCGCCGTCCCCGGAGAAGGTTTGGGAGCACTCGACGGTGACGGAGGCACAGCTGAAGAGTCTGGTGGAGCGCGGGCTGCTAAAGCCCAGGGAGCAGGTGGACTGGAGGCCAGCCGCCGGCAAAGCCTTCCCCTCCGAGGGGACCGGGAAGACCGTCGCCTTTGTCGCCTATGTCGAGCGCAGATTTGGGGTCCTGACGGGCGACTTCTTCCGCGGGCTGCTCCACTTCTATCGCATCGACCTGGTACACCTCGTTCCCAACGCCATAACCACAATTTCCTTATTCATCCACCTGTGCGAGGCATACTTGGGGATACCACCACACTTCGACCGGTGGTGGTACTTCTTCGAGGTGAAGAAGACGGGGAAGAATGGCTTCATCGGGGCCGTCGACTTCATGCTACGCCGTCACAAGAAGACGGTGTACATCGACATGGAGCTGCCGGACAACACCCAGGGCTGGAGGCGAGGGTGGTTCTACATCGACAACCCGAAGCCGGCGCTGGTCACCGGGTCGGGGCTTGCGCCGGTCCCGGTGCCGGAGTGGACCAACCAGCTGACGTCTCGGGAGATGGACGCCATCAAGCCGCTGCTAGAAGACCTCAAGGCGCGGAAGGAAGAGGGGCTGACGGGCGGCGCGGTGGCCATCAGTTTCAGCCGGAGATTGCTGCAACCGATCCAAGATCGGGTGCACTCGGCCTACGAGTACTGGGGCCAAACCGACCCGACCCGCGTACAGCAGCGCAAGGTCTCCAAGCAGGAGATGGTGGCGCAGGTGAGGGAGCTCTTCAACGGGGTGATCCAGAACCGGACGTGTCCCAAGGCGTTCTCCCTCAAGCGGCCCGCCGAAGTGGTAAGTCGCTGACCGACCTTGATTCCTTTGTTTTTGTTGAGTTTGCATTCCCCTGTTTTTAAGACGAAGGTCGCCTGTTGCAGGGTCATGAGGGCTTGTTCTGGAGCCCGGCTCCCCTCGCAGATGAGGGCGAGCGCAGCTTCAAGGTTCGGGCGGCGGAGGACGTGCAGGCTCTGCTGCCAGAGTTACTGGAGAACTACCTTTCCGACTCATCGGTGGGGGGTAGTGATGATAAGGATCCGCCCGTGGCGAGCTCCGTGCCAACGACTCGCCATACGCGGTCTATCACTGGCAAGATCCCGGCGCACAAGGGCGTCAAGATCATCTCCGCCACCATCGAGGCGGAGAAGAAGAAGAGGAAGAGGAAGGACACCACTGCATCGTCGGAGACGGCAACGACTAGCACCGAGGACGTCTTCGAGGAGCAGGACGATGCGCGGTCGCACGACGTCGTCGCAGGATTGGGCGACGTGGCGACCGCGGGAGGAGATGACACCGCGCTCGGTGTTGTAGGCGAGCAACAGCCGAAGCCGAGTGCGGAGGGCGTGAGCGACCAAGGGTCGCAAAAGAAGCCGAGGCGGGCACCGCCCAGGCCGATGTCATTTAAGTTGAAGACCGGCAGCGGGTATGTTACTGAGCTTGATTTTATGTTGTTCTTCATCTTTGCGGCTTGTTGAGTACGTCGGTGCTGACGAACTTGTGCACCTTGGGTAGGGGGACTCCTGCTGCATCAGGTACCAGCAAGAACGCCTCAGGCCAAGAGGCCTTTGGGCGGAAGATTGAGAAGTTGCCGGCGGGGTAGTCACCGGCGACCTCGGGCGGGGACGTCACCAGCAGGGTCCCTGAGACCGTGGGGGCAACATCGGCGGCGGCAGCCAAGGTCGCTGCTGGGAGTGCTCAGCAGGAGGAAGGCCTGCGCCAGCAAGACCCGCCCGAATCAAGCCTGCCGGAGACGAGGTTAGCGGAGACCGGCGGTGGAAGCGAGGAGGACGAGCGGCATCGGTGCCTCTACACCAGCACTCCGTGGGAGGATGACGTCATCGCCGACGCCAAAGACCTTGCCGACTTCAAGACGGCGCAGGCGACCATCACGGAGGTGGCGAAGATGATTGGCAGAACACTCATGGTGAGTCAATATTACCTTTGGGGCTAAGTCTTCAATTCACTTAGGCGCATTGACTTGATGATCTTACATAATGTGTGGATGCAGACTCTTGCCGAGCGAGCGCAGGGTAGGGCGGCCCTGCTGACGGAGGGCACCAAGCTTCACGCAGAGCTGGCCACGACACGGGAGGCCGTGCTCCAGGCCAGGATTGAGGCCGCGAAGGAGGTACAGCGCCTCAAGGACGAGGCGATCTTGAAGGACAAGGCGATGGAGGCCTTGAAGCAAGAGCTGGAGGCTGCCAAGCTGAAGGCGAAGGAAGCAGAGGACGATCTGAAGGTCGCCGCCGTAGGTACGTCGTAGGACGCCCTTAGTCTTATGCTTTGACGCCGTGGTGAACCCATCCTGACCTTGACTTTTGCAGACGCCAAGAAGAGAGACTGCCTTGAAGAAGGACCTCAAGGAGTCGAAAGAACAGGTGAAGACCCTCAAGGGGAAGCACAAGGAGGTCGTCGCCAGTGAGTATTGCTATACCCAAAAAGCTGCATATGAATTTGGTATCCGTAGGGATCTGGAGATCGACCTGGGCCGGGCAATGCAAACCCTTATTGATCATCAAGAGATGACTGCAGATCTTGAGAAGGAGTTGGACGACCTCATGGAGGCCGTCGAGTACCTTGTGGACGTGTATGCCCCCAAGGTCGAGGGCGGTCCACAGGAGCTCGTCGCGCGGTTGGATGAGGGGGAAGGTCGCATAAAGACCTTGCTGATAGATAGCGGCAAGCTCGCCGCTGCTACGGTGCTAGCCACGGTGAAGCACCATGAGCCATCATTCGACCTTGAGAAGGTCAAGGAGGAGCTCGCCTTGTCGCAGCTAGTGGGCAGCGAAGATATCCAGGCCGCCGCGGAGGAGGTTATGAAGAAAATAGACCTGTAGATGTAACTTAGATCGTAGCAAACAGTTAGTAACAACGGGTCGTGGACCCTTTTTGATGTAATATAAACCTTGCAGGAATGAAAAAGACATGTTTAATTAAATTAATGTGATCCCTTATTTGACTTCGTATATTCCTTATAAGAATGCAAAGGTGACGAAGTTGCGAGACCCCTTCTCCCCCCGCTAACCCAACTCAGTGGAGGAACAGTTTACCGACTACACGGCTCGGCGTGGAGGCTTATGTGCAGCCGACGCGCGGAGGGGGGTCAGGGACCCAAGGTCGAGCAACCCCACGACCTAGGAAAACTTATAAGGCATACAAAAAGTTGTGATAAGGGAACACTGGTAAAAAAGAGAGGTAGAAACCCCAGGTCAAACGACCCTTAGGTTGGCGAAGCCAAGCCCCCGAGCGTGAAGGGCCGAGCTTAAAGCCAAGCCCCCGAGCGTGAGGGGTCCGGTTTTAAACCAAGCCCCCGAGCGCGTCGAAGGGGAGGGGTGAACAAAAAAAAACAAGCAGATCGAAAGAGGGAACTTTATATATATATTGAATTACAAAGGATAGAGTACATAGCTTTATTGTGATACAAGGCTCCTAAGGATAGAAGCGACGTAAATGCTCGATGTTCCAGGGGTTAGGAACACCCTGGCCATCGGCCCATTGGAGGCGATAGGTCGCCGGTCTGATGACCTCCTTAACTATGAAGAGGCATTCCCAAGGCGCAAAGAGCTTGTGCATGTCCTTGGTGTTCTGGATCCGCCGCAAGACTAGGTCACCAACGTTGAAGGAACGCTCCCGCACGTTGCAGTCATGGTAGCGACGTAGCTGCTGCTCGTGGCGGGTGTGGCGCATGAGCACGGCCACACGATGTTCCTCGACGCTGTCAAGGTCGAGCCGGCGTGTTTGCTCTACTTCTCCTTCGTCGAAGTTCTGGATGTGAGGAGCACCGAAGGCTACGTCAGTGGGGAGGATAGCCTCTGACCCGTAGACCAGGAAGAAGGGTGAGTACCCTGTAGCCGAGCTGACCTGAGTCCTGAGACCCCAGAGGACGTGAGGAAGCTCTGAGAGCCACCTGGTTGCGTAAGGCGCTGAGCCGTCGAAGATGCGATCTTTGATGGCCTGCAGGACCATGCCGTTGGCCCGCTCGACCTGGCCATTGCACCGTGGGTGCGCCACCGAGGAGTAGTATACATCGATTAGGCTGTCTTGACAAAAGTCCCAGAACTCGGCTCCTGTGAAGGCCGTGCCAAGGTCGGTAACGTTCCTGTTTGGCACCCCAAAGTGGTGGGTGATCTCCTCGATGAACTTGGCCGCCTCTTTGGATGTGACGCTAGATACGGGACGGACCTCGATCCACTTGGTGAACTTATCCACCGCCACGATGATGTGCTTGTAGCCGCCAGGGGTGGTCTTGAAAGGTCCCACAGAGTCGAGACCCCAAACTGCAAAGGGCCACGACGGAGGGATGGTCCTCAGGGCCTGAGCTGGGACATGTTGCTGGTTAGCGAAGAACTGACACCCCTTGCATCGACGCACAAGTTCCTGGGCACCAGCCATGGCCGTGGGCCAGTAGAACCCAGACCTGAAGACCTTGCCCACCAGGTTGGAAGAGGCGGCATGGTTACCGCACTCGCCACCGTGGATCTCATCCAAGAGCCTGAGGCCCTCAGATCGTAGGATGCACTTCATCAGTACTCCGGTGGAAGCGGCCTCCTATAGAGCTCATTGCCAACAACGACGTAGTTAGCGCTACGCCTCGTGATCTTTTCTCACTCCGCCTTATCCTCAGGCACTCGATGCTCGAGGAGGAAGGTGATGAAGTCGAGGCGCCAGTCATCTTCTACGTCGATCATGAGGATCTCGCGACCTGCAGGCGAGGTAACCTCATTGTCAGCCGACTCTGGGTCGGGGATGAGCTTGATGGATGGCTTGCGTAGGTCCTGGACAAACACACTGGCCGGAACCAGTGCGCGCTTGGAGCCAAGCTTGGAGAGGACATCGGCCGCGACATTGTTGTTGCGGCAGACGTGGTGGAACTCGAGCCCGTCGAAGTGACGCTCAAGCTTGCGCACCTCAGCACAGTAGGCATCCATCATGTCCTTCCTAGCTTCGGAGTCCTTGCTGACTTGGTCGATGACGACCTTGGAATCGCCGTAGGCCATGAGGCGCTTGATCCCGAGGGAGGCAGCGATGCGTAGCCCGTGGATGAGGGCCTCATACTCAGCGCCATTGTTGGACGCCTTGTAATGGATCTGCAGGACGTACTTGAGGTAGTCTCCCTGGGGGAGATGAATAGGACACCTGCACCGGCTCCTTCGAGGTTCAGGGAACCATCGAAGTACATTTTCCAGTGCTCAGGTCGCTCCAACGGTGGAGGCTGCTGGATCTCTGTCCACTCCGAGACGAAGTCTGCAATGACTTGGGACTTGATGGCCTGCCTGGGGCAGAATTCTAGGTCGAACTCGCCTAGCTCGATGGACCACTTGACGATACGCCCAGTGGTGTCGCGGCTCCACAGGATCTCACCAAGGGGGAAGGTCGAGACGACCTTGATCTTGTGGGATTGGAAGTAATGCCGGAGCTCGTGGGAGGTCATGAGTAGCGCGTAGAGCATCTTCTGGGGCTGGCTGTACCTGGTCTTGCTGTTAGACAGGACCTCGCTGACGTAGTATATAGGTCGCTAGACGGGGTAAGGTTGCCCCTCTTCAAGTCGCTCAGCCACCAGAACGGCGCTGACCACAAGGGTGGTCGCCGAGATGTAGAGCAGTAAAGGCTCCTTAGGCGCCAGAGGCACCATCACCGGGGGTGTCGTGAGGAAGATCTTGAGTTGTTGCTCAAGAGCTTGGTCCGCCTCCTCGGTCCAAACGAACTTGTCCGCCTTTTTTAGTAGCTTGAAGAAGGGCAGGACTTTCTCTCTGAGCTTGCTAATGAATTGGCCTAAGGCCGCCATCATGCCGGTGAGCTTCATGACGTCCTTCTTGCCAGTAGGTCGCTTAATCCTGAGGATGGCATCCACCTTGGTGGGGTTGGCCTCGATGCCTCGGTTGCTGACCATGAAGCCCAGGAGCTTGCCAGACGGGACACCGAAGACGCACTTCTTTGAATTAAGTTCCAGCGATAGGTGCGGAGGTTGGCGAAGGTCTCCGCGAGGTCAGCTATGAGCTTGTCCTCGTGGGTGGTCTTGACGACCATGTCGTCGACGTAGGCTTCTACGTTCTTGCTGATCTGGCTAGCAAGGCACTTCTGGATGGCCTTTTGATAGGTCGCACCCGCATTTTTGAGGCTAAAGGTCATGGTCGTGTAGCAGTAGATGCCATGGGGCGTTATGAACGCTGTCTTGTCTTGGTCAGAGACCTTCAGGGCTATCTGGTGATACCCTGAGTAGCAGTCGAGAAAGCAGAGGAGGACGCTTCCGGCCGTGGAGTCCACGACCTGGTCGATGCGCAGAAGAGGGAAGGGGTCTTTAGGGCAGTGCCTGTGTGACAGAACCGCCCAAATTAATTCCATATTATTGCCTAAACCACTCCATTTGGTCATTAAGCAATAATACAGAAGTAACTTGTCGCCTCTACCGGGTCAAGCCTGGTAAATCACTTTAACCAGGATCGAAGAATTGTACATTAAAACTCACACGACGGCGAGTCCAGAGATGAACATTTCACAAATTATTACATCAAGCTCCATAAGGTTTTAATATTACAAACCAAGTCTTTTGCATAATGTAACTAGTTCAGAGTTCGAAACACAGCGGAAATGAAATACTACACGTCATAAGTACGTCATAGGAGGCCATCCATGACGTCACTAAGCACTGTCGTCCTCCCACTCCACTTCCCAACCGGGTGGAAGAGAACCAGGCCACGGAAACCCATCATCATTCATATCACCTGAAAACAACAACAACAGCAAGGCTGAGCATACTAATACTCAGCAAGACTTAACCGGTGGGTGATAATAAATCACCAACTCTCTAGACATGCAAGGCTTTATGGCTAGTCAGTTGTTTTGCTGAAAAGCAACAAAGAGTAGGTCCTTACTTTCAAGTTTTAGCTCAAGATTCTAGTTGATTAACCATTACTAAGTAAGCAACTATTGCAAGCAGAAGTTATGCAAACAATTAAGCATACATACATATTACTTTTCAATTCCATCATTAAGGGACATAGAGTGTATGGTTAAGCAATCTCGAGTAACGGTGAGAGGCCGACGATCGATCGATTAATAACCTTGCAAGGGAAACCCAAACATACGGAAGAATGCACACCCCAAAAACAATCCAACTAGAAACCAACAGGGGGTGGGGTATGCACCAACCAGGCGGTTCCCGTCAATCCTCGGTTTGGGAACAGGGGCTACAGTCCTCGGTACATGGTGGTTGGTTCGGCCTCGCCTCCCTAACCCCACACATGCACCACAATTAAGCTGCAGCAGGGGACGAACCCAGGAGTAGTGACACTAAAGTTCCCTTGCCGTGCCAATCGGGTACTTGGCTTACCGGTCCCATTCTCGGCAAATGTTTAGTACGTTCAAACGCTTAACCACAGACCTACTGGCCGGAGCCGGTCCCATGCTCTTACCACATGAGCATATCCATTTATAAAATCTTATGATTCCAACATAAGAAACCTATAGCTCGCGAGTGACGAACATCACTCGACTTTTACCGTGTCCTTAGAGCATGGCAACTAGCGACCTATCATGCTAGTATTTGAGCATAGGAACCTAAGATCATGCATCTAGGGTTTCAATTCAACTCCTGAAACATAAATGCACAAACATTGCATATCATAATTGTAAAAGTTAGAAAACTGAGTTATGCTCCTGGGCTTGCCTTCACTAGCAAAGTCAGTGACGAAGTCCTCCGAACTTTGGTTCAGGTCTTGCTGCACTTCCACCACGTTCACTTCTCCTTCAGCGAGGTCTTCCCCGGATTCCGGCACCAACTCGTAGTTCCCGTCCGGAAGTTCACACGACATGCATATGCATTAACTTCATGTATTTATAAATGAGGAGTGAGAACGTAGTTTAGAATTGAAGGGCAAACGTGGGGGTGTATGGGTGACCACATTCACCTGGATAAGAATATATCCAGCATACTCTTCCTATCAAAGATAGGGGTATGTGAGGGGTTTAACTCCGTATTTGATGGTGATTGTGTGCACATTTAAAAGATTAATTAATTTTTCTTCACCAAATTAAGGGTGTTGTTCATGGTGATGTTTTGGTGAGGCTCAACCCAAAAGATTTGAAAAGAAAACAAAGGTGATTTCTATTTTTCTTTTATTCCTTAGATTAAGCTTGATTTACTTCAAAAATTCATTCTGGAGGAAATACAAACAAGAAGACCATGAGACTTTGCAGAGAGGTACAACATACTACACATGAGCTACTGCCAAAAATTTAGAGCAAACCAAGCTATATATTTAGCATGAAAAATACAACTAGATTCATTCATTAAAAATAAGAGTAAATCATACAAAAATAAATATACTACATATTGAGCTAGAAAATCATGTGGAACCACAAAATACCTATTCATGGAGAGATATGCACTTACTCGGCAAAGAAAATTTAAATTAATTTAAATTTACGAAGGAAGGGTAAATTTGTGCTATAATTACTTGACCCTATAAAACATGATAAAAACACATCTACTATTTATCATGAGTGCAAAACCATGAAACAGGATCATAGCAAAAAGATTGGGTCCAAAAGATTAACAGATTAATTTACATAAATCAGAAACAGGAACAATGCTGAAAACAAACTTTAATTCATAATTAAAGATCTACTCCATAACTTTGTGCCAAATTTGAACCAGAAGACAAACATGAAATGGCAAACAACATATCCAAAAATTAGCTTCAGATCATGCATAGAATTTGAATTATTGCAGATCTACTAAAAATGGTAAATTCAAAATTATTTGAAAACTACACAGAAATTGAAAACTCCCTTTGTAGAAAAGTTAGGGTTCTTCACAAGGATTCTAGAACTGTTGAGTTTGTATTTTTGTGATTTTTCTGCGAATTGATATGAATTTTACAAGATTCAGCCATTTAATTAAAAAGGGGAAGATTCTATTTAGCCGATAGGTCCCTAGACTGATTTCCTTTTCACATATGTGCCCTCACAATTACAAAAGGATCCCTGCCTTTACGGAAACAACCCTGGAATTATTTTAAACCTTGCAATGTGGTCCCTGGCACGGGCGGCGGCGCGGCCGGCCGGAATCCGGCGAACCGGCGGCCGGAGCTGGGCGGGGCAGTGGTCGGGGACGACTGGGTGCTCACCTAGGACCTGTTCGTGGCCGGAGTTGGGCAAGGAAGGGCGCCGGTGAGGGACCTCGGTGGCGCAGGGGCGGAACGGCCGCGGCGGCGGGTTCTCCGGTGTGCTGGGCGGCGGAGCTCGACCACAAGCGGCTCGGTGAGCTACAGTGGTGCCTAGGGGTGGCTCTGGGGCGCTTGGACGGACTTGAGGCGGCTCGGGCAGGGGTGCTCCTCGGCGGCGCTCCACTGGCAGCCGGCGGACTCCGCTCCGGCGAACTGGGCGGCTGCGCACGCCAAGGTGCTGCACGGGAAGCTCCCGGGGGTTCTAGCAGAGGTTCTGGTGAGCTCAGGTGGACGCGAGGTAGTGTGGGGGGTGGAGCTCCTCGGCAGGGCGGCAATGGCGGCCGGCGGCGTAGGGGGTTCGACCCTTTAAATAGGCGGCGACGTGCAAGGTGATGGCGCGCAACTTGGCGCCCTCTTCAATCCACAGCGCGCGTGCACAAGCGGCACCTAGGGCGGGCACAAACGTGGCGCAGGGCGCGGGCGCGCGGCGCGCGTGGCGAGCGCGGGCGCGGCGCCTCTGCCCCTGGCGCGAGCCATCCGGGGCCAGCGACGCCTGGGGAGGTTTTGCCTGGGCGCGGCCCAGCTGGTGGCACGGTGGGTCCCACGTGCGGCGCGGCATGGACGCCGGGGCACGGTTCAGACGCGGCTCAGCGCGCGCACGGCGCTCCCGAGCGCGCACCCACGTTCGCGGCGCGACACGTATTCAACTTAGGCACGTTTGACCGGCCGTTTCTCCAAATGTTTGAACTGACCCAAAAATTAGCCAAAAAGCAAACTTGTAGACCAGATATCCAGCTTCAAATTTTGTAAAGGCCGACCTATGGAAAAGTCTATGGATTTGGAGATACAGCGGCTGGAAGTTTCTGTTTTTCACTGTTTGGTCTCAACAGTGTCCTAAGCTTTGACCAAGTTTTTGAGGACTTTCCACTTCGAATCTCAAATGCCGCCAATTGAAGAAAATGTGTCCCATGTGATAATGAACAACTTTCATATTGGTCGATTTTGAAGTTGTTATATGAAAATCGGAGAACGCGCTAGATTATCGATGAAAGGTCTAGAGCTCTTAAGGTGTTGACCTTAGTTTGAGGGGTTTGACTAGGGTTATGGATGTTGACTAAGTCAAGAATGTCAAGGACCATCATTAGCCTCACTAATGACGATGTTTACTGTTGCTTAAACATCAGGGATGTTACAGCCTGTTGAGGTCGGTGTAGTCGATACACATTCTCCATTGACCGGTTTTCTTTGGTACAAGAACCGGGTTGGCGAGCCAAACCGAGTCTTTACACTCTCGGATGAATCCGACAGCTAGGAGCTTTATTAGCTCTACCCTAATGACGTCCTTGCGATCTTTCGCAAAGCGGTGAAGCTTCTGCTTGACAGGCTTGGCCGTCTTGCTTACATCCAAGGAGTGCTCAGCCAGCTCCCTAGGGACACCCGGCATATCCGATGGACTCCAAGCGAATATGTCAGCGTTATCCCGGAGGAAGCTGGTGAGCGCGAGTTCCTATTTGGGGTCGAGCTCGTCGCTGATCACCACCGTCGTCTCTGGGTCAGTAAGGCCGAGGCAGACCTTCTTCGTCGAGGGAGCTGCGTCTAGGGCGGTGTCGGTGCGCTTCTGTTCTGGGATAGACTGGTCGGTAGGGTCGACTTGGTTGGCCTCAGTGACCAAGACCGCGGAGGCGTCGGCAGCAGCGGAGGTCGCAGCGAGGTCGAGGGCCTCCGTGTTGCACCTGAAGGAGACGATGAGGTCCCGCTTAATGGAGAGGACCCCATGTGGAGCCGACATCTTTAACACCAGATAGGTGTAGTGCGGGATGGCCATCAATCTGGTCAGCATCGGGCGACCTAGGATCACGTGGTAGGATTACTTGAAGTTGGCGACCTCGAAATTGAGGTATTCCGTGCGGAAGTTTGCCTCCGTACCAAAAGTGACAGGGAGGGAGACCCGATCCAGGGGGTAGGCCGCCTTCCCGGGGACGATGCCATAGAAGGGCTCGTCGCACTCCGTCTTCTTGTCGAAGTCGAAGCCCATCATCTTGAGGGTCTCAACAAAGATGATGTTGAGCCCGCTGCCTCCGTCGATCAGGGTCTGGGAGAGCAGGGCCCCGTCCATTGTGGGCTCGATGACAAGCGGGTAGGACCCGGGATCTGGGATGTGGACCCAGTGATCCTCCCTGGAGAACGTAATCGCCTGCTCAGACCAACGCAGAGGCACAATTGGCTGAGTGTGGACGAGGTGGACGTCGTGCTTGTCCTTCCTGTAGCGCCTCCTGCTGGCGCTGGACTTGATTCCGCCGACGATCATGTTGATCGCGTGGGTTGCGGCCTGGAAAGGCCCATTGGGGTTGCCCGATGCTAGTGGAGGGGGCAGGTTCATCTTGTCGCGGGGATCCGCTGGTGGAGGGTCGCTGCGAGGTGGGTCGCTGCGAGGTGGTTCGCGGCGATCGTCATATCGCTCCTCGCGGCGGTCGTCGCGCCGATCTTGCCGGTCATCACGGCGGTAGTTGTTGTTGTAGGGGCGATTGTCGCGGCGCCTGCCGTTGTTCCTGGGTCGCTTGGGGTCCGCAGGGGCGCTGAAGGCCCTCTTGAACTGGGAGCACTCGCGGAGAGTGTGGGTGGCCCCCTCGTGGAACCCGCAGATGCTGTCGAGCGCCAGGTCGAACTCCTCCTGGTTGAAGGTCGAACCTCGGCGCCCATCGACCGCTAGGACCTCGGAAGGTCGCTTGCGGAGCTTGTCTGCTGCAGTACCGGATGTACCAGTGGCATCCGCGTCGAACTGGTTCTGGAGCGCATGCTCCGTGTCCATCAGCTTGTTGACGATGACCATGAGCTCCTTGACGTTGGTCGGGCCAGCCTCATGGATCTTCTCAAAGATCTTGCGATCTTTGATGCCCTTCTTGTAGCTGTCGACGATCTGGTCATCCCTGACACCAACGCACTCATTCCGGCTCTCGAAGAACCAGGTGTTGTAGTCGCGGAGCCGCTCCTTAGGCTTCTGCACGACCCGCCCCAGGCTGAAGGTGTTTCCAGGGTGATCGTAGGTCGCCTGGAAGTTGGACGTGAAGGCCTGGGACAGATCGACCCAAGTCTTGATGCAGCCGGGCTCAAGGTTGTTGAGCCACAGCGAAGGGGCCTTGCCCATGACCAGCGGGAAGTAGGCCGTCATGTGATCGAAACTACCACCGACCGCCTTGACGGCGACGTAGTAGGTTGACAGCCAGATGTTGGGGTCGGAGCGCCCATCATACGGCTTGATGTTGGGCTTGAAGTTGTCGGGGTACTCTACCCTCTTGAAGCGAGCATCCAGCGCCGGGAAGGCGTTGAGGGCAAGGTCGTCGCCGGAGCCTCTGGCCGGGGCGGCGTCTCTCGGCGCGGAGTGGACGCTGCGCTCCGGCACGACAACCTAGGAACGTGGCTGCCGATCCCGGTTGGTCTGGACGATGGCGGGGTCGCCGTGCTCAGCGTCGTAGTTGGCACGTCGCCGGTTCTCGATTTCGTGTTGGTCATGGAGCTCGCGCTCCATGATGCGATGAACGCCCCCGGGTGCGCCGTACCCACGGTCATAATCCAGGCGGCGGCAGAGCTCGCGCTCCTCGCGCTCCTGGTGGCGTTGGTCGACGACGCCACGGGCATCGCGAGCACGCCTATTGGCGTCGAGGTTGATGCGATGGTCACGGGCAGCAGCGGGCTGCTGGGCGGGTTGCTCAGGGTTGTGCTGAGCGACCTCCTCCCGGATGGGGGAGAGATGGCTGTGCGCAGGTCGATGTGATCGACTGCGCGAGTGGCGGGTCGATGAAGATGCAGCGGACTTGGAGGCCGTGCTCTTCTCTTCCACCAGGGCGTTGGCGACCCGGAGGTACGCGAGGGCCTGCTCAGCTTCAGGCGTCTGGACTTGCTGGAGTCGGGTAATGGCCGCGCCCAGGTTGGCCTGGGGGCTGTTGAAGGTCGGGATCCCAGCTTCCTCGAACTCGAGACGCAGGTCTCGAGCGCAGGGCAAGACGCGTCGCTGCTCTTCCGCACGTCGCTCAGTGCGGCGAGCGTTGGCTTGGATCCGGGCCGCCTCCTCAGAGTTGGTCGCGCCCGCGCGGGGTGGCTCGTTCTCGGAGATCACCATCACCTGACGGAAGACGATCTTCGAGTCATTGGGGGAGATGCGAACCCGGACCTTCTGGAACTCCCCGCAGTCCGGAGACTGGGTAGGTCGCTTAGCTCGGCGCGGGAGCTCATTGTCGATCTTCTTCCGCAAGCGGTACCCGCAGAGGGTATGCTTTGCACCCTTGTGATAGGTGCATGGCACGTCGAGAGGGTCGCGTCTTGCGTGAGGTGCAGGCCTTGGGTTGCGAGAAGGTCGCCACCTAGATTGGATCTGGGGAGGCGTGAAGAGTTGGCTCAGGCGAAGGCCGGGCGCAGACATCAGGCCGAAGGGGAACACGTCATGGCGTAGCGCTGTCTGCGCCGAGCGCTGGGCTCGTTCGCAGATCTCCAAGGTTTCCCTCATCGAGCCGATGACGCTTTCCATCCCCTGGACATGGTCACAGGGTCTAGGTGGGTGGGTCTCCGATACTAGATCGGGAACAGAGACGGCGGCGGACGCCGTGACGACCTTCTCGGAGGTCGCTGGAGGAGTCGAGGCTGTCGGAGCAGGAGAAGTCGTTGTGAAGGATCCAAAGCAGATCTCCACGGGGTCGGCGAGGAAGGCCGCCATGCTCGCCGGGAAGACGACGCCAGATTGGGCCACCATGCTGCACAGCGAGTTCCAGATCGCCCCTACCTGGCGCACCAACTGTCAGGGGGTGAGACCTGGACAGATCCGCTAGGGGGTTGCCCTAGTGGTTTGTAGGTTAATGGAGGATCGGGACCTAAGAGCATAGGTGGTTATGCACGGGATGCACACGGAACTAGGCGAGTAAGGCGGCGAGGAGCAAGGAGACAAGGGTTTATACTGGTTCAGGCCTCCGAAGAGTAAAACCCTACGTCCAGTTGTGGTGGATTATGCGAGGATGAAGATGAGTTCTCCCTGTGCATGGAACCCTAGGCCGCCTTATATGGGGGGACAGGCTACGGTTTGCATGCGCAGGTCGGTTGACCCGTGTCGGGGTCGGTTACAACTGTGGGAAGCTTATCTCCCGGATTACAAGGAGTATCCCGTGATACTCGGAGCTACAGGCGGCGGCGCGCCAGGTCGCCGTGTATTGACTTGCACGCCAAGGCTTCGCGGGTCTTCCGGGATCCTGATCATGTCGCCCGCAGTCTTCGGAGGTGCGGATAAGGTCGCTGGGCCCACTTGTAAGGTCGGCGGGTCTTCTGGAAGGTCGAGTCCACTTGTCAGGGGCCCCTGGGACCCTGGCCGGTGGGGACCTATGGGTACCCATGTCTCTCACCCGGAGTCTCCGGACCAAGTCCGGATACTCCGGGCCTTAGAGCTGTAACGGCTCTTTTTCTGGGTGAGGAGGTATTTATACCCCCTCAACCCTATCCACTCCCTCTCTCTTGCCCATTTCGTCCTGCAACACTCAGAACTCATTCACTCCCCCTCTTTACTCCCCTTGGCCTTGGTTTGGTGAGATTTGGTGGGGATTAAAGGAGGGATTGAGAGCAAGAGCTTGGAGAGTGCTAGTGAGCTGATTTCCCATCTCTAGAGCACCTCGTTCTTCGCTTGGTTGGCAATCTCGTGTTTGTTACTCTTGGAGCTTTGAGCTCCTAGCCGGCTAAGCGTTGCCTTGGAGCATCCAAAGGATTGTGGCTGCCCAAGGAAGTTTGTATTACCCCGTGATTGAGTAAGTAACTCTAGCTCGATCTTTGTGGTCGCTAGGGGGAGGAAAGTGACCTAGGTGTAAAGGTCCACCCTTTGTGGGTTCCTCAATGGAGACGTAGAGCTCATGGTGTGAGCTTGAACTCCGGTAACAAATCCCTTGTGTCTCTCGTGCTTGTTGCTCTTGTTGTATGCTTAAAATCCTTTTGAGTACATTTCTAGGGTTTGTGGCCGATCTACTCCGTGGTGAGGTTCCTACTGGTTCTAAGTGGTGGAACAGGCTTATATCTCTGTATTGCATATCCTATATTCACAGATTTGAGTTTGGGCAAGTTTGATTCCAGTTGATTTAGTCGCCTCCTCAGAAGCCCGGACAATCCAGACATTTTCCCGGATACTCCGGATTTCCCGGAGTATCCAGAAAAATATCCGGAGACTCCGGACTTCAGTCTGACAGTTTGTTTTAAGTTGTGATTTTTCAGGAACAACTATTCACCCCCCACTCTAGTCGACCTCTAGATCCTTTCAATTAGTATCAGAGCCGGTTGCTCCATTTGAAGCTTAACCGCTTGGAGAAAAGAGATGTCGACCCCAACTAATCAAGCAACGCCGCCCAAAGGTGATTTGACCAACCCCAATGGTAATCAACCTCTCGTGCATACACTCAAGGATTCTACGGGTGCAGCGGGAGGTGCTGGTGGAGCAAGCACAAGTCGTCATCCAAGAAATGATGATGGTGGATCATCCTCCTCAAGTGATAAGGACTTTGATGATGCAAGATCAAACCACTCCACTCGTCGGCCTTTGGGAAGGGAGTTCTCTAAAATCCCTTACGATTATTCAAACTTAATCTTTGATAAACCATCGAGTTCCCACCACATTGGAAAGATACCCCAATTTGATGGAACCGGCTATTCCAAGTGGAAGAACTCGATGGAGGAGTATTTGATGGTGGTAAACCCCGCATTTTGGACTGTCGTGAACATGGGAATCACCTTTCCAAGTGGAGATGCTACTTTGACACAAGCTCAAGCGAATGAAATCCAACGCAACTATCAAGCCATTCGCATCATCAAGAGCTCTCTCACCGTCGAAGAATATGACAAGGTTGATGGTTTGAAGTCTGCCAAAGATGTGTGGGACACTCTCTTTATCAACCATGAAGGAACAAGGCAAGTTAGAGAAGGAAGAATTTGAGCTCTTGAAAGTGAGCTCAATCGCTTTGTCATCAAGGAAGATGAATCTCCACAAGACATGTACAACCACTTGAACAAGATCATCAACAAAATCAAGTCTCTTGGGAGCACAAGATGGGGAAGAAAAGAAGTTGTTGATAAGATACTCTCCGCTTACATGGCTAGGGATGTTCAACTCCCTACACTTATTAGAGAGAAGAGAGGCTTCAAGAAGTTCACTCCAGTGGATGTGATTGGTAGAATTGAAGAACATCTTATCACCGTCAAGGAGTTAAAGCTTTCA
This sequence comes from Cenchrus fungigraminus, assembly GCA_036936925.1. Classification (NCBI taxonomy): domain Eukaryota; kingdom Viridiplantae; phylum Streptophyta; class Magnoliopsida; order Poales; family Poaceae; genus Cenchrus; species Cenchrus fungigraminus. The sequence continues at coordinate 114,607,322 of CM072773.1, read as the reverse complement.
CAAGAAATGTCAAAGATGCATGAACAAATTGAGAAGAACAAGGGAGTATCTCTCAAAGCTTCAAGCAAAGACAAAGAGAAGAAGGCAAGCTCATCATCCTCCAAGACCGTGGTCAAGGAAGATAGTGATGAAGATAGTGATGACACCTTGACTCCCGAGTAAATGGCTTTATTTGTGAAAAGATTCACAAAAGTGATGAAGAAGGGTGGCTTCTTCAACAAGAATAAGGACAAAGACAAGATCAAGACCAAGAGAACATACAAGAGGCCATGTTTTGGGTGTGGCAAGGAGGGTCATTTCATTGCAAAATATCCCAATATCAAAGTGAGAAGAAGAGACACCAACAAATATGATAAGAACAAGAAGAAGGAAGTTGGTGAAGCTCATTTGGGTGAAGAATGGGATTCAAATAATGATAGCTCCGACTCCGATGATGAAGTGGGACTTGCTACAATATCCATTGCTCAACCCATTGACAAGCCATCACTCTTTGGAGATCTCACCGATGATAAAGATGACTTCACCCACACATGCCTCATGGCTAGGGGTACTAAGGTAGACACTAAACCTTCTCCCCTAGATGTTGATGATGATAATGATAGTGATGATGAATTTGAAAAAATGATCACTAGGTTTGGCAAGAAAGCAACCAAAAGAATCATGAACCTTCTAAATAAAATCAAGAATAGAGATGAGACTCTTGAGATGCAAGAAGAACTCTTTAGACTTGAGCGAGAGAAAACCATTACCCTTGAGAATGCCTTTGTAATTGAAAAGAAGGATTTCAAGGTGCAAGAGGGATTGCTCAAGGAAAAAGAGGAAGAAATTCTTAGCCTCAAGAACTCTCAAGCTAAAGAGGCCGCTATAGTAGATGAATTAACTAGGAAGTCTTTCCTAGATAAGGATGCTTGCACTAGACTTGAGAGTGAAAAGGTTGAACTTCAAGAGAGCTTAAAACGTTTGAAAGCTAGTCACATTGCAATTGAAGTTCAACTTGACAACCTTAAGAATAGTGCTAAAACAACCTCTAATGATGCTACCTCTAACTCAAATGCTTCTACAAGTAATGGTTGTTCTAGATGCTATAAACTTGATCTAAATACTTATGCTACTAACATTGTCGAGATGAATGCAATGAAGAAAGAGATTGCTCGGTTGTCAAACTCTCTTGTTGAGGAAAAGAAGAAGGAACCTAAGAGAGGAGAGTTTGAGAACCATACCAAGGGCTTTGGTTCAAACTACATGAAGAAGTTTGGCTTTGAGAATGGGAAGGGGCTAGGTAAGAATGAGCAAGGCTCCAAAGACCCTATCCCATTCATCAAGAACAACCACACAAGGGGTGTGGGAACAAGAAATGTGGTGCATGGGATGAAGCAATTAGGTGCCAAGGTTGAAGGTAAACAACCTAGGCTCAACACTCCCATCAAGTTCAAGAGCTCCAATGGCACATCCCATGAACCACAAGTCAAGACCAAAGTGGTACAAGTCAAGCAAACCAAGAAGCCTAAGGCACATGCTTCACAAGACAACTTTTATGCCGATTATGTGTTGACTTGGAACCACAAGGGTAAGGTGGTGGCCAAGTATGTGGGACCCCGCACACAAGGTTCTATGATCAAAAGGAATGTGTGGGTGCCCAAAGTTCTTGTAACTAACGTGAAAGGACCCAACTCTAATTGGGTACCTAAAAACCAAGCCTAATTTGTTTTGTAGGCATACTCCTCCGGTGGAGCCAAATGGGTGATTGATAGTGGATGCACTAATCATATGACCGGGGAGAAGAAGATGTTTATGTCTTGTGAAATGTTTGAACATCCTACGGAAAAGATTGCCTTTGGAGGCAATGGTGGTGGAACGGTTGTTGGTCTAGGTAAAATTGCTATCTCAACCAATCATTCAATTTCCGATGTTTATTTGGTTGAATCTTTGGACTATAATTTGTTGTCCGTGTCACAACTTTGTGAGATGGGCTACAATTGTTTGTTCACCAATGAGGGTGTGACCATCTTTAGAAGAGGTGATGACTCCGTTGCTTTTAAGGGTGAACGCAAGGGAAGGCTTTATTTGGTGGATTTCACATCGGAGAAAGCCCAACTTGATACATGATTAATGGCAAAGTCTAGCTTGGGTTGGCTTTGGCATCGCCGGCTAGCCCATGTTGGGATGAATAATCTCAACAAACTTCTAAAGTGGGAGCACATCCTAGGACTAACAAAAGTTCATTTTGAGAAATATAGAATTTGTAGTGCTTGTCAAGTCGGAAAGCAAGTTGGTGCTCCTCACCCCTCCAAGAATGTACTCACCACTACAAGACCATTGGAATTGCTTCATATGGATATCTTTGGTCCCGTGGCATATGTTAGCATTGGAGGGAGCAAGTATGGATTTGTCATTGTTAATGATTGCTCTCGGTATACATGGGTATTCTTTTTGCGTGACAAGAGCAAGGTTCATGATGTATTCAAGAAGTTTGCAACTAGAGCCCAAAATGAGTTTGATATGAAGATCAAGAGAGTAAGAAGTGACAATGGCTCTGAGTTCAAGAATACCAACATTGAAGAGTATCTTGATAGTGAAGGCATTGGTCATGAATTCTCCGTCCCATACACACCTCAACAAAATAGAATAGTGGAGAGGAAGAATAGGACTCTCATAGAAGCCGCAAGAACTATGCTTGATGAGTACAAGACTTCGGATAGTTTTTGGGCGGAAGCGGTCAACACGGCTTGTCATGCTATCAACCGTTTGTATCTTCACAAGCTTCGACACAAGACCGCCTATGAACTCCTAACCGGTAAGAAGCCTAACGTATCTTACTTTATAGTTTTTAGTTGTAAGTGCTTCATTCTCAACATGAAGCCCAAGAACTCTAAGTTTGCACCTAAAGTCGATGAGGGTATTTTTCTTGGTTACGCCTCAAATGCTCATGGCTATCGCGTTCTCAACAAGACTACCGGTAGTGTTGATATAGCGTGTGACGTGACATTTGATGAATCTAATGGCTCTCAAGTGGAGCAAGTTGATGAAGTGTGTGTATGCAAGTAAAAGACCTCTACAAATGACATCAAGAAGATGGCCATTGGAGAAATCAAGCCTCAAGAAGAAGATGAAGAAGATGAAGTCATTGAAGCATCACCAAACTTGTCTGCCGCTGCGAAACCCGGACACTCCGGAGAAATGTCCGGAGAATCCGGAATTTCCGGAGACTCCGGACCCAACCCCGGAGAGTCCGGACCCTCTGAGGATGATGCTCAAGACCTTCAAGAGAATGAGGATTTGATTCAACAAGAAGCTTTTGAGCCACATCCAAGAGTTCGTCAAAGTGTTCAAAGAGATCATCCCGTTGACAACATTCTTGGAAGCATAAGAAGAGGGGTTACCACAAGATCAAGATTGGCAAACTTTTGTGGACATTACTCTTTCGTTTCCATGTTTGAACCTCTCTCCGTGGAAGAAGCATTACAAGACGCTGATTGGGTGATGGCCATGCAAGAAGAGTTGAACAACTTCACTCGGAATGAAGTCTGGTCCTTAGTGGAACGCCCTAAGCAAAATGTGATTGGAACAAAGTGGGTGTACCGCAACAAACAAGATGAGGATGGGGTAGTGACCAAGAACAAGTCAAGGTTGGTTGCCAAGGGCTATACTCAAGTTGAAGGCTTGGACTTTGGAGAAACCTATGGACCGGTAGCAAGACTTTGGAGAATCTTTAGGTATTTAGTACACACTCCTAACCTTGGTTTATGGTACCCAAAGGGCTCCACTTTCAATCTACTTGGCTATTCTGATTCGGACTATGCCGGTTGCAAGGTAGATAGAAAGAGCACATCCGGGACTTGCCAATTCCTTGGAAGGTCCTTGGTGTCTTGGAGTTCCAAGAAACAAAATTCCGTTGCCTTATCCACCGCCGAGGCCGAGTATGTTGCAGCCGGCGCTTGTTGTGCTCAACTACTTTGGATGAGGTTCACTTTGAGGGACTTTGGTTGTACATTTAGCAAGGTGCCACTCTTGTGTGACAATGAGAGTGCCATCAAGCTAGCGAACAATCCTGTAAACCACTCAAGAACAAAGCACATAGACATAAGACAAAATTTCTTGAGAGACCACGAAGCCAAAGGAGATATCACTTTAAGTCATGTGAGCACCGAAAAGCAACTAGCCGATATCTTCACAAAGCCTCTTGATGAACTAAGGTTTTGTGCTTTGAAGAGTGAATTAAATATCTTGGATTCTCGTAACTTGGCTTGGGATCATGCACATGTTTGATTGTCTTAGACTAGATCTTTGCAAAAGAAAAGGATTTGACAAATTGGTGTGGATTTGCTTTGAAATTTTTTTGGATTTTCTCTAGGTACAACACTTGGACTATTGTTCTCATTGTATGTTTGTGGCTAGTATCAAGTGTTGGAACCTCTCTAGCTCACATTAGTTTCACTCATAATCTTCTTTATCGATCTCAATCTCAATTCCTTGAAAATCCGTTGCCAAGTCTCAGGGGGAGCCAGAGACTCAGGGCTTTTTCTCAGATACTCCGGATTTCCTGGAGAGTTCGGACCAAGCCTGGATACTCCGAACCTTTATTCCTATATAAACATTTTCACCGCAGTCAAACCCTACCTTTTTCACCTTTTCACTGTGTGGGCCGGTTACCTCTCCTCCCCATCGCCTCCCCTCTCACCCCGTCGCCCCTCTCCTCTCCCCCTCGGTTCCTCCATAGAACCTAGGGTTTCAACCCTCAATATCTTGAGAGAGTGAGAGATTGAAGCCTCCAAGGAGTGGGAAACAAGGTGCTGCACTTGTTTTGAAGATTTGAAGGCTTTCCCCCTCGGTTCCCTCTCTTCCCTAAGGTATTCAAAGGCTCCTTTGCCCGATCTCCTTTCCTAGGACATATCTTAAGAAATCTCATGGATAGGAATGTTCCTTAGACTCTAGAAGTAGTGGATCTACAATATCTCAAGTTTCCCGTGGCGGATTTGTGCGGTATTGTGAATTAGGGTTTCGCCAGGAAAACCCGGAGACTCCGGACTTTTTCCAGACACTCCGGATTTCCCGAACTGTCCGTGAATTTTCCCGGAGACTCCGGAGTTTCCTGCTGAAACTCTAAATTGCTTTGTCACTCACGTTTTCCATGGATGCATTCTCATGTACTCCTTGCTACTCATCTCCAGATCATGAGGAAGAAGTACAAGCAAGACGAGCCGGCCACCCTAAGGATGACAAAGGCTAGGCACGACCCTCAAACCTTGGGGGTAGTGCATGAGACCTTGGGGCTTGGCTCCTCTCAGCGATCCACTCGTGCTCGTGCTCCTGTCTACACTGAGCAAGAGATTGAAGAAGAGGAAGAACAGCAGGCCGTTGGTGAGGAAGAGGAGGAGGAAGAAGATGTTGAGCAATATAGGGTTGCTCCTAAGTGTCACGGGAAAGGTCCAGCTCAACCGTCAAGGAAACCCCGTGAGGCCCCCTACATCTCTCGTTCTAGGCCTGTACCTCGACCATCTATGCCAAAGAACCGTCCTACTCCCTACTCCCACATTTGTCCCCGAACTCCACCTCGTCTCACAGTCTCCTTTCCATCAAATGTGAGGGTGGTGACCGCTCCTATCAACCTAAGGTACCCTGGGGCTGTGCAAGGGTTTGCTCAACAAATGGTGAGAGATTATTCTAGGAATGCCCTTGCAGTCAGAGAACAAAGGGAGGAGGATGTCTACATGTACATATCTAGTGAGGCACTTGAGTCAAGGTTTTGGTGTGACTTCCATAGGGACTTCTATCAGACAGTGATAAGGAGCCCACAGATGAAGGCAAAGAACAAGTCACCCATTGTGGAGATGAAGTACATTGATTGGGCCTACTATGAGAAGTTGGAGAACCCCACCTTTGATGCCGTGATTGATAGATGCAAGGAACTTGGACTATATGAGATCATGGGCTTTTGCTATGGATGGAATAGAGAGATTCTTGCTCAATTCCATTGCTCTTACTATTATGATTCTCATCAAAACACTATCACTTGGACCACTCAAGGCGAGAAGCACACCATTGACTACATGACTTTCTCTCGCTTACTTGGTCTTGGCTCAAAGGATGAAGATCGCACTCCTATCCATAATGAAGACAAGTACAAGCCCAAGGACATGGCATATATCTTCCCCTCCGCCTTCCTAGCTCATGAGGGAAAAGCTGACAATCTCATCCCATACTACTACTATTTCAATCAGTTTTTCCGTGCCACCATTGATCCAAAAATGGGAGATATCACAGCTCTTAGGCACTATGTCGTCAATCTCCTCAACCGTGTGGCTCCTGAAGAAGAAGGATTTTGCATCTTTGACTTCATTTGGAATGAACTTCGCAGTGCTATGTGTGACCCCATGAAGCATCTTCCTTATGCTCCATACCTCATGTATATGATTGAGAGGGTCACCAATACCCAATTTCCAAAGGATGTCACTCATGAGCCTCTTAGGCATCTTCGTGCTAGAGACAAGAGAACTCCAATGAAGAAGAGCACAAGATTTGCCAGATCCTCTAGTGTTGCCCCTCGCCATGATGATGAGCCCCTTCCTCGCCCCTCTCACACTTCAAAATCCTCTCGCAAGGTCAAGGGCTCCATGGTTAAGAGGGCATTCAAGAGCATCTTCTCCATGTGCAAGCGCATCGTCACCGAGACCAATGAAAACCGTTGTGACATCATTGAGATCAAGTCTCATCTTGGGCTTCCTACGGGTACCTATCACGAGCTCCCCGAGTTTGATGACCCATTTGCGGAATGGGACGCCCATGATGCCGCTGCCGCTGCACAAGAAGAAGAAGAAGAGCAAGAGCAAGAGGAAGAAGGAGGAGAAGAAGACGAGGAGGAGGACAACAATGAGGAAGAAGAAGAAGAAGAATGAGATGATGAGGACACAAAGTGATCCCCTGTTGCTGCTGCTGCTCCTACACTTCCTTTTTGGCGCTTGATGCCAAAGGGGGAGTGAGTATCTTTAGTTTCATGTTTAAGACTTGGAGAATTTGAGAACTTGGTCTGTAATAACTTTCTATGTTGATGGTATTTATTAACGCACACAGAAAAATCCGCAAGCGCACAGATACCGATGTTGCTTTCACCCGGGAGTATTCCAAGGTATCGATTTCCACAGGGAACGCGAAGTGTACTAATCAAGGTTAAAGTCGTCCAAGGATAACTATATGTTTTTGTGGGAGAGAGAGAAAGTTTCTAAGGCTTCTCTAATGGATCTAAAAATCCAATATACTTCAAGGTTTACTTATTTCTGGACGTCAGAACACTAGCCACAGAAAGGGATGAGAAAGGGGCTAGGAAGCTCTAACAATTGTCCTACAAACACCAACCCGAACGTGGTGGAATACGTCGGCCGTCAGGGCTGTCACCACCTGTGGCTACCACAAACTATCCGTGGGATTGGGTGCAATTCCAGGTAACCGCTAGACTAAGCACCACGCCTAATCTAAAGATTACTACTCTAGCGTTGCAAAGACTAGAGCACTTGATGCAAGCGAGAATCTAATAAATAAACTGGAAGTAAATGTTATATGAAAGTAAATAGAGAACTTAGAATTAATAAATGAAGAACCTGGAGATTTGCTGAAGACGAACTAGTTGCTGCGAAAGTACAAAGTTGAAGAAGATCCGACAGGTCCGGCTCTTCAGCTCTCTCCTCTCCTCTCTCCTTGATCTGATTTACAACTAGATGAACTAGACAACAAGAGGGACCTCTCTCTCTTCTAATTGAAACCCTAGATTTTGTTCTGTAGATAGCTAATGAGGAGATGATGGCCTGGAGGACGCCCCAGGGCCTGCTTATATAGTCCGAAGGAGGTGCCACGCCGCCATACGATCAAACCGACCTTCAATATACGGTTTAGATTGCTACTGATAGGCGGTGGAGGAAGGTTCCAGAAGCTAGACCGGGACGGGCCCCGTGGCTGGCCGGTCGACCCTGTAGGGAGGCCGGTCGGCCTATGGTGGTGAAGTTGCAGGTCCAACTTTGACGGGTGCGTGTGTGTCGTCATGCCGTTTCCGAAAAGTTATAATTCGCGTCAAACGGAGTCCGGATGAGGAAGTTATGCCCGTTTTACCGAACCCCGCTCTGCGACTGATATCTTCTGATTCTGGACTCCGAATATGGCAAATGATATATTCATTTCGATAATCTCGACGAGCTCTTCGCAATGTTGCACTTTAATTCTTCATTTGAGATACTTCTAGGTTGCTCTTTTGTAGGAGTTGGATCGGAGTACGATTGGGACACGTCTTGGAGTCGTATGACTTGATAACTCTCGCTGTTTTCCTGTTTAGTTCCTGCAAATCATAACTTCACCAAAACTCGTGGAATTCATTAGTAACAAACTCCTAAGTCCATATTGATATTCATTTTATGCCCTTTTCTATATTTAGTTGACAAATAAAAGTATACGTTAATATGTGTCAACATATGTGTGAGACTATGTGATGTGAGCTTGAGACTATTATTTTGTGTACTTGTGATGCTAGATATCTAGGTTGTACTTTATTTCACTAAGGATGCTTATGATAGTTTCAAAATTTCTGTGATGAATTGATTTCTGCTGAGTCCTCAAAATCCGGATACTCCGGATTTTTCTCCGGACTCTCCGGGTTTCCCGGATTCTCCGGGGTATGTCCGGACATTCCGGACTCTGACAGCTCAGCCCCTTTTATCCTTCATTGAGTGTATAATCTGTCATATGCATCACACATATCTTGTTTGCACAAACACAAGCACCCCACTGTTGATCATCTTGATACACTCTCTTATTTTTCTCTCTTGTGCAAAAATTTGGTGCTAAAAGCACCTTTGAGATTCAAACTCCATATGCACAAATTAAGGGGGAGTGTTGCAAGATAGATCAAAGCTCTTTACTGCTTTTATTTATCTCTCTTTTAAAAGCTTAAAGGTGTTGTCATCAATCACCAAAAAGGGGGAGATTGAAGAGTATCTTGGCCTCCTAAGTGGGTTTTGGTGATTTAATGATGGACCATTAAGCTACTAATGATGTATTGAGTATATGAGCAGGTACTAAAATTCTAAGATGACATCTAAGCGCTTCATTGCTATACAAAAAGGAAGTGATGCTAAAAGAAGGATTCCTTGGAGGTTTATTTATTTTATATTTTGAATTTGAGTCCTAGGAATGCCGTACTATAAAGAGAGACATGGATTGTATCTTCCAAGAGTTGAAAAGGTGCTCTAGATGACTAACCAAAATCCTATGAGAGACACCTTGCACTGCACGTTCACCGAGCTATCCTTAAGTGTGCTAACTCTGGAAGGCCGGATACTCCGGGTTTTACCCCGGATAGTCCGGACTTCCCGGAGTCTCCGGACCAAGTCCGGATACTCCGGGCCTTAGAGCTGTAACGACTCTTTTTCTGGGTGAGGAGGTATTTATACCCCCTCAACCCTATCCACTCCCTCTCTCTTGCCCATTTCGACCTGCAACACTCAGAACTCATTCACTCCCCCTCTTTACTCCCCTTGGCCTTGGTTTGGTAAGATTTGGTGGGGATTAAAGGAGGGATTGAGAGCAAGAGCTTGGAGAGTGCTAGTGAGCTGATTTCCCATCTCTAGAGCACCTCGTTCTTCGCTTGGTTGGCAATCTCGTGTTTGTTACTCTTGGAGCTTTGAGCTCCTAGCCGGCTAGGTGTTGCCTTGGAGCATCCAAAGGATTGTGGCTGCCCAAGGAAGTTTGTATTACCCCGTGATTGAGTAAGTAACCCTAGCTCGATCTTTTTGGTCGCTAGGGGGAGGAAAGTGACCTAGGTGTAAAGGTCTACCCTTTGTGGGTTCCTCAACGGAGACGTAGAGCTCAAGGTGTGAGCTTGAACTCCGATAACAAATCCCTTGTGTCTCTCGTGCTTGTTGCTCTTGTTGTATGCTTAAAATCCTTTTGAGTACATTTCTAGGGTTTGTGGCCGATCTACTCCGTGGTGAGGTTCCTACTGGTTCTAAGTGGTGGAATAGGCTTATATCTCTGTATTGCATATCCTATATTCACAGATTTGAGTTTGGGCAAGTTTGATTCCGGTTGATTTAGTCGCCTCCTCAGAAGCCCGGACAATCCGGACATTTTCCCGGATACTCCGGATTTCCCGAAGTATCCGAAAAAATATTCGGAGACTCCGGACTTCAGTCTGACAGTTTGTTTTAAGTTGTGATTTTTCAGGAATGACTATTCACCCCCCCTCTAGTCGACCTCTAGATCCTTTCAGATGCCCAGCAGAATGATGCCTCTAGGGGGGACCGACACCGACCGCCGCCATCGTCCGTCCGCTCTCGAAGTAGCAGACCAAGCTTTCACTCGGCAGAGCCAAATGGGTTTGGTGGCCGCGACAACGCCCCCAACAAGGTGAACTACGGAAGGACCGCAACCGTTGTCGACACCGACAGTCGCCAGAAGAGCTTTCGCCAAAACCTCCAAAACACCCAACTCTTCGCAACCACCTCCAAGGCCAGGTCAGCAGACGAACGGTGGAGAAGCAGCAGGCAAAACAAGGTACAGGAAAGGAGCGCACGAGCAGACCCGTGACGGCAAAACGACCACAACACGACTACGAGGTAAAACACGACCACGAGGATGAAGGCGAGGTCCACCCGCAAGAAGCAACAGCCGAAGACGGCACGAGGAGGATCCCGAAACAAAGACGCCAACAGGGAGCGCTGACAACTTGGAGCTTCAAGGGGAAGATGAGACCCAACCTCCCATCCTGCCAGCGAAGTAGACGACCGGCGGGGCAAGGTTCCACAAGCAGACAACACACCTTGAAGAGCGACCAGCCACGCTACCTCCAAGCATGACGGCGGCGAAGCGACCTGCGGCCGACCAGGCAACACGAGCAGGGAGCAGCGGCCCAGCGCAACCGCCGACCCGCCTGCCGGTCGCACTGTAGTCCAGCACGGGAGGAGACCGGGGCCCAGCCCCAGCACGGGAGGAGACCGAGACCCAACTGACCCCGACGACCACAGCAGAACCCGGCGCGCGGGCAGACCCCGGCGGCACAACCGGGCGGCGGTCGCCCGCCGGCGGGCAGCCACGACGGCGACCCCAGGAGCGGACGACAGCGGGAAGCGCAGAACTGAGCCCCGGGCGGCGCGGGACCGACATCGACGGCGGGGGCGGGCGGAACCGTCTCCGGGCGGGTCGGCACGGCGGCGAGGGCGCGGATCCGGCCGCTGACGGCCTGGATCCGGCGGCGGGGGGCGCGGATCTACAGCAGGGAAGACCGCCAGCGGAGGGGCTGATCTGGCTCCGGGTGGCGCATGCGCGGTGGCGGGAGGCGCGGATCCAGCCACTGGCGGCGTGAATCAGGCCCCGGCGGAGGGAATCGACGACGACCACGACCGGCTGGTGGAGCTAGGGTTACGGGGTTAGGGAGGGGAAGGAAGAGAGAGAGAGGAGGAACAGGAAGAAGGAGGAAGCAGGGGGAGGAGAGGGCGCCACCACCGTCGACCGGCAACGCCGGCGGCGGCCGGTGAGCGAGCCGGCGGCGCTCTACACGGGGAGGCGGAGCCGCCCTCGGGCCGCCCGTGAGGACGACGCGAGGGCCATATGCGGATTGGTTTCTTTCGTAGTAAACTTGTTTGTGCTCTGAGAAAAAAAATTGTGTGCTGATTTTTTTCGACTCCATTTTTTCTCCAAACCCAAACCCCCAACCGTAAAGAAGCTAAGTTCCGCTGGAGGTGAGGAAGACGCTGCTCTCGAACAACGCAGGCAACCAAAGTTGACGGGAGAAAAATAAGTGCTAAATCTTCCTAAAACACTATTTGTTGATTCCCCTAAAGATTATTACATGAGGGTGTACGGGGGGCTCCTTCGGAAGGTAGATAACTAACATATCTTTGAAAATCGATATTAAGCCCATGTACAACATTTTTCTTTAATATTTTTAGATTTTATCAATATTTGTTGATTTCTAACAACATTTTTAAAAAAATTATCACCAACATTTTTTGATGTTGATCGACATTTTTTTCTATTTTTTTTTACATTCACCAACTTTTTTGCTCAATGTTTTTACACGCATCAACTGTTTTTTTTTGCATTCACCAACATTTTTAGTTAAAAAATGTTGAGGTAGTTTTATTTATGTATTTTTAAATAGCATAAAATATAGTCATATTGGATCCCATTGTGTTACATTAATTCTCATGAACACTATAGTTTAATTGTTTAAACGGAATTCAAAACACAATTACGATTTAGAGAAAATAATACTAACATTTTAAATTCAAAAAGATAATCTCAGTCCCACCCATACAAATGAGCAAACCAAATGTTGAAATGTGTCTAGGTCCACCCTAAAGTCATGCATGTGCTCATGAATATTTGTTTTAGAAGACGGGATTTTTGAAAATTTTCATATTACTTTTTTACGATGTTATAAAAAATAAACGAGCATAACAAAATTTTGAAAACCCTCAACCGCCGTATGAAATGGCGGTAGGCAGGTTTTCTCAAAAAAATCGCTGCTTGAATTGGTAGTTAGATAAATCGTCGTTTCAAACGGCGGCAACTCCCCAACACACCTTGAAAAAAATTATAACTATTTCATATGAACTCGGGCGGAGATAAGTTTTATAAAAAAATTATATATCTAGGCGAGATCTACATCTTTGTAGTTCAAATATTTTTCATTTGAAATCATTTTTATGCCCAAATAATCAATGTAATGTTCAGATCTAATAAGTTCATATGGAATAATTATGATTTCTTAAAGATGTGCTGAGAATTACCGTCGTAAATAAAATAAAATAAAAAATTCCGGAAGACGGTCTGGGCGTTCGGCCCATGGACGAGCCAGCAACTTGCTTCGCGTCATGGCGCATGGCCCATGAGCCGGCAGCAGGCCAGGCCTTGGAGTTCAGTAAAAAAAAACTCTTATCTCGCCGTTTCGCTCCACGCAGCCGCCGCAGGGAGCTCCTTATTTAGAATCGAATGTAAATGAGGCACAAGACAAGAGTACAATGAGTGTCTGTTGTATTGATCTTATGAAGTCTATACATATATATAGGTGGGTGAAGGGGCACTATGAAGGGACATGTCCGTTAGGACATGTAACTGCCACTGTCCGCACCCTTTGGAATTAGATCACATGAAATGTTCTCTAACACTCCCCTTTGATCAATTCCAGCTTCATTTGATCATCCTTTAGTTATGTTGTTAATTCCTCCATGAAAAATCCTGTGGGAAAAATCTGAGGAATAATTATAGTTAAATATGTACCAAGTGAACTCCTCAAAACCCAGTGGGAAAAATAAGGAGTAGAATCATGGTATTTTATTGTTCCATCAAGACATGTAGTCCAAAGAACAATAGTATGTCTGTATACATCATCTCTAAAAACCCCTTATGGGGTAAAATAATGATGAGACATATGGTTTAAATTGAAATTTCTACAAATATTCTTGTGAGAAAATTTGAGAAATATATACATATATCATGTAAACTCCTCAAAAACCCAATGGGAAAAATAAGGAAAACCATGATATATGTTGTTCCATTTGAACTCTTATGAGGTAAACTCACAATCTTCAAAAGAACAATAGTTATGTCAAAGAGTATCATCCTCAAAAACCCTGTGGGGAAAATAGATGATACGACATAACACCTTGTGTTAATGTTGCCTCATTAAAAACTTTGAATGAGAAACCTAACAAGGTAAAAACTCATACAAAGAAAAGAGTACAACATGATGCAGAAACAAGTTATGGATCAAAGAGGAAAATCTCCCCCTGATACTTGCAAAACTAAGTACTCCCATACCAATCTCTTAAACACATTTGAAAATGTGGAGCAAGGTAGAGACTGTGTAAATAATCTGTATGATTATCATAATCCTTAGATTTGCGGAATGTTTATTTTCCAATGTTAGGAATAAACCATTTCCGATGTTGTACCTCACATAACTTGCATCTATTTGAACAACACAAAGTATATGGTTAGTGATTCATAGAACCACAACCACCACATAGTCGTACTATGTGGTTTATCATTTTGCAAAGCAACATGTAAGCAACCACTAATGTCTGTTGATAGACATCCATGAAAAGGCAGGTCCAACTTACAAGTGCAGGAAGCATGTCAGTGATCTTGCACTCTGAGGATCTTATATATAAAAAACCAAGATCAGTATATCCAATCTCATAACCAGATCATGAGTTCCACTAAAGAACATAATATGATCCCATGTGCTATTGGCTAGCATATAATTTCAAAAACAATATTCAGCCGAATGCTCTTGCATGATGCATTATTAGCACATCTCAAGTTGTATGATAGAATCAAAACAACCATATGATGTATGGATATGATTCTTTTGTATTGAACCTTTTCAATGAGATTTGGATATAGACAACTTCGTGTCCAAGATTTTTGAGATAAGATAATTTTGAATTGAACCAATCTCGTTCAAGATTTTCAGTTCATATCTTCTATCTCGAAATCCGTTGATGAGTATTGTATGTTTAGAATGTGCAACAACACATACACATAAACATACAATTATCTGTGTATCTCTTCAACAGGAGGGATTCACTAGCTGGTCGATTGTACCACATTTGACCAGATGCTTTAAGTCATGAGTGACTAAGCAATACACTATGTATGTTGCAAGTTTGTGTTCAGGGATTTGGTATTTGGATTCCTTAAGAACTCCAAAAATGTACCGTAATCCAGTGACTACATAAGTATATGTTGTCACTACATTTATCAATTGCATAGATAGATGATTTTTACTACCCATAAGTATAGTATCGGAAATTTATGAGTCATGATGGAGAATGACATTGAAACAATGCTTGGGTTTTGCGTAAACCCTTGTTGCTACTAGCCTTGCTTCTCACCACCTTAAATGTGTATCCATAGTAAAGATACTTTGAAGTATTGGAAACATTCCAATACTTCTTTCAGGTGAGCAAGACTATCTCCGCTTCATTGCATCACTCAACAAGATCCAGTTTGAGTACGGAGGTACTCTGCCATGGCCATGGACTATTGGATCACTTGAATGCATATGCAATTTGTTGAGAAGTAGGTGTCGACACATGTAGCCTTTAAATAATGTAATTCTCCTAGACACAATGTGTGTGTCTTATGCACCCTAATGATTCATCATGAAATCCCAAACGAGAATCAGGGGCTTCCGATATCCTAGCCTCAGCATTGTGCACCACTGAGCTAGGTGGTGAATGCTTCCATTCACAGGATAATACAATCCTTTTGGTGTCTACCAACACTCTGAGAGGAGGTTGATTGGCATTTACTATCTTAGAAGGTCAAGCCTTCAGTTGCTTGCAAGCAGCTTCATCCCAATATGTGACCATACTTCTCCCCCTCTTATTTACAACTTCAATTGTAATAGGGAGTTGAGTGATATCACCACTCTTTCTGGCACTACATAGGATTAGCAAGATTTTACGACACCTAATAGTAAATGCAAATGGCAGTTGATTCGCAATCCAGCAAATCATTGAACCCAAAGGGTTCAGCTTTGGTACGGAATCCTGAGCCTGGAATGCTTGCTACATTCCATAAATTTCCTGGCATTATCTATGGTACTTGATATCTCCCCCTAATACCTGGAAAAGCTCATGATTAAATGATAACCAGTGTACGGGCATAACAAGTTCCTCACAAAGAGGATACAAATGATCGACGGAGAGTGAAATCTCACATTGATCCCCAGTTTTCTGTGTGCCCATTGATGTACACTGTGGTGGTGAGAGTGGGATGTTGTGTAGCAAAACACATACCCAAAACGCAAATGGGAAATACTTCATGGATTTCCATGTACGCAAAGCTTGGGGGAAACTTACACATGCAGTTAATCACAAATCAGGAGTGTGTAAAACTACCTGACCCCAACAAACATGTTGGAAATGGCATTTCATTAGTGATGGTCATGTGATGATGTAAATGTCTGAATCATAGATTCATCAGTAGTGTGTAGGCTAATACGCTCAAAACTAGAGCCATTATTAATTCATGGTATTGTGTTGTCAGGAGGACACACATTTGTAGCCATCATATAGATGCATTATTTAACCATGTAATGCTCGAAATGTCCATACAATCTTTGTATGAGACCACACTTGTTCTCTTGAATATGCAATTCAAGAAACTTAAGACATTCAAATTTGGTTTTAAGATAAGAGGGACTTAAAATCCAGTTCCACACGATACTGGCGTATCAAGCTATGGAAAATCATGACCAATAGAATTGCCTTGAATTTTTTCACTTCATTCCAATGATAGAATGGACAAGTCGATCATACGATTGTATGCATCAACGGCAGGAAAAATTGTATGAAATGCAACATGTTGTACGGAAAAATGTATGTACAATACATACAATCCAAGGGAGATTGTTTCTCAAAAAAACATATATGCCATATTATGGATATCTCTATAATTTGGTAAAATATGAGTCAAAGCAGGATGTAACAAAACATCTTAGATGACTTTTACCATAGGGAGCATAATTGTGGACTATCATTGCATCGCATGAAGCGATTAGCCATATATTCCCTAATTATAGAGGTTTGTGGTTGAATTGACCAGAAGGCATATTTACTCCTCAATTGGAATAATTCTCGTACATGTCTATACAAGACAACAATTTGATAAAAGTTTTTTTATCAAACAGTGTACTGAACATCTATTACTGAGGTATGATATTCCAATACAAGGGTTTGTACAACTCAAATCTCATGAGTTCATACTCCGCCAATCATAACCAAGTTTGTGGAACTCTAGTTATGAATAAGTGTGTTCAACTCAAAATGCATGAGGTTGAACATAGTACAACATCAATAAATGAGACATCAATTGCATTGAGATCATGCGAAATCTCAAAACAGATCATTTGAGTAGTACTTAATGAGCATGTCTTCCAACAAAGTAGCATTCTCTTGGAGAAGAGAAACTTTGGTAAGTGGTTCTTAATAGGAACCACAAATAACCAACATATTTGTTAGATGCAAGATTTGAAGATGCGCTTCATATCTTGACACTCATAAGTACTTTGCATCCATTTAGACTTATATTAGATGATTAGGTGCTTTAGCATTGACACTATATCCAAAATGTATAGTGTAACCACATCGATGACAAAAATTATCATTCATATTGCTCTTCTCTTTCTGATGTGCATTAGACATTTGCCTTGTATATCTGCCGAGTTCATAGGACTATCAATCCAGTGAACCTCATGGTATTCTCATCGTTATGATAAACACTATGAACCTCATGATAGAGGCGCCACACAAATTGGCATTGATGACGATCCTTCAAAGAAGTTCATCATACAATTCATCATGTGTTTGAATGAATAGAGAATAATATTGGCAGATTGCAAAATCTGAACATTGAGAAATGTCATGAACAACAAGGTTATTGTCCTTGTAGAGACATACATGGTTTACTCATAAGACATTGGATCTTATGATTACCTTGCTATTCATTGTGCGCTTGTTGAGCAAGCCACATAACACACATGTTCTTTTCCAATTGATACTCATGAGTGAGATCCTTATGGACGTAGAATCTTAACAGAAAGATAGCACCACATTTCTTCCGAATGTGAAGAGTTGATCCCTTTAGTGGGTTCAATAATCATGTGTAGTAGTCAATGGAATGCAAGAATGATCTTGATATCAAATGCACATGTAGGATAATTAAGCCATATGGCGAGTGCATTGACACTATAAAAATAATTATCCCCAACATGACATAATCATTTATTTCAATTAATTTACTGCAAGTAAATTTAAAACCATATTGGTGATGTTGTAACATTGATGCAAAACATAAAGGCTCATATCTTCTTATGCTGGAGAAATGGCGGTACACTGAGGTGAACCCCATAATTAATTCATTTTTGAAAGATTGGTGGACACAATGTAGATAATCTCCATGTAATGAAACAATGGAGTAGATCTCCTAGTAGTGGGCAAGTATCTTGCTGCCAAAAAGCATGGATCTCAGGGTTGATACATTCTAAAAGAATATATCACAGCCGATGCTTAGGTCTCCACTACCCTGTGCTTGACCAAATTTCAAAAATTAAATGGTAATAGCCATGAAGGTGTATACCAAAATTGAATCTCCAAAGAAAATTTACTTGGGATAACACGTTGAGGTAATCATCATAAGATGTAGACCTCTTAGTGATGAGCAAAAGCTGCCTAAAAGCGCAGATCTCAGGGTAAATAAGCTCTTAGAAAGAACTTATCGCAGCCAGCGTCTAGGTCACATCACCTTGTGTTATTCCAAATTATATGTATAGGCCTTAATTTTAATTTTGCTTGATGTTCTACTTGATGTAGAAAAATTTGATTAATTAAACCATGCAAATAGAATAAATTGCATATTTAAGAATTGTTCTAACACCTAGAAATGATCTGTGGATCATAAAATGAATAATTACTGTGGTAATTATAACATTTAAATTACATAGGTGTGTATACCTGATGGTACAAATAATAGTGTTCATCACAACACAAATTTATAGAACAATTCAGGGTCTAAATCATAAATATATAGAATTTATAATTCTGAATATGTAAACAGATAAAAGCCTGAGGGCTAATTTAAATTTCAGGGTGGTAATCTGACCTTTCGGAAAGTTGGAGGGGGTCAGAAGGACTTCTTGAATTTGAGGGAGCAATTCGGCATCAATGGGCCGGCCTGTTGGCAGCCCATGTTGGCCTGTGGCCTGGTGCCGGCCTGCTGCGGCCCAAGGCGGCCCACCGGGCGAGGCCAGTATAAAAGGGGTTTGAGGGGTGGCGGTTACCCTAACCCCAACCCCCTGGAACTGCTGCCGCCGCCGTCCGATGGGTGCGCCGCCGCTGGCTGATGGTGGCCCGCTGCTGCCGGTGGCCAAGCCGGTCGGAGGGCCGGCGTCAACTCTCGACACCTGCGGCCGCGGGTCTACTTCCCCGACTCCTCGTTTCCTTTTCTGCTTCGCTCGCCGCAGCCCCCATGGTTGCCGGTCGGACACCGGACACCGGCCGCTGGCTGGAACTTTGGTCGTTGGAGGAGAGCCCCAACGTGGTGGGGCTCCTCGTGTCGCGCCGAATCCCCGAGCGGCGGTCGCGGTCGAGGAAGGTCAGGGCGACAGTTGCCGCCTGGGACATTGCCGAGGATTCGATGCGGACTGAGGTCCGCCGGCATTGTGGAAGAACACAATCCCTTTTTCCGTCTAGAATGCATCAAATTGGTAAGAGCAAAATGATGGCGTTCAATTTCTGATGCATTGGTCCTCTGTGATGACAGCCTGATGCCGCCGTCCACATTGCAGGTATGTTGACGAGCGTCATCACGGCCATATTGGAGTGAACGGGCAAGTAATCATGCAGAACAGAGCGATGGCATGGAAGGTAACAATTGATGTAAATCCATACCAATATTCGCATTCCGTTAGTTGTTATTGTTGCAAGATCGGATACCTCTGTTCTTCTCCGAGTGCTCAATTCTTGTTATTGCCCTCTGTAATGCCTTGCAGATGGCCGGAGTTACTTGTTGGCGATGTATGCGTGACGCAGACGAGCCGTGGTGCCGAAGTGGTTCCGGCAAGAATGCCGCAGCGTGAGGCAGCATCGTCGTTCTTCTCACGCTGATAGCGATGCAGAACAGCACTGGACTTGCGAACTCGCTCGATCAGTAGGCAAGGGGCGCTCGGTGGAGAGCGTGCTGAAAACGTATTTAGAATCGAATGTAAATGAGGCACAAGACAAGAGTACAATGAGTATCTGTTGTATTTGATTTCATGAAGTCTATACATATATATAGGTGGGTGAAGGGGCACTATGAAGGGACATGTCCGTTAGGACATGTAACTGCCACTGTCCGCACCCTTTGGAATTAGATCACATGAAATGTTCTCTAACACTCCTATCTCCCTTCCGGGAGAATTTTTTCTTATATTTTTTTTTCTTTGATTTTCGAAAAATAAATGGACGAACCAAAAATTTCGAGAAATATACATCTGCCGCCAAACCCCACCGTGGGGCACGGCGGTAGGGGTGCCGCCAACGGTCGGCTGACCTGTCAGGTGGGGTCAGATTCCTGCCGCCGTGGGGCACGGCGGCAGGAGCCCTTGCGCCGTGCCCCACGGCGGCAGGATCCTGACGCCGTGCCCCACAGCGGCAGCGTCACCCCTACATAAGGGGGCGACGGCTGCCGCCACCGACCCCTCCCTCCCTCCCTCCTCTAAATCTTCGGCTTTCAACCCTTCAGAGCACTTTTGACTGAGGTATGTTTCTAAATTTAGTTTAGTTTAGTTAGTGTAGTTAGTTTAGTTAGTTAGTTAGTTTAGTTAACTTAGTTTAGTTAGTTTAGTTAACTTAGTTTAGTTTAGTTTAGAAATTTCAAAAAATTTAGAAATAGTTATAATTTAAATAATTATATTATATTAATATAAAAGTATTAAAAATTATTATAATTAACATAATTCATTTAAATTGGTTTTAAACTTCTAAAAAATGGTTATAATTCACATAATTAGATTAAATTGATATAAAATTCGTAGAAAATAGTTGAAATTCACATAATTCGTTTTAATTCATTTAAAATTACTAGAAAATAGTTATAATTCACATAATTAGATTAAATTGATATAAAATTCGTAGAAAATAGTTTAAATTCACATAATTCGTTTTAATTAGTATAATTCGACTAATTGATAAAATTATGTTATTTTTTTGCAGTTATGGCTGCACCGTTGGAGTACGTACGGTCGGAGTTGTTCGACGAGGCGGTGGACCGGCACCACCGCTCGTACGTGTCGGCTGTTCTTGGACGTTCGCCCGGCAACATACGTTGCCGGACGACCCGCACGTTGATGCCGATACACCAGCAGTGGATTCCGAAGTACGTAATTCATAATTATTATTTATTTCTGTTCCTTTACAATAGTAATTGCGTTAAGTAAATTAATTTTGTTTTTTTTTCAGGCTACGCGCTGCAGGACTTCTCCCTTTTGCACGGTTGGTCGAGGGGGACATGCTACGAGCTGAGGTTCCCCGGGCGGAGCGGTTGACGCGGTTCAGCTACGACACCCCGCTGATCGCCGCGTTCATGGACCGGTGGCGACCAGAGACACACACGTTCCACTTCCCCATCGGCGAGATGACGCTCAGCCTGGAGGACGCCGCGATGTTGGGAGGACTGCCGTGTGCTGGCGAGGCGATGGGGCCGATCGACATCCCCGCGACGTGGCACGCTGACTTCCTTGCTCGGTTCGCGAACGTTCCTCGGAACGATCGCGCGCCAGCGCCGTACGTGCCCTTCGCCGACACCCACGGGCCCACCTGGACTTGGATCCAGCAGTTCAGCGTACGTGATTCTAACTCTTATTTTCAACGTTTGTATGCATTTTAAACGAATGTGACGAGGCCAATGTTTGTGTGTGTGCAGGCTGACTACATGGCGGACGAGGCCGACGACCCGACGTCAGACTGGTTTGTGGAGGTCTACCTGCTCTGGCTGTTCGGGTGGGTGCTGTTCTGCGAGTCAGCGGGAGACTCGGTGTCGAGGTTCCTGCTCCCCTGGGCTCAGAAAATCGCCGACGCACCCCTCGACCAGATGCCCCAGATCAGCTGGGGCAGCGCTGTTCTGGCAGCTACCTACAGGGGGCTGTGTTTGGTAGTGTCGAGGCCGGCGAGTAAGGAGGGGATCCTCCTGGGGTGCCCTCTCCTGCTGCAGATGTGGATCCACGAGCGGTTCGACATCGGTCGGCCCAAGGCCGACCTCTCAGAGTACCAGACGCTGCCCGAAGACACCGACCCAGCGGACCTCCCCACCATGGGTTCTCTGTGGTGCCTCCGGAAGGTAATGACCTCCCTTATCGTTTTCTTCGCGTTATGAGTTCTTTAGTTCGATTCAATTAACTTTTCATGTTCTTTGCAGCACGTTTGGGCTGGGGAGCAGCCTCAGAAGACGTACAAGGACTTCGTAGGTCAGATCGACCGGATGGTCGATGCCCAGGTCCGGTGGACGCCGTACGCTCCTGCCATGGTCGCTGCCCGCGCACCACAGGGGCTCTCGTCCCTGTGCTCCCGAGACCAGGCGTACTGGATGACGCGGCAACGACTGGTCTTTGACATCTACGTCGAGGAGTACGCCGTCCACCGGGTGATGAGGCAGTTCGGCCTCTTCCAGGAGGCGCCAGTACCCGCTGCGCCACGTTTGCCGGCTACAGCGCACAGGTGAGCTACCATTTGTCAGTTATAATTATTTTCTGTTACAAATAGTCAGTTGCCAATAATTTTATGTTTCTTCTATGCTAGGTGGACGCGTAAGGGTGTGGCTGTGGCGACGTCGTTCATCGGCAAGCTGCAGCCGTACGTGGACGAGTGGGCGTCCGCGGCGCACGAGGAGAACGTCGTCACCGAGCACCGCCTTCACGACGGCGCGGCCTGGGTAGCGTACCTTCAGTGGTACCTCCCGAGGACGCGGACGCGGGTGACGTACGTGCCTGCTACCCCGCCACCGCCACCGGTCCCGGACCACGACAGGATCCTGCCGGACACTACGTACCCGGTGCGCCGAGACCAGACCGCCGACACAGCAGTAAGCTACGATACTGCAAACATATTACATTCATATGACTTTTCATTATAACATGTGTTACTAATTTTGTGAGCAGTACGACGTGCTTGCTGAGATCGTGCGGCTCGCAGCGTTCGCGAGGGAGCAGTGTTTTACCTGGGGGCCTCACCAGCACCAGGGCACTTACGACAGGATCCTCCATGCTGCCACGAGGTACTCCGCCGTCGTGAACTACGCCGGGGCCGCAGAGATTCCTCTCCTTCCGCACCACCCAGCGTCGTCCTCGAGCTCCGCCTCGACAGCGGCTTCGCAGCAGGCGCCTTCCACCTTTGCCGACGGCTTCTCGGCTCCGACGGCACAGCAGCAGCCACAGGCGCAGGGCCCGCACACCTACGTGCAGCGGCCGTTTGTTCCCCCCAGCGCAGGTACTTTCAGTGGACCTTATTTTCAACTAATGCACGCAATTATTGTGTGTTTGTGGTTATACTATATTATAATCGTATAGGGCGACCGCCGCTCTTTCCGACAGCCGGGCCTCGACAGCCGGAGACGACGGCACCTAGAGCGCCGATCTTTCCGCCAGGAGGTTTCAGACCGCCAGCCTTTCAGTTTGCGGCGGCAGATATTCCTTCCTCGTCCACTCCGCCTATGTTCCAGCCTGCTTTCGACGCGACCACCGAGGACCAGCTGGCCTGGGATGAGATGGGGTACGGTGACATTCTCGCGACCCTGGATGCCCCGCAATAGGCCGAGGAGGTTGGCCCGTCACAGTTGACACAGGCACCGGTTGGGACTCAGCCGACACAACCACTGGGCGGAGCGACCCCGGCGGCCGGCGGAGCGACACCGGCCGGCGGAGCGACACCGGCGGGCGGAGCGACACCGGATGTTGCAGGCTCGTCGCAGGCCGCCATGGCGACACCGTCTCCCGACCAGTTCGGACCACGGGTGGTCAGGGCACCTGACCCCCTGGACGTACGACCGGGACCACACCTGGGCTGGCGCTAGAGCTGTTAGGCCGAAGAGGCACCGACGCATTTAGATGTAGTAGTACTTTTACCATGATTTTGTATAAACTATTTGCATCTACTCGTTAATTATGATATGATCTTGTGATTATGCTTACACTTATCAGTTTGTTGTTTTTTAAAAAGGTTAAAAGTGTTTTAAAAATAAAAAAATAAAAAAAAATAAAAATGGCTTTACTGTCAGGTGGCACGGCGGCAGGGGCCTGCCGCCGTGGCGCTGGGCGGCAGGTTCCTGGCGCCGTACCCCCACGGCGGCAGGTTCCTGGCGCCGTACCCCACGGCGGCAGGGACTTAACGCCGTGGGGCATGGCGGCAGGGATGCTGCCGCCGTGCGACACGGCGGCAGCTACCTGCCGCCGTGGGGTTTGGCGGCAGATGTATATTTCTCGAAATTTTTGGTTCGTCCATTTATTTTTCGAAAATCAAAGAAAAAATATATAAAAAAAATTCCTTCCGGAAGGCAGGTAAGCGTGTGAACTATAAAGCCCATAAAGGTTCAAAACAGCCCACTTAGCTGATTAAATCCCTCAATACTCACGCGTTTTGACTTTTTTATTTTTTGAACTGTTGTCAATATTTTTTTCATCAACATTTTTCGGAAATGTTGCGAACATTTTTTCGTCAACATTTTTTGGAAGTGTCGTCAACATTTTTTCGTCAACATTTTTAGGAGTGTTGCCCACATTTTTCGTCAACATTTTTCAGAATTGTTGCCAACATTTTTTCTCGTCGACATTTTTCAGAAGTTTGCCGACATTTTTTTCTCATCAACATTTTTCAAAAGTGTTACCAACATTTTTTCGTCAACATTTTTTGGAAGTGTTGCCAACATTTTTTCTCAACATTTTTTCGGAAGTTTGCCAACATTTTTTCTCATCAACATTTTTTCGTAGTGTTACCAATATTTTTTCGTCAACATTTTTTAGAAGCGTTGCCAATATTTTTTCGTCAACATTTTTAGGAGTGTTGCCTACATTTTTTCTCGTCAACATTTTTCGGGACCAACATTTTTTTAATCAACATTTTTAAGAAATGTTGGTTTCGTCAACTATTTTTTGTCAATATTTTGCAAAATGTTGCAACATTCATTTTTTTAAAATGTTGGACAATATTTTTCTCCATTTTTTAGGCTTCTTCCAGCATTTTTCAGAAATATTCCAACATTTTTAAGAAATGTTGGTTCATCAACTATTTTTTGTCATCATTTTGAAAATGTCGATATTTTTCAGAAATGTTCGACAACACTTTTTCTAGAAAAAATTCAACATTTTTACTCATTTTTCGTCAACATTTTTGTAAAATGTTGCATCAATTTTGACACAACATTTTTACCAACATTTTTTGAAAAAAAAAGTCAGAGGCCGCGACCGCGCCAGCGCGCGGGGGCGCGGTAGCGCCGGGCCGGCGGCCGGCGAGCTCGAGCCGAGCTCCGGCGATGCCCAACCCCGACGGCTCGGCAGCCGTGCGAGCTCCCCCGGAGGCGCAGCCCGCCGGCCATGGCGCGCCGCGGAGCAGGGGCCATGGCCGCGCGCAGAGCGCGCGAGGAGCCGCGGCGGGCGCGCGGGAGGCCGCGCCGGCGGCGGCGGAGGCCGGCCCGCGCTCTGGGAGGCCGGCCATGGCGGGCGGCGCGCGCGGGGAGGCCGGCGGCGGGCGGCGGCTTCGGGGGTCGGGTCGGGACGAAGAAGAAGGTGGTGCTAGGGTTCACGTTGATGGGTTGGTGGGCTGTTATTGGGCTTTATAGTTCGTTTGCTTAAAAACTTCGGGAAGATATATAGGATTTCCGGCCGCCGCACGCCTACACCCCCACCGGCGAAGAACCCTAGCGCCGCCTCGACAGCGCGCGCGGTCGGCTTCTCCTCGCCTCCCCGCGCCACCGGCCGGCGCGTGGACGCCGCGACGCACAAACGACTCCCTGATCCGTTGCTGAGTGCTGAGCCACCGAGGTACGTACCCATTTCCAATGCTTTACGGTTGGGATGAATCCTCAGTGGTATAGGATTTGGCTTTCACGGTTGCAACGGGTCTGATCTGTGGCTAGAGTGATTCGAAGGAAGTATCATTTAGAGGGGTTCATTGCGGATGAGCTGGATTTGGATCATCCTGTTGGAAATC
Organism: Cenchrus fungigraminus; assembly: GCA_036936925.1. Lineage (NCBI taxonomy): Eukaryota > Viridiplantae > Streptophyta > Magnoliopsida > Poales > Poaceae > Cenchrus > Cenchrus fungigraminus. The sequence continues at coordinate 114,581,595 of CM072773.1, read as the reverse complement.
TGGAAGCCTGGATCTTCTTTGTTCCTGCGTGTTAGGGTAGCAAGTTGTGAATCATTCAGGTTAGATGAATTGAGAGAAAAAAATATTATTTTGCTGATCAACTGCTGAATTGATTAGTCGGTGAGGGCAAGATCGATGTGATGGTTTGCTCCAGATATTGAAGTTCAGGTTAATTATTAGTCTTCTCTGCTTCTGAGTAACCAACTGCGAAATGGGATTTGTATGATTGTATCTGTTCACAAATGCAGCATTTGTGAACTGGGTGAAGCTAAACTGCTAGCAGCCCTAAAAAAAGAAGCTAAACTGCTAGCATTCTACCATTTATGAGTTACGGGAAAGTGTTATAAGACAGCCATTTTTCATGAATCGGGTTAGTCTGCTTGTGTATGTATGGTTGTGTGAATACAGTTGTCATTTCATCTGAATCACTGATTACATACTTTTAATTAGCTTCAAAACATGTAAGATAGCCACCTTGGAATGCTGGACTAGCCAACATTTTATTAACTTGTTCTCTTAGTGACTCATACATATGCCTCTATTTGTGCTACAAGAGAATTGCTGTTTAAATTATCTTTGCTGACATCTGCGGTTCAAATGATATCTGAGTACGCAGAAAGTTTCCATGGCATCCCATTTGATGTTAATTTTTTTGGGTCTGTGCAGGGAGAGTGTTCCCACTCACATAACTGAAAGTAGGATGAGTCTCTGTACAATAGCAAGACGGCTATGTCCTTCAAGACCATCCTCTAGCAGTCGCCTTTCAGCAGTTTGGGCTCATCTGTACAGCACCGAGGCTGCAAAGGACACAGGTTCTAAGAAGTACAAATACCCTGATGCATACGATCCTTATGGGCCCATGCCACCACCATCAGAGAGAGTTGTGGATCTTGCTGATCGCATTGCTGCTCTCCCTCCTGAGGAGATCAAACAGATTGCTCCAGCCCTCCTCTTAAGACTGAACCAAGAGCCACCTCAGGCGATATCGGGTCAGGGTTTCAGTTTTGGTGCTCAGGGTGGTTCTGGTGCTGGCGCTGCGAAGGCTGAGGAGAAGAAAGCTGAGAAGACAGTCTTCGATGTGAAGCTGGAGAAATTTGATGCTGCTGCAAAGATCAAGATTATCAAGGAGATCCGGACGTTTACAGATTTGGGGCTGAAGGAGGCGAAGGAGCTTGTAGAGAAGGCCCCTGTCATTCTAAAGCAATCGCTCACAAAAGAGGAAGCAGAAGCAATCATAGCAAAGATCAAGGCTGCTGGTGGTGTTGCTGTGATGGAGTGAAGGGATCATCTTCTGGACACAGCAGGAATTTTTTTTCTTTCTTCCAATTTCTGTTGTTACCATGATCGGGCATTTGAGATTGCACATCGCCATGCCTCTGTGCTGATGGTTGAAATGGTTCAGCTACGTTGGTAACCAAAGTGAGGAACAGGACTAGAGTTTAGTTGCTATGATGATAGCCTTTAGTTGTTCTAGAATAAGCTTTCGTTGATCTCGACACGAATTTTCTGGTGGAATGCCGTGCAATATAACTCAGTGAATGAGTGTGGACACCATTGTCATGAATCTGATGTCTCATACCTTCTTTTCTGTCTTGTGTCTTTTATGACTTGAAAAATGGCCATCTGTTGTGAAATCTTTCTCCCAGACATATCGCAGTTGCACCACAATGTAAGATTATTGTTCTTCTGCTCATTTGTCTAAGAACTCTCATTTTCTTGATTCAGAATTTCGTCATATTAACAAATTATAATCAACATTGTACTTTTGTGCTCGTGTTGATGGAGCATTTCATCTGGTGTGCTTGGCTGAATTACCAGTGACAGAAACTTTGATACACTTGACATCCCTGTTACAAATTTGTAAAGCTGAATAAGCTTTGAATGTCATTTCATATTAACAAGATCTGTGGCCACACATGAAAACAAGAACAAGATCATTGCCCCCATCCTCCAAATTTTCAACCCCGTCCTATATGCCACGGCCTCATTCCGTCCTCCATGCCTGAAGGAAGAAGCAGAAGTCAGTGCCTTCACTCTGGATGCCATTCCCTCCACTGTCCTCGTGGATCTCAGGTGGCGCGCCGGGCTTGAAGACGAAGGCCGCCTGCGAGCCCGGCCCAGCGAAGAGCCAGTCGTGCACGTCCCAGATCACCTGCACCGGCGCCTGGTCGACGAGCACCGTCTCGTTGCCCCGGAACTTCCACTGTAGGTTCTTGACGTGCAGCAGGACGAAGCCGTCGACCGTGATCCACATCTCCGGGTCCCTGATGGCGCCTGCGGCCGGCGAGCACTCGACGACGATCTCGTGCTCCTTGCTCCTCCTGGCGTCGAGCCGCGCGCGCGCCGCGAAGCTCCGGCGGCCGAACACGCTCTCCCGGCGGCACACGAGCACGGCGTCCTCCAACGACGGCCGTGACTTGGTCCGCTTGTACGCGTCCTTCTTGCCGTCGCCGAGGAGGAGGACGACCTCGTCGTTGCTCACCACGGCGACGTAGTACCCGCCGGAGGGCTCCGGGCTGGCGCAGGCGGCGAACTTGGCCCCGCGCAGGTCCCAGAAGATGTCGGCGCGGTCGCCGCCGCCGACGTCGAGCGCCTTGTGGCCCTTCTTGCTCCAAAACGGCCATGGCTTGAGCTCCACCTTGTGGGTGACGGCCCCGTCGCCGCCGCCGCAGTCGTCGCCGGGCCGGTCTACGGAGATGGTGAAGGACTGGTTGATGAGGTTCTTGCTCCAGACGGCGGTGACGAGGCGCGGTGCCCCGCTGATCTTGGCGAGGTACACCGACACCGTGGAGCACTGCGCCGCGGCGGCGGCCGAGGACAGCGGCGCCCTGCCGGTGGCGGAGTCGTCGCACGACGTCGCGCCGCCGCTGCTTCTGCACCCGACGTGGCCGTCCTCCATCTTGCTGTACGGCTCGCAGGATTTGGAGCGCTTGTGCATCATCAGAAACCAAATCCTCCGTAATGTTATTTATATACTATTATTAACAGCAACAGGATCAAACGCATTGGCATGGGCTGTTCCACGTTCGTCGCCTCAAGAACATGTTGGGCATGAATTGGTCTCTTCCTCCATGATCGTCGTCACGGGCTGCATGCGTGGGCATAAACGACATGGAACGAGCAGTTAAAAAAACCAGAAAAAAAAGCGTGGAGAGGAAGAACATCTGGACAGGAAATGAATCAAGAAAATGGCATGAACAATTGGACGTGAGGAACATACCTTCATGTCCGTTTGCAATCAGTTGTTGTGGAGAAATTTTTTCTTTAATTAATGAGAAAATTCCGCCCGAGAAAGAAGGTTGACGGAAATGAAGAAAGGACCAAGAGGACAGAATAAGTAAAAAGGGTGACTGGCACCTCAAATTAGTTTCAGTTTCTTCTTTAATTTTTTAATTCCATATTTTTTATGTACGTTTAAGAGGTGGGACGATCTTGCCCGTAAGACTAGAATCCAACGAAGTGCAAGTGCTGGCGTGCTGCATTGTTAGCCTGCAGGCTGCAGCTGCTATTTATAGCTAATAAAAAGCACACTAATTTGAGGGGGTTTTCAATAAGTTTCGGACGACGCCTTGTTCGTCTGGCTTATCAGCCACCAGCCAGTAGTACTTTCCTCTCAGAACAAATCAGCCACCAGCTACCAGCCATCAGTACTTTTCTCTCAGAACAAATCAGCACCAGCCACCAGTCGTCAGCCTCACGAACAAAGCGTCTGGAATTGGTTTTTCGCTCTAGTCTAGTCTAGCAATCAAAAATAAACATGCACGCCAATACGCCACGGTAGGAACCCATGGTCATCCAAAGGTATCCAACAACAGCTCCAGCTAGCTTGGCCATCCCCAACACCACGTACCCATGGTCATGCGCTAGCCGGCGAGCATTCGTGCAGTATCCGCGTGCGGCAACGGTGGCAGCATGCAATTCAAAGGTATGAGCAATTGAGCATCTCGGCCATAAGGCTTCTCAATGCAGAGGTCTCAAGATGACCTAGTTCTTCTCGGTACTGTGTTTCATTCCCAGCTCTGACACTCAGGTACACGCACACACAATCACGGTGTTGTTACCAAACTGGGAATCAAGGAGAGAAGCCGTGGTGGATCTAAGGGCATGTACAAGCCACAGATGGTGAGTCGTCTGGAGAATCTTGAATTTATCATACAGACAGATGTAAAGACAGTTCATACAACTCAAAGACAGATGGTTCGTTTTTAAGCTATTTAATACTTTGTATGTAGTTAAGATCAACTATACATAATGTTTTTTTTTTTGCCACGGTGTGGCTAATTGATAGAAAATGTGTATCAAAGATAAATAAGAGCCACGTGAACATGATTACAATATCTTTTAAAATCATTCTTCCCTTTGGCTGGTAGTAGGCGTGCAAACAACACGATAATTATCTAGTTGACTGCTGATGGGCTGAAATTATACCAACTAAAGTCCATTTGCAACATTTGCAAGTGATCCATGACATTACGAAAGATTGAATTGTACGGGAATAAGGCAAAGGGCAAACCAATGAAAAGACAATATTAGCCTCAAAAAATTTTATCCCTTCCCTGCCGCAACCAGCTCTTGGGATATTTAACTTTTTACCATTATAACGGATGGCCACTCTTTTTACTATTATAGCGGATGTCCACTCTTTATTTCTCATCTTAACGGTACCAAATATATATTTGCCTTCAATATTGCAAAAGGGATACATATTTACCACTTATGCTGGCGTGGCATGCCAAATAAGCAATCCTCGCTGGATCGAGGGGCTCTATGCGGGGAAAATGACCTCACCTTCCCCTGCTCTCTTCCTCCTCCTCCTCTCTCCCCTGCCACTTCCAAGTGGGACCCACGTGCAAGGTTATCTCCTACCTCCAGCCTTGAAGCGTCGCCGCCGCCACCCTTCTGCCCGTCTCCCGCCGGCCTGGACGGAGCCCGACCTCCCCACGGTTGCGTCCTGCGCCGCCGCGTACCGCAGGTGATCCCGCCCCATGTGCCGCCGTTGGAGCCCCGAGCTGCCCCCCTCTCATTACGCGCCACGCCGCCACCGAAGCTTCCTTGTCCCACCGCTGTTGGAGGTTGCGCCCACTGTCACACCCTGAAATTTCACAATTTTCAGGATGTGAATAGAAAGAATAATTAAGCAACGATTTTTATTCAATTTTAAAATTTTCAAATATTTATTTTTTACAGGAAATATTGTATAGGAAAAAGGAATTAATTGTTTTTATGAATTAAATAAATAGTTATGTGTGTGTTGCATTTATGCCTATGTATCTTATTGTTTGTTGAGTGTAAAAGGTTTTAAAATGCATTTAGGTGCTGACCAAATCCTTTTGAGAATTTTCTAACTTTTTTTGAAACTTATTCTCTTTTCCCTTGAACTAAACCTATTTATTAGAAGGCTCCGTAGATCTTTTCGTGAGCTCCAAATATTTTATTTGGATTCATCGTGTTCTAAGCTATCTTCGAGCCGCTGTACTCCTAGGCCCCCCTCCGGCATGGCCGAACCTCTTTGAGGCCTAACCTCTTGGACCTTTTGTAATTTGGCCATCATCAAAGAACTCTGATGTCTTTTAGTTTATGCTCTTTTACTATTCTCCCAAATGACGTAGGTCATGTTTCAGAATTTATATATATATATATTTTTACAATTTGCAAAATTATACCACCGTTTTGAAATTTTACAAAAATAAACCTCCAACGCCGTGGGCCACAGCGGATAGGCCCAACCGCCGTGGGCCACGGCGGCAGGCAATCCAAACGCCGTAGCCCACGACGGTTGGGCTACCGCCAACGGTCCAATGCCGGCTATGGGCCCGCGGCAACTTACCGCCGTGGGCCACGGCGGTAGAAGTTGCTACCACCGTAGGCCACGACGGTAGGAACTAATCGCCGTGGCCCACGGCGGGTGGCACACGTATATAAAGGGGCGACGGCGGCCGCCGTCCCCCACCCCTACCGCCGCAGTCTCTCTCCCTCTTCTCTCTCAGGTAAATTTTCGTTCTTTATTTACTTAGTTTAATTAGTGTAATTAGTGTAGAAATTAGATTTTAGTTTAGAAAATTTAGAAATTAGTTTAGAAAATTTAAAAATTAGTTTAGAAAATTTAGAAATTTAGAAAAATATTTTAGAAATTTAGAAAATTCCTTTATCTTGTTTAAATATTGTAGGAAATTACTTTATCAGTTCTAGAAAATGTAGAAAATGTAGAAAAATAGTTTCTATGTTTTAGAAATTATAGAAAATTATTTTATCTTGTTTAGAAAATCTAGAAAATTACTTTATCTGTTTTAGAAAATGTAGAAAATGTAGAAAAATAGTTTCTATGTTTTAGAAATTATAGAAGATTACTTTATCTTGTTTAGAAAATTTAGAAAATTACTTTATCTGTTCTAGAAAATGTAGAAAAATAGTTTCCATGTTTTTGAAATTATAGAAAATTACTTTACCTTGTTTAGAAAATTTAGAAAATTACTTTATCTGTTATAGAAAATGTAGAAAAATAATTTTCATGTTTTAGAAATTGTAGAAAATTACTTTATCTTGTTTAGAAAATCTAGAAAATTACTTTATCTGTTCTAGAAAATGTAGAAAAATAGTTTTCATGTTTTAGAAATTATAGGAAATTACTTTACCTTGTTTAGAAAATCTAGAAAATTACTTTATCTGTTCTAGAAAATGTAGAAAATGTAGAAAAATAGTTTCCATGTTTTAGAAATTATAGAAAATTAGTTTACCTTGTTTAGAAAATCTAGAAAATTACTTTATCTGTTCTAGAAAATGTAGAAAATTAGTTGATCTGTTCTAGAAAATATAAAAAATGTAGAGATTACTTTATCTGATTTTTTTTAATTGTTCATTTAATTTTTGAATGCAGCTGCAGCTATGGATCAGGCTCGGGCTGAGTCTCAGGCTCGGGCTGCGGCGTACGTGACGCCCGAGTTATTGGAGGCTCAGGTCGACCGCAGGCACCGCTCGTACCTGTCCGCCGTCCTCGGAGAGGATCTTGGACACGTACGTTCTCGCACTACGTGAACGTTGTTGCCGATATACGACCGTTGGGTTCCCAAGTACGTGAATTTTTACCTTTGTTATATGTACATTTATTTATACTTTTGTTATTAACTAATAAATTTAATAATTTGTTTCAGGCTACGCGCTGCAGGACTACTGCCTGTAGCGCGTTTAGTCGAGGGGGACAGGCTGCGGGACGCGATTCCTCATAAGGATCGCATCACACGGTTCCAGTTCGACTTTTCCCTCCTCTGCGCACTTCTGGACCACTGGAGGCCGGAGACCCACACGTTCCACTTCACCGTCGGCGAGCTGACGGTGACTCTTCAGGACACGTCCCTGTTGATGGGCCTTCCTTGTGAGGGCGAGCCGATGGGGCCTGTGGACATCTAGGCCGACTGGCGTACTGAGTTCCTTGCTCGGTTCGCGAACGTTCCTCAGAACGAACGCGCCCCCGCCCGTACCAGGAGTTCACGAACGCTCACGGACCCACCTTGTCCTGGTTGTACCAGTTCAGCGTACGTACCTTTACCTTATATTTTTCTTCGTTTTTGAATATATGGAGACAATGTTACTAACGTTTGATTTTGTTTGTGTAGGCTGATTACCTGCCAGATGAGGCCGAGGACGAGACAGTCGACAGGTTCTTCGAGGCGTACCTGTTGTGGTTGTTTGGGTTCGTGTTGTTCTGCAGTTCGCAGGGAGACGCGGTGTCGAGGTACTTGCTCCCCCACGCTCGGAGGATCGCCGAGGCCCCTTGGACGCGGTGCCCCAGATCAGTTGGGGCAACACTGTTCTTGCCTGCACGTACAGGAGCCTGTGCTCGGGGGTCTTGAAGGGTCATTCTGACCAGGCGATCCTTCTCGGTTGTCCTCTTCTTCTTCAGTTCTGGTGCCACGAGCGGTTTCTGATTGGTCGACCCTGCGTCTCCCACGAGCCGTACAAGCCCCTGCCAGAGGGTCACGACCCCAGCGACCGTTTCACCATGGGATCGCTCTGGTGCCTGCGGACGGTAATTTCTTAATTTTCACTTTTAATTTGTCTCTCCATGTTATCTAGTTTGGTCAATTCATATTTCATTTTTATGCAGACCTCGTACGCTCACGAGCAGACGAAGAGGGCGTACAAGGACTTCGTCGGACAGTTCGACTCTTTGACGGACGCGGACGTCAGGTGGACGCCATACTCAAAGGTGGCTGTCGCGGCCCGCGCACCACAGGGCTTCTCGTCCTTTTGCTTCCGAGACCAGCACTACTGGAAGACGAAGACGCCCTTGGTGTTCGACATGTACGTGGAGGAGGACGCCGTCCACAGGGTGATGAGACAGTTCGGCCTGTACCAGGAGTTGCCTCTGCCTGTGGTGCACACTGTTCCGCCAGACGCCCATAGGTGAGTCCTCGTCAATTTCTAAATTTAATTCCGCGTTTAAAAGATTGAGCCGCTAATGAATATGTTTAATTTGTGGTAGGTGGTCTCCATTGATGCAAATAGCCCGCTATAGCTTCGATATAGCTCCGCTATAGCTTTTTGAGACAGGTGCCGCTACGATATTGCATATTTTACCGCTAATGCCACTAACTTCGCTATATCATGAAATAGCTCCGCTAAATTCAATAGCCTAGCACCGCTAACACCGCTATGGTTCAACTACGAACTTATATACTTGTGATTTATGAACTATGCGTTATGATTTATGACTTATCTTCTGAATCATGACTGATTTACTTATGTTTTCACTAATGCCTACACATATATATGAAATATGAGCTGAAATTTATAAAATTAATAATGTTTGAGTCTAAACTTTACTACTTTTTTTGCATACCGCTAAAGGCTATAGCTTCCGCTATAGCTGCGCTATAGCTCTCATAGCTTTTCCGGAAGGACTCCGCTAAATTCTATAGCCCGCGATTTGCAACATTGGTGGTCTCGGAGGGGAGTTCCAGGACATGTTTCTTGGGTTCAGAGGGTGCAGCCGTACGTGGACGCTTGGGCTACCACGGCGGAGAACGTCGTCACCGAGGACCGGCCCCACAACGACACGGCGTGGGAGGCGTACATCCAGTGGTACACCCCGAGGACTCGGACGCGTGTGATGTTCGGTCCACCACAGCCACCAGCGCCGATTCCGGACACGGCGAGGGTGATAGTTCCTGCTGTCACCTACCCGGTGCGACGAGATCAGCACTACGACTCCGCGGTGAGTTTGAAAATGCAACTAATTATTCTTATGGTACTAAACATTGTAACATTTACTAATAATTTCTTTTGCAGCATGACATGATTGCGGACATCTCGCATATTCTAGCGGAGTCGAGGGTGAGGCTGCACCTCATGACCCACCAGGATATCGAGCAGACATGGGAGAGGATGCAGGGTATCACCACGAGGTTCCTTACCGCGGTCAACTACCGCAGTAACCCGGCTCTACCACTATTTCCACAGTACCCCCAGTCGTCCTCCAGCTCCGCCTCGACTGGTGCATCCTACCAGGCACCGTCGTCATCGTCACGGCCACCCTTCCCGGCCACTTTCTACGCGCTGCGCCCTCCGGTGCATCCTACCCCCTCGAGGATGCATCCTCTAGGGGGACTAGTTCCCAGAGCAGCAGCAGCACCAGTACCACGATGACCTACAGCAGCACCGGCACGAGCACCACCAGTAGTACCACCAGCAATTGTTCCTTCCTTGTCCACTGGCACTGCTCTTCACACAGGTAATGACCACAATTATATCTCTAACTATATACAAATACAAAAATCTATTAATTATGATTCATGATTTAATAATGTTATTTGTTCCAGATTTCGTCGGCACCGGCGAGCCTTCTGACTCCAGCCTAGATGACCAGACGGGAGCGTTCAACGACTTCAACCTAGATGACTTCGACTTCTTGCACGGTGCGTCGACGCAGGAGGAGCTCGGAGGGTCGCAGCTACGAGGCGCGCCAGTCACGTGGACACATGAGGGAGGATGCACGCAGCCAGGAGGGTCGCAGCTACGAGGTGCGCGACCCACAGGCACACAGGTGAGCGGGTTGCCAGGGTCGTCCCACCAGGTTGTAGGGTCACCGGTGGCGATGGCGACACCAGATGCCGCTGCTGATGCTAGACGTCGGCAGATCCACCCACCTGACGCGTTGACGTACCCTCGCGACCAGACGCGGGCCGCAGCGCGAGCAGACAGGCTGCACCACAAGAAGAGATGTTGCTAAATTAGGTTGCATATTGTTCAGATAGCAGCACTCTTATTTGTGATGATGACTACTTTTTATTATGTCACTTTGCTTTTCGTTATTACCAGCTCGTTTTCTTTGTCATAAAGTTAAAAAAATCATTGTGACCGCCATGGGCCACGGCGGTAGGTTCCAACCGCCACGGCGGACGGCGGCTGCCGCGCTTATATAAAGGGCGACAGTTCCAACCAGCTGTCCCGCCCCACCCTATCGCCGCCTCCCTCTCCCCACGGGCTGCTACTCTCTCTTAGGTATGTTTCCTCTATTTATTTTATGTAATTAGTTAATTAGTTTTGAATAGTGTAATTAGTTTAGATATTTTGTAACAGTAACTAGAGATGTCTACTGCTGCTGCCGGAGGGGGTGAGAATGGTAATGGTGGTGGTGATCGTGATTCCTCACACCACAAGGGGAAAAACACAAATACACTACCTGATCCGAAGAAAATGAGCACGTTGGGAAGAGGTATGCTTCGTTATTTGCAAGGAAAAACTGCAGATGCCATTGCAAGAGGAGAGGAACCTCCTTGGGATGCTCTTTATGCTCCACCAGACATGCATCATTATTTGGAACAAAAAACTGCAGATGCCATTGCAAGAGGAGAGGAACCTCCTTGGGGTGGTCGTTATGCTCCACCAGCAGACCCGTGTGTTGCTAATCCACCTACTATAAAAGCTACCAAGAAAGCTAAACCTTCGTCATCATATCGCAAGAATGGCTGAAGTTTGTCATTTTGTATGATGTTGTAGTCTTTGCTGCAGTGCTGTAATATTTGAACTACTATTTCATTTGAATCATGGTACTGTAATATTTGAACTGGATCTTATTGTGATTGTGTTCTTAATAATTGAACCAATATTCCTCAATTTCCTTTTTTTACTTTCATAAAGTAAAAAAACTAAATGACTTTAACCGCCGTGGGCCACAGCGGCTGGTCCTAACCGCCGTGGAGTCCCCCCAACCGCCGTCGACGCCCTCCAACCGCCGTGGGCCACGGCGGTTGCAGACTAACCGCCGTGGCGTACGGTGTTTAGTCTCCAACGCCGTACGCCACAGCGGTTAGACTGCAACCGCCGTGACCCACGGCGTTGGAGGTATATTTTTGTAAAATTTCAAAACGGTAGTATAATTTTGCAAATCGGAAAAAATATATATATAAAAAAATTCCATGTTTCATCTCTTCGCTCCATCTCTGTCGGCCCATTAGTTTCTTTATTTCAATGTGATGATTCCAGCAGCCTGGCTAAGCTTTAATATGCTGATGCCTAGCTGCCACACTGCGAAGGTCCAACTCGACATCGATAGCTGCACGGCTTGGAGTTGTGCTTGTGCACGTCAAGGCTCAAGAAGGCCGGCCCAACATGTGTTTTGTCCAGCCACGTCATGCTCTTATTTTACCCAGTTTTGCATCGGCAAGAGCCTGTGCGGCTATATGCCCTAGCTCAATACCACGCCTGCCGCCGCCCTTCCTCGAGTGCGCAGCACTGCCGCCAGATATTGTCGGAGCAGAGCGACGCCGCCGGCCGTCTTTGATTCCCGTTGACACCGGCCGTCCCGGTGATCTACTAGTACCGGCCGTCGCTCATCATCCTCGTTTCACCACCCAAGGTCGCCGTCATCTCGAGCCCCACGTCCATGCTTATCATCGCAGATCTGCTGCCGGCTGATCTGATGCCGGAGATAGACGACGTCGACGCGAAGTTGTCCAAAACTCCCGAGCTGTCTGCACGACTCCGTCATTATTGCTTCCCTGCCATGCAGCGCCATCACCCATCCATGCGAAGTCCCCATGGTGAGCTCTGTGTCCGGCATGTTTCCTGTTTCTCCTCCGTTTTACTTCTCACTATATATCCTATCACCCGCGCGTCGCTGGCTCGCTGCTACCTGCAACTCATGCTGTCTACGGCCGTGCCATGTTTCATGCCAACTCAGGCAGTCAACTGAAGCCACCTCCTACCTCTCTTCAGCCATCGCTAGCCATCTGGTGCAATGCACAGGCCATGGAAGCTAGCCCGAGCAACAAGATGCTAACCTGTACGTGGACGTAGGACAACGTACAGAAGGAAAAAACAAAGCCATTTGCCCATGCATGGATGACATCATGATGAGATCACATATTTATGTATTTCCTCCCTGGTGTATTATTCAAGCTTCAGAAATCTTTTCTTCTACCTCGATCCCAAATTATGTTTTGTTTCAGCCAACACAAAACCCTGCTCAGTCATGTCTCTCGACTCTCCAAGGGCTGTCGCTTGCAGTTGCCCTCATGGATCGCCATCGTCGTCGCTGGTGAGAACTTCCGCATGCACCCTTCCGTCCATCTCTCACTAATCACATGCAAGCAAAACATAGCCATGCATGCATACCTATATGCATGCACGAGGAAGCAAGGCCACGATCAGCTCTTTTGACCTCAATCTTTTTATTATCTAGGTGGTCCTGCGATGTCATATTTACATCATGCTTATGCTACACTTCTTTCCCGTATAGTGAAACTTCATTAGTCTTTTGTCTTATATTTCATCTATAGAATAATCTTTTATTCAATTACCAACCTATCTATCATTTAGTTCCTTTCTTGATTAATCATTGCTCATGCCGACTCATCCTTGTGTCATGTTCAATCAATTATCCTTTTCTTGTTATTAGAATCCATATCTTATTCAATCCAGTTCCGATTTCAACGTTTCTTGCACTGACATGTTCCTAGAATCAGATCCATCCTTTAGTACGTTCTTCCAAAATTTTCCTTTTGATTGGTGTACTGTTTTTAATTTATTCCCTTTGTTTGCTTGTATGTGTGTGCTTCGGATGTTTTGATTTGGATGATTGATGCGAGTAGAATGAACGTTGTTCGAGAGCATTGAAGAGCATGAAGGTGAAGAATTCTGAGCAGCAACATTACTCTAGTTAAAGGCAAGTGCGTCCTTGTTCCTTTGTCCCAATAACTATATTTAATCATCATTGCATTGCTTTGCATTAATATTGATGGGTCCTATTAAGGTTTATCCTAGTCTTTATTATCATTATTCCTTGTCAACTTGGGTTTATCTTTTTGTTGGGTAGCTTTTCTTAGTTGCTCTACTTTGTGTTATGGTGGTTCTAATGAACAACAATAATGATGAACTTGCTTTACTTTTATGCTATATATCTCTGGTTAATACAAGATCACCATGCTTAATCGGAATAAGGAGCGACCACCCAGGACAACAGTGCAACCACAAGACTATATGGCTCTGGCTGGGCTAATTAATCAGGGACTTTAGTGTTGGGGTGACCTTACCGAAAGGGCAAGGGGGGTGTTAGTTGGGGTAAAGACTCACTCTAGTAGGGAGTTGGACTTGGCTAAGACACGGTACCTACTAGGGGACTTTATACCTTACGACGGCTCGGAACACTCGCGGGTTGTTTCACACTAGGGAAACTTTGTAAAGGTCTCGTAGCGTCTCTATGCAATCACACCTCGGTAGTGTGGTATGATGCCTAGCTAGCATCGCATGGTTGGGTTCAAAGTTCTTCTGAACTTTTACGCGACTTGTGGTGAAAGTGTACAACCTCTGCAGAGTGTAAAACAATCGATTAGCCATGCTCACGGTCAAGAGCGGCCTGGACCCTCACATGATAATTGAACTTGAAGATGGACTTAAATTGTAGTTATGGTTATGTTAGCCATATGCTTATGGCGTATCTCTTTATGTTAATTGTGGGTTGGTATATACTTATATCTTAGTAATCAGGTGCTAATAAAATTTGATCAACTAAAAGTGCTTAATGCATTCAACTTGTCAGCATTTCCTTGTCAAGCCTTTGCATTCATACTTTCCCCACACTTGCTGAGTACGACATGTGCTCACCCTTGCTATAAATAATGTTGCTCAGAAAGAGAAAGCTACTATGAAGATGCTATGAAGATGTTGCCGAGTTCTAGGCGTACGCAACCCCCAGTCGACTGCTTATGATGTTTGGAGCCTTTGTTTCCAGGATTTAGCGTAATACTCTGATAATCTTTCTCTTTCTTTACGTGATACTATACTGTTATTCACTTATGTCAACTATATGCATGAAACTTGATTCTGGCATGCATATAGATTTGCACTTGGTTTTCTTTGGAAAAACAGGTGTGACAACCACGCGAACTGCATGAGATTCGCCGCCCACGGGAGGAGCCGCAGGAGCTCCGCTGCCCACCATCGTCTTCCCCGCTCCCTCGTTCGCACGCCAAGGGTGCTGCGGAGCTTCCGCCGTTGGTCTACAATGGGGGAGCTCCGTCGGTGGCAGCCCAGGGAGACCGCCGCGGCTCGGCGTCCTCTCCGCCCCCGCTCCCTTCTCTCCGACGGCCGGCCGGGCGAGCTTGGGGGCCGCCCATGGAGCCCGCTGCCTAGGGAGCTCGGGGGCCGGGCGGGCGAGACCAGGCTCCGCCCAAGGAGCTCCGGTGGTCGTTGCACGGGGAGGACCTTCGGTCACCGCGCTCACCGGCGGAGGGTGCGAGGAGCTCGCCGTGCATGGGAATGGCGTCGGACGGCGACCATGGGAAGAAGTCCATCCTCCGCTTGTGCGGTGGCCCGACGCCAGGAATGGAGGGTGTCGAGGAGGGCTCAGTGGCAAGCGCGACGAAGAAGGGCAGGGGCAGGCGAGGTCATTTTACCTGCCCGTGCACCATCGATCCAGGGTGGTGTGCTCACTTGGCGTTCCACATAGGCAAAAGTGGTAAAAATGTATCCATTTCGCAACACCACTGGTCTAGATATATATTTGCCACCGTTGAAGCGGTAAACAGAGAGTCGCTGAAAGGACCTTGATGTCGCCTAGAGGGGGG
Source organism: Cenchrus fungigraminus (assembly GCA_036936925.1). Classification (NCBI taxonomy): domain Eukaryota; kingdom Viridiplantae; phylum Streptophyta; class Magnoliopsida; order Poales; family Poaceae; genus Cenchrus; species Cenchrus fungigraminus. The sequence continues at coordinate 114,566,533 of CM072773.1, read as the reverse complement.
TGAATAGGCGGACGGCCGAATTAACTTTTCTTCCCCGCAAACTTGAACTGCCAGGCTTCACCGGTCAGACCGGTGCGCCTCACCGGTCAGACCGATGCTGGCTTTGCTTTACAAGTGAGCACCGGTCGGACCGGTGCATCACAGAACACCTGCAAAAACAACTTCAAGCTCCTCTTGACTTCTAGCACGAACCAAACTTGGTGAGTGGCTTTGGTAGATGATCTCAAGCTGGGTAATGATCCCTGCACACACAAATAGCACACCCAAGTAGATCGAAGCGGAAGCAAATCAAATATGCTAGAACAACAACTTAGAGAGGCAAACCACAAAGAGACGCAAAGATTTGTTTCCCGAAGTTCACTTCCACCAGGGAAGCTACGTCTCTGTTGAGGAGCTTGTAAGGGATTCGAGTTCTCAACTAACTCTTCCCACAACAAGCCAGGTCTCTTTCAACCACTTTCCTCGATTCCACTAAGGCGATCTTTTCCACGAAGAGGCAAGATCACAACCCTCACAAACTTGCTGCTGCTCACCACAACTTGGGAGCTAGCCAACGACGCCTAGCCGTCTAGAAGGCAAACCTCCAAGAGTAACAAATGCTTCAATGCTTGTAGACGCGGATCTCAAGTGCTCAAGCTATGGGAATGCTCTTGTTAGCTCACAAAGGCTCTCAAGATCTCACTCTCTCAACCCAACTCAAGGATATGGCTTGAATCCACAAATCTCACAAAGAGAGAGAGAGTGGGGAGAGCCACTAAGGCTTTAGGCTTGCTAGAAATGACCTGGAAGCTCAGCAAGTTCACCAAGAACAACAACCCATCCAAGAGGAGGGCTTGGGGTACTTATACCCCTCAACAAGAAAAACTAGCCGTTAGCTGTCGGGCAGCACCGGTCAGATCAGTGTTTGAAAAACTAGCCGTTGGGCCTAGCTGCACCGGTCAGACTGGTGCCCTTCACCGGTCAGACCGGTGAAGCCCGAGACACCCCCAAAACCCTTTCTATCACACTAACACTTCACCTAAGAGATGAAGTGGCTCAGGTTAGGTTAGGAGGGGTTGTTAGCACACTCTAAGGCTCTCAAGGCTATTTCTCACAAAGGTTTTCTAAGAGCACTTGAGTTGGTCACAAAGCGAAAGTTGCATCCCTCTTGATAGTACGACATACCTATACTCAAGATAAATAAAAACACCTTGTCAACCTCTTGAGCATGAATGTCTTCAATCTTGCCATACTTGATCAATTTCCACTCGAGGGCTTCCAACTTTGACCAATGTCTTGAGCACGTCCATACTTGAGCTAGTGGCTTAAGATCTTTCCATATAGCATAGAAATGCACACTTAGATCTTTAAGTCACTCCATATTGCCAATCATTAATATATCAATGAGTTGCATCGCTTCCCTTGATCAAGGCTTGGATATGATACTTGGAGACCCCACGGATACTAGAACTTCACCTTAGCAAAACACAAATGGCGGCCTAGCTAGGACCCCAAAGATTGCTTAGTCCCTCACCCTAGTCATCTCGGTTGATCTCTTCATCACTTATCCAATCCATGTTGAGTTAGGCTTTGCTTCATCCACAATTAGTCTTCATTTGAAATCCCGCTTCAAATGCTTGTTCTTGATTGACAACAAATATGCAAGCTTCCAATTAAGGACCATAAAATCTACACTCATCCTTGTGTCCTCTTTCATTTACCACATGAAGTCTTGCATTTAACTTAGAGAGAATTACCATTCTTCTCTTTCTATGATCCTTGTAATTTAACCAAGCTACCATGTTTATCGAAGACCATGAATTGACCTTCTCAAGATATTCCTGATATTTATCTTCCTTTGTTGCTTGATATTTCCCACTAAGCCTTAGGACCACACATATATTTGTCTTCTCCAATGTGAGCCATACAATATTCATTCACCAATATATATCAATAATAACTCATGAATATATAAATAAAACTTGCTCACAATCTTAGACAAAACATGTTAGACCTTTAATCACTTTGTCATTCAATTCACCAAAATCCACTTAGGGGCCTAGATGCACTTTCAATCTCCCCCTTTTCGGTGATTGATGACAACTCGATTAAAGCTTACAAATATATCGTTTAAAGCGCATTTCGATTCTTAGATATAGCTAGAGCTCCCCCTTAATTTGTGCTTTGAATGGAATTTCAAAAATTTGGCCTCAAATGCCAAAAGCACAAATTTGGGAGAAATGCATAAGAGCTCCCCCTATTTCTTAGAATCAGTGGAGTGCAGCATGTGTGAGTGACAAGATAAAATGTGTGATGCATATGACAAGTTAAGCACAAAGCAAAACACCAAGTGTGCTGGCTGGGTGCCACCGGTCAGACTGGTGACACTAACTGGTCAGACTGGTCAGGCCCGTCCAGTACACAGACTGGATGGCCACCGGTGAGACCAGTGACCCTGACCGGTCACCGATCATGTCCAATCAGTGTACAAAGTGAAAAAACCATGCGTGCGATCTGGGCCATAGCAATCAGACCGGGGTTGCAAGCCGGTTTAGATCACTTTGCCCCATCTAGCCAACACAAACAAATCATCATCCATAACATGCATCACAATCTAGCATAAGGTCACTTAATATTACATAAGAGGTTCAACACACAAATAAGCACTCATACAAAGTTCTTAAGGCCACAAAGAAACAAAATTCCAACTTTTATTACACGGCTGCTCTCATCAGTCGGCACCGGTCAGACCGGTGCAAGCCACCGGTCAGACCGGTGACCTCTGCCCTGCTGCACTAGCTATTGAAACTTGTAAGCTTTGGATCCACTCTTCTCCCCCTTTATCATCAAGCATCCAAGAAGGGCCTGGAGAAGGTGTAGCTGCAGTTGATCAATTCCACGTCAACCATCCGGATCCATCCCTTATTTTAGAGATAAGCGAGGCAATGCATAGGAGATGTAAGAAATGAATTCTTGGGAAGGGTTTATTTTAGATAAGGATATAGAGAAGGATCAATCATACCCTGTGGTGGAGGTGGAGGAGGCTGAGGATAGGTCTATCCAAATATGTCGGTAGATATGTGACTAGCCCAATCCTTAGGAGCCTCAGGAGCTTCAGGAGCATCAACCTGCTGAGAAGTCCCTGCTGAATCAAATGGAGGAGGAGGAGGTGGTGGTGGTGCCGAAGAACTTCCCTCGCCTGACTCAAATAAGAAGCTGCCATACTGATCCACCAATCCTGAATTTGCCATGCTTCTTATCTCTCCTCAAATGTGGGTATAGGAACCTCAGGTGGAATGGGAGATATGGGTGAGCGAGGTGGCTGAAGTCCAAAGTGTGCATGCAACAACTTCATAGAATCCCTCTCCTTCTTCCTTTCTCTTCTTTCTCTTTGTTGTGCCACTTCAATGCCATGCTGGCTCTTGCACATACCAAAAAGAAAGTTTATAAATTTCCGCATTAGAAAGGTGGCCTTTCTGGGTCTGTACTGCTGCTCAGGCCTCCACCGGTCAGACCGGTGGGTGTCACCGGTCAGACCGGTGGCAGTCTGGGCAGCAGGCTGCTGCTGCTTCGGCTGATATTGCTCCCATCCTTGTCATTCTTCTCTAATTTCTGGTTCATGTTCAGGAGATGGAACACTTGGGAACTTAATAGGATTGGGCCTAAAAGGTTTGTGCCTGGCATCCTTAGGAAACCCAATCTTAGAGACTTTGTCCACCATATACATGATATAGGGGCTATAGCTGCAAATCTTTTTTGGATCTTCTGATAAGAACTTGATTTCTTGCCAAATGAAATCCCCCACACTAAATGGAGGTGCCCCTGGTCGCAAAGCTATCATCAAATTCTTCGTATACTTTGACACATCGGAGGGGTTGCCATCCCTAGGAGTGAGTGTAACATCCCGTAAATTTGAATGGTGCGAATTTCTGAAAAATTTAAAACTTTTTATGAATTGTTGGGTGTCACCAAATTTTGAAACCAAATGCTCGCTTCTCTCTCAAATTCTATATAAATAAAACCCAAATATAAAAATATAAATTCAAATTATGGTAAAAATATGTGATTTGGATTTTATGGATTTTACTAGGAAAGTGCCCGTGCGTTGCTACAGGCAACAAAAATATTTAAATCAAAAGACTTTGGATTAACGTGGTAATGATAGTATGAAACAACTACATCTTGTTATTATATTATGTAAAACTGAAAACATCGTGTTATTATACATTACATAATAAGCAGATTCTTTGAGCGCGCTACATCCACGGTGCATAGGATAGCTTCAAGAAAAAAAAGAAAAATGCAAAAAAAGATGAATCAACATGTTCATTTATAATTCAACACTCTAAATTCTTTTGGCATCCTTTTTGCAAAAAAGAAAAAGGGCTCATGGCTTTCTCTTTACCTCTGTAATGGTGAGCAGTTAAAACAAGAAACATGGTTAACACATCATATATAGATCAGCTAGCTGCATCTCCAAGTTCAGTCAGATCATGTGACACCCCAAGGCCAATGGCAATAGCATCCACACAACAAATAGCTCAATTGTGCAGAAGCACACTGCATAAGACAAATTTGGCGATGGTTTTATGTACAAAGCTGATGCTATGATTGTTTTTCTGTCTCGAAGCATCGATGCATATTGAGACCTTCAGGCTTAGTAGTCAGCTGCAGTGACAAGAGGGCCTGACTACCTATCATAGGAACCATGTGCAGCATCAGCAGAGCTGTCACAGCTCATGGCTGGTCTTGAGGATGCACTCCACTCCCACGCAAAAAGGCAGCATGCCAACTCCAGTGAGCTCCACCCTTGACTGCTTGCCTGAAACAAAACAACAAAGTGTTTGTGCCATTCGATCTATCAGGATCATCATTGATGTTACATTGAACAATACAACTCTTTTCTAACAGTTAGTGAACAATGCGACAATATCGCTTATTCAAAAAATGAATAAGTTCATAAATTGAAAGGCATTCAACAACAACAACAACATAGCCTTTTGTCCCAAGCAAGTTGGGGTAGGTTAGAGATGAAACCAACAAAAAATAAGAGTAGGAGAAGCACAAAAGCACAAGATAGCATGTATTGTTAAGGGTACACATGAAAAGAAGACTCAAAGATCATGGTTCAGAAAGGCATTCGGACAAGGAAAAAAGTTCAGAAACTGAAACTAAGTTCAGTCTGCCTGATCAGGTTCAAATTTCGATTTCTGCCAGCTCTCCTACTCATGTAGCTTCACGTGGTGCCAATACAATTCAGTAAGAAAGTAACCAACTCACATTGTGCAGCTTTTCCACCTAATCAGCTGGTATTGTTGTGAAATAGACCAATTATGAAATATATCAACATGTTGGGCAAACTTAAGATCAACGATGTTTCCACATGATCGTTTCTTATACTCATGTTCAATAAAATAAGTTTTTTTTGCTATGCCAAACATCCAATTTATAATTAGTGCTGCCACACTTTGGCATACAAAATTGTTGCAACATGGAATGTTAAATTCAGCAAAAGAAAAGTTATTCATATTTATCGACATTGAACAGTAGGCAACAATACTATGTTAATGATCGGACTCTTATGGGAATTCCATAAAAATGTTGCACGATAACCAGTCTGGTGTCACCTGAGTTTCAGCTTTCAAATGCTTGCACATTGTTTTACAGTAAAGAGCAATCTCAACATCCATGAGTTGGATAATGGAATGTTGTTCTTCTCAAAACTGTTATAAGGATGCAAATATCAGCCAACAGAAAAATAAGGAGCCAGGGATAACTTGATTTTTCTGGTATTTCGAAACAAAGCAATTTGACAAAACACAGCAATTTCATGGACTTGGCATTTAGGTTTGTTCATTTCATTGGAGATAATTGCTTTATCTTTGTCAGCAATTGACACTGAACGTAAGTCGACCGACATTATGCAAGAAGGTTAGTTGGAGAGTAGGATATAGACTGCGTCGAAGAATCTTTATGGACATATAGCATTAAAGGGCTTGTGCTTTTATTATGATTTACCTTTATTCTCAGCATTTGTAGTGAAGTACAGTGCCCATCAGCCTCTTTTAGAAGCACAACTAGGGATGAAAGTGGTATGGATATTATCCGTCCGACCGACCGAAAGGGTCAGATACTCAAATGGTAAGACCGTATTCGAATCCGGCCATTTAATATCCGTAACTATCCGTACCGCATTAGTATCCGGAAATTCAAAGTTGAATTTCTATGATCCAAATATGATGAATATCACTATTCGACAAAAAATATATTGTCCGTATCCGTATTCGATCTGAGAATTCAGTCCGAGAAAGAAAAATTATCTGTATCTGTATCCGTAGTATCCGTCCGTATCCGATCCGTTTTCATCCCTAAGCACAACCATTGCAGATTTCCCTACTGATTTGTATGTCTCAATATCAAGAAACCTGAGAAGGGCAATTACATCTCCTCCGCAATACTTAATAAGCCACTCATCCTTCAGCGTACCCGTTGTTTACTGAAGCAGACTTATGAGAGAGGCCCCTGTGAAGGACTGTAGTCCTTTGTTTGAGGCTGAAACCAAAACAAAAACCATAAATTCACTGACACGTTAAAAAATGTGAATTCCATACATAGCTACATAAGCATTAGTCTGACCTACTCAGAATGTATATGACTACTCACCTGAGGCTCTGCAGAGGTAATTCGAACTTGTACAAATCACAGGAGTTTCAGTTAACATATGTTAAGATCTGCAATATGAGATTCGAGGGCTTTCACTTCTTGTTTTTAGTACTGTGTTTACTCTTAAAGCATGCATCTCCAAAGTGCATCTTTGTACTCCTATTCAGAAAAAGAACCAAAGGACAACACAAGGTCAATAAGAATTTAAGATAGAAAATGATACAGTACATGCAGATATACTTAGGAAATGAAATCAGATCATGCATCTCTTATATTTTTCACAATCTATGAGTGGTACATGAAATTGAATGCAGTCACTAAATGAACAGGGTTACTTACCAGACAGGAAACGCCCTTGTCAATGTCTACATAGGTGTCACTTCTGCAAAAAAGGAACAAACAGGCTGAATATCCTCCTCTAGTACTGATACTTGCCAAGATGAATACTCAAGCAAGAACTTAAAAATAAATGCTCAGTCAAGTGACCAAGGCTCACCAATGGTGAATTGAATTCTTAGGAACTTGCCAAATATCTAAAATGGAACTTTGGTTACATTTAGCACATCTGAAGGTTCATGTTACAAATGTTGATGCAAGAGGGCATTAGAATAAAGAGAAACATAGGATGATGTATCTTCCTCTAGTTTTAACAATTTCACCTTGCCATAGTTGCATGCCTGCATGAACTGTTGGATCCAATCAATGAAAGGTTCTTACTGGTAATTGATCAATTATATAGCAATCTTAGAGAATTTCAATAGAAGTAAATCGCTTGAAAGAAAATAATCATGCTAGAATTTACCACAACAACGACGATTCTGTCAGTAGTAGTCTCTGATCCGACATGAGCTGCTACAATTGAAAATCGATGCAATCAGAGGAAATAAACTCCAAGATAGATGGTATGGATAAGGGTTTACTCCAAATCTGCTGTACAAGATAAAGCATCAAACTTGGGTAGCTTGTTTTCAGCAGATGCTTAATGAATGTCATTTTCCCTGTAGAATATTGACCCAAGAGCACAACCATTGGCTTTGCATGAAAATCACTGCATGTCTGGAAAATGGTAAAAATGATGCGGTGGCATGCATGTGACTTCCAGCAAAACTAAACAACTATGATGGGAAGGCAAAATAGTTGAATCTGTATGCAACTTCCAAAGGCTTCAGTTTTTCGATGTATAGTTTTTTTAAGGCATCAATTACAGAGGTTAACAACAGTTAGAGACATCTGTACCTGCAGAGTGCCAAATGAAATGCACAATCAGTCGATATGCACATTACTTGACCATTTCATCAGGAAGTGGCCTCAACACCTTCAAAAAAGTTATCCTTTAATCAGAATATTTCCATTGTAGATTCAGAAATAGAGAAAATTAGATTTGTATCACCATCACCATTAAAATGAGTCTTTCGAGGAGAATACAGAAAAAATCAAAGTGCATGGCCTTTTCACAGGGTTATTGGTCCTTTTTTGAAATTATCTATCCCGTGTCAAAAAGATTGCATATGTAAATGTGGAAATCCAGTTGGCGCCACATTATATCACGATCCACATTATAGTTTTTCTCTTGGTCGGATGTTTAAAAGGTTCTTGCAAGTAGAGACCAATGGATATGCGAAGCTTAAGACTGTCCACATTAAAGTCCTTTGTTCTAGAACGGGCGTGCGGGCTGCAGCACCTTACCGTGGTGTTGTCGTCACTGGGCGCCGCAGCGGACGCGGGAGGAAGCCTCGGCGGCAGCGGAGTCGACGGCAGCTTAGAGTGCAGCTGAGTCGAGGCCGCTATCGTCCATGGCGGAGGGAGACCGCGCGGTGTTGTGTCGTTGTCGTCGAGGAGGCCGCCAGCACCACCGGGTCTCCTTCGCATGGTCGACGACGGAGGCGGCGACAGCACCGTGGTTGGATGGAAGTGGCGGCTTGAAGGGTGGTCAGGGAGTGGAGGACGGGTGATGACGGCGTGAGGACGAAGGGTGACGGCGGTGGTTAGGGTTTGAGCCGCGAGGGATTGGGAGGGCGTGGAGGCTCGCAGCGGACGCAAGATTGGGACGCGGCGAGGAATTTGGGGAGGGCGCTGAGGATGGGGCGGGCGCACGAGATTGGGGGAGGGCGCGGCGTGCGGGGCGGACACGGGATTGGGGGAGGACGGGGCGGACGCATGATTGGACAGGAATGCGGACGCGCGGGGCGGACGCGTCTGCCGCGGTCAAAAGTTCGACCACGAAAAGTTCTCCATTTCATTTTTTTAGGAGTAGAGATTTGAATTTAATTGAGTGTGTTTTGAATTTGAAATAGTTCAAATTCAAATCTAAAGTTTATATATAAATTCAAAACCTATTTCAAAAACCCCCTAACCATCCGGGCCTGCTAACTCATTAGAAGTCCATCGGTGAACCTCCATCTCTCGGCCCGTGCACGCCTAAACCCCTCTCTCTTTCCCCGCTAGCCTGCTAGCCCAACAGGCCGACCCAGCACCTTTCCCTCTGCTTGAGTCGCTGACCTGCGGGGCCCGGTGGCCGGTCGTCTTCCTCTTTCCGCTGGTCAGCGCGTTCACACGCGCTGCCCCCTTTCCGCCGCCGCGTGCGCGCGCCTGGCCGAGGGGACAGGCCCCCGACCGGCCTGCTGGCACGAACGCCGAGTCAGGCAATCGCGCCCACGCCGCCTGCGCCAAATACCCCATATGCCCTTGCCCTGTGATGCGCCCGCGCGACCGCCAGCCACTCTCCCGCTGCCATGTCATCCTCCGCGCCACCTCGGCCAATAGAGGCCAAGCCGTGACCCTTTTGCCCTTGCCTCGACGTGCTGTACCTGCTAAACCCCCAGGCGAGGCCCCTCTCGCAAGCCTTGTCGCAATTGGGGACTCTCCTCTTTCCTCTGTTCCGCCGCCGTGAGGGAGAAGAAGGGGGGAGTGGAGAAGAAGGAGGAGAAGAGGGAAGAAGAGGCGCGCATCACCGCCGCGCTGTCTCGCCGGAGCTGAAGCCGCAAAGCCAGGAGCCAGACGTGCAGAGGAGGAGGCCGTCCGCGAGAAGACTAGTACTGGAGCAGAGCTGCCGCGCCGCACTGCCGTGTACCTCGCCGCGCCGCGCCGCCGTCTTCGTCAAGCCTGCTACGCCTACACCTTCGCCCCAATGTGAGGACGCCCCCGCTCTTTTCCCCGGGCTTTGTCTTTCTCCTTTGGGAGCATGCCCCAGCGCCACGCCGTGCCGGTCGCCGTGCCGTGCGCCGAGCCCCTGTCTGGCCTTCGTGCCGCCTTTTTTTGCAGGAACCCACACCCGCGTTGCCGCCGTGCACCTGCGCGCGTGCTGGCATGGCCCCTGGCCACTAACCCGCCGCCGCCATCGCCGCCATGTCACCGCCGGTCGCCTCGGCGCCGAGTGCGTGAACGTCTGCGTGCACTAACAGCTGCCGCTCCACACAAGGCATGCGTCCGCGCGTACGCTCCTGGGACTTGTGCACCCCAGCGCAAATCCAGGTGCCGTGCGAAGCCGCCGCTGTCCGCCGCGTGCCGTGCCGTCGCCGCCGCACGTCGTGCCGTGCCGAGTTCCTCACCGTGTCGCGCCGCGCACCGTCCACACGTGCCCGACCCCAGGGCTGTGGCCGCATCAAACCCATCGCGAAACCCTAGAGTACCTTCCCGTGCGCTTGTTCAGTCGCCGGAGCCACCAGCACCGTCATTCACGTTTCACCGTCGCCGGCGCGCTCTGCGCCGGCGCGCGCCGAGGCAGGTATGCGCGCCCAGGTGGTGCTAGCGAACCCCAGCCTTGTTCTGGGAGTGCTGGCGCACCACCTGTGAAGTCCAGGGAGCAAACCTGGACTTTTTTTTGCTGAACAACGTGAAAGGATCGGAGTATGGGCCTTAGCCCATTAAGGCCCATCCGACAGCCCTTTTCTTTTTCTTTTCGCGCGTATAAATGTTTTCAGGGGTATCCAATGGACTTTGCCTATTGGGCCCTTGGACTGAGTCCGCCGGGCCGTATTCGGCCCACTAACCCTTTCGGCCCAATAACGGTCCACTAACCTGTGACGATGACGTCATGCTGACGTCATCGTGTATTTTATAAATAAAAACCCTTTTCTGTTTTATAAACGAATTCGATAATTATTTTATAAATCCTTTAACCTTTGAAAATTCATAACTAATTATTTATAACTCCGAAAAATATGAAACCAGTTTCATTATTTTTCTAAAAATGAGATGGTGCTATTTGTAGATAGTTTGGATCTTTTAAAATTGGGATTCCTCGGATTTATGCTTAGATGCTTGTCGGTAATTTAGCGTCTCGTATCTCGTGCTGAGCAGACCCGAGCTACGAGCCGGAGGAGGAGTACGACCCCAACTTCAACCCAGACCAGGACTACGGACGCCAACCAGGTGTCATGTCACTCCCGATCATATAGACCCCATGCATGCTTTTAGTTGCTAGTGCTTAATTATTATTTATGAATGCTTTTGAATTGCATAGACGATCTTTTGTAACAACCTAACTTTACAAAATTTGCTTTCAATAAAAATTTGAATAGAAACAAAGTTATGTGTCTAAGGCATATAAGGTGTACTTGAATTTTTAGGTATTTAAATATATTTTTGAAAATTAATTAAATAAATATATGAGTTTGTTGTTGCATACATGTTGGTGCATTGTTTTTATTTGGTTGAATTCAAATTTGAATTTGAATTCAAGTGTTTGAAATCCCTTTCAAAAAAAAATTCTAAAGCTTCTTCTTTATTCTTAAACCTTTCTCCCCTGTTCCGGCCCAGTTTTTGTTCGAAGCCTAGCTGAAGAAGTCCATCGCCGCCCCCTTTATTCTTTTTTCGGCTCAGCCCTGCATCGCTTGTTTCCCGGCCCAGCAAGAGACGGCCCAACGCGGCCCTCCTGATCTCCGTCGCCCGCAGCCGCTGCCAGGTGGGACCCCCCGGTCATCTCCCACCTCTCATCCCCGACCCGGACTCGCCGCCGTGGCCGTGTCCCGGCCGAGCACGAGCCCGCCTTCGCGTCGGCTTGGAGGCCACGCCAAGCCTACGCCCGGCCTTTATAAGCTGCCGTGACCCCGCCGCCTCTTCCAAACCCAAGAGCTCTAGCCGCCTTCGAGCTTTTGCGCCGCTCCGTGAAACCCTAGCCGCCGCCGTTGACCCGCCGTCTCGCCTCCGTCCCGTCGTCGACAAGATCACCAGGAGCACCGCGTGGAGGTGAGGAACCCCTCGGTACCACTTGTTCACGTCCAGGTGCGCCGCTGCGTGAGTTTGAGCTCGCCGGAGCTGCCTCTTCCGCCGCCGTCGCTACGCCGAGCCACACGCCGTCGTCGTCGCCTGTGCCGCCTTCGCGAGCCCGTAGATCGGTCCGCCGTGGCACCAGCGACCTCCCTGGCCTATCCACGTAGCCAACCGAGCTTCCTAGCTCGAATCCGTGCGAGTTCGCCGGAGTTTCCGCCGATCGCCGCCGCTCGCCGTCGACGGCATCGCCGCCAGTCGCTTGTGCATCACCTCAACCGCCCGATCCAGATCCGACGGCTCAGATTGGATTCGACCCGAGTCAATACCGGTCAACAGGTCTAATTCCCCGTGTGGCCTTGTCTTTTTGCAGAAACACCCCTGATCTTTTTAAAATTGCAAGCCGGTCCTTCCACCATATAAAGATCCTTACAGTTTGGTCTGTTTTCTTTTGTTTTAGCCCCTGATCTTTATAGATTTAGTAGCCGAGGTCCAGTCCTTTAGTTTTCAACTAAGCCCCTCTGTTTTTAAGTTTCTTTACATTTTAGCCCTCGATTTCTTGCTGTTAGGTCCCTGGAAGCTTAGTTTTCTCGCAGATAAGCCCTTGCACCTTCGTTTAGTCATATCTTCTTCGTTTTAGCTCTGTTTTTAGCATTCTTTGTGTCCAAACGATCGTATCGAAGAGTAGGATAACTTTTTGCCTCTGTTTTGCTTTGAAAAAAATATTGTTTGGTGATTGTTTCTTATTTTATTCTATTGTGTGCTTGTATGTACCTTGATGTGATGCGTAGAGAACGTTTGGGCTGAAGGATTTGAAGACCAAGAAGCTCAAGTGTCTGAACAGCAGCAGGGATTTGTTGAAGGCAAGTCCTCCTTGATGCATACCCATTTACCTATACAACATGCATTCAATTCACTGTTCTTACTTTTGCTTGCATTAAATTGATAGGACCCAATTAAGGACATGACTAGATTATTTTTATTCCTTTACCTTGAACAACCTGGGTTTTTACTTTAATGTTGGGTAGCTCTCGCTATGCTTAACTTGGTGGATGGTATTAATGAAACTTTATGGAACTTGATTTATTTATGTTATACCTTCATTAATACAAGATCACCTTGTTTAATTGGAACATGGAGCGACCACCCAGGACAACAGTGCAACCACAAGGGCATATGGCTCTGTCTTGGCTAATTAATTAGGGACTCTATTGTTGGTGTGATCTTACCTGATAAGGGCAAGGGGGAGCGCTAGTGGGGTATAGACTCGCTCTAGTAGGGAGTTGGGCTTTGCTAAGACACGGTACCTACTAGGGGACTTTATACTCTGCAATGACTCGGAACATTCACGGGTTGCTTCACACTGGGGAAACTTTGTAAAGGCCTCGTAGCGTCCCAATGCAATCACATCTAGGTAGTGTGGTATGATGCTTGGCCAGCATCGCATGGTTGGGTTTAAAGTTCCTAGAACTTTTACGTGACATGTGGTGAAAGTGTACAACCTCTGCAGAGTGTAAAACTAATCGATTAGCCGTGCTCACGGTCAAGAGCGGCCTGGACCCTCACATGATTAAACTATGAAAGACAATGATTAACTTGATGCATCTTCTTTATTCATGTTGTTTATCTCTTATGATAATTGTGGGTTTGGTATAAACTTACACTTGCTAGTATTTATGTTGCTAATAAAACTTGACCAACTAAAATGCTGAATGCTTAAACCCATCAGCCTCCACTAAACAGCCTTGCATGTAATATTATGTTTCCGCTTGCTGAGTACGGCATGTGCTCACGCTTGTTTTCATTATTGCAACGACACTACCCGGATGCTGTTCAGACTTGGAGAGGTTTGAAGATTTCCTTGGAGACTTCGACGAATTCTAGGCGGGTGTGTCACCAGTCAACTGCTTGTGGTGTTGACCTTATCCGCTGCGTTGCTACTCGTTAATTATTAGTTCATTTATGAGACATTTTGGTCTGTAATAAAGTTTAATACTCTCTTTACGTTTTGGCACTGTGTTTTTGTTATCACTGAGTCGTTATATGTGTGAACTTTGATCCTGGTGCACATATAATATGAGCATTCGAATTTGCCTTTAAATTCGGGTGTGACAAAGTGGTACTAGAGCCATGTTGACTATAGGACGTTAGCCTAGTTAGAAAATGGTCGGACTTAAGGATTATAATATCTTAGAAGCCATTCTTGCCTTATGCTTGCTTTATTTCTAATAATTTCATCCGTGCTTTATCTCATCCTTGATCTCTACTTGGTTCTCTCCTTTTTAGTATCTACTCTTGGTATCTATCTCATCCAACACATGTTTCTTTTTAGATGGTTTGTGGGTTGAGGACATCTCGCGTGGGATCCACTCACTGGTACGTGCCACAGGAGGACTACAATGCTTTCCATGATGGTGATACGGATGAAGAAATTGAGATGGAAGCACCTCCAGCACAGACTGTACCCACATCTGCTCCAGAGCCCATCACTGTGTCAGATGAGGAAGAAGAAGACCCAGAAGAGTTGATTCCAGAAGAAGACCCAGAGGAGGTGATTCCAGAGGGAGAGGATGGTGATCAAGGAGATCATCAAGATCAGATGGAGGAGCAAGAGGAACAAGCTGAAGAGGGAAGAGAGTCAGCTGAGGAAGTGGCACGGAAGGTGTTCCACTACAACCAAGAGGGGAGAGGCATTCCCATGGCATACCACTTAAGGGTAACAGTGTTCCGCTTGGGCTATCATGTGCCACCAACTTACCACTGCGAGCTGTGGACTCACCCATGGTTTGAGCCCCACTGGGAGGTCACAGCCATTCTCTACGATGATGAGCCTTTCCATGGGAACAAAGAGATATCAAAGCAAAAGGATGTTGCCTACAGGACTACCATGGATGCTGGAATTGCAGAAGCTGCACGGAGGGCACTCTATGTACTCTCTCACAATGCGTGGGATAAACTGAAGGACACTTACTGCAGATATACTCCTTACAGAGCTAGTGGTGAAGCCAAGACCTACATCGCTCCAGCTCCAGTCTATGAAGGAACGCTTAACAACGTCAGAGGATTACTAGCTGCTGTCAACACTGCCTTGGATGACACCAACAACACTCTTGCTGAGGCTCAGAGAAAGATCTTCACCTTAGAGGCTGAGAAGCGTGCATTGGAAGCTGCCCTGTTCAACAAGGACCAGCCAGTGATTCTTGAAGCTGAAGAACCCCACTCCTCTCCATCACCCAAGAGGCCTCGCTACGACTCTCCTAAAGCTCGCATTGAACCCCTTGAAGAAGATAGGAGTCCTTAGGTTTCAGTTAGGATCTTTGTAATCGTTAGATTCTAAACGACCGTTTGAGTTTGCTTAGTCTAGTGGTGTGTTTGGATGCTTGAGTTTGTGTTAATGATTGAGTTGGATTTTTGTTTGAGTGCAATGTGTTGTGGAGTGATGACCACAATGACATTGGTTCTTTAGTAAAGTGTTAGTTGGGTTTATCTTTGTCTCAATCCATATCTTTCTTGTCCTAATCTATTAATCTCTATGCTCTACCCCTAATACAATCTAGTAGTTCTCAATCTGCTCACGGAGTTTTCTGAGTCAACAGTACTGTTCTAATTTTATCTCGAGCTACAGAACTCCGAATATAGTAAATCCAATTGGAAAAGTTCAGCAATTATATGAAGGGTTATCAGTAAACATTTCAGAAATTTAGGAGTTATATACAGAGAATTATATACGAAACTTTGGAGCTATCAGAATCTGTCAACGCAGCTGACCCAGACGTCTTGTTTATTTCATAACTAAAGTTACAGACCTGATTAAGGTGATTCCAGTTGGAATAGTTCCATAATTTCATTATACTTCTCTGGTTAAAATTTCATAATTTTTGGATTCTCGTACTGAGAGTTACATCTGATTGTTTGGAGTCAACAGAATCTGTCCAGAATTGAAAGTATTTGATGCATTGTCTTTCAGAGTTTTACTCTTAGTGCAATCATCTAAAGTAATGTTCCTAACACTCAGATGGTGAAAACCAGGTCAGGATCCGGAGTTGATCAACCCCCAGTGATTCGACAGGGGAGAAGCAGTAATTCTAGCAGTACCTCTCATCAACCACAGATGGATCCAGTCATGCAGCAGTTCCTGCAGGCCCAGACTCAACTACTTTAGAACTTGACCAACACTGTGGCTAATCTGCAGGCCCAAGCCAACAATCCGCCCCATGCACAACAGCAAGCTCTAGTGAATTGGCACAGGGTGTTCATGAGCCACCAGCCTCTAGTGTTCTCTCATGCTACTGATCCATTGGAAGCTGAAGACTGGCTGAAGACCATTGAGAAGATGCTCACCATAGCTCAATGTGATGATAGGGAGAAGGTCCTATATGCATCAGGACGACTCCAAGGATCTGCATCGGCATGGTGGGATGCTTTTGTTGCCACTCATGCCAACCCAAATGCTATCACATGGCAGGAGTTTACCACTAACTCCAGGAGCCATCACATCCCTGCTGGTGTGATAAAGCTAAAGAAAAAGGAGTTTCTTGCTCTTAAGCAGGAAAGGATGTCCGTGCCAGAATTCAGGTACAAGTTCATGGAGTTGTCTCGCTACGCGCCTGAGGATGTTGATACTGAAAGAAAGAAGCAAGACTTATTCTTGGATGGGTTAGCTGGACCACTTCAGTACCAGCTAATGTCTCACACCTTCCCGACTTTCCAAGAGCTGATTGATAGAGCAATATGCTTGGAATCTAAGCGCAGAGAGTTGGGAGATATGAAGAGGAAGGCTACTACTTCAGGACCATCAGGAAGCAGCACTCGCCCTCGCTTTAGCACTCAGCAGTGGACAACATCTCGCTTTGGAGGCTCAAGTGGGAGTTATGGACAACAGCAGTATCAGCGCTGAAGGACCGAAAAGGGGGGGGAGTGAATGGGAGCTGATAAAAATTCTTCCCAAAGGTTGAACTCGGCCTATACCCCGATTGCCACTCCAAGTACTCGCGCACACAACTGAAGCTCCAAACAAGGCACACACAAACCAAGAAGATCAACCGACAAGCCTAGGAGCAAAGAGCGGAAGCACCAAAGAACTTAGGCACTGCTGTGAAGTCCCTAGCGGACTGTCCGGGGTGACCGGGCGGACCGTCCGCGTGGAGGTCGCGGACTGTCCGGAAGGTCACGGCGGACTGTCCGTAAATGCCACCCGAACCACCAGAGATGCAAGCCAAAATTCGGACCGTCCGTGGAGGTCACGCGGACTGTCCGCCAGTGTTGCGGACTGTCCGTGAGGCCTAGGCGGACTGTCCACCCCACCTCGCTGAAACCCTAGACAAACCCCAAAGCACCCCAGACAAAATCTCAGCCGCGCGGACCGTCCGTGAAGTCCTCGCGGATTGTCCGCCAAACTCCTCGCAACCAAAACCTAGGGCCGAAACGGATCGAAAAGAAGACGCGCAAGAACACGAAGAACACGGGACGAACCCTGATGAACACGCTCCTCGCGGACTATTCGCGACCCTCGAGCGGACCGTCTGTGACACGCGGACAGAGCAGAAACAGCCCGACCCCGCGAGGTCAACTCTCCAAATCCATCACCGGATCTCCCAAACGCCAAAAGCTCTTGAGACAAGATTTGGGGTAGATGATAGGCAACACAAGATGAAGCTATGCCCCAAAAATCTTGACCTCTAAGCCACTAAATCGCCGGGAATCGCGGATCACACAAACTCCACCAAGAACTTGAACTACGGCCAAAAACTCACGAATCAAAGGCTCTTCACGGCATTTGAGAGGTCAAGATCACACACAAAGATGCGCAAGGCATCCACCCATGACCCCCTCAAAGAAATCCGTGAAGAAACACCCCCAAAATCACGAATCGAGTGAAGACCCCCCAAAAATAGCCCCGAAAATGACACGAAAATCACAAGGGACTAGGAGATCACCGCAACGCCGAATGCTTCCATACATCCAGAGGTCAGAGTCTGTACAAGAGTCTAGCCTAAGGAATCCAGAGGGAAAAGAAGTAGTTCAGAGAAATTCTACCTTGGGAGAAAGCCCTAGAGTCCAAGAGAGAGAGATGCCATCCACCTCTCCGCTATTTATACAAAGTCCATCGGAGAGAGGTAAATGACCACGCTACCCCTACTGCTTGAAATGAAGATACAACCCCTCAGGGGTATTTTGGTCAAGTCTTCATCGGACGGACACGCTTCCACCGCGGCTTCGCTTCACCTCGATGCAAACCCCGCGATCACGCCACGTGCCCCCGCCTCGAAGCTTCCCGAAGCTCCCGGATCACCATCTCCGTCACCTCGGGCCTCCGGGCTTGGTTTTGAGGCCCAAACCAAGAAACCGTCCACCGATGGTTTTGTGGGCAAACCACCAAACCCCGCGTGTAAGCTTCGGGCTCCATCCGCTACTTTGCACCGGCCCATGTTCACGACTTCAGCCCGCCAGTCTTGCACCGCACGGCTCGCATTTGACCCCATCGGCCACCGGGTCCATCAAACCAAGCCTACTTGCCACTCCATCACTCGGAGGCCGCCACGGCTAAGGCCTTTCGCGCTTGTTCTTCACCTGCACCGACACGAGTCAAGCCGCAACCTGTACCTGCACACAACGTTGTCAATCACTCATCACTGAGGAGCGACCCTCCACTGGTCCTCGGACACACCTGGTTTTCAATCTCCCCCTTGATGAGTGCATTGACAACACCCATAGTAACCATGATAGAGAAAAAGAAAAGAAAACAACCACGAACACAAAACTCCAAAGCAAGTGATGCAAAGCCAAAGGACAAGCGAAAACAAGATCACCCGCCAATCCAAGTCTCGGCCCCCTAAGACAAGGGCAACGGCTCGACATAGCCGAGACAAAACAAGCTCACAAGGAGCACACCACAAAGCACAAAACTCAGGCAAACCAAAGGAGCTCCCCCTGCTCATATGCAAACTCCCCCTGAGCAAATGCAACCTCCTCTTCTCAATTTTTCTCCTCACATGCAACATCTCACAAATGCATACCAATTTTGCATAAAAACTCCCAATGCATGAAAATTCTCCTCAAATGTGCATAACTCTCTCCACACTCTCCCCCTTGTTGACAATGCAAGAATCAAGGCATATGAAACTCTTCCCCTTGTATTCATGAAAAATGCATGTCAAAGCACATATACAGTCTACCAAGCTTCTCAAATATACAAAGAGCACAACAAAATGCTACACATGAGACAGAGCAAGTAGAGTAGATATGGTGTAGTTAGCACATTACCATCAAGAAGGTAGAGACATATAAGCATGTGACACGGCTAAAAGCAATTTTAAACAAAAGGTTTACAAGGAAACATGCATCTCATGAGCAAGACCTTATCCATAGCCATTTGAGCACAAAGGCACTAGATCATTCAAAATTTATGCAAGATCACAGATTCTCATCACAAGATCATTATAAATGCCCACAAGCTACTCAAGTCATGTTAAAGCCACCGAGCCATGTGTCTACTTCTTAAAATGAGACTTCTCATGGTAGAGCACATGCTACGGTTTAGCACCCAAGATATGAATATCAAAGCATAAAAACATGATTAGGAGCTCATTTTTCAAGCACAAGGCAATTCATACACCAATTTCATTTTCAAGATTAAACATGGTACATGAAGTGCCTTTGCGGCAAAAAGAAGCTTATGCTCCTCCCCAAGTAAGCAAAAGGGCTAAACATTTAAAATGACAAAGGGTCTTTGACCCCAAGCAAAGAGAATATGATCCTCAAGCACAAACTGAGCATGATATAAGCATTTGAGCACAAATTTAGCATAGACAAGCATCTACTCATGAGAGAGGCAATTTTATCATTTTCACAAACAAAATGCTATCTCATCATACATATATGACAAAACCATCAAGAGCATAGCATTTACATCCACAAATTACCAAACATGCACAAGTCTCATCCATAGCACATCACTGATCAATGTATATAAGAGAAGCTCAATCCTAGCTCAAGTGATCCAAAGATGGCTATCCTACCAGGTTTTGTACAGAAAGTAAAATGCATGAAGGAAATGCAACAAAATGAACATATGACACATATATACATGAGAAGCTCCAAGACCCATGCTAGAAAGGAAAGCACACCCCAAGCTCACCCCGCAAGCGAGTGAAAGTGACTTGGTCAAGCGGTTTGGTGAAAATGTCAGCTAGCTGGTCTTGGGTAGGAACATAGGACAAAGATATGTTTCCCTTCTCCACATTGTCTCTCAGGAAGTGGTACCTCACTTCTATGTGTTTTGTTTTGGAGTGGAGGACAGGATTTTTGGCTACGCTTATGGCACTGGTGCTGTCACAGAAAAGTGGAACCTGGGAGCACTCCTCTCCAAAATCACTCATGGTATAGGTCATCCAAAGCAGCTGGGAACAACAACTAGCAGCAGCTACATACTCAGCCTCAGTGGTGGACTGGGCTACACTCGATTGCTTGCGAGATGACCAAGAGACCAAAGAAGACCCAAGAAACTGACAACACCCAGAAGTGGACTTGCGGTCCAATCGACACCCAGCGAAATCCGCATCAGAAAACCCATGAAGCCTGAGTGTCGAGGAGGCAGAGTACCAAATATCAAACACAGGAGTGTAGTTCAAGTACCTGAAGATCCGCTTGACGGCCTGCCGATGTGAAGTCCTCGGTGAAGTCTGAAAATGAGCGCACAGACACACGCTGAACTGTATGTCTGGCCTTGTCGCCGTCAAGTAGAGGAGGGAGCTGATCATGCTCCGGTACTCCTTCTGGTCCACGGGTTCGCCGTCCTCGTCTGCGTCCAAAGCCATAGTTATACTCATCGGTGTAGTCAGCGGCTTGGGGTCGTTCATGCCAAACTTCTTCACCATGTCCCTGGTGTACTTTGCCTGATGTACAAACGTCCCGTCCTTGCACTGCTTGATCTGGAGACCCAAGAAAAACTACAGCTCGCCCATCATGGACATCTCAAATTCCCTGCTCGTGTCATCTGCAAATTTGGCAACAAGATCATGAGAAGGGCCACCAAAGATTATGTCATCCACGTATATCTGAACAATCAAAAGGTCATTCCCATGCTTCAGGAGGAACAGGGTCTTATCAACTGTGCTCATCACAAACCCCTTACTCAGAAAAAGCCTCTCAACCTGCCATACCAAGCTCTAGGTGCCTGTTTCAACCCATAGAGCGCTCTTTGGAGTTTGTATACACGGTGTGGGTATTTTTCACTCTCAAACCCCGGGGGTTGCCTCACATACACTTCTTCCTCTATCACCCCATTCAAGAAAGCACTCTTGACATCCATTTGGTACAACTTGAACCCTTTAGCCACGGCAAAGGCTAGAAGGATCCTAATTGCCTCCAAACGGGCCACAGGAGCAAATGTCTCCTCATAGTCTATCCCCTCCTTTTGGTTGAACCCTTGCGCCACCAACCTCGACTTGTTTCTCACAACCATCCCATTCTCACCCTCTTTGTTCTTCCACACCCACTTGGTTCCTATGGGACGGCAATTTGGCGGTGGATCGACTAACACCCAGACTTGGTTTCTCTCAAAGTTTTCCAACTCCTCATGCATAGAATTCACCCAATTCTCATTAGACAAAGCGTGTCGAATATCTTTGGGCTCGAAAGAAGCGACAAAAGCAGAGTGAGCGAAATGAGACGTGTTCCTTGACCTCGACCGTGTAGTGCGTTCATGAAGGTCACCAATGATGGTCGTCGGTGGGTGATCAACTTGTACTCACCGGGGAGCCTCTCGCCTGGACACAACCTCCCCCTCAGCAGTAGCCTCCACTCGAACAGCCTCAGTCGTAGTGGGTGTAGGGGATGGTCCGTCCTTGATCGTCGTCGTAGTAGTGGAAGTAGCACGTACACGATCAGCCGCTGGAGCATCACCACCATCTTCATCGTAGTCTCCATCTCCGTCCTTCTCATCCTCAAAGATCCTCGCCCCAATCTCCTCGTCACCTGCACACTCAAAAGCAGAAGAGCTACATGGCTGTGTCTCGTCGAAGGTAACCTCGCAAGTCTCCATGATTTGGTTAGTGTCAAGATTGAGCACACGATATGCTCTAGAATGAATCGCATAACCAAGGAAAATCCCATCCGAACATCGAGACTCAAACTTATCCAACTTGCCCTTCTTCAGAATGAAACACTTGCAACCAAAAGCTCTAAAGTGACTCACATTGGGTTGTCGGTCATGCATTAGCTCATAAGAGGTCTTCTTCTTAAAGGCACGAAGGAAAATGCGATTTGAGACATAGCAAGCGGTATTGACCGCCTCAGCCCAGAAACGCCTAGGAGTCCTATGCTCATCGAGCATCATCCTGGCCATCTCACAAAGGGTCCGGTTCTTCCTCTCCACAACGCCATTCTGACAAGCGACGTATGGAGAAGAGTACTGATGATCAAGACCAAGATCACTGCAAAAGGCATCAAAATGAGAGTTCTTAAACTCTGTGCCATTGTCACTGCGTATAGCTCGAATGGCATCACCATGTCTCTCATTCTTCACCCTCAAGATCAAGTCTCGAACAAAGCCAAATGTCTCACTCTTATCCTCCAAAAAGAAAACCCAAGAGTACCTCGAAAAATCATCAACAACCACAAGAACATACCACTTCCCACCAGCAGAGCGAACACGAGCTGGCCCAACCAAATCCATGTGCAACAGCTCACAAGGTCGCTCGGTCATGACTGAAGTCAGAGGGGCGTGAGAAGCAGCAACCATCTTTCCATGCTGACAAGAAGCACAAACCAAATCCTTCTCGAATTTCAACTTAGGCAATCCTCGGACAAGATCAAGACCACTCAAGCGAGAAATTAACTCAAAGCTCAAGTGTCCCAACCTCCTATGCCATTTCCAAAGCTCAGCCGACACACCAGCAACAAAGCATCGAGGAGGACCAACAGACTAGGAAAATTCGGCACGAAAGATTTGACCCTCGGGGACGATCGTACAGACAAGATCGCCTCGAGAATCAAGCACACGAGAAGCACCCGACTTGAAACGAACCTCAAAACCTTCGTCAAGTAATTGAGATACTGACAACAGGTTGAAACCAAGTGACTTGACCAGGGCCACACTTCTTAAGGTCACCTTGCTACTCACCTTCACCATACCTTCAGTAAGCACTCGTCCTCTCCCATTGTCCCCGAAAGTGATGTACTCCCTCGTACTCACCGGGGTGAGGCTGGAGAACCACCCACGATCTCCAGTCGTGTGTCATGAGCAACCGGAGTTGATCAACCAAAAGTTCTCCAAGCCTCCCACCTGCAATCAAAAATGAGGACGAGAATGAGCAAGCGACTCAACACTGGGGTTAGTACCAAAAGAGTCAAACCAGTGCTGAGCCATTTGCTCAAAAGAAGGGTTAGCAAAATCCATCCTCCCAAAACCTCTAGACGGAGCCCTCTCACGCCTACCGCCAAAGGACCTGTCATGTCTCACTGGAGGAGTACGCGCACTACGAGGGGGAAAACGTGGCCCGTAGTCCATCTGAGACCCAAAGCTCCGATCGTGCCTCCCAAACTCGTAACGGTCACGAGAAGGAGCACGTCAAGCCAACTCACCACACCCAAACCCAACACGCCTGTCTCTTTGAGGGAACACACCTCCACCTCCACGAGTGGGAACTGTACGCACATACACCTCACCCCTAGGTAGAGGCCCTCTACGAGGCTCAGGCACACCACGAGCAAGGTGGTACCTGTCCTTGTTTGCCATCTCCCTAGCAAACCGCTCATCCCTCTTCCTCCAGAAACAGAACTCATCCTTATGCCCATCCCTCCCACAATACTCACAATGGAAGCGGATCGGCACTGGCTTAGGCGGTGGCTTCTCTGTGGGCTTCTCAACACCTTTCTCTCCTAACTTCCCCTCAAAGACATTACCCAGGTTGCTCACAAACTTGATGGGTTTCTGGTAATTCTCTGTTTTCTGGGGGAACACTGGTGGGTCTGGAGTTGTATCAAGCTTGTTTCTCAAGTGGTTTGGCTTGGGTGCATATTTGTTCATGGGTATGGTGTGTGGTTGAGTAGGGATCACTCCAACTTTCTCTTCTCCCTCACTACTCTTCTCACCACTCTTCTCAGCCCCCAACGTCTGACCATCAAATCTCTTGAATTGAGCCAACATCAAACTCAATTGTGGCTCATGCCCAGACAACCAACTCATCAATTTCCTAAGCTCATCATTTTCATCCTGCAGACGATCAACATAGTGTGCAAGTTCCATGTTTTTCAAAGCATGCATTTCACAGGTTGAACATGATGTAGGAAGAGGAGCTTTCAATGCCGCCTCAAGAGAAACAATCCTAGTGTGAGATTCATCTAGCCTAGCATGCAAAATAGGACATGATGTACAAGCTCCTAACAAAGCTGGTCTAGACTTCAATTCATCACACTCAATCCTAACCACATCTAGTTCCTCCAAGGTAGAGGCATGCTTCTCCTTGAGAGGAGTCAAATCAGCAAGAAAAACTGAGCAGTCACTATAATCAATCTCATCAGACACCACAGGAGCAGATTTCAAAACAGCTATCTCATTTCTAGCATCCACAAGCAAGGATTCAAGTTCAGCTACCTTGTCCTTAGCATCACCCAACAAAGACCTAAATTCCCTCTTTTCCTTGTTGGTCTTTCTAAGCACATCATCACGGTTGTCAAGCAACTCATTCAGCCTAACATTCTCCTCTAGCAAGAAGTTGGGATCATTTCGTACCTCTTCATCGGAGTCGGAGTTCGAATCCCAGCTGTGCTTCCCACCCTTCTTGGAGTGCGCCATGCCGCAAAAGCCTCCTTGCGCGACGAAGCTCAGGCCGGTGAAGTTCTTGTCCGTGTGCCGTTTGTCCTTGCGCCTTTCTTGCTCTTCCTCGCTGCTTGAATCGGAAGAAGTATCGCTTGATGTCGAGTCGATGTCGCTCGCTCCGGCCACTATTGCTCGAGCGGTCTTCTTCTTGTGGCTGCCACTCTTCTTGTGCCTTCTCTCGCCCTTGTCCTTGTGCTTGTCCTTGTAGTCGTTCCGGGAGCGGTGCTTGTTGTAGTCGTGATTGGGCTTGCCCTTGTAGTCGTCCTTGATCTCCATGGCTTCAGGGCATTCGGCGACGAAGTGCCCGTGCTTCCCGCACCGATAGCACATCCCCGAGCTCCGCCTTGCATTCTTGCGGTTCTCGTACATCCGCCCAAATCTCTTGCTCAACAAGGCAAGATCATCCTCGCTCAGCACCTCAAAGTCCTCATCTGGCAAGGACACAAGACAAGACAAAGAAAAGCCAACAGAGTTAGTGTTAGTCCTCGATCCTGAGACGAGAGCCAAACTATGAGGATTAGTGGGGCTCTCGCTCTTGGCTCTCAAGCCATGATCAACCTCTGAAGACCTGAGCTTGGAGAACAGCTCATCAAGCGAAAGCGTATCATACGCGCTCGACTCCTCAATGGCCTCGATCTTGGCTTCCCACACAGACCTATCCAGGGCATGCAAAAGCTTGATAGATTGATCATGATCCGTGTATGGGAGCACTGTCACATTGGCCCTCATGTTGTTGACTATGCAAGTGAAGCGCTGAAACATAGCATCGGTCGACTCACCGGGGAGATGAGTGAAGTTCTTGTACTCTCTTCGGTAAGTGGTAAACATACGGGCTTGCACTTGGGCATTGCCAACATGAGCATTCTTCAACTTGAGCCAAATTTTTCCGGCCACATCCTCTCCGTACACTCGATCAAACTCCGAGGCACAGAGAGCATGGAACAAGTAATCAACGGCCTTGCTGTTGGCCTCAAACATGTCCCGCGATCCTGGAAGCAGAAAACTCTCTGGGATGACATAATGAGGATTCTGAGTGACCTCCCAGATGAGAGTTCCCTTCCCTCGCAAAAACGCGCCCATGCGCCTCTCCCACATTGGGTAATTCTTGCCATCAAAGTGCGGAGGACCCGACCCCTTGCCGTAATCGCCCATCTTTGGATCTTAGACTGGTTAGAATCAAGAAGATCCGTAACCGGCTCTGATACCAATTGAAGGACCGAAAAGGGCGACCAGAGAGGGGGGGGGGGGGAGTGATTGGGAGCCGATAAAAATTCTTCCCAAAGGTTGAACTCGGCCTATACCCCGATTGCCACTCCAAGTACTCGCGCACACAACTGAAGCTCCAAACAAGGCACACACAAACCAAGAAGATCAACCGACAAGCCTAGGAGCAAAGAGCAAAAGCACTAAAG
The DNA here is from genome assembly GCA_036936925.1 of Cenchrus fungigraminus. Classification (NCBI taxonomy): domain Eukaryota; kingdom Viridiplantae; phylum Streptophyta; class Magnoliopsida; order Poales; family Poaceae; genus Cenchrus; species Cenchrus fungigraminus. The sequence continues at coordinate 114,540,451 of CM072773.1, read as the reverse complement.
CAAGAACCAAAGAACTTAGGCACTGCTGCGAAGTCCCTAGCGGACTGTCCGGGGTGATCGGGCGGACCGTCCGCGTGGAGGTAGCGGACCGTCCGGAAGGTCACGGCGGACTGTCCATAAATGCCACCCGAACCACCAGAGATGCAAGCTGAAATTCGGACCGTCCGTGGAGGTCATGCGGACTGTCCGTCAGTGTCGCGGACTATCCATGAGGCCTAGGCGGACTGTCCGCCCCACCTCGCTGAAAACCCCGGACAAACCCCAAAGCACCCCAGACAAAATCTCGGCCGCGCGGACCGTCTGTGAAGTCCTCGCGGACTGTCCGCCAAACTCCTCGCAACCAAAACCTAGGGCCGAAACGGATCGAAAAGAAGACACGCAAGAACACAAAGAACACGGGACAAACCCTGATGAACACGCTCCTCGCGGACTGTCCGCGACCCTTGAGCGGACCGTCCGCGACACGCGGACAGAGCAGAAACAGCCCGACCCCGCGAGGTCAACTCTCCAAATCCATCACCGAATCTCTCAAACGCCAAAATCTCTTGAGACAAGATTTGGGGTAGATGATAGGCAACATAAGATGAAGCTATACCCCAAAAATCTCGACCTCTAAGCCACTAAATCGCCGGGAATCGCGGATCACACGAACTCCACCAAGAACTTGAACTCCGACCAAAAACTCACGAATCAAAGGCTCTTCACGGTGTTTGAGGGGTCAAGATCACACACAAAGATGCGCAAGGCATCCACCCATGATCCCCTTAAAGAAATCTATGAAGAAACGCCCCCAAAATCACGAATCGAGTGAAGAACGAAATCCCCCCAAAATAGCCCCGAAAATGACACGAAAATCACAAGGGACTAGGAGATCACCGCAACACCGAATGCTTCCATACATCCAGAGGGAAAAGAAGTAGTTCAGAGAAATTCTACCGGGGGAGAAAGCCCTAGAGTCCGAGAGAGAGAGAGATGCCATCCACCTCTCCGCTATTTATACGAAGTCCATCAGGGGGAGGTAAATGACCACACTACCCCTACTGCTTGAAATGAAGATACAACCCCTCAGGGGCATTTTGGTCAAGTCTTCATCGGACGGACACGCTTCCACCGTGGCTTCGTTTCACCTCGACGCAAACCCCGCGATCACGCCACGTGCCCCCTGCCTCGAAGCTTCCCGAAGCTCCCGGATCACCGTCTCCGTCGCCTCGGGCCTCCGGGCTTGGTTTTGAGGCCCAAACCAAGAAACCGTCCACCGATGGTTTTGTGGGCAAACCACCAAACCCCGCGTGCAAGCTTCGGGCTCCATCCGCTACCTTGCACCGGCCCATGTTCACGACTTCAGCCTACCAGTCTTGCACCGCACGGCTCGCACTTGACCCCATCGGCCACCGGGTCCATCGAACCAAGCCTACTTGCCACTCCTTCACCCGGAGGCCGCCACGGCTAAGGCCTTTCGCGCTTGTTCTTCACCTGCACCGACACGAGTCAAGCCGCAACCTGTACCTACACACTTAGCCAAGCATCAGTCCACACAACGTTGTCAATCACTCATCACTAAGGAGCGACCCTCCACTGGTCCTCGGACACACCTGGTCCTCAAGCGCTCAGCTCCACAGACTCAACGTCTGGTTCAGCAGACCACTGCCCCCGCTTATCAGCAGAATCAGCAGACCGCTCCAATCTGTAAACCTATGAGGCCTAGTGGACCGTATACTCCTGGGAATAACACGTGCTTCAAGTGTAGAGAGGTTGGTCACTATGCCAACAGTTGCCCCAAGAGGACTATTCCTAGCACTCCAGTACAGAGCACACCTACAAAGAATGGAGGACAGACACCCCAAAGCAGTAGAGGACAGCAAAACTATGCACGTGGCAGGGTGAATCATGTGAGTGCAGAATCCGCTTAGGAGAATCCACAAGTGGTGCTTGGTATGTTCCTTGTTAACTCCACCCCCGCATCAGTCTTGTTTGATTGTGGAGCATCCCATTCTTTCATTACTTCCCAGTTCGTAGCTCAGCATAATATACCCATTAGTCCCATGACTCGCAATATGCTAGTTAGTTCACCTGGGGGGAATTGAAGGCATCTTATCAGTGTGAGAAGGTCAGTCTCAAAATAATAGGAAAAGATTTTTGGGCTAATCTCATAGTGTTGGAATCAAGATGGATTGATGTGATACTTGGGATGGGATGGTTAGCTGCGTGTGATGAAGTGATCCAGTGCTCTAAGAGATCCGTACTACTCACTAGTCCTACTGGAGAGAGGATTGAATTTCCAGCTACATCATCACCATCTTCTGAGAGTACAGTGAACCAGCTTGAAGGGAAAGTTCTGGAGGATATTATAGTTAGGTGTGATCATTCAGATGTTCTTCCAGATAGGATGTCAGGATCTGCCACTTGATCGAGGAGCTTAGAAAAGAGAGGATAGGTTGAAGAAGAGTCTCCCAATCTTTTTCTCAATCTTTCCGAATCTCGAGGACGGGATTCATTTTAAGGGGGGTAGGATTTGTAACACCCTAATTTTACAAAATTTGCTTTCAATAAAAATTTGAATAGAAACAAAGTTATGTGTCTAAGGCATATAAGGTGTATTTTAATTTTTAGGTATTTAAATATATTTTTGAAAATTAATTAAATAAATATAGGAGTTTATTGTTGCATACATGTTGGTGCATTGTTTTTGTTTGGTTGAATTCAAATTTGAATTAGAATTCAAGTGTTTGAAATCCCTTGCAAAAAAAATTCAAAAGCTTCTTCTTTATTCTTAAACCTTTCTCCCCTGTTCCGGCCCAGTTTTTGTTCGAAGCCCAGCTGAAGAAGTCCATCGCCGCCCCCTTTATTCTTTTTCCGGCTCAGCCCTGCATCGCTTGTTTCCCGGCCCAGCAAGAGACGGCCCAGCGCGGCCTGCCTGATCTCCGTCGCCCGCAGTCGCTGCCAGGTGGGACCCCCTGGTCATCTCCCACCTCTCGTCCCCGACCCGGACTCGCCGCTGTGGCCGTGTCCCGGCCGAGCATGAGACCGCCTCCGCGTCGGCTTGGAGGCCACGCCAAGCCTGTGCCCGGCCTTTATAAGCTACCGTGACCCCGCCGCCTCTTCCAAACCCAAGAGCTCCAGCCGCCTTCGAGCTTTGGCGCCGCTCCACGAAACCCTAGCCGCCGCCGCGGTTGACCCACCGTCTCACCGCCGTCCCGTCATCGAGAAGATCACCAGGAGCACCGCGTGGAGGTGAGGAACCCCTCGGTACCACTTGTTCATGTCCAGGTGCGCCGCATCGTGAGTTTGAGCTCGTCGGAGCTGCCTCTTCCGCCGCCGCCGCTGCGCCGAGCCACACACCATCGTCGTCACCTGTGCCGCCTTCCCGAGCCCCTAGATCGGTCTGTCGTGGCACCAGTGACCTCCCCGACCTATCTGTGTAGCCAACCGAGCTTCCCAGTTCGAATCCGTGCGAGTTCGCCGGAGTTTCCGCCGAATGCCGCCGCTCGCCGTCGACGGCACCGCCGCCAGTCGCTTGTGCATCACCTCAACCGCCCGATCCAGATCCGACGGCTCGGATTCGATTCGACCCGGGTCAATACCGGTCAACAGCTCTAATTCCCCGTGTGGCCGTGTCTTTTTGCAGAAACACCCCTGATCTTTTAAAATTGCAAGCCGGTCCTTCCACCATATAAATATCCTTACAGTTTGGTCCGTTTTCTTTTGTTTTAGCCCCTGATCTTTATAGATTTAGTAGCCGAGGTCCAGTCCTTTAGTTTTCAACTAAGCCCCTCTATTTTTAAGTTTCTTTACATTTTAGCCCTCGCTTTCTTGCTGTTACGTCCCTGGAAGCTTAGTTTTCTCGCAGATAAGCCCTTGCACCTTCGTTTAGTCATATCTTCTTCGTTTTAGCTCCGTTTTTAGCGTTCTTTATGTCCAAACGATCGTATCGAAGAGTAGGATAGATTTTTGCCTCTATTTTGCTTTGAAAAAAAATACTGTTTGGTGATTGTTTCTTATTTTATTCTATTGTGTGCTTGTATGTACCTTGATGTGATGCGTAGAGAACGTTTGGGCTGAAGGATTTGAAGACCAAGAAGCTCAAGTGTCTGAATAGCAACAGGGATTTGTTGAAGGCAAGTCCTCCTTGATGCATACCCATTTACCTATACAACATGCATTCAATTCACTGTTCTTACTTTTGCTTGCATTAAATTGATGGGACCCAATTAAGGACATGACTAGATTATTTTTATTCCTTTACCTTGAACAACCTGGGTTTTTACTTTAATGTTGGGTAGCTCTCGCTATGCTTAACTTGGTGGATGGTATTAATGAAACTTTATGGAACTTAATTTATTTATGTTATACCTTCATTAATACAAGATCACCTTGTTTAATTGGAACATGGAGCGACCACCCAGGACAACAGTGCAACCACAAGGGCATATGGCTCTGCCTTGGCTAATTAATTAGGGACTCTAGTGTTGGGGTGATCTTACCTGATAAGGGCAAGGGGGAGCGCCAGTGGGGTATAGACTCGCTCTAGTTGGGAGTTGGGCTTTGCTAAGACACGGTACCTACTAGGGGACTTTATACTCTGCAACGACTCGGAACCTTCGCGGGTTGCTTCACACTGGGGAAACTTTGTAAAGGCCTCGTAGAGTCCCTATGCAATCACACCTAGGTAGTGTGGTATGATGCTTGGCCGGCATCGCATGGTTGGGTTTAAAGTTCCTAGAACTTTTACGCGACTTGTGGTGAAAGTGTACAACCTCTGCAGAGTGTAAAACTAATCGATTAGCCGTGCTCACGGTCAAGAGTGGCCTGGACCCTCACATGATTAAACTATGAAAGACAATGGTTAACTTGATGCATATATCTTTATTCATGTTGTTTATCTCTTATGATAATTGTGGGTTTGGTATAAACTTGCACTTGCTAGTATTTATGTTGCTAATAAAACTTGACCAACTAAAATGCTGAATGCTTAAACCCATCAGCCTCAACTAAACAACCTTGCATGTTATATTATGTGTCCGCTTGCCGAGTACGACATGTGCTCACGCTTGTTTTCATTATTGCAATGACACTACCCGGATGCTGTTCAGACTTGGAGAGTTTTGAAGATTTCCCTGGAGACTTCGACGAATTCTAGGCGGGCGTGTCACCAGTCAACTACCTGTGGTGTTGACCCTATCCGCTGCGTTGCTACTCGTTAATTATTAGTTCGTTTATGAGACATTTTGGTCTGTAATAAAGTTTAATACTCTCTTTACGTTTTGGCACTGTGTTTTGGTTATCACTGAGTCGTTATATGTGTGAACTTTGATCCTGGTGCACATATAATATGAGCATTCGAATTTGCCTTTAAATTCGGGTGTGACATCTTTTAGCCATACCTTGATTTGAATTATCCTATACCTTGAACTTCCTACTTTCGAAACTAGCTACAGACCCCTAGCTAGTTTCTGACTCTATCTATCCATATGTTTTACCCTTAGTTACGGATGGATCTCTGGTTTGGACTGAGATTGGGATATCTCGGTATTCTAGCGTGTGTTTTGGGTGAATGTGTATCCTTAACGTGTTACCGCGGGAGCGAGCCGCTTTGGTTACTTGTGAACACCTGTCTAGGGGAGATGCGACCTGGCCTCCTGCCCTAGCGGCGTGTCGTTCGGATGGAGTTGATGAGTGCTCGCTCTTGCAATTAAGGACCGATCGACTGTGTGACCTTGATCTTTGGGCTATTTTCATACAAACCGTTCACCTTGTTATGGGCGGGGTTCGGTCCGAGAACTAGTTGGTGGATGGCATTCAGCTTGTAGGCGGATTGGTGTGATTGTGTGAGGGGGACGGGTTATACCCCCCGAGTAGATGTCGCCCCGACTCCTCCGGGGATGGTCTCACAGCTTCGAGGCCCTGCTGGTAAGTTTCGCGCCCCAGTTCAGGACGAGTCAGGCTCGGAGAGGCAGGAGAGTGCCACCCACTGCTAGGTCTCCGGCCGTTAGGTAGGGATGTGGATCGGAGGCATCCGTTTCTGCCCTATCTGGCAGGTCCAGTTGTACAACCTCTGCAGAGTGTTAAACCTATAGCTATAGTCTGTGTCCACTAGTATGGACACCCCTTTCGATCTCTCACCTGGCTAGTATTTTCTGTGCTGCTTTCTCTCCCCTGTGCGTGTGAGCCCAGCTTCGTGCCATTGAGATGTGGGGATAGGAGTCGGTGACCCCACATCGCAGATGAGAGTGGGATGCTGTGTCTCTGTTGAGATCCAGTGCTCTGGTGTTCTTTCCTTGGTTGGGGTGTTGACCCCGGAGGTGTTGGCCTCGGAGGTGTGGATCTCTTCGGAGATGGGGACCTCTCTGCTTTTCTGCTTACCTTGATGTTGCTACCGCTGCTTGCATAACCTTCTACAGCCATATTTAGGAATATCCATGCATACTAGAATTATTCCTTTTGCTTATGCTCTTTGTTGCGAAGCTGACATGACCTACTCGCTTATCGAGTAGATGATGGACTTTCAGACCAGGAGCCCGACTACGACTTCGAGAACGATAGATGGGAGGACTGAGGCTCGTTCTGCACTCGAGCTGCCTATGGGAGATGCTGTCTACTTTGCTACATGAGTTCCGCTACGTAGATGTTTACTCTGTTTGTTTTAGTCCCGTTGGACATGTACCCGGCATGTGCCGAAATGATGTACTCAGATGATTAATTATAATAATATTAATTATTTCCTTCTATATTTCCATCTGTTGTATGGTTTTGTTACTTTCTGAGACAGGCATTTGCACTGAGGTGCAGGGATTGGGTTTCAATTCTCGGAAATCCAGTTCGTTTCAGAGTGTCACGCGAAGGAGCCTATTCAAAACTGAATAGTAGGTGTAGAGGTCCTTCACGTGTCCCACACTAGCTCTCTATCCCTAGGGTACATGAAACTCATAGCCTCCAGCTCAAGCAAACCATCATCATGTAGCTTGGGATAGTCCTTGTCCTGAGGGGAAATGTTGAAAAGAGCTAAGAATCTAGTGAAGTGAATTCCATACTTCACTCCATTTGACATCCAAAGCATAGCTCTTTCACCATCCTTATATCCAAAGTGCACTGTGGCATAAAACTGAGCAATTATCTCTCTATTCCAATCATATCTAAATCCCATGAGATCTTTCACCCTTTGTTGCTCACAAACCCTAATGATCTCATTGAAGATAGGGTCATTTTTCTGCTTCATAAAGTTCCAATCCACATATTGTGCCTGATGGGTGATCTTGGGCTTCTTAATGATCACTGAGGTGTAATAGTCTTGCTGAAATTGAGCCCAAAACCTATTGTCTGAAGCTGTCACGTTACTAGCATAAGGATTTATGTCCCTTAACTTATTCAACTTCTTTCCCTGAACCATGAAAATTTTCTGCTTTCTTGGGAAATATGGATATGGGCTTAGTGATCCTTGGCCCACCATGACCACCGTCATCATCAGTCTCATCCTCATCCATAGGATCATCACCCTCATCTCGCTCTCGACCCCCTGTGTCATCATCCTTACCATCTCCAATGTACTCATCTTCATCCATGTTGGCTGGCCCCTTGCCATGAGGGCGATCAAGAGCCTCAGTGTATGTCTCATCCTCAACATCATCATCACTGCTTGCCTCTTGGGAACCACCAACAACATTTTCAACTCTCTCGTGAGATGCACGCGGCCTCAAAGTCCTCCCACTGCCACTGCCACTGCCTCCAGGCAAAGCTCCTAGAGTCATCGCTCTCCGAGCAATTATCTCATCTCTTCTCTTTTTAGCTCATTCCTTAACTCTTGGCATAGCTGTTGTTCTGGGTCACAACAGAGATAACAGGAATGTGTAAGACACCAGGATAGAGATTGAAAAGGATTTGAAATCGAAAAACTTAGTTTCAAGCAATTGGGTCTGCTCTGGTCTCCACCGGTCAGACCGGTGCCCACCAGAACAGAGCCAAAGGCCCTAACTGTCAATCTTAGCAGCCTGAACAGATTTGATATGATCAAAGATGAATAAGAGGCATTCCTAGATAGATAAAGGTTAAATACACAAAGAAAAGAAATTTAGGGTTGGATGGGCCGTACCGGTCAGACCGGTGCCCTCACCGGTCAGACCGGTGAGAGCCGTCCACCCCCAAATTTTGAATCCTCACAAGGTATCCAACGAAACGTTATGGATCTATAGGTATGTCTTCTATATGTTGCCAGGAGATGTTCTACCAAAGGAATCCTTAAACTTTCAAAGGAGTAGAGAGATCGGGCAAAAGAAAGTTTTAGATACCTTTAGAGAGAAGAACTCGATTTGAAACCAATGAGCCGCCTTAGATCCTTCCTCAGCAGCCCTAGGGGGTTCTTTTCCACGGAGGAGATGAGGTTTTCCTTGGTTGAAATCCTAGGTCTCCATGGGAGGTGCTTGGAGGAGGAAGAGAGGTGGAGAGAGGTTGCCACGGGGTGAATGGGGAAGAAGGCAGGTGAAATGATAGAGGAGAGAGAAGAGGGAGGGTAGAAGTAGATATTCTTTTACTGTGCACTCACGGGTAACTCCCGGGCGCCACCGGTCAGACCGGTGGGAGGCAACGGTCAGACCGGTGACCCCCTTTGGTTCAACCAGCAGGGCCGTAGCGGTAGTTTCGATCCAGGGCCAGAAGTTCCGAAGATTTTGATAATTCAAACAGAAAGTCCTTATCGGTAGTACCGCCCATGGCTCGGAAGTTCCGTACCATCCTTCTGAATCTTGACATTTGCCTCTGAAAACTTCACCTGATATTTCATTAACTCCTTTCTTTCCACTTATGATCCAAAAGAGAAATGTGGCGATAGGGCTCCACCGGTCAGACCGGTGCTCCCCTGAGATAGACATTGATCTAATTTTGCAAGGTTTTGATCCTTACTCCTTCACACAGATTCGATAGAAGATATTGGCAGGATATTGATCCAACTTTTCACAGATCTTAGAAGAATATAGGATAATCCAATTTAATTGATAAACTTGATTCTTCCAAGTGAGAGAGATAGATAAAGAGATTATTATGGACTTGAGATAATCTTCTCATTTGTGGCTAGCCATCAATCAAGCATGGGGAACAATAGCCACAAATAAGTTGATCGGGTCACAAAGACCAATAACCAAATGAGTGAATGCAAAGGTATCAACCAAATATCTAGAGAAGCACACAAAATTCACTTGAAGAAATTACATGCTAAAGAAGGCACACTAGCATGGTGTTATGGCCTAGATGCATTACAATAAGTAAAGAAGATTAGGAGAACATACCTTTGCCTTAGGCCATTTTATTCGTCCATATTTTCTATTTTAGTAGTTGTTAGCTCTTACTTGAATTCTTAAGAAAAGTGATTACTAAGAGCTTGCTTAAGGTGCATGGATATATGAGACTACAAGATCACTTAGAAGAAATTGTTAGTCCCACAAATGACACAAGTAATGAATTGAGCTCCCCCTTAATTAGTGCATAGAGATATTTTGAATTTCTTGATCATTGCACCTTATTCAATTAAGAATATGGAGTGGCTCATTCACATACTTGGTCATGACACATAAATGATAACACTGTCGAAATGTGTCAAGATACTCATACCATTTACTCTTGATCACCAAGAAGATGTCCCCTAACAATTTTGGGGCATCTTATCAACACCGGTCAGACCGGTGGGATCCACCGGCCAGACCGGTGGAAGCTGGCTCAGCCTCGATCGAGGTTTGGGTCATCCGGATATAGAGTCCGGGTCACCCGGCTGGATACAGAGACGTATCAGGTCACCCGAGCCTGTGGTCCGGATCACCCGGTGCTAGCCGGAACAAGCCCAACACCGGTCAGACCGGTGCGTGTCACCAGTCAGACCGGTGACGACTGTCCCAACGCCCTTGATGATCTTGTTTGCCTTGCTTTGTGATTTGGTGAACACATCATATTTTTTTGTACCTGTAAATGAGGCAAGGCATTTGCTCTACTAGAGAGCCATTAAAAGCATAGAATGGAATGAGAGGGTAATTTTCACAAGAATTGTCAAAGTCACTTCCTCATGCCTCACTAGTCCAAGACTTGGGACACATGAGTGTTCACAAAGAACTGAGAGTGACTTAGACACACAATTAAGAACATGTTACCGAGATGCTATTGAATTTAAGGATTTTAACTCTAAAGCCTTTCACATGGCCAAATCATCAAGTTTAGATTTCTTTTTCACTTAGCCATGTGTTCAATGCATCTCTAAGTTCCTGCAAGCTCAAGAAGCATTCTTTGGTACCCAAAGCTTGTTGGGTCCTATAGGGTTATTCACAAGATGCTTAGGGATCCAAATGGCTCTTATGCTAGTTTGAGGTGAGTTAACCACTCTTGTAGCATCAGTACTAATTTTATCTTCCCAAAGCTTATTGAAATCACAATGGACAAGATTTGACTTAGGATTGTTACCATTGGGACAATCTTTGCCCATGTGACCCTTTTGACGACAAGTGTAGCAAAGACGGACTTTGTCCTTGCTAGACTTCACCTTTTCTTGTCTTTGCCTGCTTCTGAGCCTTTTTCTCGAAGAAGGGGTATTCCTCGCCTTGTTGCACAGTGGTGGGGCTGACTTCGCCACCACCGGTCTGACCGGTCACGGTCAGATCTGCTACTCCCTGAAGCGTTTGTGCAAGCGTCAGCAAAGTGTCCCTTCTCTCTGCATTTGTAGCGCACTCTCCCCTTGTTTGAGCTTTTTGACTTCTTGGAGAGTGTTTCTTGTACCTTGTGCTTAGTTGGGCAATGGAGAGACTTGACATGCCCACCATTGCTCTTTTCTTGAACCTTGTTCTTGTGATTCTTGATGTGTTGTTGAGGAGTTGAGTGAGTGACGTTTGATCCCTTCTCAAGCTTCTTCACCATGTCTTCACAGTTATCTTAAGAAGGTTGCACTTGACTCTTCCCTTTCAACACATACAAGTTTCTTTTAAGCTTTTCGACCTCTTGCTTGAGTTCGTCATTTTTTTGGCAATAAGGTCATCACAAGATTCTACAAGTACATGCTCAATGCTAGATTGGCTTGCTTGAGAGAAACAATCGTTAGTGCAAGACAAATCAATTTGAACTTTTGAGCATGTGCATGTGTGAGATAGAGGTTGCATAAATTTTATGGATGAAAGAACAACCTCATGAGCTATCTCTAGTGACGCATAAGAATCTACAAGCTTCTCATGAGAACACTCAAGTTCCTTGTGCTTTGCTTGTAGAGCCATATGCTCACTAGTGAGCTTCCCTAATTTTTCTTCAAGCATTTCATTTTCTTGATCCACTGCAGCTACGCAAGCAAAGGATTTGATAACTTTATCATATTGCCTAGCGAGTGAATCATACTGACAAACCAAAGAGGCATTCTCGGATTTGAGAGCCTCAAATTCCTTAGTCAAGGAGCTTGAAGCTTCATTTGTCTCAATCTTTCTTCCTTTGGTCTTCTTCTTCTTTTCCTTCTTAGCCATCAAGCACGTGTTGGTGCCTCTACTGGCACCGGTCTGACCGGTGAGTCTCACCGGTCTGACCGGTCCCTGTAGAGGGATAGTGTCGTTGCTTCTTTGGCCTTCTCCTTGTTTGGGAACTGACACTTGAGGCTCAATGTCGTTGAATGAAGACTTTGAGCACTCCTCAAGTGTCTTTTCCATGATTTGCTCTTGATCAATCCATTTGGGCTTTTCATATTCTTCTCGAAGTATTTCCCAAATGGTGTGTGCATCAATCTCAATCTTTTCATAGATAAATTCCTGCACACCATTACTCAACATACTACAAATGTAGTTAAATACTCGAGAGTTGCATTGCCAACACTCTAAGTCCTCTAGGAATGATTTTGACAAGTCAATTTTGTTTTCCCTAAGGTGAGGAGGTAGAATGCTAGCAATAACAACCTTCTCGGCAAGTGTACTCATGGTCCTAATATAATTGAGTACATGAATTGACCAAGAAGCATAGTTTGAGCCATCTAGAGCTAGAGGCTCAAAAGGTACCTCACGAGTTTTCGACATCGTCAAACTCCAAGCGGTTAAGCTCGAATCGAAGCACTCGACTCTGATACCAATTGAAAGGACCTTGATGTCGCCTAGAGGGGGGTGAATAGGCGGACGACCGAATTAACTTTTCTTCCCCGCAAACTTGAACTGCCAGGCTTCACCGGTCAAACTGTTGTGCCTCACCGGTCAGACCGATGCTGTCTTGGCTTCACAGGTGAGCACCGGTCAGACCGGTGCCCTACACCGGTCAGACCGGTGAACCACAGAACACCTGCAAAAATAGCTTCAATCTCCTCTTGACTTCTAGCATGAACCAAACTTGGTGAGTGGCTTTGGTAGATGATCTCAAGTAGGGTAATGATCCCTGCACACACAAATAGCACACCCAAGTAGATCGAAGCGGAAGCAAATCAAATATGCTAGAACAACAACTTAGAGAGGCAAACCACAAAGAGACGCGAAGATTTGTTTCCCGAAGTTCACATCCACCAAGGAAGCTACGTCTCCGTTGAGGAGCTTGTAAGGTGAAACGAACTGGATTTCCGAGACTGGTAACCCGATCCTCTGCACCTCTGTGATAGTCCCAGGAAGTGGCTATCACGTGCAATCCCTGTCTCAAGTGGTACAAATCCATACAACACAGGAATAAAGGGGACATTACATAATTTTTATTATAACATCAGAGTACATCATTTTGGCATAAGCCGGGTACAAGTCCAACTGGACTAAACAAGAAAGGTAAAACATCTATGCAGCGGTTCTATCGAAGCGAAGCGTCTCCAACTCCACATGCAAACTTGAGTGTAGGACCAACTCTAGTCTTCCCATCCTTTGCTGTCGAGGTCGTAGTCGGTCTTCGAGTCTGAAAGCATTGCCATCTACCCGATAAGCGGGTAGGTCATGTCAGCTTCCCAACAAAGAGCAAAAGCGGTGGATGAATTCTAGTATGCATGGATAAACCTATATATGGCTATAGAAGGTTATGCGCGCAGCGGTAGCAACGTCAAGGTAAGAAGAAATGCAGAGAGGTCACCATCTCCGAGGAGATCCACACTGTTGACGGCTGATTTTCACTCACTTCTTACCTGTCAAACATATACCTTTTGGCATGGAAATTGATCATCAACACTAGAATAAGGCTTAAACTAATCATTTCCACAAGTGTTGGTGATTATGCAAATACAGGTGATTAGCACTAGAAAGAGGAGTAAAAGCACAAGTCTTTGATCCAAGTACTTCAAGCTCAGCCAATGAGGGGATGCCACCTAGGATTTCCCTGGATCACTGACGTCATCAATCCAAGAGAGGCAAGCCCGACGAATCACGAAGTGCCACATGGACATCACATGGATTCAAGGGCCCACTTATATCCCAAAACCGTCGGGAAACTTGGCATGCATGGGGGAGTGACTTCAGGGCCCACCAGTCAGCCACCTAGAGAAAACACAGGCCAGGAGGCTGCCCTAGGGGTTCGGCCGACCCTAGGATCGGCCGAACCGACCTAGGGTCGGTTCATCCTGGCCTTGCATGTGGAAGTCTCCCATTGGCCACTTGCTGCGATCCCGGGCGTTTAGGGGCACTTTGAGCCTCCGAGCAAGCCACCTCCTCCTCTATAAATAGGAGGGGAGGGGCTCCCATTTGAGACACACTCTTCTCCTCCTCCTCTTCATTTTGGCTTGAAGCCTCTCTCTTTAGGAGAGGAGAGTTCTTTGTATAGGATTAGTGCTAGGAAGTGAGGTGGGAGGCTTGAGGCCATGTCATGTTCATGACATCTTCCTCAAGAACGATCCTCAGCGGTGCCTTTGTTCTTCAACTAGACTAAAGTGAGTATTTCGATATTTCCTATTTAGACTAAAGTCGTATGCATGCTTAGAATGCTGTGTTCTTGTGTTCTTCATTTGTTCTTGGTTTAGAGGCTTGTGTTCTTTGAACATAACCCCTTTTGATCCATTAGAACTTAGATCATAAGTTGCATCTAGTTTGCTTACCTGTCTAATTAGAGTAAAGTGAAGCTCCTGCATGTGTCTAGTTATATCAAAGTGCATTCGTGATCTTGCATGAGTGATAGAGCATACCTTGAGCTAGTGCCAGTATCTCCCTCGCGGATTCGTAGGAATAGTGAGTGGTATAGATGAGGTGTTTGGACCATAAGCTACCCTTCGGAGGCCACGTATGATCGTAGCGTAGAGGTAGGCTGCAGTGGTGACAGCCTGTTGGACCCTTTGCAACCCTTTTACGTCGCGTACCGAGTTGGGCTCGATCCAGCACAAAGGCTGTGTGCCTGGTGCCCGAAGTGAGTGTTATACCTGAGAGAACGTTACTAGACTCTGCGCTCGGTCCGAGCAGATCCTTTCTACCTATCCTATCCATCAGAGTTGTGTCCTTGGATCATCTATACTAGAAGTAGGAGATAGTGCACACCATTCCTTGGATTCGATACCCTTGGAATACTCTCCTCCTTGGGGAAGTGCTACAACGGTATTTTCGTGCGCTTGCGGTATACCCCGGTTGTTCTTATCCACTCCCTCTAGGTGTACCAGTAGTGGTGACGTTAAGAAACGCCAACAAGCATTTCTGGCGCCGTTGCCGGGGAACGGTTGTTGTTTCTATCTTCGAACCTAGTGGTCCTCGTATTTATCTTTTTCATTTTCTTCTACCTTCACCCCCGTTACCCAACGAGTTATCCTTTTTGTTTCTTTTCTTCTACCTTTACCCCCGCTACCCTTTGAGACGCCTTCCTGTCAAAGCCTCTCTACCCCTAGGGGCGAGTTCGTCTTAGAGCAACCATCAACTTCCTCATCTTGCTGCGAGCTTCGTCCCGGCTTTATAGCCATGGTTCGGAATCGACCTTTCTCTGGAGCGATCAGTGATGATCCTAATGTTCATTTAGAGGAGTTCGAGGGCTTGTGTTCATGCTTGGTAATTCCAGGCATGACACAGGAAACTTTGAGGTGGAAATTGTTCCCTTTCTCTCTCGTAGATAGAGCGGAGCAATGGTACACCCACACAGCAGAGCATGTGAACAATTGGGGAGAACTACGAGAAAAATTTTGTGACTCGTTCTCCCTTTATGAATGCATAGAGCTCTTGCCGTGTGAACTCCTTGACTTTGAGCAATTAGAGGGTGAGTCCAAGGTGCAGCTTGGGCTAGGTTCCTACGTCTTATGACATCTAGCCTAGACATGTCTATACCCGATGATATAGCGATGTATACCTTTTATACTCGTATAGACATGGAATCTACACGAGAGCTCGACCTTTTAGCTGGAGGTTCGTTCGAAAACCAAACTCTATTGGAAAGAAGAGAGATCCTAGAATTCGTCTTAGAAACCTCTTCTTCCCATATCGTTTACAACGAACCCAATCTGGAGTCTGAGTTGGTCCATGAGAGTCTCTCAATAGCCGAATCTGAGCTTTCATTCTCTGAATTCCTTGATTCCTCTGTTGAGTCCTCTCCCGAACCACGAACATCGAAGGAAGAAGAAATTCAACCTTCGGAGTTCTCTTCCCAATTTGAGGATGATCCTTCTCGAAACATCAGAAACACCTCAGATCACTCTTGGCACGAGAAGCCTACGGCATCGTTGGACCCTTATGAGGTCCTCGATGAAGTTTGGAATCATGGGACGATAATGGATTGGTCACCTTAGAAGCGTACATCCGAAGCAATTCAGGTTGGCTCGACTTCCACGATCATCCATTATTCCATGAGAGGAAACACCGTAGATGCTGTCCATGACCCTACTGCTAGGGCGTGCATCATACCAGAGGCCCTTATGGATACTCTGGTGGGTGACATGCCCTTGATCCCGACTGATGGACTTTTCCATAGCCCCAGGTGGCACTGTGTTTTTCCATGTAAAGGGATTGCTAGGGACGTGCCGATCACCATTGATGACATAGAGGTGCAGTTAGATTTCCACATCTATGACATCATGGATTTTGATCTTCTCCTAGGTTTCCCCTTAGAAAAACTTCTCGATAAATCTCAAGGAAACCCAGAAGAAGAAGAGCTTAGGGAAACCATTTCTGTCCATGCTGAACCATCTAGACATCCTTTGACAGAACCTTTCCCTAGACCTACGGTATCTCCTTCGCCTCCCGATCCTCCTGACGAAGCATTTCCTGAGGAGGCCACGAAGAAGGAATGGCCAGATGGAGCGATATGCTTTTCCAAAGCATTTTGGGATAGTACACCCTCTCTGGTTATTCCTTGCTCTGTGAGAAGGATTGCCGTAGAGGCCCATTGTGACCCCATCATGGAGGTTAACATCATGCCATGGCACTTAGTGGAAACTCTTTTGGGCAAAGTTCCACTAGCACCATCCGACATGCTCCTCGAGACTTGTTCCTTTGGGCACGTTCTTGAATGTCGGGGGATCACACGTGTCGTGCCGCTTATCATAGACAGGATCGAAGCTAGCTTAGACTTTCACATCTTCGATGTCCTCGATCCTGATCTACTCCTAGGCTCCCCGCTAGAGAAATTCTTTGAGGAATCCATAGGGAGCCTAGATGGTAATCTTGGGGAAGCCACTTCCACCACTGCTACCTTTTGTTTGGGACACCCTATGGTGGAGCCTCTTCCCCAGCAAAACCCGCTCGAGAAGATGACTCGTACATCTCCATTCGCATCATCCGAGCCCATTCTCACTGAGGTTGTAGAATGTTGTACCCCTCGTGAGGATGACTCGGAAGACTCTCTTCACCTTTGTGAAGGCGAACGATCGTCACCACTCTCGACCGAGTTTCAGCCTCTTCCTGCTGGCCCGTATCATGTAGCTTTTGATCATGATCGAGAGTCAACATTGAGCTTCCATGATGACTCTCTTGAGATGGAGAATTCATGGGCCATGGAACCTTTCGAGGCACTGACTCTGGAGTCCAGAGGAAAGGATTCCACATACGAGCATGGTAGTTTCATTCTTGATCTACCATACAGACCATGCTCGCATCATGCCTCTCTAGAGTCAGCCATGCTTAGTGCGCTGAGCACATGCAAGGGCTACAGCCACCTTCTGGTCCTCTTTTGCAAAACGTTTGGAAGGATGATTGTAGATGCATATGTCTACCATAAGCATTGCAGATTTCGTGTGTGCGCTGTGGCACTAACCTTGCAGCTGAAGCTTCACTGATACATCAAGGATTGGTGGTGAGACAGGAATGACACCACGAACGATAGCTGCAAGATGAAGTTCCCATGGTCGAGCATATGACCTTAAATAAACAAAGCACTACCAGGAGATAGCCTGGATTAGCTTAGGTTTTATTTACCTTTTCGAATAAAAGCAAGAACATGTTTTTAGGATAAGTTGTCCTTCGGGTATTTTTGGTCACTAACCTTTCAGGTGGAGATTGAAAAGAAAGATGGACAGGGGATGCCTACGAACATGTGAGCCACATCAGCTACAACACATAGGTAAGCTTTGGTGAGGGAACATTTACAAAAGGAAGCTTGATCACCACACACTTGAGTTTTGTTGCCTAGCAATGCAAACTTCAAGTGTGGGGGAGGTATGTGAGCATCCTGAGTAAAGTTCCTCCTCTACCAAATCTTATCCTGGTGTGGCGATGATGTCAGCTCTTGCATCTTGCCCACTAGCTAGGTATGTCCTGCTTTTGACATTAAACAAAGCCCTTCCGGGAGGTTCCCGAGGTTCACCGTCTTATGCTCATGCTTATGTCCCTTTTGATAAATAGCTTGATCATGCTTTCATGCCTCCTTTATCCTGGCTCATATTCTCTGGTTTGAATGTTTAGGAATCCACACATTCATAGGTTGTTTTAAATTAAGCATGGTGCTTAGGTTAAAATTGCCTTCTTCAGTCAAAACAAGACATGGTGTCGAGTTTTGATTGATGAACCTTAGAGTTATATTTCCATAGATCTTGGTTGCATATATGCTGACTAACCCCTGCAAAATATTGTCAAATTTGAATGGGTAAGTCATTAAGCTAAATTCAAATGGGAAGGTAAGATGAGGTGTCAGATTCATGTTGCACATCATGCAAAGGTGGTACGTATGACCTCTTAGAGGTCCAAGGTAAGTATATTCCCCTTTGTTTATGGAATGCAATCTTGGTCTAACCTTTCCGAGCAAATGGCATGGTGACAATAAAAAAACAAAAACCCAAAAATATTTGAATTTGAATAAAGGCTCTATGGTTCTCGAACCAGTAGAGTCCCTCTTTTGTTTTCATTTGTCATTTGAAGAACAGCACCAGAATCAACCACCAGTGTGGGGGAGTTTCTCTCGAGCTCATCATCGACATATCCACTCGAGAACTCCCACACACAGGCGCTAGCTGCACAACATCGACTACACCTTCATGACAAGAGCAAGGTAAACTGGAGTGAGCCGGCTGCCTTTTGGTCAGCCGAATCACCACTAGTCTCCATTGATCTCTTATCCTTTAGAAGCGATGGTATGTGCACCCTCTATCTCACTCTATCCTATCCATGAGTTTGATTGAATTTCAATTCATATCCTTTGTATCAAACTCAGCAATGTGTGCTATGCTTGCTCTACATGATTCCTTTGGTTGGCTTGCATATGTTTTATCCCTTACTCATCATCTTGATGCTTGTGAACAAATATCATTAGGGAACTCATGCTCATCTAAGTAGTTAGGGTTTGTGATATGGTTTGATGATATGATCTTCGCTCTTTATGTTTGAGTGCTTGGGAATTTTATTTGAAAATCATGAAAACCCTTTGCAAAGCTCCTCTTTGATATGCCACCGTCCTACCAGAGCCATATGATATTCATAGTTGAAAACCCTCTACTCATATGTTGCTTGTTATTGCATTGAGCTTTGTCAAATCTTGTGACCCTTGTGAGAATTCTTTTCATTACTTTCATGATCAAGATTCATGTGCACACCACCATATTCCCCTTGCTATGCTTCTACACTAGATGTTAGCATTGTATCATTCATCCATTTCATAAAAATAAAGCTCCATATGTGGTGTGACATCTCTCTCCAAAAGTCCTTCAAAAAAAAGAGAGAGAGACATGGGCTATAAAAAAAAGAGACACATGCTCAAGGCATGATGAAAAAAAAGAAAGGATAGCCCATGTCCAAAATAAAGGAGGAAAAAGAGAGAGATGGTCATGCAAAAAGGAGTTCCATAACTTAGATGGTAATAACTAGTTTCCGTTCCGGAGCTAGTGTCCACCTTACCATCAACCAACATTTCCTCATATATGTATGGTAATATCTAGCACCCATTCCGGGCCTAGTATCCACCTTACCATACTCACCATATCCATACACGTGCACATCTTGATCTGATTGTATGATTTGATTTTCTCTGTGGATCCAGTCTTTGACTTTGCAATATATGTGATACAAGTATGCCTTATCCTTTATCCTACCCTGAGCTCCACATATAGCCATCATTAGAAGTAGGATGAAGAAAGGCAATCTAATGCCTTGGTGAGGACATATACACATTGAGTGATCTGAGAGAATCAAATGAGGAGCTAAGCAATGTTTTGTTTTGAAAATTTATTGCAAAAACCCCAAGTGCTTAACATGATGAGCAGGAGTGATTTGATTCATTACCGTTCCATTCTTCAACTACCCAAGATAGCAAGATAGACACTTCAGAATTTACAAGTACAAGGTATGGTCTGGAATATCTCTTATGCTCGTTTCATACCTTTGGATATCATGTCTCACTTTGCTCTTGTTCTTCCCTTCGCTCGGGACGAGCAAAGGTCGAGTATGGGGGTATTTGTTGACGGCTGATTTTCACTCATTTCTTACCCGTCAAACATATACCTTTTGGCATGGAAATTGATCATCAACACTAGAATAGGGCTTCAACTAATCATTTCCACAAGTGTTGGTGATTATGCAAATACAGGTGATTAGCACTAGAAAGAGGAGTAAAAGCACAAGTCTTTGATCCAAGTACTTCAAGCTCAGCCAATGAGGGGATGCCACCTAGGATTCCCCTGGATCACTGACGTCATCAATCCAAGAGAGGCAAGCCCGACGAATCACGAAGCGCCACATGGACATCACATGGATTCAAGGGCCCACTTATCCCCCAAAACCGTCGGGAAACATGGCATGCATGGGGGAGTGACTTCAGGGCCCACCAGTCAGCCACCTAGAGAAAACACAAGCCAGGAGGCCGCCCTAGGGGTTCGGCCGACCCTAGGATCGGCCGAACCGACCTAGGGTCGGTTCATCCTGGCCTTGCACGTGGAAGTCTCCCATTGGCCACTTGCTGCGATCCCGAGCATTTAGGGGCACTTTGAGCCTCCGAGCAAGCCACCTCCTCCTCTATAAATAGGAGGGGAGGGGCTCCCATTTGAGACACACTCTTCTCCTCCTCCTCTTCATTTTGGCTTGAAGCCTCTCTCTTTAGGAGAGGAGAGCTCTTTGTATAGGATTAGTGCTAGGAAGTGAGGTGGGAGGCTTGAGGCCATGTCATGTTCATGACATCTTCCTCAAGAACGATCCTCAGCGGTGCCTTTGTTCTTCAACTAGACTAAAGTGAGTATTTCGATATTTCCTATTTAGACTAAAGTCGTATGCATGCTTAGAATGCTGTGTTCTTGTGTTCTTCATTTGTTCTTGGTTTAGAGGCTTGTGTTCTTCGAACATAACCCCTTTTGATCCATTAGAACTTAGATCATAAGTTGCATCTAGTTTGCTTACCTATCTAATTAGAGTAAAGTGAAGCTCCTGCATGTGTCTAGTTAGATCAAAGTGCATTCGTGATCTTGCATGAGTGATAGAGCATACCTTGAGCTAGTGCCAGTATCTCCCTCGCGGATTCGTAGGAATAGTGAGTGGTATAGACGAGGTGTCTGGACCCTAAGCTACCCTTCGGAGGCCACGTACGATCGTAGCGTAGTGGTAGGCTACAGTGGTGACAGCCTGTTGGACCCTTTGCAACCCTTTTACGTCGCGTACCAAGTTGGGCTCGAGCCAGCACAAAGGCCGTGTGCCTGGTGCCCGAAGTGAGTGTTATACCTGAGAGAACGTTACTAGACTCTGCGCTCGGTCTGAGCAGATCCTTTCTACCTATCCTATCCATCAGAGTTGTGTCCTTGGATCATCTATACTAGAAGTAGGAGATAGTGCACACCGTTCCTTGGATTCGATACCCTTGGAATACTCTCCTTCCTTGGGAAGTGCTACAGCGGTATTTCTGTGCGCTTGCGGTATACCCCGGTTGTTCTTATCCACTCCCTCTAGGTGTACAACTAGTGGTGACGTTAAGAAACGCCAACACACACCTCCGAGGCCAACGCCTCCGGGGTCAACACCCCAATCAAGAAAAGAACACCAACACACTGGATCTCAACCGAGACACAGCATCCCACTGTCATATGCGATGTGAGGTCACCAACTCCTACCCCACATCTCAACGACACCAAGCCGGGCTCACACACTCGGGGGAGAGAAGCAGCACAAGAAAAGTCTAGCCAGAGTAACAGATCAAAGGGTTGTCCATACCAGTGGACACGGACTATAGCTATAGGTTTAACACTCTGCAGAGGTTGTACAACTGGACCCACCGGATAGGGCAGAAACGGTGGCCGCCGTTCCACATCCCTACCTAACGACCGGAGACCTAGCAGTGGATAGCACTCTCCTGCCTCTCCGAGCCTGACTCGTCCTGAACTGGGGCGTGAAACTTGCCAACAGGGCCTCAAAGCTGTGAAACCATCCCCGAAGGAGCCGGGGCGACGTCTACTCGGGGGGTATAACCCGCCCCCCTCACACGATCACACCGATCCGCCTACAGGCTGAATGCTATCCACCAACTAGTTCTTGGACCGAACCCCGCCCATACGTGAGCGAACGGTTTGTACGAAAATAGCCCAATGAAACATGGTTAAACTGTCGATCAGTCCTTAATTGCGAAGAGCGAGCACTCACCAACTCCATCCGAACGACACGCCGCTAGGGCGGGAGGCTAGGTCGCATCTCCCCTAGACAGGCGTTCACAAGTAACCAAAGTGGCTCGCTCCCGCGGTAACACATCAAGGAGTCACACTCACCTAAAACACACGCTAGAATATACCGAGATATCCCAATCTCAGCCCAACACCAGAGATCCAATCCATATCACAAAACCGGTAAAATATATGGATAGGAAGTACCGGGAACTAGCTAGGGGTCTGTAGCTAGTTCCAAAGGTAGGAAGTTCAAGGTACAGGATATAACAAATCAAGGCATGGCTAAAAGATTGTCTATGCATTTCAATCATCCAAAGTAAAATAAAGCACTAGCAACTAAATAGCATGCATGGGATCTATATGGTCGGGAGTGACATGACACCTGCGTGGTAGTCGTCGTAGAGTAGTAGAGGTTGAGGCCTTCCTTCGGGTCGGAGGTCTTCTCGGTCGTCGCAGCTTGGGTCTTCAACCATGATTACAAGCCTACACGACATGCGACGCGGAAATAAATAACGACAATCATCTTGGCAATAACTCCAAATAACATCAATTTAGAAGAACCAAATAAATCCGAACTAACTACAAGCAGCACTAGATTAATATTAAGGAAATTAAAGTAATTCGTTTTATAATAAAACAGTTTTAGGCAATTAGCTTTATATACTAGAAAACATGTTAGGGAGAAAGGTTAGTTCAAGGTTGGTTTGCCAATCAAGGGTTAGAAGCTTTGGTGATCGCGCTGGCAAGGCAATAGCGCGACTGACGGTAGCAGCTAAACGGAGGTTCAAACGATGATGGGAGAAAAGCAAGGTGAAGCGAGCTAAGCATGGCATTATCAGGCCAAGGTGTGCAGTAGCAGCACAAGGAGAGGAAAGATTCAACTTGTGGTCGGAAAAAGGTTGATGAGGTGGTAAAGCGTGCTCGAGAGCGTGGTGGAGCAAGTGCTAGCAATGCGTCAATAACCACGGCGTAGTAGCTAGGTTGCAACGTGGGGTTGCCGTGCTTGAAGCAGAGGCCTTTGCTCTCGGCACGGCCGTCCATCACGCGCGGCGTTCTGGGTACTAACACTTGGTACGACGTGTGCTACACGGCTCAAAGCAAAGCACAGAGAGAGAGGGTTTGCGACACAAAGTGGTGGAAGCGGTGCAAGCAAGGAAAGCGGTGCGAACACAACTTGAGGAAGTTATTCATGTCCGCAGCAGGCTAGTGACTAGTTGCGGGGCTCCGGCGTCCCAGACCCACAAAAGCGCAGTGGTGGGCAGCGGCCACGAATTCTATGCCAAGAACGCGGGGCAAAAGGGTCTCGGTTCAAGGGCAAGAGCGGGAAAGGATAGGGTAGCAGCGAGCGCCTCAGAATTATGAAACCAATGCAACTGGTTTCATAATTTTCGGAGCTCCAAATAATTAGTTATGAATTTTTAAAGGGAAGAGGATTTATAAAACATTTATTAAATCCTTTTATTAAATCAGAAAATTATTTTATTAAAATAATGCTGACGTCAGCATGACATCAACGATCAGCAGGTTAGTGGGCCTTTGGTGGGCCGAAAGTGTTGGTGGCCCAATGGGCCAGCCCAAATCAGCCCAAGGTTCAGCAAGTCTAGCTGGCCCCCTTTAACTCCTTCTACTAGCTCGGCCTGGATAGCCTTCGGCCCAAAAGACCTTCGTGAGCCAAAGGCCAGCAGGGATCCTTCGCAGAAGTCTGATTTCACTCCTTTAACTCCCCTGAGGTCCGTTCGTGACGGCGGCTATGGGATCCTCTGCGTCGTGTGCGTCGAGGCGTGTACGTGGTCACAGGTGGGCACCACTCAGGCACAAGGGAAAGAGATCGCACCCAAGGTATTCGACAAAATGCTCGAAAGGAGTAGTGGCGCGGTCAGGGTTCGCTGGCGGCATGGTTTGGTTACGACAGTGTGTTCACCTGCAGCAACGTCTCCACGGCAAGAAGGCCGGGTCACAGTGCAGTGGCACACACGGAAAAGCGGCACGAGGGCCGATCCATAGCGGGCCTTCGGCGGAGGAGGCATCGCGGCAGCGAGCAAGGGCAGAGCGGCTGCAGCGCAGTGCGGCGACCAACGGAGCACCAAGGCAGCGCGGTGTGCGGCGAGGCAAAACGGCAAGGCGGTGCGGCGTGACACAATGCAGCGTGACACGGCAAGAGGTGGAGCGGCGCAGCTCGGGATAGAGCGGCGGCGCGAGGGAGAGTGGCGTGGCGCGGTGCGGCAACGAGAAACGCGGAACTGGCAGGGGTGTGTGTGGCGCAGAAACAGAGCAAGGCAGAGCGCGGCAAGCGGCGACGCACCTGCAGAAAGCCTTGACACAAAGATCGGGTGGAGACAGAGCAAACAGTCTCAATCTCCATTGATTGATCCAGGAGCAACTGCTCGGCACGAAGGCCGGCTCAACACAGGCAAGCGAGCACGGAAAGGAGTGGGGATGAATTGGCCGGTTGTCTCACCAGGGGCCTGAGGAAGGTTGCGGCGGTGCAGGGAGAAGCTGTGGCCGTGGCGGATTGGAGTGCGTCGTTGGTGTTCGCGGTGTTGTGGTACTCTTGGAGCTCGGCTCCTTGTCTTCGTGACCGTCGTCGTCCTTGGTGTTCCCGGTACCGGCTCCAGCTTGGTGTTGTTGTCCGTGGCAGTGCTCAGCGCGGCTTCGACATCAGCGGGGACAGCGTCCTTGGCGTGGCGCGGCTCCCTCAGTGCGGCAACAGCTCGTCATGGTGGAGATGTTGACGCGGCGAAGGCGGTGCAGGGGCAGGTTACGGCTCCTCGGCGTTCCCGCGGCTTCAGTAGCGCAGAGGAGCAAAGCAAGGCCACAGAGCAGAGCTAAGCCGGGGAGCGGCGGCGCAGGGGATTTGGGAAAGCAAAGCGCGGTGGCTTGGATTGGAAACCAAGGAAAGGGGAAAACCCAAGCGGGTTGGTGAATGCGGTACGACGCTGGGGCTAAGCGGTGCAGCGTGAACCTGTAGGGCGGCCGCTGTAACATCCCGGATTTTTCCGAAATGTTTATGATTGTAAAAATGTGGATTTCAAAATTTTTTTGGTTGAATTCGAGTGCTTGAGTAATTTATAAGGATGTCTTCTATGAGCCTCCTCTAATTCTTAGGTTTATTTTGACGCAAGAATCCAAATTTAGGAATTATAAATGATAGTGTGAATAAATTTGGATTTTATTGGACTTTCATTGGATTTTATTTGTGTGGGGATTCAAATCTGAAATTAAATTCAGATTTGAATTCATATGTATAGGTATAGGAAATGGTTAGGAAAATAGGAAGAACCCCAAAACCAGCAGGGCCTAATCTCCCTCTAACACCCAGGCCGCTAAGTTCTCTTATCCACCCTAAGCTCATAGCTCAAGTTCACCCGTGCCCCTCAGTTTTTCATCGCCGGCCCACCTTAACCAACCGGCCCAGCTCAGCCCGCGGATCCTTTCAGCCGCAGTCACCGCCAAGCGGGCCCCACATGTCCGCGCCCCCTGTTTCCCTTTCCCCTTCCTGCTGACGCTCGTGCATCGCAAAAGCGGCCGCGGTTGTGGCACCGCGAACACGGGGCCCTCCATGGCCGCCGCAGATGCAAGCCACGTTGCCCCTCGCGTCGCATCCGCTGTCCGAGCCCGCGCCCCACAACCCTAGCAGCTGCGCTACAAATCCCCTCCGCTCGGCCTCTTCCCACGGTCCGCCGCCGCCCTTGGGGAATTCCCCTTTCCTGCCGCCGTCGCCGTGGAGAAGAAAGAGGAGAGGGGAAGGAGTCGTGGGAGAAGCAGAGAAGAAGGGGAGCCGGGGAGGATCGATGCTGTCGCCGCCGACCGCGTCGCCGGAGCACCACCGGGGACCTGAGGCCACGCGCGTGCATGTCCACCGCCCTGCTCCGCGCCAAGACGCCGGCGCCACCAGTACCTCGTCGTCATCCCTGAACACCTCAAGCCGAGGAGCCGCCGCGCCGTGGACCGCGAGCTCGAGACGTTGCTGCCCTGCTCCCTCTGCTCCCCATTCTGCACTGCATCATCTTCACCAGCGCCTCCGCCGCCGTCACCCGACGCAGCCACGAGCCGGAGCCGCCCGTGCCAAGGACGCCCCCGTCGATGTGAAGCTGAGCCGCTCGAGACCCGGAGGAGAGCCGGAGACGCCCATACCGCGATATCGGCGCCACACCTCTGTTCCCTTCGTCCAACCTCGGCCACGCCCACGAACTGCTCGTCGAAATGCCTGCACGACGACAGCAAGCCCTCAGGTGAGCCTAGTTCCCACCTTGTTGTTCCTGTGCCGGCCTTCGAGCCGCTTGTTTGCTCTATGAACAAGCCGTGGTTTTGCCCGGCCATTACCTCTGGCTGCTCTGCTCCGCGCCGCCGTGCAAACGCCGTCGCTTGTGTGCCGACCTTCGAGTCGAGCCTTACGCCTGCAGGTGCCGCTGCCTTCATCTGCGCGCACGTCCCCGCTTGCCCGCCATGATTAGTATCCGTCGTCGTGTGCTCTGTGCGCACACCGATGCCGAGGCACTGCCGTGACCAAGTTGTTGGCTTGCACGTGCGCGCGCTCTCACTTAGAGAGACCAAGACCTCGCCTTTGGTCATCTAGCGCGTCGCCTGCGTCGGTCCTCCAGAGCAGCCCAACGCGCTCGCCGACACGTGCACGCACATCCGCGTGCTACGCGGCCGAGGAGCATCTCGCTGTGCGTGTCTTCACCGCCGCCGCCGCCCTAGGCCTCAAAACCGGTGCTTTTCCTTTCTCTGCAAGTTTCCCTAGGTCTTCCTGAACCTTGCCGTCATTCGTTTTCCGCCGAGCGCTGGAGAGCTCACCGCCAGCAAGCGTTTGCCACCTCAGAGTCCCTTTGGGGCTTTCCGTCAAACAGCTGGTGGGCGTCAAAGCTGGCTTGGAGTTTTTGTCGCACATGCGCGAACCACCGCACAGCCGCTGCCCTCTTTCTGATTCTTTTTCCAACAAGCAGTACCACCAGCAGCAACTCTCTCATCCATCGACCTCCCTCGCAATCGGCAGCAAACAACATCCCCCTCACCCTCTGATTATTTTCACCTAAGCAAATCAGCAAGCTGCAGTACTATCTTCAGCAGCCGCTGTGTGTGTTCCAGTAGCTCTGGTCACAACCATGTTAGCCTTTAGCCATTTTTGTTCCAAGATCGTAAAACTGCAGCCGTGAGCAAGAAGTAGGTACCTGCTGCTCGGAATCCAAACACTTCCTGCTAGCAAGCAGTTTTGGCACGAGCTCTGCCCCTCACTGAGTTTCTCTCACCCAAATCAACAACGAGCAGCACCTCGAGCCTTTTTCCTTCTCTGCTGTTTTTACTTATAATCAAAGAAATCTACAGCCGGAGCACTCTCTAATTTCCTCCAAATGAGATCTTCAGCAGCCTACCTCTGTTTCCTTCTCTACCGAGCAAGAGTAACCACCAACCAGCAGCTCGAGCTATCTCCGCCATGACCATAACCTCGACATCGATCTGTTCTTCAGCTTTGATCTTGACCATGCTGGCCTGTGGCCCTTCTGATCCGGACCAAGGGGCTTCAGCTCGAGCAAAGTTAACCATCCTTCTGGCATGTGCTTGGCCTGCTTTTAAGCTGTAAGCTAGTCCCTAACCTGCAAACCTTTAGGTGCTAAATAACTTTTGGACTTTCAGCCATCTCTGTCTGAACCTGTGCAAACCTGTGAGACCTCTATCTACACCTACTCAACCTCTGCGCTTTACTGCCAGCCAGTGTACAGTCCACAAGCAA
Source organism: Cenchrus fungigraminus (assembly GCA_036936925.1). NCBI lineage: Eukaryota > Viridiplantae > Streptophyta > Magnoliopsida > Poales > Poaceae > Cenchrus > Cenchrus fungigraminus. The sequence continues at coordinate 114,512,798 of CM072773.1, read as the reverse complement.
GTAAGCAGCAGCGGGCGTATGTGCAAAAAACCATGTGCGTGCTAAATAAATCATCCATGGGTCCTAATCCCGGGCCTTAATCTTTCTTGCTAGCACATTGCTTGTTGCTGAGCTGTGTGTCAATGATCTAACCTTCTGAACCTGTCGTACCCGCTTCTGTTACCAGCTGCACCCATGTTTAGTTTAATTGGTGCATGTGCATGTCTAAATCCATGTGCGTGCTAAGGCTGGCTAAGCCCATCCTGAACCTCAGTTACTGCTGCATTGCTTGCCTCTGGCTTCCTATGCATGCCTTGCTTTTTCCTCAGGCCGTGTCTCTTGTACATGACCACCAATCTTTGTTTCTCTATCAAACTACACCCGTGTTGTGCCGTTGCAGCCAATGGCTTTCGGCCCTTTTGTAGAGCACCATCCAAGCAATCTTGGGGCATCTCTAGAAGTGCCGATGGCTCAACCCATAGTGCTAGGCTGCTAACCTTCGGGCCATGTCCAAGTATTTTCCTGGGCCGACTGCTCCAACACATGAACATGAAGCGCAGACCCGTAGGTTGTGCTTGGAACCACAAACCTATCAAGCAGGAACTGCTGTTTGAAATCCCTTATGTCCTATTTGAGCTTATCCAGCTTTTAGCCTTCAACTACGTCCGTCCGTCAAACTGCACTTATGTTCCTAAAGATCTAACCAAATCTGCAACCTGTAGTGCTAGCTTCTCTCTGACCATCGGCCAATTCTTTCCTTTTAGTTTGCCATGCCCATCCTACAGCCTCAGTGCAGTTTAGTTCTCCAACGAACTGCTTGTGGCCTATCTGTTCCACACCATGGAGCTACAATCCGAGCAAAGGCTACCAAACGGTCATCTCCAAGTCTGTTAGCATCTAGATAGCAGCAAGCTGCGGCCAGAGCAAAAGCTAGCAAGCTGGCCGTGATCTCTACTATTTCCGAGCCATCCACATCTAACCATGAGCCTTCATCTCTCTTGTCTGTGCATCCCTCGCTGCCGAGGAGTGTGTTCAGGCTCTGACCTGCTGAGCCCACAAAGCTAAGCTGAAATCAAACTGTTCACATCCAAGCAATCAATAAAGGCTGTTGTGCTCACGAAAGCCATGCTAGTTGCTAGTAAGGCTAAGCCCAGTCATGAATGGCCTGCATGCCATGGACCTGTTTAGCTCAAGCTAACATCCTGGACTTTCAGCACATCTGCTCCATCACGTGAGCATTCTGGAGTTGCCACTAAACACACAAGATGCTGCTCCTAAGCCATGTATGTGCTATCGAAACCAACAGCCTGGTCCCTTTTGCTCTTTAACATGCTGGCTTGTGTCCCCTTTCTGGCCCGACCAAGGATATCTGGTGCCGGAAAATAGCAAGTCTCGTCAGATCCGGTTATGCTTCCAACCTTAGCCCTTTATCTATCTTGTTTAGGTGTTGCTTGTTAGTAGCATCACTCGCCCTTTCCACCAAGCTTTAATCTTTGTGCTTGGTGCATACTCTCAATCTTTCTAGTCTCTACCGTACCTTTTCGTCGCGGCCGTGCCACGCCTTCGTCGTGCACGACACGTGCGCTAACTAAACCCTCCGCCATACCACGGATAAAACCATCCTCGCCACACTTCTGCCATGTTCAGCCCGGGCCGAGTTGCTCAACCACACCACATCGCTTCTAGCTGATCCATCTTGCTCTATCTCTCTAATCTAACCAAAGGGGGCCCACGGACTTACCGCTGGGACCTACTAACTTGTGAGACCGCTAACTATCCAACCTGGTCCCATCTGGCATACGGGGCCCGCAAGATGACTTGTGGGGTCCGGTTGACCTTTGACCTTCCCCTTTTGACTTGGTCAACACTGGTCGTTGACTAGTCAACTAAGCCTTGCAGACCAACCCAAAACCTAGCCTTTGGTTCTCTAACTTGCTGACTTATGTTTCCTGTGCTTTATCGTGATTAATTAAATTCATAAAATATTTCTTTATTTGAAAATCAATAATAAATTGATTCTAGCTTAGAAAAATATGAAATCAGTTTCTTTATTCTTCTAAAATAATGAAGCACTCGATAGACTAGCTTTCGGAGTTATTTGGTTCTTTGTTGCTTCTCTCTGGAGTTTATTTGCAGATAGATCCTTGTTATTTATTTATATTTGTGAATCTAGGAATTCTCGGAGCCGAGGAGACGAGCCAGAAGATCAAGTACGACTACGGAAACTACGACGACTACTTGCACACAGGTGTTCATGCCCGACCTACTTTGAATGCCCATTAGGCATTGCTAATAGAACTGCTAGCGCTTTATTTATGCATGATGATGGATTTGATGAAACCTTGCACTGCCCCTTTTAAATACCTTGTCCTTGATTGACCTACTACTACTACTATATTTATGCGTGATTATACGTTGAGCTACGCTGTGCATGTGTTGGGATTATGTGGTAGTATTCTTGGCGTGTGTGGGGAAAAACTGGCAGGAGAAGGTGTTTTTGGGTGACTTGTTGGGGGTGAGCTCTAGACAACCCGATCCGGGATCGGGGGCCAGGGTTCGTCTTCTCGGGCGATTCCCACTTGGTACCTATGGTGGGTACATGATTTTAGGAGCATAGGTGTTGGGGTTTTTGTGATGACTTGGAGGATAGGAGCTCGCCCCGGTCTGAAACTGAGTGGGTCGCTTTGTTACACGGGACTTTCGTACACACCACCTCGCCGAGAGTGGGGATAGGGCCGTTTCGACCCTAGCAAGCGCGATACCATACCTGCTAGAAGGATAGAGGGTATCAGTGAGAGGGTATAGGGTGAAGTCCCTTCCCTTTTGGGCGCTCCCCGTGTGGCCACACGGGGGCATGTTCACAGTTCTGGGGTGGTCCTTTGCTAGGGACCGCATCGAGACCCGGATGCAGGATGAAATCGTAACTCCTAGGTGTTCGTCCGGTAGGATGGGCTTGGTTGGCTGATCACCGCTGGGTGCCATTTCGAGTTGGGTACAGGTGTACACGCTCTGCAGAGTTTTAGATATATACGTATAGCCGCGTCCTCAGTTATGGACATGCCCGTTGTTTACTCTGACTCTTACATTTTGGGATTTCTACCTCCCCCTTATAGGATGTGAGTGTATGGTGAGCCGTGGTTGTACTCGGGGAGAGGAGAGTTGCTCCCTCTGCCTCGCGGATCAGGGTGCAATCATTGAGGTGCGAGGAGTGGGAGTTCTCGCACTGACCCTAGATGGAGATAGGACTTGGTGACGGTGTTCTGGGAGACCAGGAGTAACCGTATGTGGATGAGTGATATGGGAATTGGTGGGATATGGAGATTTATTATTTACGCTTTGCTACTGTTGCATAGGAAAAACCTGAGCCTACCCCTTGACTACTTTTTTTATACCCTTAGCTTTAGGCCACTTAAAGCTTGCATACGGTTGGTGACGTGAACCTATCCCATTCCTTGGGGATAGTTTGTGAGTGTGCAGGATTGGACTTGGAGCGAAAGTCCATTTATGAAGAATCCATGGAGGAAGGGTTGCGTTGTTTCGCTCAAGGATGCCTGTGGTGAAGATCGAAGATGAAGACTTGAAGCCTTAGCTACCGCTGCGTAGAGTTTCTACTTGTCGTTTAGCCCTAGGGGCTTGTACTAAAATCGTATACCGAGTTGTATTCGGATATAAATACTCTGTTTTGTACTCTGATTTCGCTGTATGGAAATGATATTATTCTGTAATGAGTTCTGTACGTGATAGCTACTGATCTAGGGACTATCACAAGGGTACAGGGAGTCGGATTTTTCCTCACCGAAAACCCAGGTTGTTACAGCCGCATCGGTGCAAGCAGGGCAAAAGCCCCAGGGTGCCCCAACATGGAGGTGGCGTGGCCGTCTTCGCCTCTGCGGACCTCACGATGCAGAGAGGCGCGAAGCGAGGGCAGATGGGGAAATTTCCCGGGGCGGAGTGCACGAGGTGGGCCTAGAGGGCACGGCGCGACCTTGGCGTTCGGGCCAACCAGACCAAGCACGGCATGGCCATCCCATCGCGAGCGCATGCGCGCGGCGCGTGAGTCGGCGGCACGATCTTGGGGTGGAAGAAGGTCAACAAGGGAGCTTCTGGCTTGCGAGAGCCAGCTGTCGATGAGGGGAAAAAGAAGAAGAGGGGGCCGACGGGTTGGGCTGGTGTGTGAAGCAGGCCGAGCTGGGCCTAGCTGGCTGGGCTAGTTCGTGGGCTTGCGTGCGGTAGGAGAAGGTGCGGCCTGGTTTAGTGCAAGGAGTTCAGGGTCCTCCGATGGACTTCGTCTTCTGAGTTGTGACCCATGTTAGGTGTTAGTTATTAAATAGTTTTGAATATAGTTTGAATATAAGTTTGAATTTGAATTACTTTCAAATTCAAACAACACCCAATTAAATCCAAATTAAATTCCAAGAAAAATCCAACTCACATTTATACCATAATTTGAAAATAATTTTTTTATATGGTTTTATTTTATATGGAATTAAGATGAGAGGCTAGCAAATTGGGATTAAGTTTGGTAGCACACAAGTTCAAACAAAAAGTTTTAAATTTTTGTGAAAAATTTACATATGGGAAAACATTCAAATTTCTAGGATGTTACATAAGGGATTCGAGTTCTCAACTAACTCTTCCCACAAGAAGTCGGGTCTCTTTCAACCACTTTTCTTGATTCCACTAAGGCGATCTTTTCCACGAAGAGGCTAGATCACAGCCCCCACAAACTTGCCGCTGCTCACCACAACTTGGGAGCTAGCCGGTGACGCCTAGCCGTCTAGAAGGCAAACCTCCAAGAGTAACAAATGCTTCAATGCTTGTAGACGCGAATCTCAAGTGCTCAAGCTATGAGAATGCTCTTGTTAGCTCACAAAGGCTCTCAAGATCTCACTCTCTCAACCCAACTCAAGGATATGGCTTAAATCCACAAATCTCACGAAGAGAGAGAGTGGGGAGAGCCACTAAGGCTTTAGACTTGCTAGAAATGACCTGGAAGCTCAGCAAGTTCACCAAGAACAGCAGCCCATCCAAGAGGAGGGCTTGAGGTACTCATACCCCTTAACAAGAAAAACTAACCGTTAGCTGTCAGGCAGCACCGGTCAAACCGGTGCTCCTCACCGATCAGACCAATGTTTGAAAAACTAGCCGTTGGGCCTAGTTGCACCGGTCAGACCGGTGAAGCCTGAGACGCCCCCCAAAACCCTTTCTATCACACTAACACTTCACCTAAGAGATGAAGTGGCTCAGGTTAGGTTAGGAGGGGTTGTTAGCACACTCTAAGGCTCTCAAGGCTATTTCTCACAAAGGTTTTCTAAGAGCACTTGACTTGGTCACAAAGCGAAAGTTGCATCCCTCTTGATAGTATGGCATACATATACTCAAGATAAATAAAAACACCTTGTCAACCTCTTGAGCTTGAATGTCTTCAATCTTGCCATACTTGATCAATTTCCACTCGAGGGCTTCCAACTTTGACCAATGTCTTGAGCACGTCCATACTTGAGCTAGTGGCTTAAGATCTTTCCATATAGCATAGAAATGCACACTTAGATCTTTAAGTCACTCCATATTGCCAATCATTAATATATCAATGAGTTGCATCGCTTCCCTCGGTCAAGGCTGGGATATGATACTTGGAGACTCCACGAATACTAGAACTTCACCTTAGCAAAACACAAATGGCAGCCTAGCTAGGACCCCAAAGATTGCTTAGTCCCTCACCCTAGTCATCTCGGTTGATCTCTTCATCACTTATCCAATCCATGTTGAGTTAGGCTTTGCTTCATCCACAATTAGTCTTCATTTGAAATCCCGCTTCAAATGCTTGTTCTTGATTGACAACAAATATGCAAGCTTCCAATTAAGGACCATAAAATCTACACTCATCCTTGTGTCCTCTTTCATTTACCACATGAAGTCTTGCATTTAACTTAGAGAGAATTACCATTCTTCTCTTTCTATGATCCTTGTAATTTAACCAAGCTACCATGTTTATCGAAGACCATGAATTGACCTTCTCAAGATATTCCTGATATTTATCTTCCTTTGTTGCTTGATATTTCCCACTAAGCCTTAGGACCACACATATATTTGTCTTCTCCAATGTGAGCCATACAATATTCATTCACCAATATATATCAATAATAACTCATGAATATATAAATAAAACTTGCTCACAATCTTAGACAAAACATGTTAGACCTTTAATCACTTTGTCATTCAATTCACCAAAATCCACTTAGGGGCCTAGATGCACTTTCAATCTCCCCCTTTTCGGTGATTGATGACAACTCGATTAAAGCTTACAAATATATCGTTTAAAGCGCATTTCGATTCTTAGATATAGCTAGAGCTCCCCCTTAATTTGTGCTTTGAATGGAATTTCAAAAATTTGGCCTCAAATGCCAAAAGCACAAATTTGGGAGAAATGCATAAGAGCTCCCCCTATTTCTTAGAATCAGTGGAGTGCAGCATGTGTGAGTGACAAGATAAAATGTGTGATGCATATGACAAGTTAAGCACAAAGCAAAACACCAAGTGTGCTGGCTGGGTGCCACCGGTCAGACTGGTGACACTAACTGGTCAGACTGGTCAGGCCCGTCCAGTACACAGACTGGATGGCCACCGGTGAGACCAGTGACCCTGACCGGTCACCGATCATGTCCAATCAGTGTACAAAGTGAAAAAACCATGCGTGCGATCTGGGCCATAGCAATCAGACCGGGGTTGCAAGCCGGTTTAGATCACTTTGCCCCATCTAGCCAACACAAACAAATCATCATCCATAACATGCATCACAATCTAGCATAAGGTCACTTAATATTACATAAGAGGTTCAACACACAAATAAGCACTCATACAAAGTTCTTAAGGCCACAAAGAAACAAAATTCCAACTTTTATTACACGGCTGCTCTCATCAGTCGGCACCGGTCAGACCGGTGCAAGCCACCGGTCAGACCGGTGACCTCTGCCCTGCTGCACTAGCTATTGAAACTTGTAAGCTTTGGATCCACTCTTCTCCCCCTTTATCATCAAGCATCCAAGAAGGGCCTGGAGAAGGTGTAGCTGCAGTTGATCAATTCCACGTCAACCATCCGGATCCATCCCTTATTTTAGAGATAAGCGAGGCAATGCATAGGAGATGTAAGAAATGAATTCTTGGGAAGGGTTTATTTTAGATAAGGATATAGAGAAGGATCAATCATACCCTGTGGTGGAGGTGGAGGAGGCTGAGGATAGGTCTATCCAAATATGTCGGTAGATATGTGACTAGCCCAATCCTTAGGAGCCTCAGGAGCTTCAGGAGCATCAACCTGCTGAGAAGTCCCTGCTGAATCAAATGGAGGAGGAGGAGGTGGTGGTGGTGCCGAAGAACTTCCCTCGCCTGACTCAAATAAGAAGCTGCCATACTGATCCACCAATCCTGAATTTGCCATGCTTCTTATCTCTCCTCAAATGTGGGTATAGGAACCTCAGGTGGAATGGGAGATATGGGTGAGCGAGGTGGCTGAAGTCCAAAGTGTGCATGCAACAACTTCATAGAATCCCTCTCCTTCTTCCTTTCTCTTCTTTCTCTTTGTTGTGCCACTTCAATGCCATGCTGGCTCTTGCACATACCAAAAAGAAAGTTTATAAATTTCCGCATTAGAAAGGTGGCCTTTCTGGGTCTGTACTGCTGCTCAGGCCTCCACCGGTCAGACCGGTGGGTGTCACCGGTCAGACCGGTGGCAGTCTGGGCAGCAGGCTGCTGCTGCTTCGGCTGATATTGCTCCCATCCTTGTCATTCTTCTCTAATTTCTGGTTCATGTTCAGGAGATGGAACACTTGGGAACTTAATAGGATTGGGCCTAAAAGGTTTGTGCCTGGCATCCTTAGGAAACCCAATCTTAGAGACTTTGTCCACCATATACATGATATAGGGGCTATAGCTGCAAATCTTTTTTGGATCTTCTGATAAGAACTTGATTTCTTGCCAAATGAAATCCCCCACACTAAATGGAGGTGCCCCTGGTCGCAAAGCTATCATCAAATTCTTCGTATACTTTGACACATCGGAGGGGTTGCCATCCCTAGGAGTGAGTGTAACATCCCGTAAATTTGAATGGTGCGAATTTCTGAAAAATTTAAAACTTTTTATGAATTGTTGGGTGTCACCAAATTTTGAAACCAAATGCTCGCTTCTCTCTCAAATTCTATATAAATAAAACCCAAATATAAAAATATAAATTCAAATTATGGTAAAAATATGTGATTTGGATTTTATGGATTTTACTAGGAAAGTGCCCGTACATTGCTACGAACAACAAAAATATTTAAATCAAAAGACTTTGGATTAATGTGGTAATGATAGTATGAAACAACTACATCTTGTTATTATATTATGTAAAACTGAAAACATCGTGTTATTATACATTACATAATAAGCAGATTCTTTGAGCACGCTACATCCACGGTGCATAGGATGGCTTCAAGAAAAAAAAGAAAAATGCAAAAAAAGATGAATCAACATGTTGATTCATAATTCAACACTCTAATTTAATTTGGCATCCTTTTTGCAAAAAAAGAAAAAGGGCCCATGGCTTTCTCTTTACCTCTGTAATGGTGAGCAGTTAAAACAAGAAACATGGTTAACACATCATATATAGATCAGCTAGCTGCATCTCCAAGTTCAGTCAGATCATGTGACACCCCAAGGCCAATGGCAATAGCATCCACACAACAAATAGCTCAATTGTGCAGAAGCACACCGCATAAGACATATTTGGTGATGGTTTTATGTACAAAGCTGATGCTATGATTGTTTTTCTGTCTCGAAGCATCCATGCATATTGAGACCTTCAGGCTTCGTAGTCAGCTGCAGTGACAAGAGGGCCTGACTACCTATCATAGGAACCATGTGCAGCATTAGCGGAGCTGTCACAGCTCACGACTGGTCTTGAGGATGCACTCCACTCCCACGCAAAAAGGCAGCATGCCAACTCCAGTGAGCTCCACCCTTGACTGCTTGCCTGAAACAAAACAACAAAGTGTTTGTGCCATTCGATCTATCAGGATCATCATTGATGTTACACTGAACAATACAACTCTTTTCTAACAGTTAGTGAACAATGCGACAATATCGCTTATTCAAAAAATGAATAAGTTCAGAAATTGAAAGGCATTCAACAACAACAACAACATAACCTTTTGTCCCAAGCAAGTTGGGGTAGGTTAGAGATGAAACCAACAAGAAACAAGAGTAGGAGAAGCACAAAAGCACAAGATAGCATGTATTGTTAAGGGTACACATGAAAAGAAGACTCAAAGATCATGGTTCAGAAAGGCATTCGGACAATGAAAAAAAGTTCAGAAACTGAAACTAAGTTCAGTATGCCTGATCAGGTTCAAATTTCGATTTCTGCTAGCTCTCCTACTCATGTAGCTTCACGTGGTGCCAATACAATTCAGTAAGAAAGTAATCAACTCCCATTGTGCAGCTTTTCCACCTAATCAGCTGGTATTGTTGTCAAATAGACCAATTATGAAATATATCAACATGTTGGGCAAACTTAAGATCAATGATCATTTCTTATACTCATGTTCAATAAAATAAGTTTTTTTTTGCTATGCCAAACATCCAATATATAATTAGTGCTGCCACACTTTGGCATACAAAATTGTTGCAACATGGAATGTTAAATTCAGCAAAAGAAAAGTTATTCATGTTTATCGACATTGAACGGTAGGCAACAATGCTATGTTAATGATCGGACTCTTATGGGAATTCCATAAAAATGTTGCACGATAACCAGTCTGGTGTCACCTGAGTTTCAGCTTTCAAATGCTTGCACATTGTTTTACAGTAAAGAGAGCAATCTCAACATCCATGAGTTGGATAATAGAAAGTTGTTCTTCTCAAAACTGTTATAAGGATGCAAATATCAGCCAACAGAAAAATAAGGAGCCAGGGATAACTTGATTTTTCTGGTATTTCCAAACAAAGCAATTTGACAAAACACAACAATTTCATGGACTTGGCATTTAGGTTTGTTCATTTCATTGGAGATAATTGCTTTATCTTTGTCAGCAATTCACACTGAACGTAAGTCGACCGCCATTATGCAAGAAGGTTAGTTGGAGAGTAGGATATAGACTGCATCAAAGAATCTTTATGGACATATAGCATAAAAGGCTTGTGCTTTTATTATGATTTACCTTTATTCTCAGCATTTGCAGTGAAGTACAATGCCCATCAGCCTCTTTCAGAAGCACAACTAGGGATGAAAGTGGTATGGATATTATCCGTCCGACCGACCGAAAGGGTCAGATACTCAAATGGTAAGACCGTATTCGAATCCGGCCATTTAATATCCGTAACTATCCGTACCGCATTAGTATCCGGAAATTCAAAGTTGAATTTCTATGATCCAAATATGATGAATATCACTATTCGACAAAAAATATATTGTCCGTATCCGTATTCGATCTGAGAATTCAGTCCGAGAAAGAAAAATTATCTGTATCTGTATCCGTAGTATCCGTCCGTATCCGATCCGTTTTCATCCCTAAGCACAACCATTGCAGATTTCCCTACTGATTTGTATGTCTCAATATCAAGAAACCTGAGAAGGGCAATTACATCTCCTCCGCAATACTTAATAAGCCACTCATCCTTCAGCGTACCCGTTGTTTACTGAAGCAGACTTATGAGAGAGGCCCCTGTGAAGGACTGTAGTCCTTTGTTTGAGGCTGAAACCAAAACAAAAACCATAAATTCACTGACACGTTAAAAAATGTGAATTCCATACATAGCTACATAAGCATTAGTCTGACCTACTCAGAATGTATATGACTACTCACCTGAGGCTCTGCAGAGGTAATTCGAACTTGTACAAATCACAGGAGTTTCAGTTAACATATGTTAAGATCTGCAATATGAGATTCGAGGGCTTTCACTTCTTGTTTTTAGTACTGTGTTTACTCTTAAAGCATGCATCTCCAAAGTGCATCTTTGTACTCCTATTCAGAAAAAGAACCAAAGGACAACACAAGGTCAATAAGAATTTAAGATAGAAAATGATACAGTACATGCAGATATACTTAGGAAATGAAATCAGATCATGCATCTCTTATATTTTTCACAATCTATGAGTGGTACATGAAATTGAATGCAGTCACTAAATGAACAGGGTTACTTACCAGACAGGAAACGCCCTTGTCAATGTCTACATAGGTGTCACTTCTGCAAAAAAGGAACAAACAGGCTGAATATCCTCCTCTAGTACTGATACTTGCCAAGATGAATACTCAAGCAAGAACTTAAAAATAAATGCTCAGTCAAGTGACCAAGGCTCACCAATGGTGAATTGAATTCTTAGGAACTTGCCAAATATCTAAAATGGAACTTTGGTTACATTTAGCACATCTGAAGGTTCATGTTACAAATGTTGATGCAAGAGGGCATTAGAATAAAGAGAAACATAGGATGATGTATCTTCCTCTAGTTTTAACAATTTCACCTTGCCATAGTTGCATGCCTGCATGAACTGTTGGATCCAATCAATGAAAGGTTCTTACTGGTAATTGATCAATTATATAGCAATCTTAGAGAATTTCAATAGAAGTAAATCGCTTGAAAGAAAATAATCATGCTAGAATTTACCACAACAACGACGATTCTGTCAGTAGTAGTCTCTGATCCGACATGAGCTGCTACAATTGAAAATCGATGCAATCAGAGGAAATAAACTCCAAGATAGATGGTATGGATAAGGGTTTACTCCAAATCTGCTGTACAAGATAAAGCATCAAACTTGGGTAGCTTGTTTTCAGCAGATGCTTAATGAATGTCATTTTCCCTGTAGAATATTGACCCAAGAGCACAACCATTGGCTTTGCATGAAAATCACTGCATGTCTGGAAAATGGTAAAAATGATGTGGTGGCATGCATGTGACTTCCAGCAAAACTAAACAACTATTATGGGAAGGCAAAATCGTTGAATCTGTATGCAACTTCCAAAGGCTTCAGTTTTTCGAGGTATAGTTTTTTTAAGGCATCAATTACAGAGGTTAACAACAGTTAGAGACATCTGTACCTGCAGAGTGCCAAATGAAATGCAAAATCAGTCGATATGCACATTACTTGACCATTTCATCAGGAAGTGGCCTCAACACCTTCAAAAAAGTTATCCTTTAATCAGAAAATTTCCATTGTAGATTCAGAAATAGAGAAAATTAGATTTGTATCACCATCACCATTAAAATGAGTCTTTCGAGGAGAATACAGAAAGAAGCAAAGTGCATGACCTTTTCACAGGGTTATTGGTCCTTTTTTGAAATTATCTATCCCGTGTCAAAAAGATTGCATATGTAAATGTGGAAATCCAGTTGGCGCCACATTATATCACGATCCACATTATAGTTTTTCTCTTGGTCGGATGTTTAAAAGGTTCTTGCAAGTAGAGACCAATGGATATGCGAAGCTTAAGACTGTCCACATTAAAGTCCTTTGTTCTAGAACGGGCGTGCGGGCTGCAGCACCTTACCGTGGTGTTGTCGTCACTGGGCGCCGCAGCGGACGCGGGAGGAAGCCTCGGCGGCAGCGGAGTCGACGGCGGCTCAGAGTGCAGTGGAGTCGAGGCCGCTATCGTCCATGGCGGAGGGAGACCGCGCGGTGTTGTGCTGTTGTCGTCGAGGAGGCCGCCAGCACCACCGGGTCTCGTTCGCATGGTCGACGGCGGAGGCGGCGGCGGCACCGTGGTTGGATGGAAGTGGCGGCTTGAAGGGTGGTCAGGGAGTGGAGGACAGGTGATGACGGCGTGAGGACGAAGGGTGACGGCGGTGGTTAGGGTTTGAGCCGCGAGGGATTGGGAAGGCGTGGAGGCTCGGAGCGGACGCAAGATTGGGACGTGGCGAGGAATTTGGGGAGGGTGCGGAGGATGGGGCGGGCGCACGAGATTGGAGGAGGGCGCGGCGTGCGGGGCGGACACGGGATTGGGGGAGGACGGGGCGGACGCGGGATTGGACAGGAATGCGGACGCGCGGGGCGGACGCATCTGCCGCGGTCAAAAGTTCGACTACGAAAAGTTCTCCATTTCATTTTTTTAGGAGTAGAGATTTGAATTTAATTGAGTGTGTTTTGAATTTGAAATAGTTCAAATTCAAATCTAAAGTTTATATATAAATTCAAAACCTATTTCAAAAACCCCCTAACCATCCGGGCCTGCTAACTCATTAGAAGTCCATCGGTGAACCTCCATCTCTCGGCCCGTGCACGCCTAAACCCCTCTCTCTTTCCCCGCCAGCCTGCTAGCCCAACAGGTCGGCCCAGCACCTTTCCCTCTGCTTGAGTCGCTGACCTGCGGGGCCCGGTGGCCGGTCGTCTTCCTCCCTCCGCCGGTCAGCACGTTCACATGCGCTGCCCCCTTTTCACCACCGCGCACACCTGGCCGAGGGGACGGGCCCCCGATCGGCCTGCTGGCACGGACGCCAAGTCAGGCAATCGCGCCCACGCCGCCTGCGCCAAATACCCCATATGCCCTTGCCCTGTGATGCGCCCGCGCGACCGCCAGCCACTCTCCCGCTGCCATGTCATCCTCCGCGCCACCTCGGCCAATAGAGGCCAAGCCGTGACCCTTTTGCCCTTGCCTCGACGTGCTGTACCTGCTAAACCCCCAGGCGAGGCCCCTCTCGCAAGCCTTGTCGCAATTGGGGACTCTCCTCTTTCCTCTGTTCCGCCGCCGTGAGGGAGAAGAAGGGGGGAGTGGAGAAGAAGGAGGAGAAGAGGGAAGAAGAGGCGCGCATCACCGCCGCGCTGTCTCGCCGGAGCTGAAGCCGCAAAGCCAGGAGCCAGACGTGCAGAGGAGGAGGCCGTCCGCGAGAAGACTAGTACTGGAGCAGAGCTGCCGCGCCGCACTGCCGTGTACCTCGCCGCGCCGCGCCGCCGTCTTCGTCAAGCCTGCTACGCCTACACCTTCGCCCCAATGTGAGGACGCCCCCGCTCTTTTCCCCGGGCTTTGTCTTTCTCCTTTGGGAGCATGCCCCAGCGCCACGCCGTGCCGGTCGCCGTGCCGTGCGCCGAGCCCCTGTCTGGCCTTCGTGCCGCCTTTTTTTGCAGGAACCCACACCCGCGTTGCCGCCGTGCACCTGCGCGCGTGCTGGCATGGCCCCTGGCCACTAACCCGCCGCCGCCATCGCCGCCATGTCACCGCCGGTCGCCTCGGCGCCGAGTGCGTGAACGTCTGCGTGCACTAACAGCTGCCGCTCCACACAAGGCATGCGTCCGCGCGTACGCTCCTGGGACTTGTGCACCCCAGCGCAAATCCAGGTGCCGTGCGAAGCCGCCGCTGTCCGCCGCGTGCCGTGCCGTCGCCGCCGCACGTCGTGCCGTGCCGAGTTCCTCACCGTGTCGCGCCGCGCACCGTCCACACGTGCCCGACCCCAGGGCTGTGGCCGCATCAAACCCATCGCGAAACCCTAGAGTACCTTCCCGTGCGCTTGTTCAGTCGCCGGAGCCACCAGCACCGTCATTCACGTTTCACCGTCGCCGGCGCGCTCTGCGCCGGCGCGCGCCGAGGCAGGTATGCGCGCCCAGGTGGTGCTAGCGAACCCCAGCCTTGTTCTGGGAGTGCTGGCGCACCACCTGTGAAGTCCAGGGAGCAAACCTGGACTTTTTTTTGCTGAACAACGTGAAAGGATCGGAGTATGGGCCTTAGCCCATTAAGGCCCATCCGACAGCCCTTTTCTTTTTCTTTTCGCGCGTATAAATGTTTTCAGGGGTATCCAATGGACTTTGCCTATTGGGCCCTTGGACTGAGTCCGCCGGGCCGTATTCGGCCCACTAACCCTTTCGGCCCAATAACGGTCCACTAACCTGTGACGATGACGTCATGCTGACGTCATCGTGTATTTTATAAATAAAAACCCTTTTCTGTTTTATAAACGAATTCGATAATTATTTTATAAATCCTTTAACCTTTGAAAATTCATAACTAATTATTTATAACTCCGAAAAATATGAAACCAGTTTCATTATTTTTCTAAAAATGAGATGGTGCTATTTGTAGATAGTTTGGATCTTTTAAAATTGGGATTCCTCGGATTTATGCTTAGATGCTTGTCGGTAATTTAGCGTCTCGTATCTCGTGCTGAGCAGACCCGAGCTACGAGCCGGAGGAGGAGTACGACCCCAACTTCAACCCAGACCAGGACTACGGACGCCAACCAGGTGTCATGTCACTCCCGATCATATAGACCCCATGCATGCTTTTAGTTGCTAGTGCTTAATTATTATTTATGAATGCTTTTGAATTGCATAGACGATCTTTTGTAACAACCTAACTTTACAAAATTTGCTTTCAATAAAAATTTGAATAGAAACAAAGTTATGTGTCTAAGGCATATAAGGTGTACTTGAATTTTTAGGTATTTAAATATATTTTTGAAAATTAATTAAATAAATATATGAGTTTGTTGTTGCATACATGTTGGTGCATTGTTTTTATTTGGTTGAATTCAAATTTGAATTTGAATTCAAGTGTTTGAAATCCCTTTCAAAAAAAAATTCTAAAGCTTCTTCTTTATTCTTAAACCTTTCTCCCCTGTTCCGGCCCAGTTTTTGTTCGAAGCCTAGCTGAAGAAGTCCATCGCCGCCCCCTTTATTCTTTTTTCGGCTCAGCCCTGCATCGCTTGTTTCCCGGCCCAGCAAGAGACGGCCCAACGCGGCCCTCCTGATCTCCGTCGCCCGCAGCCGCTGCCAGGTGGGACCCCCCGGTCATCTCCCACCTCTCATCCCCGACCCGGACTCGCCGCCGTGGCCGTGTCCCGGCCGAGCACGAGCCCGCCTTCGCGTCGGCTTGGAGGCCACGCCAAGCCTACGCCCGGCCTTTATAAGCTGCCGTGACCCCGCCGCCTCTTCCAAACCCAAGAGCTCTAGCCGCCTTCGAGCTTTTGCGCCGCTCCGTGAAACCCTAGCCGCCGCCGTTGACCCGCCGTCTCGCCTCCGTCCCGTCGTCGACAAGATCACCAGGAGCACCGCGTGGAGGTGAGGAACCCCTCGGTACCACTTGTTCACGTCCAGGTGCGCCGCTGCGTGAGTTTGAGCTCGCCGGAGCTGCCTCTTCCGCCGCCGTCGCTACGCCGAGCCACACGCCGTCGTCGTCGCCTGTGCCGCCTTCGCGAGCCCGTAGATCGGTCCGCCGTGGCACCAGCGACCTCCCTGGCCTATCCACGTAGCCAACCGAGCTTCCTAGCTCGAATCCGTGCGAGTTCGCCGGAGTTTCCGCCGATCGCCGCCGCTCGCCGTCGACGGCATCGCCGCCAGTCGCTTGTGCATCACCTCAACCGCCCGATCCAGATCCGACGGCTCAGATTGGATTCGACCCGAGTCAATACCGGTCAACAGGTCTAATTCCCCGTGTGGCCTTGTCTTTTTGCAGAAACACCCCTGATCTTTTTAAAATTGCAAGCCGGTCCTTCCACCATATAAAGATCCTTACAGTTTGGTCTGTTTTCTTTTGTTTTAGCCCCTGATCTTTATAGATTTAGTAGCCGAGGTCCAGTCCTTTAGTTTTCAACTAAGCCCCTCTGTTTTTAAGTTTCTTTACATTTTAGCCCTCGATTTCTTGCTGTTAGGTCCCTGGAAGCTTAGTTTTCTCGCAGATAAGCCCTTGCACCTTCGTTTAGTCATATCTTCTTCGTTTTAGCTCTGTTTTTAGCATTCTTTGTGTCCAAACGATCGTATCGAAGAGTAGGATAACTTTTTGCCTCTGTTTTGCTTTGAAAAAAATATTGTTTGGTGATTGTTTCTTATTTTATTCTATTGTGTGCTTGTATGTACCTTGATGTGATGCGTAGAGAACGTTTGGGCTGAAGGATTTGAAGACCAAGAAGCTCAAGTGTCTGAACAGCAGCAGGGATTTGTTGAAGGCAAGTCCTCCTTGATGCATACCCATTTACCTATACAACATGCATTCAATTCACTGTTCTTACTTTTGCTTGCATTAAATTGATAGGACCCAATTAAGGACATGACTAGATTATTTTTATTCCTTTACCTTGAACAACCTGGGTTTTTACTTTAATGTTGGGTAGCTCTCGCTATGCTTAACTTGGTGGATGGTATTAATGAAACTTTATGGAACTTGATTTATTTATGTTATACCTTCATTAATACAAGATCACCTTGTTTAATTGGAACATGGAGCGACCACCCAGGACAACAGTGCAACCACAAGGGCATATGGCTCTGTCTTGGCTAATTAATTAGGGACTCTATTGTTGGTGTGATCTTACCTGATAAGGGCAAGGGGGAGCGCTAGTGGGGTATAGACTCGCTCTAGTAGGGAGTTGGGCTTTGCTAAGACACGGTACCTACTAGGGGACTTTATACTCTGCAATGACTCGGAACATTCACGGGTTGCTTCACACTGGGGAAACTTTGTAAAGGCCTCGTAGCGTCCCAATGCAATCACATCTAGGTAGTGTGGTATGATGCTTGGCCAGCATCGCATGGTTGGGTTTAAAGTTCCTAGAACTTTTACGTGACATGTGGTGAAAGTGTACAACCTCTGCAGAGTGTAAAACTAATCGATTAGCCGTGCTCACGGTCAAGAGCGGCCTGGACCCTCACATGATTAAACTATGAAAGACAATGATTAACTTGATGCATCTTCTTTATTCATGTTGTTTATCTCTTATGATAATTGTGGGTTTGGTATAAACTTACACTTGCTAGTATTTATGTTGCTAATAAAACTTGACCAACTAAAATGCTGAATGCTTAAACCCATCAGCCTCCACTAAACAGCCTTGCATGTAATATTATGTTTCCGCTTGCTGAGTACGGCATGTGCTCACGCTTGTTTTCATTATTGCAACGACACTACCCGGATGCTGTTCAGACTTGGAGAGGTTTGAAGATTTCCTTGGAGACTTCGACGAATTCTAGGCGGGTGTGTCACCAGTCAACTGCTTGTGGTGTTGACCTTATCCGCTGCGTTGCTACTCGTTAATTATTAGTTCGTTTATGAGACATTTTGGTCTGTAATAAAGTTTAATACTCTCTTTACGTTTTGGCACTGTGTTTTTGTTATCACTGAGTCGTTATATGTGTGAACTTTGATCCTGGTGCACATATAATATGAGCATTCGAATTTGCCTTTAAATTCGGGTGTGACAAAGTGGTACTAGAGCCATGTTGACTATAGGACGTTAGCCTAGTTAGAAAATGGTCGGACTTAAGGATTATAATATCTTAGAAGCCATTCTTGCCTTATGCTTGCTTTATTTCTAATAATTTCATCCGTGCTTTATCTCATCCTTGATCTCTACTTGGTTCTCTCCTTTTTAGTATCTACTCTTGGTATCTATCTCATCCAACACATGTTTCTTTTTAGATGGTTTGTGGGTTGAGGACATCTCGCGTGGGATCCACTCACTGGTACGTGCCACAGGAGGACTACAATGCTTTCCATGATGGTGATACGGATGAAGAAATTGAGATGGAAGCACCTCCAGCACAGACTGTACCCACATCTGCTCCAGAGCCCATCACTGTGTCAGATGAGGAAGAAGAAGACCCAGAAGAGTTGATTCCAGAAGAAGACCCAGAGGAGGTGATTCCAGAGGGAGAGGATGGTGATCAAGGAGATCATCAAGATCAGATGGAGGAGCAAGAGGAACAAGCTGAAGAGGGAAGAGAGTCAGCTGAGGAAGTGGCACGGAAGGTGTTCCACTACAACCAAGAGGGGAGAGGCATTCCCATGGCATACCACTTAAGGGTAACAGTGTTCCGCTTGGGCTATCATGTGCCACCAACTTACCACTGCGAGCTGTGGACTCACCCATGGTTTGAGCCCCACTGGGAGGTCACAGCCATTCTCTACGATGATGAGCCTTTCCATGGGAACAAAGAGATATCAAAGCAAAAGGATGTTGCCTACAGGACTACCATGGATGCTGGAATTGCAGAAGCTGCACGGAGGGCACTCTATGTACTCTCTCACAATGCGTGGGATAAACTGAAGGACACTTACTGCAGATATACTCCTTACAGAGCTAGTGGTGAAGCCAAGACCTACATCGCTCCAGCTCCAGTCTATGAAGGAACGCTTAACAACGTCAGAGGATTACTAGCTGCTGTCAACACTGCCTTGGATGACACCAACAACACTCTTGCTGAGGCTCAGAGAAAGATCTTCACCTTAGAGGCTGAGAAGCGTGCATTGGAAGCTGCCCTGTTCAACAAGGACCAGCCAGTGATTCTTGAAGCTGAAGAACCCCACTCCTCTCCATCACCCAAGAGGCCTCGCTACGACTCTCCTAAAGCTCGCATTGAACCCCTTGAAGAAGATAGGAGTCCTTAGGTTTCAGTTAGGATCTTTGTAATCGTTAGATTCTAAACGACCGTTTGAGTTTGCTTAGTCTAGTGGTGTGTTTGGATGCTTGAGTTTGTGTTAATGATTGAGTTGGATTTTTGTTTGAGTGCAATGTGTTGTGGAGTGATGACCACAATGACATTGGTTCTTTAGTAAAGTGTTAGTTGGGTTTATCTTTGTCTCAATCCATATCTTTCTTGTCCTAATCTATTAATCTCTATGCTCTACCCCTAATACAATCTAGTAGTTCTCAATCTGCTCACGGAGTTTTCTGAGTCAACAGTACTGTTCTAATTTTATCTCGAGCTACAGAACTCCGAATATAGTAAATCCAATTGGAAAAGTTCAGCAATTATATGAAGGGTTATCAGTAAACATTTCAGAAATTTAGGAGTTATATACAGAGAATTATATACGAAACTTTGGAGCTATCAGAATCTGTCAACGCAGCTGACCCAGACGTCTTGTTTATTTCATAACTAAAGTTACAGACCTGATTAAGGTGATTCCAGTTGGAATAGTTCCATAATTTCATTATACTTCTCTGGTTAAAATTTCATAATTTTTGGATTCTCGTACTGAGAGTTACATCTGATTGTTTGGAGTCAACAGAATCTGTCCAGAATTGAAAGTATTTGATGCATTGTCTTTCAGAGTTTTACTCTTAGTGCAATCATCTAAAGTAATGTTCCTAACACTCAGATGGTGAAAACCAGGTCAGGATCCGGAGTTGATCAACCCCCAGTGATTCGACAGGGGAGAAGCAGTAATTCTAGCAGTACCTCTCATCAACCACAGATGGATCCAGTCATGCAGCAGTTCCTGCAGGCCCAGACTCAACTACTTTAGAACTTGACCAACACTGTGGCTAATCTGCAGGCCCAAGCCAACAATCCGCCCCATGCACAACAGCAAGCTCTAGTGAATTGGCACAGGGTGTTCATGAGCCACCAGCCTCTAGTGTTCTCTCATGCTACTGATCCATTGGAAGCTGAAGACTGGCTGAAGACCATTGAGAAGATGCTCACCATAGCTCAATGTGATGATAGGGAGAAGGTCCTATATGCATCAGGACGACTCCAAGGATCTGCATCGGCATGGTGGGATGCTTTTGTTGCCACTCATGCCAACCCAAATGCTATCACATGGCAGGAGTTTACCACTAACTCCAGGAGCCATCACATCCCTGCTGGTGTGATAAAGCTAAAGAAAAAGGAGTTTCTTGCTCTTAAGCAGGAAAGGATGTCCGTGCCAGAATTCAGGTACAAGTTCATGGAGTTGTCTCGCTACGCGCCTGAGGATGTTGATACTGAAAGAAAGAAGCAAGACTTATTCTTGGATGGGTTAGCTGGACCACTTCAGTACCAGCTAATGTCTCACACCTTCCCGACTTTCCAAGAGCTGATTGATAGAGCAATATGCTTGGAATCTAAGCGCAGAGAGTTGGGAGATATGAAGAGGAAGGCTACTACTTCAGGACCATCAGGAAGCAGCACTCGCCCTCGCTTTAGCACTCAGCAGTGGACAACATCTCGCTTTGGAGGCTCAAGTGGGAGTTATGGACAACAGCAGTATCAGCGCTGAAGGACCGAAAAGGGGGGGGAGTGAATGGGAGCTGATAAAAATTCTTCCCAAAGGTTGAACTCGGCCTATACCCCGATTGCCACTCCAAGTACTCGCGCACACAACTGAAGCTCCAAACAAGGCACACACAAACCAAGAAGATCAACCGACAAGCCTAGGAGCAAAGAGCGGAAGCACCAAAGAACTTAGGCACTGCTGTGAAGTCCCTAGCGGACTGTCCGGGGTGACCGGGCGGACCGTCCGCGTGGAGGTCGCGGACTGTCCGGAAGGTCACGGCGGACTGTCCGTAAATGCCACCCGAACCACCAGAGATGCAAGCCAAAATTCGGACCGTCCGTGGAGGTCACGCGGACTGTCCGCCAGTGTTGCGGACTGTCCGTGAGGCCTAGGCGGACTGTCCACCCCACCTCGCTGAAACCCTAGACAAACCCCAAAGCACCCCAGACAAAATCTCAGCCGCGCGGACCGTCCGTGAAGTCCTCGCGGATTGTCCGCCAAACTCCTCGCAACCAAAACCTAGGGCCGAAACGGATCGAAAAGAAGACGCGCAAGAACACGAAGAACACGGGACGAACCCTGATGAACACGCTCCTCGCGGACTATTCGCGACCCTCGAGCGGACCGTCTGTGACACGCGGACAGAGCAGAAACAGCCCGACCCCGCGAGGTCAACTCTCCAAATCCATCACCGGATCTCCCAAACGCCAAAAGCTCTTGAGACAAGATTTGGGGTAGATGATAGGCAACACAAGATGAAGCTATGCCCCAAAAATCTTGACCTCTAAGCCACTAAATCGCCGGGAATCGCGGATCACACAAACTCCACCAAGAACTTGAACTACGGCCAAAAACTCACGAATCAAAGGCTCTTCACGGCATTTGAGAGGTCAAGATCACACACAAAGATGCGCAAGGCATCCACCCATGACCCCCTCAAAGAAATCCGTGAAGAAACACCCCCAAAATCACGAATCGAGTGAAGACCCCCCAAAAATAGCCCCGAAAATGACACGAAAATCACAAGGGACTAGGAGATCACCGCAACGCCGAATGCTTCCATACATCCAGAGGTCAGAGTCTGTACAAGAGTCTAGCCTAAGGAATCCAGAGGGAAAAGAAGTAGTTCAGAGAAATTCTACCTTGGGAGAAAGCCCTAGAGTCCAAGAGAGAGAGATGCCATCCACCTCTCCGCTATTTATACAAAGTCCATCGGAGAGAGGTAAATGACCACGCTACCCCTACTGCTTGAAATGAAGATACAACCCCTCAGGGGTATTTTGGTCAAGTCTTCATCGGACGGACACGCTTCCACCGCGGCTTCGCTTCACCTCGATGCAAACCCCGCGATCACGCCACGTGCCCCCGCCTCGAAGCTTCCCGAAGCTCCCGGATCACCATCTCCGTCACCTCGGGCCTCCGGGCTTGGTTTTGAGGCCCAAACCAAGAAACCGTCCACCGATGGTTTTGTGGGCAAACCACCAAACCCCGCGTGTAAGCTTCGGGCTCCATCCGCTACTTTGCACCGGCCCATGTTCACGACTTCAGCCCGCCAGTCTTGCACCGCACGGCTCGCATTTGACCCCATCGGCCACCGGGTCCATCAAACCAAGCCTACTTGCCACTCCATCACTCGGAGGCCGCCACGGCTAAGGCCTTTCGCGCTTGTTCTTCACCTGCACCGACACGAGTCAAGCCGCAACCTGTACCTGCACACAACGTTGTCAATCACTCATCACTGAGGAGCGACCCTCCACTGGTCCTCGGACACACCTGGTTTTCAATCTCCCCCTTGATGAGTGCATTGACAACACCCATAGTAACCATGATAGAGAAAAAGAAAAGAAAACAACCACGAACACAAAACTCCAAAGCAAGTGATGCAAAGCCAAAGGACAAGCGAAAACAAGATCACCCGCCAATCCAAGTCTCGGCCCCCTAAGACAAGGGCAACGGCTCGACATAGCCGAGACAAAACAAGCTCACAAGGAGCACACCACAAAGCACAAAACTCAGGCAAACCAAAGGAGCTCCCCCTGCTCATATGCAAACTCCCCCTGAGCAAATGCAACCTCCTCTTCTCAATTTTTCTCCTCACATGCAACATCTCACAAATGCATACCAATTTTGCATAAAAACTCCCAATGCATGAAAATTCTCCTCAAATGTGCATAACTCTCTCCACACTCTCCCCCTTGTTGACAATGCAAGAATCAAGGCATATGAAACTCTTCCCCTTGTATTCATGAAAAATGCATGTCAAAGCACATATACAGTCTACCAAGCTTCTCAAATATACAAAGAGCACAACAAAATGCTACACATGAGACAGAGCAAGTAGAGTAGATATGGTGTAGTTAGCACATTACCATCAAGAAGGTAGAGACATATAAGCATGTGACACGGCTAAAAGCAATTTTAAACAAAAGGTTTACAAGGAAACATGCATCTCATGAGCAAGACCTTATCCATAGCCATTTGAGCACAAAGGCACTAGATCATTCAAAATTTATGCAAGATCACAGATTCTCATCACAAGATCATTATAAATGCCCACAAGCTACTCAAGTCATGTTAAAGCCACCGAGCCATGTGTCTACTTCTTAAAATGAGACTTCTCATGGTAGAGCACATGCTACGGTTTAGCACCCAAGATATGAATATCAAAGCATAAAAACATGATTAGGAGCTCATTTTTCAAGCACAAGGCAATTCATACACCAATTTCATTTTCAAGATTAAACATGGTACATGAAGTGCCTTTGCGGCAAAAAGAAGCTTATGCTCCTCCCCAAGTAAGCAAAAGGGCTAAACATTTAAAATGACAAAGGGTCTTTGACCCCAAGCAAAGAGAATATGATCCTCAAGCACAAACTGAGCATGATATAAGCATTTGAGCACAAATTTAGCATAGACAAGCATCTACTCATGAGAGAGGCAATTTTATCATTTTCACAAACAAAATGCTATCTCATCATACATATATGACAAAACCATCAAGAGCATAGCATTTACATCCACAAATTACCAAACATGCACAAGTCTCATCCATAGCACATCACTGATCAATGTATATAAGAGAAGCTCAATCCTAGCTCAAGTGATCCAAAGATGGCTATCCTACCAGGTTTTGTACAGAAAGTAAAATGCATGAAGGAAATGCAACAAAATGAACATATGACACATATATACATGAGAAGCTCCAAGACCCATGCTAGAAAGGAAAGCACACCCCAAGCTCACCCCGCAAGCGAGTGAAAGTGACTTGGTCAAGCGGTTTGGTGAAAATGTCAGCTAGCTGGTCTTGGGTAGGAACATAGGACAAAGATATGTTTCCCTTCTCCACATTGTCTCTCAGGAAGTGGTACCTCACTTCTATGTGTTTTGTTTTGGAGTGGAGGACAGGATTTTTGGCTACGCTTATGGCACTGGTGCTGTCACAGAAAAGTGGAACCTGGGAGCACTCCTCTCCAAAATCACTCATGGTATAGGTCATCCAAAGCAGCTGGGAACAACAACTAGCAGCAGCTACATACTCAGCCTCAGTGGTGGACTGGGCTACACTCGATTGCTTGCGAGATGACCAAGAGACCAAAGAAGACCCAAGAAACTGACAACACCCAGAAGTGGACTTGCGGTCCAATCGACACCCAGCGAAATCCGCATCAGAAAACCCATGAAGCCTGAGTGTCGAGGAGGCAGAGTACCAAATATCAAACACAGGAGTGTAGTTCAAGTACCTGAAGATCCGCTTGACGGCCTGCCGATGTGAAGTCCTCGGTGAAGTCTGAAAATGAGCGCACAGACACACGCTGAACTGTATGTCTGGCCTTGTCGCCGTCAAGTAGAGGAGGGAGCTGATCATGCTCCGGTACTCCTTCTGGTCCACGGGTTCGCCGTCCTCGTCTGCGTCCAAAGCCATAGTTATACTCATCGGTGTAGTCAGCGGCTTGGGGTCGTTCATGCCAAACTTCTTCACCATGTCCCTGGTGTACTTTGCCTGATGTACAAACGTCCCGTCCTTGCACTGCTTGATCTGGAGACCCAAGAAAAACTACAGCTCGCCCATCATGGACATCTCAAATTCCCTGCTCGTGTCATCTGCAAATTTGGCAACAAGATCATGAGAAGGGCCACCAAAGATTATGTCATCCACGTATATCTGAACAATCAAAAGGTCATTCCCATGCTTCAGGAGGAACAGGGTCTTATCAACTGTGCTCATCACAAACCCCTTACTCAGAAAAAGCCTCTCAACCTGCCATACCAAGCTCTAGGTGCCTGTTTCAACCCATAGAGCGCTCTTTGGAGTTTGTATACACGGTGTGGGTATTTTTCACTCTCAAACCCCGGGGGTTGCCTCACATACACTTCTTCCTCTATCACCCCATTCAAGAAAGCACTCTTGACATCCATTTGGTACAACTTGAACCCTTTAGCCACGGCAAAGGCTAGAAGGATCCTAATTGCCTCCAAACGGGCCACAGGAGCAAATGTCTCCTCATAGTCTATCCCCTCCTTTTGGTTGAACCCTTGCGCCACCAACCTCGACTTGTTTCTCACAACCATCCCATTCTCACCCTCTTTGTTCTTCCACACCCACTTGGTTCCTATGGGACGGCAATTTGGCGGTGGATCGACTAACACCCAGACTTGGTTTCTCTCAAAGTTTTCCAACTCCTCATGCATAGAATTCACCCAATTCTCATTAGACAAAGCGTGTCGAATATCTTTGGGCTCGAAAGAAGCGACAAAAGCAGAGTGAGCGAAATGAGACGTGTTCCTTGACCTCGACCGTGTAGTGCGTTCATGAAGGTCACCAATGATGGTCGTCGGTGGGTGATCAACTTGTACTCACCGGGGAGCCTCTCGCCTGGACACAACCTCCCCCTCAGCAGTAGCCTCCACTCGAACAGCCTCAGTCGTAGTGGGTGTAGGGGATGGTCCGTCCTTGATCGTCGTCGTAGTAGTGGAAGTAGCACGTACACGATCAGCCGCTGGAGCATCACCACCATCTTCATCGTAGTCTCCATCTCCGTCCTTCTCATCCTCAAAGATCCTCGCCCCAATCTCCTCGTCACCTGCACACTCAAAAGCAGAAGAGCTACATGGCTGTGTCTCGTCGAAGGTAACCTCGCAAGTCTCCATGATTTGGTTAGTGTCAAGATTGAGCACACGATATGCTCTAGAATGAATCGCATAACCAAGGAAAATCCCATCCGAACATCGAGACTCAAACTTATCCAACTTGCCCTTCTTCAGAATGAAACACTTGCAACCAAAAGCTCTAAAGTGACTCACATTGGGTTGTCGGTCATGCATTAGCTCATAAGAGGTCTTCTTCTTAAAGGCACGAAGGAAAATGCGATTTGAGACATAGCAAGCGGTATTGACCGCCTCAGCCCAGAAACGCCTAGGAGTCCTATGCTCATCGAGCATCATCCTGGCCATCTCACAAAGGGTCCGGTTCTTCCTCTCCACAACGCCATTCTGACAAGCGACGTATGGAGAAGAGTACTGATGATCAAGACCAAGATCACTGCAAAAGGCATCAAAATGAGAGTTCTTAAACTCTGTGCCATTGTCACTGCGTATAGCTCGAATGGCATCACCATGTCTCTCATTCTTCACCCTCAAGATCAAGTCTCGAACAAAGCCAAATGTCTCACTCTTATCCTCCAAAAAGAAAACCCAAGAGTACCTCGAAAAATCATCAACAACCACAAGAACATACCACTTCCCACCAGCAGAGCGAACACGAGCTGGCCCAACCAAATCCATGTGCAACAGCTCACAAGGTCGCTCGGTCATGACTGAAGTCAGAGGGGCGTGAGAAGCAGCAACCATCTTTCCATGCTGACAAGAAGCACAAACCAAATCCTTCTCGAATTTCAACTTAGGCAATCCTCGGACAAGATCAAGACCACTCAAGCGAGAAATTAACTCAAAGCTCAAGTGTCCCAACCTCCTATGCCATTTCCAAAGCTCAGCCGACACACCAGCAACAAAGCATCGAGGAGGACCAACAGACTAGGAAAATTCGGCACGAAAGATTTGACCCTCGGGGACGATCGTACAGACAAGATCGCCTCGAGAATCAAGCACACGAGAAGCACCCGACTTGAAACGAACCTCAAAACCTTCGTCAAGTAATTGAGATACTGACAACAGGTTGAAACCAAGTGACTTGACCAGGGCCACACTTCTTAAGGTCACCTTGCTACTCACCTTCACCATACCTTCAGTAAGCACTCGTCCTCTCCCATTGTCCCCGAAAGTGATGTACTCCCTCGTACTCACCGGGGTGAGGCTGGAGAACCACCCACGATCTCCAGTCGTGTGTCATGAGCAACCGGAGTTGATCAACCAAAAGTTCTCCAAGCCTCCCACCTGCAATCAAAAATGAGGACGAGAATGAGCAAGCGACTCAACACTGGGGTTAGTACCAAAAGAGTCAAACCAGTGCTGAGCCATTTGCTCAAAAGAAGGGTTAGCAAAATCCATCCTCCCAAAACCTCTAGACGGAGCCCTCTCACGCCTACCGCCAAAGGACCTGTCATGTCTCACTGGAGGAGTACGCGCACTACGAGGGGGAAAACGTGGCCCGTAGTCCATCTGAGACCCAAAGCTCCGATCGTGCCTCCCAAACTCGTAACGGTCACGAGAAGGAGCACGTCAAGCCAACTCACCACACCCAAACCCAACACGCCTGTCTCTTTGAGGGAACACACCTCCACCTCCACGAGTGGGAACTGTACGCACATACACCTCACCCCTAGGTAGAGGCCCTCTACGAGGCTCAGGCACACCACGAGCAAGGTGGTACCTGTCCTTGTTTGCCATCTCCCTAGCAAACCGCTCATCCCTCTTCCTCCAGAAACAGAACTCATCCTTATGCCCATCCCTCCCACAATACTCACAATGGAAGCGGATCGGCACTGGCTTAGGCGGTGGCTTCTCTGTGGGCTTCTCAACACCTTTCTCTCCTAACTTCCCCTCAAAGACATTACCCAGGTTGCTCACAAACTTGATGGGTTTCTGGTAATTCTCTGTTTTCTGGGGGAACACTGGTGGGTCTGGAGTTGTATCAAGCTTGTTTCTCAAGTGGTTTGGCTTGGGTGCATATTTGTTCATGGGTATGGTGTGTGGTTGAGTAGGGATCACTCCAACTTTCTCTTCTCCCTCACTACTCTTCTCACCACTCTTCTCAGCCCCCAACGTCTGACCATCAAATCTCTTGAATTGAGCCAACATCAAACTCAATTGTGGCTCATGCCCAGACAACCAACTCATCAATTTCCTAAGCTCATCATTTTCATCCTGCAGACGATCAACATAGTGTGCAAGTTCCATGTTTTTCAAAGCATGCATTTCACAGGTTGAACATGATGTAGGAAGAGGAGCTTTCAATGCCGCCTCAAGAGAAACAATCCTAGTGTGAGATTCATCTAGCCTAGCATGCAAAATAGGACATGATGTACAAGCTCCTAACAAAGCTGGTCTAGACTTCAATTCATCACACTCAATCCTAACCACATCTAGTTCCTCCAAGGTAGAGGCATGCTTCTCCTTGAGAGGAGTCAAATCAGCAAGAAAAACTGAGCAGTCACTATAATCAATCTCATCAGACACCACAGGAGCAGATTTCAAAACAGCTATCTCATTTCTAGCATCCACAAGCAAGGATTCAAGTTCAGCTACCTTGTCCTTAGCATCACCCAACAAAGACCTAAATTCCCTCTTTTCCTTGTTGGTCTTTCTAAGCACATCATCACGGTTGTCAAGCAACTCATTCAGCCTAACATTCTCCTCTAGCAAGAAGTTGGGATCATTTCGTACCTCTTCATCAGAGTTGGAGTTCGAATCCCAGCTGTGCTTCCCACCCTTCTTGGAGTGCGCCATGCCGCAAAAGCCTCCTTGCGCGACGAAGCTCAGGCCGGTGAAGTTCTTGTCCGTGTGCCGTTTGTCCTTGCGCCTTTCTTGCTCTTCCTCGCTGCTTGAATCGGAAGAAGTATCGCTTGATGTCGAGTCGATGTCGCTCGCTCCGGCCACTATTGCTCGAGCGGTCTTCTTCTTGTGGCTGCCACTCTTCTTGTGCCTTCTCTCGCCCTTGTCCTTGTGCTTGTCCTTGTAGTCGTTCCGGGAGCGGTGCTTGTTGTAGTCGTGATTGGGCTTGCCCTTGTAGTCGTCCTTGATCTCCATGGCTTCAGGGCATTCGGCGACGAAGTGCCCGTGCTTCCCGCACCGATAGCACATCCCCGAGCTCCGCCTTGCATTCTTGCGGTTCTCGTACATCCGCCCAAATCTCTTGCTCAACAAGGCAAGATCATCCTCGCTCAGCACCTCAAAGTCCTCATCTGGCAAGGACACAAGACAAGACAAAGAAAAGCCAACAGAGTTAGTGTTAGTCCTCGATCCTGAGACGAGAGCCAAACTATGAGGATTAGTGGGGCTCTCGCTCTTGGCTCTCAAGCCATGATCAACCTCTGAAGACCTGAGCTTGGAGAACAGCTCATCAAGCGAAAGCGTATCATACGCGCTCGACTCCTCAATGGCCTCGATCTTGGCTTCCCACACAGACCTATCCAGGGCATGCAAAAGCTTGATAGATTGATCATGATCCGTGTATGGGAGCACTGTCACATTGGCCCTCATGTTGTTGACTATGCAAGTGAAGCGCTGAAACATAGCATCGGTCGACTCACCGGGGAGATGAGTGAAGTTCTTGTACTCTCTTCGGTAAGTGGTAAACATACGGGCTTGCACTTGGGCATTGCCAACATGAGCATTCTTCAACTTGAGCCAAATTTTTCCGGCCACATCCTCTCCGTACACTCGATCAAACTCCGAGGCACAGAGAGCATGGAACAAGTAATCAACGGCCTTGCTGTTGGCCTCAAACATGTCCCGCGATCCTGGAAGCAGAAAACTCTCTGGGATGACATAATGAGGATTCTGAGTGACCTCCCAGATGAGAGTTCCCTTCCCTCGCAAAAACGCGCCCATGCGCCTCTCCCACATTGGGTAATTCTTGCCATCAAAGTGCGGAGGACCCGACCCCTTGCCGTAATCGCCCATCTTTGGATCTTAGACTGGTTAGAATCAAGAAGACCCGTAACCGGCTCTGATACCAATTGAAGGACCGAAAAGGGCGACCAAAGAGGGAGGGGGAGTCAATGGGAGCCGATAAAAATTCTTCCCTAAGGTCGAACTCGGCCTATACCCCGATTGCCACTCCAAGTACTCGCGCACACAACTGAAGCTCCAAACAAGGCACACACAAACCAAGAAGATCAACCGACAAGCCTAGGAGCAAAGAGCAAAAGCACTAAAGCAAGAACCAAAGAACTTAGGCACTGCTGCGAAGTCCCTAGCGGACTGTCCGGGGTGATCGGGCGGACCGTCCGCGTGGAGGTAGCGGACCGTCCGGAAGGTCACGGCGGACTGTCCATAAATGCCACCCGAACCACCAGAGATGCAAGCTGAAATTCGGACCGTCCGTGGAGGTCATGCGGACTGTCCGTCAGTGTCGCGGACTATCCATGAGGCCTAGGCGGACTGTCCGCCCCACCTCGCTGAAAACCCCAAACAAAACTCAAGGCACCCGAGACAAAAACTCGGCCGCGCGGACCGTCCGTGAAGCCATCGCGGATCGTCCGCCAAACCCCTCGCAACCAAAACCTAGGGCCGAAACGGATCGAAAAGAAGACACGCAAGAACACAAAGAACACGGGACAAACCCTGATGAACACGCTCCTCGCGGACTGTCCGCGACCCTTGAGCGGACCGTCCGCGACACGCGGACAGAGCAGAAACAGCCCGACCCCGCGAGGTCAACTCTCCAAATCCATCACCGAATCTCTCAAACGCCAAAATCTCTTGAGACAAGATTTGGGGTAGATGATAGGCAACATAAGATGAAGCTATACCCCAAAAATCTCGACCTCTAAGCCACTAAATCGCCGGGAATCGCGGATCACACGAACTCCACCAAGAACTTGAACTCCGACCAAAAACTCACGAATCAAAGGCTCTTCACGGTGTTTGAGGGGTCAAGATCACACACAAAGATGCGCAAGGCATCCACCCATGATCCCCTTAAAGAAATCTATGAAGAAACGCCCCCAAAATCACGAATCGAGTGAAGAACGAAATCCCCCCAAAATAGCCCCGAAAATGACACGAAAATCACAAGGGACTAGGAGATCACCGCAACACCGAATGCTTCCATACATCCAGAGGGAAAAGAAGTAGTTCAGAGAAATTCTACCGGGGGAGAAAGCCCTAGAGTCCGAGAGAGAGAGAGATGCCATCCACCTCTCCGCTATTTATACGAAGTCCATCAGGGGGAGGTAAATGACCACACTACCCCTACTGCTTGAAATGAAGATACAACCCCTCAGGGGCATTTTGGTCAAGTCTTCATCGGACGGACACGCTTCCACCGTGGCTTCGTTTCACCTCGACGCAAACCCCGCGATCACGCCACGTGCCCCCTGCCTCGAAGCTTCCCGAAGCTCCCGGATCACCGTCTCCGTCGCCTCGGGCCTCCGGGCTTGGTTTTGAGGCCCAAACCAAGAAACCGTCCACCGATGGTTTTGTGGGCAAACCACCAAACCCCGCGTGCAAGCTTCGGGCTCCATCCGCTACCTTGCACCGGCCCATGTTCACGACTTCAGCCTACCAGTCTTGCACCGCACGGCTCGCACTTGACCCCATCGGCCACCGGGTCCATCGAACCAAGCCTACTTGCCACTCCTTCACCCGGAGGCCGCCACGGCTAAGGCCTTTCGCGCTTGTTCTTCACCTGCACCGACACGAGTCAAGCCGCAACCTGTACCTACACACTTAGCCAAGCATCAGTCCACACAACGTTGTCAATCACTCATCACTAAGGAGCGACCCTCCACTGGTCCTCGGACACACCTGGTCCTCAAGCGCTCAGCTCCACAGACTCAACGTCTGGTTCAGCAGACCACTGCCCCCGCTTATCAGCAGAATCAGCAGACCGCTCCAATCTGTAAACCTATGAGGCCTAGTGGACCGTATACTCCTGGGAATAACACGTGCTTCAAGTGTAGAGAGGTTGGTCACTATGCCAACAGTTGCCCCAAGAGGACTATTCCTAGCACTCCAGTACAGAGCACACCTACAAAGAATGGAGGACAGACACCCCAAAGCAGTAGAGGACAGCAAAACTATGCACGTGGCAGGGTGAATCATGTGAGTGCAGAATCCGCTTAGGAGAATCCACAAGTGGTGCTTGGTATGTTCCTTGTTAACTCCACCCCCGCATCAGTCTTGTTTGATTGTGGAGCATCCCATTCTTTCATTACTTCCCAGTTCGTAGCTCAGCATAATATACCCATTAGTCCCATGACTCGCAATATGCTAGTTAGTTCACCTGGGGGGAATTGAAGGCATCTTATCAGTGTGAGAAGGTCAGTCTCAAAATAATAGGAAAAGATTTTTGGGCTAATCTCATAGTGTTGGAATCAAGATGGATTGATGTGATACTTGGGATGGGATGGTTAGCTGCGTGTGATGAAGTGATCCAGTGCTCTAAGAGATCCGTACTACTCACTAGTCCTACTGGAGAGAGGATTGAATTTCCAGCTACATCATCACCATCTTCTGAGAGTACAGTGAACCAGCTTGAAGGGAAAGTTCTGGAGGATATTATAGTTAGGTGTGATCATTCAGATGTTCTTCCAGATAGGATGTCAGGATCTGCCACTTGATCGAGGAGCTTAGAAAAGAGAGGATAGGTTGAAGAAGAGTCTCCCAATCTTTTTCTCAATCTTTCCGAATCTCGAGGACGGGATTCATTTTAAGGGGGGTAGGATTTGTAACACCCTAATTTTACAAAATTTGCTTTCAATAAAAATTTGAATAGAAACAAAGTTATGTGTCTAAGGCATATAAGGTGTATTTTAATTTTTAGGTATTTAAATATATTTTTGAAAATTAATTAAATAAATATAGGAGTTTATTGTTGCATACATGTTGGTGCATTGTTTTTGTTTGGTTGAATTCAAATTTGAATTAGAATTCAAGTGTTTGAAATCCCTTGCAAAAAAAATTCAAAAGCTTCTTCTTTATTCTTAAACCTTTCTCCCCTGTTCCGGCCCAGTTTTTGTTCGAAGCCCAGCTGAAGAAGTCCATCGCCGCCCCCTTTATTCTTTTTCCGGCTCAGCCCTGCATCGCTTGTTTCCCGGCCCAGCAAGAGACGGCCCAGCGCGGCCTGCCTGATCTCCGTCGCCCGCAGTCGCTGCCAGGTGGGACCCCCTGGTCATCTCCCACCTCTCGTCCCCGACCCGGACTCGCCGCTGTGGCCGTGTCCCGGCCGAGCATGAGACCGCCTCCGCGTCGGCTTGGAGGCCACGCCAAGCCTGTGCCCGGCCTTTATAAGCTGCCGTGACCCCGCCGCCTCTTCCAAACCCAAGAGCTCCAGCCGCCTTCGAGCTTTGGCGCCGCTCCACGAAACCCTAGCCGCCGCCGCGGTTGACCCACCGTCTCACCGCCGTCCCGTCATCGAGAAGATCACCAGGAGCACCGCGTGGAGGTGAGGAACCCCTCGGTACCACTTGTTCATGTCCAGGTGCGCCGCATCGTGAGTTTGAGCTCGTCGGAGCTGCCTCTTCCGCCGCCGCCGCTGCGCCGAGCCACACACCATCGTCGTCACCTGTGCCGCCTTCCCGAGCCCCTAGATCGGTCTGTCGTGGCACCAGTGACCTCCCCGACCTATCTGTGTAGCCAACCGAGCTTCCCAGTTCGAATCCGTGCGAGTTCGCCGGAGTTTCCGCCGAATGCCGCCGCTCGCCGTCGACGGCACCGCCGCCAGTCGCTTGTGCATCACCTCAACCGCCCGATCCAGATCCGACGGCTCGGATTCGATTCGACCCGGGTCAATACCGGTCAACAGCTCTAATTCCCCGTGTGGCCGTGTCTTTTTGCAGAAACACCCCTGATCTTTTAAAATTGCAAGCCGGTCCTTCCACCATATAAATATCCTTACAGTTTGGTCCGTTTTCTTTTGTTTTAGCCCCTGATCTTTATAGATTTAGTAGCCGAGGTCCAGTCCTTTAGTTTTCAACTAAGCCCCTCTATTTTTAAGTTTCTTTACATTTTAGCCCTCGCTTTCTTGCTGTTACGTCCCTGGAAGCTTAGTTTTCTCGCAGATAAGCCCTTGCACCTTCGTTTAGTCATATCTTCTTCGTTTTAGCTCCGTTTTTAGCGTTCTTTATGTCCAAACGATCGTATCGAAGAGTAGGATAGATTTTTGCCTCTATTTTGCTTTGAAAAAAAATACTGTTTGGTGATTGTTTCTTATTTTATTCTATTGTGTGCTTGTATGTACCTTGATGTGATGCGTAGAGAACGTTTGGGCTGAAGGATTTGAAGACCAAGAAGCTCAAGTGTCTGAATAGCAACAGGGATTTGTTGAAGGCAAGTCCTCCTTGATGCATACCCATTTACCTATACAACATGCATTCAATTCACTGTTCTTACTTTTGCTTGCATTAAATTGATGGGACCCAATTAAGGACATGACTAGATTATTTTTATTCCTTTACCTTGAACAACCTGGGTTTTTACTTTAATGTTGGGTAGCTCTCGCTATGCTTAACTTGGTGGATGGTATTAATGAAACTTTATGGAACTTAATTTATTTATGTTATACCTTCATTAATACAAGATCACCTTGTTTAATTGGAACATGGAGCGACCACCCAGGACAACAGTGCAACCACAAGGGCATATGGCTCTGCCTTGGCTAATTAATTAGGGACTCTAGTGTTGGGGTGATCTTACCTGATAAGGGCAAGGGGGAGCGCCAGTGGGGTATAGACTCGCTCTAGTTGGGAGTTGGGCTTTGCTAAGACACGGTACCTACTAGGGGACTTTATACTCTGCAACGACTCGGAACCTTCGCGGGTTGCTTCACACTGGGGAAACTTTGTAAAGGCCTCGTAGAGTCCCTATGCAATCACACCTAGGTAGTGTGGTATGATGCTTGGCCGGCATCGCATGGTTGGGTTTAAAGTTCCTAGAACTTTTACGCGACTTGTGGTGAAAGTGTACAACCTCTGCAGAGTGTAAAACTAATCGATTAGCCGTGCTCACGGTCAAGAGTGGCCTGGACCCTCACATGATTAAACTATGAAAGACAATGGTTAACTTGATGCATATATCTTTATTCATGTTGTTTATCTCTTATGATAATTGTGGGTTTGGTATAAACTTGCACTTGCTAGTATTTATGTTGCTAATAAAACTTGACCAACTAAAATGCTGAATGCTTAAACCCATCAGCCTCAACTAAACAACCTTGCATGTTATATTATGTGTCCGCTTGCCGAGTACGACATGTGCTCACGCTTGTTTTCATTATTGCAATGACACTACCCGGATGCTGTTCAGACTTGGAGAGTTTTGAAGATTTCCCTGGAGACTTCGACGAATTCTAGGCGGGCGTGTCACCAGTCAACTACCTGTGGTGTTGACCCTATCCGCTGCGTTGCTACTCGTTAATTATTAGTTCGTTTATGAGACATTTTGGTCTGTAATAAAGTTTAATACTCTCTTTACGTTTTGGCACTGTGTTTTGGTTATCACTGAGTCGTTATATGTGTGAACTTTGATCCTGGTGCACATATAATATGAGCATTCGAATTTGCCTTTAAATTCGGGTGTGACATCTTTTAGCCATACCTTGATTTGAATTATCCTATACCTTGAACTTCCTACTTTCGAAACTAGCTACAGACCCCTAGCTAGTTTCTGACTCTATCTATCCATATGTTTTACCCTTAGTTACGGATGGATCTCTGGTTTGGACTGAGATTGGGATATCTCGGTATTCTAGCGTGTGTTTTGGGTGAATGTGTATCCTTAACGTGTTACCGCGGGAGCGAGCCGCTTTGGTTACTTGTGAACACCTGTCTAGGGGAGATGCGACCTGGCCTCCTGCCCTAGCGGCGTGTCGTTCGGATGGAGTTGATGAGTGCTCGCTCTTGCAATTAAGGACCGATCGACTGTGTGACCTTGATCTTTGGGCTATTTTCATACAAACCGTTCACCTTGTTATGGGCGGGGTTCGGTCCGAGAACTAGTTGGTGGATGGCATTCAGCTTGTAGGCGGATTGGTGTGATTGTGTGAGGGGGACGGGTTATACCCCCCGAGTAGATGTCGCCCCGACTCCTCCGGGGATGGTCTCACAGCTTCGAGGCCCTGCTGGTAAGTTTCGCGCCCCAGTTCAGGACGAGTCAGGCTCGGAGAGGCAGGAGAGTGCCACCCACTGCTAGGTCTCCGGCCGTTAGGTAGGGATGTGGATCGGAGGCATCCGTTTCTGCCCTATCTGGCAGGTCCAGTTGTACAACCTCTGCAGAGTGTTAAACCTATAGCTATAGTCTGTGTCCACTAGTATGGACACCCCTTTCGATCTCTCACCTGGCTAGTATTTTCTGTGCTGCTTTCTCTCCCCTGTGCGTGTGAGCCCAGCTTCGTGCCATTGAGATGTGGGGATAGGAGTCGGTGACCCCACATCGCAGATGAGAGTGGGATGCTGTGTCTCTGTTGAGATCCAGTGCTCTGGTGTTCTTTCCTTGGTTGGGGTGTTGACCCCGGAGGTGTTGGCCTCGGAGGTGTGGATCTCTTCGGAGATGGGGACCTCTCTGCTTTTCTGCTTACCTTGATGTTGCTACCGCTGCTTGCATAACCTTCTACAGCCATATTTAGGAATATCCATGCATACTAGAATTATTCCTTTTGCTTATGCTCTTTGTTGCGAAGCTGACATGACCTACTCGCTTATCGAGTAGATGATGGACTTTCAGACCAGGAGCCCGACTACGACTTCGAGAACGATAGATGGGAGGACTGAGGCTCGTTCTGCACTCGAGCTGCCTATGGGAGATGCTGTCTACTTTGCTACATGAGTTCCGCTACGTAGATGTTTACTCTGTTTGTTTTAGTCCCGTTGGACATGTACCCGGCATGTGCCGAAATGATGTACTCAGATGATTAATTATAATAATATTAATTATTTCCTTCTATATTTCCATCTGTTGTATGGTTTTGTTACTTTCTGAGACAGGCATTTGCACTGAGGTGCAGGGATTGGGTTTCAATTCTCGGAAATCCAGTTCGTTTCAGAGTGTCACGCGAAGGAGCCTATTCAAAACTGAATAGTAGGTGTAGAGGTCCTTCACGTGTCCCACACTAGCTCTCTATCCCTAGGGTACATGAAACTCATAGCCTCCAGCTCAAGCAAACCATCATCATGTAGCTTGGGATAGTCCTTGTCCTGAGGGGAAATGTTGAAAAGAGCTAAGAATCTAGTGAAGTGAATTCCATACTTCACTCCATTTGACATCCAAAGCATAGCTCTTTCACCATCCTTATATCCAAAGTGCACTGTGGCATAAAACTGAGCAATTATCTCTCTATTCCAATCATATCTAAATCCCATGAGATCTTTCACCCTTTGTTGCTCACAAACCCTAATGATCTCATTGAAGATAGGGTCATTTTTCTGCTTCATAAAGTTCCAATCCACATATTGTGCCTGATGGGTGATCTTGGGCTTCTTAATGATCACTGAGGTGTAATAGTCTTGCTGAAATTGAGCCCAAAACCTATTGTCTGAAGCTGTCACGTTACTAGCATAAGGATTTATGTCCCTTAACTTATTCAACTTCTTTCCCTGAACCATGAAAATTTTCTGCTTTCTTGGGAAATATGGATATGGGCTTAGTGATCCTTGGCCCACCATGACCACCGTCATCATCAGTCTCATCCTCATCCATAGGATCATCACCCTCATCTCGCTCTCGACCCCCTGTGTCATCATCCTTACCATCTCCAATGTACTCATCTTCATCCATGTTGGCTGGCCCCTTGCCATGAGGGCGATCAAGAGCCTCAGTGTATGTCTCATCCTCAACATCATCATCACTGCTTGCCTCTTGGGAACCACCAACAACATTTTCAACTCTCTCGTGAGATGCACGCGGCCTCAAAGTCCTCCCACTGCCACTGCCACTGCCTCCAGGCAAAGCTCCTAGAGTCATCGCTCTCCGAGCAATTATCTCATCTCTTCTCTTTTTAGCTCATTCCTTAACTCTTGGCATAGCTGTTGTTCTGGGTCACAACAGAGATAACAGGAATGTGTAAGACACCAGGATAGAGATTGAAAAGGATTTGAAATCGAAAAACTTAGTTTCAAGCAATTGGGTCTGCTCTGGTCTCCACCGGTCAGACCGGTGCCCACCAGAACAGAGCCAAAGGCCCTAACTGTCAATCTTAGCAGCCTGAACAGATTTGATATGATCAAAGATGAATAAGAGGCATTCCTAGATAGATAAAGGTTAAATACACAAAGAAAAGAAATTTAGGGTTGGATGGGCCGTACCGGTCAGACCGGTGCCCTCACCGGTCAGACCGGTGAGAGCCGTCCACCCCCAAATTTTGAATCCTCACAAGGTATCCAACGAAACGTTATGGATCTATAGGTATGTCTTCTATATGTTGCCAGGAGATGTTCTACCAAAGGAATCCTTAAACTTTCAAAGGAGTAGAGAGATCGGGCAAAAGAAAGTTTTAGATACCTTTAGAGAGAAGAACTCGATTTGAAACCAATGAGCCGCCTTAGATCCTTCCTCAGCAGCCCTAGGGGGTTCTTTTCCACGGAGGAGATGAGGTTTTCCTTGGTTGAAATCCTAGGTCTCCATGGGAGGTGCTTGGAGGAGGAAGAGAGGTGGAGAGAGGTTGCCACGGGGTGAATGGGGAAGAAGGCAGGTGAAATGATAGAGGAGAGAGAAGAGGGAGGGTAGAAGTAGATATTCTTTTACTGTGCACTCACGGGTAACTCCCGGGCGCCACCGGTCAGACCGGTGGGAGGCAACGGTCAGACCGGTGACCCCCTTTGGTTCAACCAGCAGGGCCGTAGCGGTAGTTTCGATCCAGGGCCAGAAGTTCCGAAGATTTTGATAATTCAAACAGAAAGTCCTTATCGGTAGTACCGCCCATGGCTCGGAAGTTCCGTACCATCCTTCTGAATCTTGACATTTGCCTCTGAAAACTTCACCTGATATTTCATTAACTCCTTTCTTTCCACTTATGATCCAAAAGAGAAATGTGGCGATAGGGCTCCACCGGTCAGACCGGTGCTCCCCTGAGATAGACATTGATCTAATTTTGCAAGGTTTTGATCCTTACTCCTTCACACAGATTCGATAGAAGATATTGGCAGGATATTGATCCAACTTTTCACAGATCTTAGAAGAATATAGGATAATCCAATTTAATTGATAAACTTGATTCTTCCAAGTGAGAGAGATAGATAAAGAGATTATTATGGACTTGAGATAATCTTCTCATTTGTGGCTAGCCATCAATCAAGCATGGGGAACAATAGCCACAAATAAGTTGATCGGGTCACAAAGACCAATAACCAAATGAGTGAATGCAAAGGTATCAACCAAATATCTAGAGAAGCACACAAAATTCACTTGAAGAAATTACATGCTAAAGAAGGCACACTAGCATGGTGTTATGGCCTAGATGCATTACAATAAGTAAAGAAGATTAGGAGAACATACCTTTGCCTTAGGCCATTTTATTCGTCCATATTTTCTATTTTAGTAGTTGTTAGCTCTTACTTGAATTCTTAAGAAAAGTGATTACTAAGAGCTTGCTTAAGGTGCATGGATATATGAGACTACAAGATCACTTAGAAGAAATTGTTAGTCCCACAAATGACACAAGTAATGAATTGAGCTCCCCCTTAATTAGTGCATAGAGATATTTTGAATTTCTTGATCATTGCACCTTATTCAATTAAGAATATGGAGTGGCTCATTCACATACTTGGTCATGACACATAAATGATAACACTGTCGAAATGTGTCAAGATACTCATACCATTTACTCTTGATCACCAAGAAGATGTCCCCTAACAATTTTGGGGCATCTTATCAACACCGGTCAGACCGGTGGGATCCACCGGCCAGACCGGTGGAAGCTGGCTCAGCCTCGATCGAGGTTTGGGTCATCCGGATATAGAGTCCGGGTCACCCGGCTGGATACAGAGACGTATCAGGTCACCCGAGCCTGTGGTCCGGATCACCCGGTGCTAGCCGGAACAAGCCCAACACCGGTCAGACCGGTGCGTGTCACCAGTCAGACCGGTGACGACTGTCCCAACGCCCTTGATGATCTTGTTTGCCTTGCTTTGTGATTTGGTGAACACATCATATTTTTTTGTACCTGTAAATGAGGCAAGGCATTTGCTCTACTAGAGAGCCATTAAAAGCATAGAATGGAATGAGAGGGTAATTTTCACAAGAATTGTCAAAGTCACTTCCTCATGCCTCACTAGTCCAAGACTTGGGACACATGAGTGTTCACAAAGAACTGAGAGTGACTTAGACACACAATTAAGAACATGTTACCGAGATGCTATTGAATTTAAGGATTTTAACTCTAAAGCCTTTCACATGGCCAAATCATCAAGTTTAGATTTCTTTTTCACTTAGCCATGTGTTCAATGCATCTCTAAGTTCCTGCAAGCTCAAGAAGCATTCTTTGGTACCCAAAGCTTGTTGGGTCCTATAGGGTTATTCACAAGATGCTTAGGGATCCAAATGGCTCTTATGCTAGTTTGAGGTGAGTTAACCACTCTTGTAGCATCAGTACTAATTTTATCTTCCCAAAGCTTATTGAAATCACAATGGACAAGATTTGACTTAGGATTGTTACCATTGGGACAATCTTTGCCCATGTGACCCTTTTGACGACAAGTGTAGCAAAGACGGACTTTGTCCTTGCTAGACTTCACCTTTTCTTGTCTTTGCCTGCTTCTGAGCCTTTTTCTCGAAGAAGGGGTATTCCTCGCCTTGTTGCACAGTGGTGGGGCTGACTTCGCCACCACCGGTCTGACCGGTCACGGTCAGATCTGCTACTCCCTGAAGCGTTTGTGCAAGCGTCAGCAAAGTGTCCCTTCTCTCTGCATTTGTAGCGCACTCTCCCCTTGTTTGAGCTTTTTGACTTCTTGGAGAGTGTTTCTTGTACCTTGTGCTTAGTTGGGCAATGGAGAGACTTGACATGCCCACCATTGCTCTTTTCTTGAACCTTGTTCTTGTGATTCTTGATGTGTTGTTGAGGAGTTGAGTGAGTGACGTTTGATCCCTTCTCAAGCTTCTTCACCATGTCTTCACAGTTATCTTAAGAAGGTTGCACTTGACTCTTCCCTTTCAACACATACAAGTTTCTTTTAAGCTTTTCGACCTCTTGCTTGAGTTCATCATTTTTTTGGCAATAAGGTCATCACAAGATTCTACAAGTACATGCTCAATGCTAGATTGGCTTGCTTGAGAGAAACAATCGTTAGTGCAAGACAAATCAATTTGAACTTTTGAGCATGTGCATGTGTGAGATAGAGGTTGCATAAATTTTATGGATGAAAGAACAACCTCATGAGCTATCTCTAGTGACGCATAAGAATCTACAAGCTTCTCATGAGAACACTCAAGTTCCTTGTGCTTTGCTTGTAGAGCCATATGCTCACTAGTGAGCTTCCCTAATTTTTCTTCAAGCATTTCATTTTCTTGATCCACTGCAGCTACGCAAGCAAAGGATTTGATAACTTTATCATATTGCCTAGCGAGTGAATCATACTGACAAACCAAAGAGGCATTCTCGGATTTGAGAGCCTCAAATTCCTTAGTCAAGGAGCTTGAAGCTTCATTTGTCTCAATCTTTCTTCCTTTGGTCTTCTTCTTCTTTTCCTTCTTAGCCATCAAGCACGTGTTGGTGCCTCTACTGGCACCGGTCTGACCGGTGAGTCTCACCGGTCTGACCGGTCCCTGTAGAGGGATAGTGTCGTTGCTTCTTTGGCCTTCTCCTTGTTTGGGAACTGACACTTGAGGCTCAATGTCGTTGAATGAAGACTTTGAGCACTCCTCAAGTGTCTTTTCCATGATTTGCTCTTGATCAATCCATTTGGGCTTTTCATATTCTTCTCGAAGTATTTCCCAAATGGTGTGTGCATCAATCTCAATCTTTTCATAGATAAATTCCTGCACACCATTACTCAACATACTACAAATGTAGTTAAATACTCGAGAGTTGCATTGCCAACACTCTAAGTCCTCTAGGAATGATTTTGACAAGTCAATTTTGTTTTCCCTAAGGTGAGGAGGTAGAATGCTAGCAATAACAACCTTCTCGGCAAGTGTACTCATGGTCCTAATATAATTGAGTACATGAATTGACCAAGAAGCATAGTTTGAGCCATCTAGAGCTAGAGGCTCAAAAGGTACCTCACGAGTTTTCGACATCGTCAAACTCCAAGCGGTTAAGCTCGAATCGAAGCACTCGACTCTGATACCAATTGAAAGGACCTTGATGTCGCCTAGAGGGGGGTGAATAGGCGGACGACCGAATTAACTTTTCTTCCCCGCAAACTTGAACTGCCAGGCTTCACCGGTCAAACTGGTGTGCCTCACCGGTCAGACCGATGCTGGCTTTGCTTCACAGGTGAGCACCGGTCAGACCGGTGCCCTACACCGGTCAGACTGGTGCAGCACAGAACACCTGCAAAAACAGCTTCAAGCTCCTCTTGACTTCTAGCACGAACCAAACTTAGTGAGTGGCTTTGGTAGATGATCTCAAGTAGGGTAATGATCCCTGCACACACAAATAGCACACCCAAGTAGATCGAAGCGGAAGCAAATCAAATATGCTAGAACAACAACTTAGAGAGGCAAACCACAAAGAGACGCGAAGATTTGTTTCCCGAAGTTCACATCCACCAAGGAAGCTACGTCTCCGTTGAGGAGCTTGTAAGGTGAAACGAACTGGATTTCCGAGACTGGTAACCCGATCCTCTGCACCTCTGTGATAGTCCCAGGAAGTGGCTATCACGTGCAATCCCTGTCTCAAGTGGTACAAATCCATACAACACAGGAATAAAGGGGACATTACATAATTTTTATTATAACATCAGAGTACATCATTTTGGCATAAGCCGGGTACAAGTCCAACTGGACTAAACAAGAAAGGTAAAACATCTATGCAGCGGTTCTATCGAAGCGAAGCGTCTCCAACTCCACATGCAAACTTGAGTGTAGGACCAACTCTAGTCTTCCCATCCTTTGCTGTCGAGGTCGTAGTCGGTCTTCGAGTCTGAAAGCATTGCCATCTACCCGATAAGCGGGTAGGTCATGTCAGCTTCCCAACAAAGAGCAAAAGCGGTGGATGAATTCTAGTATGCATGGATAAACCTATATATGGCTATAGAAGGTTATGCGCGCAGCGGTAGCAACGTCAAGGTAAGAAGAAATGCAGAGAGGTCACCATCTCCGAGGAGATCCACACTGTTGACGGCTGATTTTCACTCACTTCTTACCTGTCAAACATATACCTTTTGGCATGGAAATTGATCATCAACACTAGAATAAGGCTTAAACTAATCATTTCCACAAGTGTTGGTGATTATGCAAATACAGGTGATTAGCACTAGAAAGAGGAGTAAAAGCACAAGTCTTTGATCCAAGTACTTCAAGCTCAGCCAATGAGGGGATGCCACCTAGGATTTCCCTGGATCACTGACGTCATCAATCCAAGAGAGGCAAGCCCGACGAATCACGAAGTGCCACATGGACATCACATGGATTCAAGGGCCCACTTATATCCCAAAACCGTCGGGAAACTTGGCATGCATGGGGGAGTGACTTCAGGGCCCACCAGTCAGCCACCTAGAGAAAACACAGGCCAGGAGGCTGCCCTAGGGGTTCGGCCGACCCTAGGATCGGCCGAACCGACCTAGGGTCGGTTCATCCTGGCCTTGCATGTGGAAGTCTCCCATTGGCCACTTGCTGCGATCCCGGGCGTTTAGGGGCACTTTGAG
Organism: Cenchrus fungigraminus; assembly: GCA_036936925.1. Lineage (NCBI taxonomy): Eukaryota > Viridiplantae > Streptophyta > Magnoliopsida > Poales > Poaceae > Cenchrus > Cenchrus fungigraminus. Next base: position 114,468,964 of record CM072773.1, on the reverse strand, counting down.
CCTCCGAGCAAGCCACCTCCTCCTCTATAAATAGGAGGGGAGGGGCTCCCATTTGAGACACACTCTTCTCCTCCTCCTCTTCATTTTGGCTTGAAGCCTCTCTCTTTAGGAGAGGAGAGTTCTTTGTATAGGATTAGTGCTAGGAAGTGAGGTGGGAGGCTTGAGGCCATGTCATGTTCATGACATCTTCCTCAAGAACGATCCTCAGCGGTGCCTTTGTTCTTCAACTAGACTAAAGTGAGTATTTCGATATTTCCTATTTAGACTAAAGTCGTATGCATGCTTAGAATGCTGTGTTCTTGTGTTCTTCATTTGTTCTTGGTTTAGAGGCTTGTGTTCTTTGAACATAACCCCTTTTGATCCATTAGAACTTAGATCATAAGTTGCATCTAGTTTGCTTACCTGTCTAATTAGAGTAAAGTGAAGCTCCTGCATGTGTCTAGTTATATCAAAGTGCATTCGTGATCTTGCATGAGTGATAGAGCATACCTTGAGCTAGTGCCAGTATCTCCCTCGCGGATTCGTAGGAATAGTGAGTGGTATAGATGAGGTGTTTGGACCATAAGCTACCCTTCGGAGGCCACGTATGATCGTAGCGTAGAGGTAGGCTGCAGTGGTGACAGCCTGTTGGACCCTTTGCAACCCTTTTACGTCGCGTACCGAGTTGGGCTCGATCCAGCACAAAGGCTGTGTGCCTGGTGCCCGAAGTGAGTGTTATACCTGAGAGAACGTTACTAGACTCTGCGCTCGGTCCGAGCAGATCCTTTCTACCTATCCTATCCATCAGAGTTGTGTCCTTGGATCATCTATACTAGAAGTAGGAGATAGTGCACACCATTCCTTGGATTCGATACCCTTGGAATACTCTCCTCCTTGGGGAAGTGCTACAACGGTATTTTCGTGCGCTTGCGGTATACCCCGGTTGTTCTTATCCACTCCCTCTAGGTGTACCAGTAGTGGTGACGTTAAGAAACGCCAACAAGCATTTCTGGCGCCGTTGCCGGGGAACGGTTGTTGTTTCTATCTTCGAACCTAGTGGTCCTCGTATTTATCTTTTTCATTTTCTTCTACCTTCACCCCCGTTACCCAACGAGTTATCCTTTTTGTTTCTTTTCTTCTACCTTTACCCCCGCTACCCTTTGAGACGCCTTCCTGTCAAAGCCTCTCTACCCCTAGGGGCGAGTTCGTCTTAGAGCAACCATCAACTTCCTCATCTTGCTGCGAGCTTCGTCCCGGCTTTATAGCCATGGTTCGGAATCGACCTTTCTCTGGAGCGATCAGTGATGATCCTAATGTTCATTTAGAGGAGTTCGAGGGCTTGTGTTCATGCTTGGTAATTCCAGGCATGACACAGGAAACTTTGAGGTGGAAATTGTTCCCTTTCTCTCTCGTAGATAGAGCGGAGCAATGGTACACCCACACAGCAGAGCATGTGAACAATTGGGGAGAACTACGAGAAAAATTTTGTGACTCGTTCTCCCTTTATGAATGCATAGAGCTCTTGCCGTGTGAACTCCTTGACTTTGAGCAATTAGAGGGTGAGTCCAAGGTGCAGCTTGGGCTAGGTTCCTACGTCTTATGACATCTAGCCTAGACATGTCTATACCCGATGATATAGCGATGTATACCTTTTATACTCGTATAGACATGGAATCTACACGAGAGCTCGACCTTTTAGCTGGAGGTTCGTTCGAAAACCAAACTCTATTGGAAAGAAGAGAGATCCTAGAATTCGTCTTAGAAACCTCTTCTTCCCATATCGTTTACAACGAACCCAATCTGGAGTCTGAGTTGGTCCATGAGAGTCTCTCAATAGCCGAATCTGAGCTTTCATTCTCTGAATTCCTTGATTCCTCTGTTGAGTCCTCTCCCGAACCACGAACATCGAAGGAAGAAGAAATTCAACCTTCGGAGTTCTCTTCCCAATTTGAGGATGATCCTTCTCGAAACATCAGAAACACCTCAGATCACTCTTGGCACGAGAAGCCTACGGCATCGTTGGACCCTTATGAGGTCCTCGATGAAGTTTGGAATCATGGGACGATAATGGATTGGTCACCTTAGAAGCGTACATCCGAAGCAATTCAGGTTGGCTCGACTTCCACGATCATCCATTATTCCATGAGAGGAAACACCGTAGATGCTGTCCATGACCCTACTGCTAGGGCGTGCATCATACCAGAGGCCCTTATGGATACTCTGGTGGGTGACATGCCCTTGATCCCGACTGATGGACTTTTCCATAGCCCCAGGTGGCACTGTGTTTTTCCATGTAAAGGGATTGCTAGGGACGTGCCGATCACCATTGATGACATAGAGGTGCAGTTAGATTTCCACATCTATGACATCATGGATTTTGATCTTCTCCTAGGTTTCCCCTTAGAAAAACTTCTCGATAAATCTCAAGGAAACCCAGAAGAAGAAGAGCTTAGGGAAACCATTTCTGTCCATGCTGAACCATCTAGACATCCTTTGACAGAACCTTTCCCTAGACCTACGGTATCTCCTTCGCCTCCCGATCCTCCTGACGAAGCATTTCCTGAGGAGGCCACGAAGAAGGAATGGCCAGATGGAGCGATATGCTTTTCCAAAGCATTTTGGGATAGTACACCCTCTCTGGTTATTCCTTGCTCTGTGAGAAGGATTGCCGTAGAGGCCCATTGTGACCCCATCATGGAGGTTAACATCATGCCATGGCACTTAGTGGAAACTCTTTTGGGCAAAGTTCCACTAGCACCATCCGACATGCTCCTCGAGACTTGTTCCTTTGGGCACGTTCTTGAATGTCGGGGGATCACACGTGTCGTGCCGCTTATCATAGACAGGATCGAAGCTAGCTTAGACTTTCACATCTTCGATGTCCTCGATCCTGATCTACTCCTAGGCTCCCCGCTAGAGAAATTCTTTGAGGAATCCATAGGGAGCCTAGATGGTAATCTTGGGGAAGCCACTTCCACCACTGCTACCTTTTGTTTGGGACACCCTATGGTGGAGCCTCTTCCCCAGCAAAACCCGCTCGAGAAGATGACTCGTACATCTCCATTCGCATCATCCGAGCCCATTCTCACTGAGGTTGTAGAATGTTGTACCCCTCGTGAGGATGACTCGGAAGACTCTCTTCACCTTTGTGAAGGCGAACGATCGTCACCACTCTCGACCGAGTTTCAGCCTCTTCCTGCTGGCCCGTATCATGTAGCTTTTGATCATGATCGAGAGTCAACATTGAGCTTCCATGATGACTCTCTTGAGATGGAGAATTCATGGGCCATGGAACCTTTCGAGGCACTGACTCTGGAGTCCAGAGGAAAGGATTCCACATACGAGCATGGTAGTTTCATTCTTGATCTACCATACAGACCATGCTCGCATCATGCCTCTCTAGAGTCAGCCATGCTTAGTGCGCTGAGCACATGCAAGGGCTACAGCCACCTTCTGGTCCTCTTTTGCAAAACGTTTGGAAGGATGATTGTAGATGCATATGTCTACCATAAGCATTGCAGATTTCGTGTGTGCGCTGTGGCACTAACCTTGCAGCTGAAGCTTCACTGATACATCAAGGATTGGTGGTGAGACAGGAATGACACCACGAACGATAGCTGCAAGATGAAGTTCCCATGGTCGAGCATATGACCTTAAATAAACAAAGCACTACCAGGAGATAGCCTGGATTAGCTTAGGTTTTATTTACCTTTTCGAATAAAAGCAAGAACATGTTTTTAGGATAAGTTGTCCTTCGGGTATTTTTGGTCACTAACCTTTCAGGTGGAGATTGAAAAGAAAGATGGACAGGGGATGCCTACGAACATGTGAGCCACATCAGCTACAACACATAGGTAAGCTTTGGTGAGGGAACATTTACAAAAGGAAGCTTGATCACCACACACTTGAGTTTTGTTGCCTAGCAATGCAAACTTCAAGTGTGGGGGAGGTATGTGAGCATCCTGAGTAAAGTTCCTCCTCTACCAAATCTTATCCTGGTGTGGCGATGATGTCAGCTCTTGCATCTTGCCCACTAGCTAGGTATGTCCTGCTTTTGACATTAAACAAAGCCCTTCCGGGAGGTTCCCGAGGTTCACCGTCTTATGCTCATGCTTATGTCCCTTTTGATAAATAGCTTGATCATGCTTTCATGCCTCCTTTATCCTGGCTCATATTCTCTGGTTTGAATGTTTAGGAATCCACACATTCATAGGTTGTTTTAAATTAAGCATGGTGCTTAGGTTAAAATTGCCTTCTTCAGTCAAAACAAGACATGGTGTCGAGTTTTGATTGATGAACCTTAGAGTTATATTTCCATAGATCTTGGTTGCATATATGCTGACTAACCCCTGCAAAATATTGTCAAATTTGAATGGGTAAGTCATTAAGCTAAATTCAAATGGGAAGGTAAGATGAGGTGTCAGATTCATGTTGCACATCATGCAAAGGTGGTACGTATGACCTCTTAGAGGTCCAAGGTAAGTATATTCCCCTTTGTTTATGGAATGCAATCTTGGTCTAACCTTTCCGAGCAAATGGCATGGTGACAATAAAAAAACAAAAACCCAAAAATATTTGAATTTGAATAAAGGCTCTATGGTTCTCGAACCAGTAGAGTCCCTCTTTTGTTTTCATTTGTCATTTGAAGAACAGCACCAGAATCAACCACCAGTGTGGGGGAGTTTCTCTCGAGCTCATCATCGACATATCCACTCGAGAACTCCCACACACAGGCGCTAGCTGCACAACATCGACTACACCTTCATGACAAGAGCAAGGTAAACTGGAGTGAGCCGGCTGCCTTTTGGTCAGCCGAATCACCACTAGTCTCCATTGATCTCTTATCCTTTAGAAGCGATGGTATGTGCACCCTCTATCTCACTCTATCCTATCCATGAGTTTGATTGAATTTCAATTCATATCCTTTGTATCAAACTCAGCAATGTGTGCTATGCTTGCTCTACATGATTCCTTTGGTTGGCTTGCATATGTTTTATCCCTTACTCATCATCTTGATGCTTGTGAACAAATATCATTAGGGAACTCATGCTCATCTAAGTAGTTAGGGTTTGTGATATGGTTTGATGATATGATCTTCGCTCTTTATGTTTGAGTGCTTGGGAATTTTATTTGAAAATCATGAAAACCCTTTGCAAAGCTCCTCTTTGATATGCCACCGTCCTACCAGAGCCATATGATATTCATAGTTGAAAACCCTCTACTCATATGTTGCTTGTTATTGCATTGAGCTTTGTCAAATCTTGTGACCCTTGTGAGAATTCTTTTCATTACTTTCATGATCAAGATTCATGTGCACACCACCATATTCCCCTTGCTATGCTTCTACACTAGATGTTAGCATTGTATCATTCATCCATTTCATAAAAATAAAGCTCCATATGTGGTGTGACATCTCTCTCCAAAAGTCCTTCAAAAAAAAGAGAGAGAGACATGGGCTATAAAAAAAAGAGACACATGCTCAAGGCATGATGAAAAAAAAGAAAGGATAGCCCATGTCCAAAATAAAGGAGGAAAAAGAGAGAGATGGTCATGCAAAAAGGAGTTCCATAACTTAGATGGTAATAACTAGTTTCCGTTCCGGAGCTAGTGTCCACCTTACCATCAACCAACATTTCCTCATATATGTATGGTAATATCTAGCACCCATTCCGGGCCTAGTATCCACCTTACCATACTCACCATATCCATACACGTGCACATCTTGATCTGATTGTATGATTTGATTTTCTCTGTGGATCCAGTCTTTGACTTTGCAATATATGTGATACAAGTATGCCTTATCCTTTATCCTACCCTGAGCTCCACATATAGCCATCATTAGAAGTAGGATGAAGAAAGGCAATCTAATGCCTTGGTGAGGACATATACACATTGAGTGATCTGAGAGAATCAAATGAGGAGCTAAGCAATGTTTTGTTTTGAAAATTTATTGCAAAAACCCCAAGTGCTTAACATGATGAGCAGGAGTGATTTGATTCATTACCGTTCCATTCTTCAACTACCCAAGATAGCAAGATAGACACTTCAGAATTTACAAGTACAAGGTATGGTCTGGAATATCTCTTATGCTCGTTTCATACCTTTGGATATCATGTCTCACTTTGCTCTTGTTCTTCCCTTCGCTCGGGACGAGCAAAGGTCGAGTATGGGGGTATTTGTTGACGGCTGATTTTCACTCATTTCTTACCCGTCAAACATATACCTTTTGGCATGGAAATTGATCATCAACACTAGAATAGGGCTTCAACTAATCATTTCCACAAGTGTTGGTGATTATGCAAATACAGGTGATTAGCACTAGAAAGAGGAGTAAAAGCACAAGTCTTTGATCCAAGTACTTCAAGCTCAGCCAATGAGGGGATGCCACCTAGGATTCCCCTGGATCACTGACGTCATCAATCCAAGAGAGGCAAGCCCGACGAATCACGAAGCGCCACATGGACATCACATGGATTCAAGGGCCCACTTATCCCCCAAAACCGTCGGGAAACATGGCATGCATGGGGGAGTGACTTCAGGGCCCACCAGTCAGCCACCTAGAGAAAACACAAGCCAGGAGGCCGCCCTAGGGGTTCGGCCGACCCTAGGATCGGCCGAACCGACCTAGGGTCGGTTCATCCTGGCCTTGCACGTGGAAGTCTCCCATTGGCCACTTGCTGCGATCCCGAGCATTTAGGGGCACTTTGAGCCTCCGAGCAAGCCACCTCCTCCTCTATAAATAGGAGGGGAGGGGCTCCCATTTGAGACACACTCTTCTCCTCCTCCTCTTCATTTTGGCTTGAAGCCTCTCTCTTTAGGAGAGGAGAGCTCTTTGTATAGGATTAGTGCTAGGAAGTGAGGTGGGAGGCTTGAGGCCATGTCATGTTCATGACATCTTCCTCAAGAACGATCCTCAGCGGTGCCTTTGTTCTTCAACTAGACTAAAGTGAGTATTTCGATATTTCCTATTTAGACTAAAGTCGTATGCATGCTTAGAATGCTGTGTTCTTGTGTTCTTCATTTGTTCTTGGTTTAGAGGCTTGTGTTCTTCGAACATAACCCCTTTTGATCCATTAGAACTTAGATCATAAGTTGCATCTAGTTTGCTTACCTATCTAATTAGAGTAAAGTGAAGCTCCTGCATGTGTCTAGTTAGATCAAAGTGCATTCGTGATCTTGCATGAGTGATAGAGCATACCTTGAGCTAGTGCCAGTATCTCCCTCGCGGATTCGTAGGAATAGTGAGTGGTATAGACGAGGTGTCTGGACCCTAAGCTACCCTTCGGAGGCCACGTACGATCGTAGCGTAGTGGTAGGCTACAGTGGTGACAGCCTGTTGGACCCTTTGCAACCCTTTTACGTCGCGTACCAAGTTGGGCTCGAGCCAGCACAAAGGCCGTGTGCCTGGTGCCCGAAGTGAGTGTTATACCTGAGAGAACGTTACTAGACTCTGCGCTCGGTCTGAGCAGATCCTTTCTACATATCCTATCCATCAGAGTTGTGTCCTTGGATCATCTATACTAGAAGTAGGAGATAGTGCACACCGTTCCTTGGATTCGATACCCTTGGAATACTCTCCTTCCTTGGGAAGTGCTACAGCGGTATTTCTGTGCGCTTGCGGTATACCCCGGTTGTTCTTATCCACTCCCTCTAGGTGTACAACTAGTGGTGACGTTAAGAAACGCCAACACACACCTCCGAGGCCAACGCCTCCGGGGTCAACACCCCAATCAAGAAAAGAACACCAACACACTGGATCTCAACCGAGACACAGCATCCCACTGTCATATGCGATGTGAGGTCACCAACTCCTACCCCACATCTCAACGACACCAAGCCGGGCTCACACACTCGGGGGAGAGAAGCAGCACAAGAAAAGTCTAGCCAGAGTAACAGATCAAAGGGTTGTCCATACCAGTGGACACGGACTATAGCTATAGGTTTAACACTCTGCAGAGGTTGTACAACTGGACCCACCGGATAGGGCAGAAACGGTGGCCGCCGTTCCACATCCCTACCTAACGACCGGAGACCTAGCAGTGGATAGCACTCTCCTGCCTCTCCGAGCCTGACTCGTCCTGAACTGGGGCGTGAAACTTGCCAACAGGGCCTCAAAGCTGTGAAACCATCCCCGAAGGAGCCGGGGCGACGTCTACTCGGGGGGTATAACCCGCCCCCCTCACACGATCACACCGATCCGCCTACAGGCTGAATGCTATCCACCAACTAGTTCTTGGACCGAACCCCGCCCATACGTGAGCGAACGGTTTGTACGAAAATAGCCCAATGAAACATGGTTAAACTGTCGATCAGTCCTTAATTGCGAAGAGCGAGCACTCACCAACTCCATCCGAACGACACGCCGCTAGGGCGGGAGGCTAGGTCGCATCTCCCCTAGACAGGCGTTCACAAGTAACCAAAGTGGCTCGCTCCCGCGGTAACACATCAAGGAGTCACACTCACCTAAAACACACGCTAGAATATACCGAGATATCCCAATCTCAGCCCAACACCAGAGATCCAATCCATATCACAAAACCGGTAAAATATATGGATAGGAAGTACCGGGAACTAGCTAGGGGTCTGTAGCTAGTTCCAAAGGTAGGAAGTTCAAGGTACAGGATATAACAAATCAAGGCATGGCTAAAAGATTGTCTATGCATTTCAATCATCCAAAGTAAAATAAAGCACTAGCAACTAAATAGCATGCATGGGATCTATATGGTCGGGAGTGACATGACACCTGCGTGGTAGTCGTCGTAGAGTAGTAGAGGTTGAGGCCTTCCTTCGGGTCGGAGGTCTTCTCGGTCGTCGCAGCTTGGGTCTTCAACCATGATTACAAGCCTACACGACATGCGACGCGGAAATAAATAACGACAATCATCTTGGCAATAACTCCAAATAACATCAATTTAGAAGAACCAAATAAATCCGAACTAACTACAAGCAGCACTAGATTAATATTAAGGAAATTAAAGTAATTCGTTTTATAATAAAACAGTTTTAGGCAATTAGCTTTATATACTAGAAAACATGTTAGGGAGAAAGGTTAGTTCAAGGTTGGTTTGCCAATCAAGGGTTAGAAGCTTTGGTGATCGCGCTGGCAAGGCAATAGCGCGACTGACGGTAGCAGCTAAACGGAGGTTCAAACGATGATGGGAGAAAAGCAAGGTGAAGCGAGCTAAGCATGGCATTATCAGGCCAAGGTGTGCAGTAGCAGCACAAGGAGAGGAAAGATTCAACTTGTGGTCGGAAAAAGGTTGATGAGGTGGTAAAGCGTGCTCGAGAGCGTGGTGGAGCAAGTGCTAGCAATGCGTCAATAACCACGGCGTAGTAGCTAGGTTGCAACGTGGGGTTGCCGTGCTTGAAGCAGAGGCCTTTGCTCTCGGCACGGCCGTCCATCACGCGCGGCGTTCTGGGTACTAACACTTGGTACGACGTGTGCTACACGGCTCAAAGCAAAGCACAGAGAGAGAGGGTTTGCGACACAAAGTGGTGGAAGCGGTGCAAGCAAGGAAAGCGGTGCGAACACAACTTGAGGAAGTTATTCATGTCCGCAGCAGGCTAGTGACTAGTTGCGGGGCTCCGGCGTCCCAGACCCACAAAAGCGCAGTGGTGGGCAGCGGCCACGAATTCTATGCCAAGAACGCGGGGCAAAAGGGTCTCGGTTCAAGGGCAAGAGCGGGAAAGGATAGGGTAGCAGCGAGCGCCTCAGAATTATGAAACCAATGCAACTGGTTTCATAATTTTCGGAGCTCCAAATAATTAGTTATGAATTTTTAAAGGGAAGAGGATTTATAAAACATTTATTAAATCCTTTTATTAAATCAGAAAATTATTTTATTAAAATAATGCTGACGTCAGCATGACATCAACGATCAGCAGGTTAGTGGGCCTTTGGTGGGCCGAAAGTGTTGGTGGCCCAATGGGCCAGCCCAAATCAGCCCAAGGTTCAGCAAGTCTAGCTGGCCCCCTTTAACTCCTTCTACTAGCTCGGCCTGGATAGCCTTCGGCCCAAAAGACCTTCGTGAGCCAAAGGCCAGCAGGGATCCTTCGCAGAAGTCTGATTTCACTCCTTTAACTCCCCTGAGGTCCGTTCGTGACGGCGGCTATGGGATCCTCTGCGTCGTGTGCGTCGAGGCGTGTACGTGGTCACAGGTGGGCACCACTCAGGCACAAGGGAAAGAGATCGCACCCAAGGTATTCGACAAAATGCTCGAAAGGAGTAGTGGCGCGGTCAGGGTTCGCTGGCGGCATGGTTTGGTTACGACAGTGTGTTCACCTGCAGCAACGTCTCCACGGCAAGAAGGCCGGGTCACAGTGCAGTGGCACACACGGAAAAGCGGCACGAGGGCCGATCCATAGCGGGCCTTCGGCGGAGGAGGCATCGCGGCAGCGAGCAAGGGCAGAGCGGCTGCAGCGCAGTGCGGCGACCAACGGAGCACCAAGGCAGCGCGGTGTGCGGCGAGGCAAAACGGCAAGGCGGTGCGGCGTGACACAATGCAGCGTGACACGGCAAGAGGTGGAGCGGCGCAGCTCGGGATAGAGCGGCGGCGCGAGGGAGAGTGGCGTGGCGCGGTGCGGCAACGAGAAACGCGGAACTGGCAGGGGTGTGTGTGGCGCAGAAACAGAGCAAGGCAGAGCGCGGCAAGCGGCGACGCACCTGCAGAAAGCCTTGACACAAAGATCGGGTGGAGACAGAGCAAACAGTCTCAATCTCCATTGATTGATCCAGGAGCAACTGCTCGGCACGAAGGCCGGCTCAACACAGGCAAGCGAGCACGGAAAGGAGTGGGGATGAATTGGCCGGTTGTCTCACCAGGGGCCTGAGGAAGGTTGCGGCGGTGCAGGGAGAAGCTGTGGCCGTGGCGGATTGGAGTGCGTCGTTGGTGTTCGCGGTGTTGTGGTACTCTTGGAGCTCGGCTCCTTGTCTTCGTGACCGTCGTCGTCCTTGGTGTTCCCGGTACCGGCTCCAGCTTGGTGTTGTTGTCCGTGGCAGTGCTCAGCGCGGCTTCGACATCAGCGGGGACAGCGTCCTTGGCGTGGCGCGGCTCCCTCAGTGCGGCAACAGCTCGTCATGGTGGAGATGTTGACGCGGCGAAGGCGGTGCAGGGGCAGGTTACGGCTCCTCGGCGTTCCCGCGGCTTCAGTAGCGCAGAGGAGCAAAGCAAGGCCACAGAGCAGAGCTAAGCCGGGGAGCGGCGGCGCAGGGGATTTGGGAAAGCAAAGCGCGGTGGCTTGGATTGGAAACCAAGGAAAGGGGAAAACCCAAGCGGGTTGGTGAATGCGGTACGACGCTGGGGCTAAGCGGTGCAGCGTGAACCTGTAGGGCGGCCGCTGTAACATCCCGGATTTTTCCGAAATGTTTATGATTGTAAAAATGTGGATTTCAAAATTTTTTTGGTTGAATTCGAGTGCTTGAGTAATTTATAAGGATGTCTTCTATGAGCCTCCTCTAATTCTTAGGTTTATTTTGACGCAAGAATCCAAATTTAGGAATTATAAATGATAGTGTGAATAAATTTGGATTTTATTGGACTTTCATTGGATTTTATTTGTGTGGGGATTCAAATCTGAAATTAAATTCAGATTTGAATTCATATGTATAGGTATAGGAAATGGTTAGGAAAATAGGAAGAACCCCAAAACCAGCAGGGCCTAATCTCCCTCTAACACCCAGGCCGCTAAGTTCTCTTATCCACCCTAAGCTCATAGCTCAAGTTCACCCGTGCCCCTCAGTTTTTCATCGCCGGCCCACCTTAACCAACCGGCCCAGCTCAGCCCGCGGATCCTTTCAGCCGCAGTCACCGCCAAGCGGGCCCCACATGTCCGCGCCCCCTGTTTCCCTTTCCCCTTCCTGCTGACGCTCGTGCATCGCAAAAGCGGCCGCGGTTGTGGCACCGCGAACACGGGGCCCTCCATGGCCGCCGCAGATGCAAGCCACGTTGCCCCTCGCGTCGCATCCGCTGTCCGAGCCCGCGCCCCACAACCCTAGCAGCTGCGCTACAAATCCCCTCCGCTCGGCCTCTTCCCACGGTCCGCCGCCGCCCTTGGGGAATTCCCCTTTCCTGCCGCCGTCGCCGTGGAGAAGAAAGAGGAGAGGGGAAGGAGTCGTGGGAGAAGCAGAGAAGAAGGGGAGCCGGGGAGGATCGATGCTGTCGCCGCCGACCGCGTCGCCGGAGCACCACCGGGGACCTGAGGCCACGCGCGTGCATGTCCACCGCCCTGCTCCGCGCCAAGACGCCGGCGCCACCAGTACCTCGTCGTCATCCCTGAACACCTCAAGCCGAGGAGCCGCCGCGCCGTGGACCGCGAGCTCGAGACGTTGCTGCCCTGCTCCCTCTGCTCCCCATTCTGCACTGCATCATCTTCACCAGCGCCTCCGCCGCCGTCACCCGACGCAGCCACGAGCCGGAGCCGCCCGTGCCAAGGACGCCCCCGTCGATGTGAAGCTGAGCCGCTCGAGACCCGGAGGAGAGCCGGAGACGCCCATACCGCGATATCGGCGCCACACCTCTGTTCCCTTCGTCCAACCTCGGCCACGCCCACGAACTGCTCGTCGAAATGCCTGCACGACGACAGCAAGCCCTCAGGTGAGCCTAGTTCCCACCTTGTTGTTCCTGTGCCGGCCTTCGAGCCGCTTGTTTGCTCTATGAACAAGCCGTGGTTTTGCCCGGCCATTACCTCTGGCTGCTCTGCTCCGCGCCGCCGTGCAAACGCCGTCGCTTGTGTGCCGACCTTCGAGTCGAGCCTTACGCCTGCAGGTGCCGCTGCCTTCATCTGCGCGCACGTCCCCGCTTGCCCGCCATGATTAGTATCCGTCGTCGTGTGCTCTGTGCGCACACCGATGCCGAGGCACTGCCGTGACCAAGTTGTTGGCTTGCACGTGCGCGCGCTCTCACTTAGAGAGACCAAGACCTCGCCTTTGGTCATCTAGCGCGTCGCCTGCGTCGGTCCTCCAGAGCAGCCCAACGCGCTCGCCGACACGTGCACGCACATCCGCGTGCTACGCGGCCGAGGAGCATCTCGCTGTGCGTGTCTTCACCGCCGCCGCCGCCCTAGGCCTCAAAACCGGTGCTTTTCCTTTCTCTGCAAGTTTCCCTAGGTCTTCCTGAACCTTGCCGTCATTCGTTTTCCGCCGAGCGCTGGAGAGCTCACCGCCAGCAAGCGTTTGCCACCTCAGAGTCCCTTTGGGGCTTTCCGTCAAACAGCTGGTGGGCGTCAAAGCTGGCTTGGAGTTTTTGTCGCACATGCGCGAACCACCGCACAGCCGCTGCCCTCTTTCTGATTCTTTTTCCAACAAGCAGTACCACCAGCAGCAACTCTCTCATCCATCGACCTCCCTCGCAATCGGCAGCAAACAACATCCCCCTCACCCTCTGATTATTTTCACCTAAGCAAATCAGCAAGCTGCAGTACTATCTTCAGCAGCCGCTGTGTGTGTTCCAGTAGCTCTGGTCACAACCATGTTAGCCTTTAGCCATTTTTGTTCCAAGATCGTAAAACTGCAGCCGTGAGCAAGAAGTAGGTACCTGCTGCTCGGAATCCAAACACTTCCTGCTAGCAAGCAGTTTTGGCACGAGCTCTGCCCCTCACTGAGTTTCTCTCACCCAAATCAACAACGAGCAGCACCTCGAGCCTTTTTCCTTCTCTGCTGTTTTTACTTATAATCAAAGAAATCTACAGCCGGAGCACTCTCTAATTTCCTCCAAATGAGATCTTCAGCAGCCTACCTCTGTTTCCTTCTCTACCGAGCAAGAGTAACCACCAACCAGCAGCTCGAGCTATCTCCGCCATGACCATAACCTCGACATCGATCTGTTCTTCAGCTTTGATCTTGACCATGCTGGCCTGTGGCCCTTCTGATCCGGACCAAGGGGCTTCAGCTCGAGCAAAGTTAACCATCCTTCTGGCATGTGCTTGGCCTGCTTTTAAGCTGTAAGCTAGTCCCTAACCTGCAAACCTTTAGGTGCTAAATAACTTTTGGACTTTCAGCCATCTCTGTCTGAACCTGTGCAAACCTGTGAGACCTCTATCTACACCTACTCAACCTCTGCGCTTTACTGCCAGCCAGTGTACAGTCCACAAGCAAGTAAGCAGCAGCGGGCGTATGTGCAAAAAACCATGTGCGTGCTAAATAAATCATCCATGGGTCCTAATCCCGGGCCTTAATCTTTCTTGCTAGCACATTGCTTGTTGCTGAGCTGTGTGTCAATGATCTAACCTTCTGAACCTGTCGTACCCGCTTCTGTTACCAGCTGCACCCATGTTTAGTTTAATTGGTGCATGTGCATGTCTAAATCCATGTGCGTGCTAAGGCTGGCTAAGCCCATCCTGAACCTCAGTTACTGCTGCATTGCTTGCCTCTGGCTTCCTATGCATGCCTTGCTTTTTCCTCAGGCCGTGTCTCTTGTACATGACCACCAATCTTTGTTTCTCTATCAAACTACACCCGTGTTGTGCCGTTGCAGCCAATGGCTTTCGGCCCTTTTGTAGAGCACCATCCAAGCAATCTTGGGGCATCTCTAGAAGTGCCGATGGCTCAACCCATAGTGCTAGGCTGCTAACCTTCGGGCCATGTCCAAGTATTTTCCTGGGCCGACTGCTCCAACACATGAACATGAAGCGCAGACCCGTAGGTTGTGCTTGGAACCACAAACCTATCAAGCAGGAACTGCTGTTTGAAATCCCTTATGTCCTATTTGAGCTTATCCAGCTTTTAGCCTTCAACTACGTCCGTCCGTCAAACTGCACTTATGTTCCTAAAGATCTAACCAAATCTGCAACCTGTAGTGCTAGCTTCTCTCTGACCATCGGCCAATTCTTTCCTTTTAGTTTGCCATGCCCATCCTACAGCCTCAGTGCAGTTTAGTTCTCCAACGAACTGCTTGTGGCCTATCTGTTCCACACCATGGAGCTACAATCCGAGCAAAGGCTACCAAACGGTCATCTCCAAGTCTGTTAGCATCTAGATAGCAGCAAGCTGCGGCCAGAGCAAAAGCTAGCAAGCTGGCCGTGATCTCTACTATTTCCGAGCCATCCACATCTAACCATGAGCCTTCATCTCTCTTGTCTGTGCATCCCTCGCTGCCGAGGAGTGTGTTCAGGCTCTGACCTGCTGAGCCCACAAAGCTAAGCTGAAATCAAACTGTTCACATCCAAGCAATCAATAAAGGCTGTTGTGCTCACGAAAGCCATGCTAGTTGCTAGTAAGGCTAAGCCCAGTCATGAATGGCCTGCATGCCATGGACCTGTTTAGCTCAAGCTAACATCCTGGACTTTCAGCACATCTGCTCCATCACGTGAGCATTCTGGAGTTGCCACTAAACACACAAGATGCTGCTCCTAAGCCATGTATGTGCTATCGAAACCAACAGCCTGGTCCCTTTTGCTCTTTAACATGCTGGCTTGTGTCCCCTTTCTGGCCCGACCAAGGATATCTGGTGCCGGAAAATAGCAAGTCTCGTCAGATCCGGTTATGCTTCCAACCTTAGCCCTTTATCTATCTTGTTTAGGTGTTGCTTGTTAGTAGCATCACTCGCCCTTTCCACCAAGCTTTAATCTTTGTGCTTGGTGCATACTCTCAATCTTTCTAGTCTCTACCGTACCTTTTCGTCGCGGCCGTGCCACGCCTTCGTCGTGCACGACACGTGCGCTAACTAAACCCTCCGCCATACCACGGATAAAACCATCCTCGCCACACTTCTGCCATGTTCAGCCCGGGCCGAGTTGCTCAACCACACCACATCGCTTCTAGCTGATCCATCTTGCTCTATCTCTCTAATCTAACCAAAGGGGGCCCACGGACTTACCGCTGGGACCTACTAACTTGTGAGACCGCTAACTATCCAACCTGGTCCCATCTGGCATACGGGGCCCGCAAGATGACTTGTGGGGTCCGGTTGACCTTTGACCTTCCCCTTTTGACTTGGTCAACACTGGTCGTTGACTAGTCAACTAAGCCTTGCAGACCAACCCAAAACCTAGCCTTTGGTTCTCTAACTTGCTGACTTATGTTTCCTGTGCTTTATCGTGATTAATTAAATTCATAAAATATTTCTTTATTTGAAAATCAATAATAAATTGATTCTAGCTTAGAAAAATATGAAATCAGTTTCTTTATTCTTCTAAAATAATGAAGCACTCGATAGACTAGCTTTCGGAGTTATTTGGTTCTTTGTTGCTTCTCTCTGGAGTTTATTTGCAGATAGATCCTTGTTATTTATTTATATTTGTGAATCTAGGAATTCTCGGAGCCGAGGAGACGAGCCAGAAGATCAAGTACGACTACGGAAACTACGACGACTACTTGCACACAGGTGTTCATGCCCGACCTACTTTGAATGCCCATTAGGCATTGCTAATAGAACTGCTAGCGCTTTATTTATGCATGATGATGGATTTGATGAAACCTTGCACTGCCCCTTTTAAATACCTTGTCCTTGATTGACCTACTACTACTACTATATTTATGCGTGATTATACGTTGAGCTACGCTGTGCATGTGTTGGGATTATGTGGTAGTATTCTTGGCGTGTGTGGGGAAAAACTGGCAGGAGAAGGTGTTTTTGGGTGACTTGTTGGGGGTGAGCTCTAGACAACCCGATCCGGGATCGGGGGCCAGGGTTCGTCTTCTCGGGCGATTCCCACTTGGTACCTATGGTGGGTACATGATTTTAGGAGCATAGGTGTTGGGGTTTTTGTGATGACTTGGAGGATAGGAGCTCGCCCCGGTCTGAAACTGAGTGGGTCGCTTTGTTACACGGGACTTTCGTACACACCACCTCGCCGAGAGTGGGGATAGGGCCGTTTCGACCCTAGCAAGCGCGATACCATACCTGCTAGAAGGATAGAGGGTATCAGTGAGAGGGTATAGGGTGAAGTCCCTTCCCTTTTGGGCGCTCCCCGTGTGGCCACACGGGGGCATGTTCACAGTTCTGGGGTGGTCCTTTGCTAGGGACCGCATCGAGACCCGGATGCAGGATGAAATCGTAACTCCTAGGTGTTCGTCCGGTAGGATGGGCTTGGTTGGCTGATCACCGCTGGGTGCCATTTCGAGTTGGGTACAGGTGTACACGCTCTGCAGAGTTTTAGATATATACGTATAGCCGCGTCCTCAGTTATGGACATGCCCGTTGTTTACTCTGACTCTTACATTTTGGGATTTCTACCTCCCCCTTATAGGATGTGAGTGTATGGTGAGCCGTGGTTGTACTCGGGGAGAGGAGAGTTGCTCCCTCTGCCTCGCGGATCAGGGTGCAATCATTGAGGTGCGAGGAGTGGGAGTTCTCGCACTGACCCTAGATGGAGATAGGACTTGGTGACGGTGTTCTGGGAGACCAGGAGTAACCGTATGTGGATGAGTGATATGGGAATTGGTGGGATATGGAGATTTATTATTTACGCTTTGCTACTGTTGCATAGGAAAAACCTGAGCCTACCCCTTGACTACTTTTTTTATACCCTTAGCTTTAGGCCACTTAAAGCTTGCATACGGTTGGTGACGTGAACCTATCCCATTCCTTGGGGATAGTTTGTGAGTGTGCAGGATTGGACTTGGAGCGAAAGTCCATTTATGAAGAATCCATGGAGGAAGGGTTGCGTTGTTTCGCTCAAGGATGCCTGTGGTGAAGATCGAAGATGAAGACTTGAAGCCTTAGCTACCGCTGCGTAGAGTTTCTACTTGTCGTTTAGCCCTAGGGGCTTGTACTAAAATCGTATACCGAGTTGTATTCGGATATAAATACTCTGTTTTGTACTCTGATTTCGCTGTATGGAAATGATATTATTCTGTAATGAGTTCTGTACGTGATAGCTACTGATCTAGGGACTATCACAAGGGTACAGGGAGTCGGATTTTTCCTCACCGAAAACCCAGGTTGTTACAGCCGCATCGGTGCAAGCAGGGCAAAAGCCCCAGGGTGCCCCAACATGGAGGTGGCGTGGCCGTCTTCGCCTCTGCGGACCTCACGATGCAGAGAGGCGCGAAGCGAGGGCAGATGGGGAAATTTCCCGGGGCGGAGTGCACGAGGTGGGCCTAGAGGGCACGGCGCGACCTTGGCGTTCGGGCCAACCAGACCAAGCACGGCATGGCCATCCCATCGCGAGCGCATGCGCGCGGCGCGTGAGTCGGCGGCACGATCTTGGGGTGGAAGAAGGTCAACAAGGGAGCTTCTGGCTTGCGAGAGCCAGCTGTCGATGAGGGGAAAAAGAAGAAGAGGGGGCCGACGGGTTGGGCTGGTGTGTGAAGCAGGCCGAGCTGGGCCTAGCTGGCTGGGCTAGTTCGTGGGCTTGCGTGCGGTAGGAGAAGGTGCGGCCTGGTTTAGTGCAAGGAGTTCAGGGTCCTCCGATGGACTTCGTCTTCTGAGTTGTGACCCATGTTAGGTGTTAGTTATTAAATAGTTTTGAATATAGTTTGAATATAAGTTTGAATTTGAATTACTTTCAAATTCAAACAACACCCAATTAAATCCAAATTAAATTCCAAGAAAAATCCAACTCACATTTATACCATAATTTGAAAATAATTTTTTTATATGGTTTTATTTTATATGGAATTAAGATGAGAGGCTAGCAAATTGGGATTAAGTTTGGTAGCACACAAGTTCAAACAAAAAGTTTTAAATTTTTGTGAAAAATTTACATATGGGAAAACATTCAAATTTCTAGGATGTTACATAAGGGATTCGAGTTCTCAACTAACTCTTCCCACAAGAAGTCGGGTCTCTTTCAACCACTTTTCTTGATTCCACTAAGGCGATCTTTTCCACGAAGAGGCTAGATCACAGCCCCCACAAACTTGCCGCTGCTCACCACAACTTGGGAGCTAGCCGGTGACGCCTAGCCGTCTAGAAGGCAAACCTCCAAGAGTAACAAATGCTTCAATGCTTGTAGACGCGAATCTCAAGTGCTCAAGCTATGAGAATGCTCTTGTTAGCTCACAAAGGCTCTCAAGATCTCACTCTCTCAACCCAACTCAAGGATATGGCTTAAATCCACAAATCTCACGAAGAGAGAGAGTGGGGAGAGCCACTAAGGCTTTAGACTTGCTAGAAATGACCTGGAAGCTCAGCAAGTTCACCAAGAACAGCAGCCCATCCAAGAGGAGGGCTTGAGGTACTCATACCCCTTAACAAGAAAAACTAACCGTTAGCTGTCAGGCAGCACCGGTCAAACCGGTGCTCCTCACCGATCAGACCAATGTTTGAAAAACTAGCCGTTGGGCCTAGTTGCACCGGTCAGACCGGTGAAGCCTGAGACGCCCCCCAAAACCCTTTCTATCACACTAACACTTCACCTAAGAGATGAAGTGGCTCAGGTTAGGTTAGGAGGGGTTGTTAGCACACTCTAAGGCTCTCAAGGCTATTTCTCACAAAGGTTTTCTAAGAGCACTTGACTTGGTCACAAAGCGAAAGTTGCATCCCTCTTGATAGTATGGCATACATATACTCAAGATAAATAAAAACACCTTGTCAACCTCTTGAGCTTGAATGTCTTCAATCTTGCCATACTTGATCAATTTCCACTCGAGGGCTTCCAACTTTGACCAATGTCTTGAGCACGTCCATACTTGAGCTAGTGGCTTAAGATCTTTCCATATAGCATAGAAATGCACACTTAGATCTTTAAGTCACTCCATATTGCCAATCATTAATATATCAATGAGTTGCATCGCTTCCCTCGGTCAAGGCTGGGATATGATACTTGGAGACTCCACGAATACTAGAACTTCACCTTAGCAAAACACAAATGGCAGCCTAGCTAGGACCCCAAAGATTGCTTAGTCCCTCACCCTAGTCATCTCGGTTGATCTCTTCATCACTTATCCAATCCACGTTGAGTTAGGCTTTGCTTCATCCACAATTAGTCTTCATTTGAAATCTCGCTTCAAATGCTTGTTCTTGATTGACAACGAATATGCAAGCTTCCAATTAAGGACCATAAAATCTACACTCATCCTTGTGTCCTCTTTCATTTACCACATGAAGCCTTGCATTTAACTTACAGGGAATTACCATTCTTCTCTTTCTATGATCCTTGTAATTTAACCAAGCTACCATGTTTATCGGAGACCATGAATTGACCTTCTCAAGATATTCCCGATATTTATCTTCCTTTGTTGCTTGACATTTCCCACTAAGCCTTAGGATCACACATATATTTGTCTTCTCCAATGTGAGCCATACAATATTCATTCACCAATATATATCAATAATAACTCATGAATATATAAATAAAACCTGCTCACAATCTTAGACAAAACATGTTATACCTTTAATCGCTTTGTCATTCAATTCACCAAAATCCACTTAGGGGCCTAGATGCACTTTCAGTCACCACCTGTTATAATGGTAAAAAGTTAAAAATATCCTCCAGCTCATGGCTCTTATCTCTTTCGGTCGTCTCTCTCATCTCTGTTCTCTCCGTCTCCCTTGTGTCCATCGGCAACAGCTAGCAGGTGGCCACAGTCCGCTCCGCCTCGGGGAGCTCACTGTCGGGCTCAGGCCCTGGCTGCATAGCCCCTGGGGAACTCGCCCCTCCATATCGCGCCTCGGATGCGACGCGCTCCACCAGCCCCGAGCTACAGCCGCCAGCAGAGCTCAGCCACATAGTTTGGCAGCTGCTCAACCTCCTCGGTGTCGCTGTCTGTGGCTTCCCGACCTCATCTACGTTGCCTTCAGTGGTCACCCAACCTCCTTTGCATTGCCGTCCGCGGCTACCTGACGTCATCTCGCTCGGTCCTGGGATTCTCCTCGCCGTCCATCCTCCTCCTCTGCGTCGATTCTCCACTGCTCTGCTATGTGCCTCGAGCGCCAGTGAGCTCCGTCGAGGAGGTCACGGAGAATAGGCCGACAGAGAACTCCACCACGTGCACCTCGCACGGGATCCGAGCAAGTGTCGCCTAGAGAAGACAATACCATACAACCTAGCTGTGGCCGTCTGCCCCCGCCTGGGAGAACGGGACGGGAGCGTCGCCTCGCGAGACGACGGTAAGGCGGTTTGCAGGCTTGTGCAGGGGGAGGGAGGCTTTTGCAAAACTGCCAGGATAGAGACGGGATAAAGAAGTGGGTTGTACATGCCCTAATGTGTTATACCCTAATGTCCGATAGGACTCCAGAAAAATTGGACGCTACGCGGAAATGTGGAGCACCCTCCACCACAGAAGAATGATGCCCCCACCGTCCACCATCCTCCACATGCACAACTGCCTCACACACTCTCTCTGTCTCTCTAGGCTTGATTGGTTGGGCACCAAAATTGCCAAATCAAAAGAGGGCATGCCCAATATTTTTGGCAAATGTGCTTTGACATCAAACCAATTGAGTGCCAAATTTTTGGCTATTACATTTAGCACTCAAACAAGTGCAATTTTTGCCAAGATTTTGGTAGAAAAGTTTGGCATGCCCCAATTTGGTAGGCACATTTGGCTTTCAACCATTCAGGTCCTCTCTCTTCTGCTGCAATCCTGTGATGTGCAGAGATGCTTCGCGTCGGCCGTCGCTACCCACGACGAGGAGGGGCGGGTGCAGCGCGCTGGCTGCCACTCTGCTCTATTGTCGGTCGCTGCTCCGCTCCTCCCGACGAGGAGGCGCTGGTGAACCGTGTGGAGCTGCTTTGCTACCTGCCGCCACACTCCCACGACGAGGAGGGTGGCGCGAGGCGTGCCGGCTGCAGCTGCCCCTTGGCAAGGAGAGGCATGCAAGCCACGCCGGCCACCCCTCCCTTGCGGTCTAGGGCGGGCGAGCCCGTCGAAGCAGTTGCTCTGCCGTGCGGCCACTCGTTAGCTGGGATGCCGATCGCCGCTCCCCCATGGCCAGGGATCAGGGTGAGGCACATCAGCCACCGCTCTCCTACTACAAGCATGAGGGAGCGGTGAGCTAGGCTTCACTTTTGCATGTTGCCTTATGTACCCCATACTGTTGTATTAAGTTTTTTGCATGTTGGAACATGGACAGATATGTGTGGTGTAACATTGACATATATGTGTGGTGTAAATGTTGCAACAGTTGGATTTTGGTGTTTGATCTATTGATTATTCATGGTGTAGCTTTTTGTGTGTTCAATGTTTCACCGTGCTGGAGCTCAACTTATCATAATTCTCTCGTGTTGCAATCTGTGTTTTATGGGATGTTTCAACTGTGATTGTGTTGATGTTGCAATAGATGATTTCAATGTTGTAACAACTAAGTTTTGAAGTTGGTGTAGCTTTTTTCAGCATCTGAATTTTGTGATCATAGTTTCGGTAATAATTTCATTTTATTGTTGCGACAAGCGAATTCACATGTTTAGGTTCACTTTTTCCAGTGTTGCATCAATGTTGGCTCGAAGTTTTGATTTTTGTTTCAGCTGCTATTGTTTGATGTTGCATCTATTCATGGTTCATGTTGCACAAGTTAAATTAGGATATTGCATTAGCAGCATTGGTTCGAGTTTCATTTTACGAGGTGTTGCGAGCCCCTCGGCAGCACGAGCTCCTCGGGGGCAACCTAGCCCGCGGTGCGAGCTCTATCGGCGGCTGCATCCTCACCCCAGCACGGATCCGGCGGCGGCACGTGGTCCCCTCCCTTTGGCGGCACTCGAGTGAGATTCGGCTGGAAAGTGCTCCAACAGGAGCAGCTTACACGCATGGACGCGGTCATGACCAGCTAATCTATACCTAATATTAAAGTACGGTTGTTTCTTCCAACTGTCATGGTTATTTTGCACAAAAGTCTCTCAACTTTTTAGTAATCAACTCATAGTCCAGTATATCTCTGTCTATGAACCGCACGTGAGTTTTCCCATGAGAATACAAACTATGGTTAGTTCCTGCAAAAGTCGGACAAGAGTTCGTATGTTTGCACTACACGTTGACTTGCTGGGAGAAGCAAAGACCAATAGACTCCAGGGCTATATCTTTTGGACTGATGCTTTATTTTTTCAGATAATGGATTCCAATGTTGAATCACACGGTGGTGTGGATCTTGATGATAGATCCTTAAAAAACAAAGTATTCAGAATCGATTGTTTCTGAATCAAATAACAAGATTGATGGTTATGACCCATTAGAACCAAATCCATCACCAGAAGTAGTTGAGAAATCAGACATAATTAATCAATCACAAGAACATTGCAAAACTAAGGTTGACAAAGCATATGATTATCTCCCACAATGTTTTTTTTGCATTATACATTGTTAGTTCCCACAATTTTGATTGTTCAAATTACTTGACTTTTGGCAGATTATACAATGAGCGATCTGGATTTTTGTGCTCAAATTGTGCTGGTGAAGCTAATAATTATTATGAGGCCCACCGTCCATTGGCTAGCGTCGGTTGATGACTAGCTAATAATTATTATGGGGCCCACCGTCCGTTGGCTAGCATTCGGACGGACGTCCGGGCGCTAGCAACTACCCCTGTTACTTAAGAGACTTATTAAGAGTTGCTCCTCTTCTAAGGGGAAAAAATCTTGTTTGGATTTGACGGCAGAAGTTCGTTGCATAATTACACTAGTGGGAAAAGGGCCTTTCGTCCCGGGTGGGAAAGGCGTTAAGTCCCTAAAGCCCACCCGGGACGAAAGGGGAGAGACAAAAGCCCCCCCCCCCCTTTGTCACCGGGTGGGCAACCGGGAATAAAGGGGGGCCTTTATTCCCGGGTAGTAGCCCCGCCCGGGACAAAAGGGGAGGGCACACCAGCACCTATGCGCCATCTCTTTAGTCCCGGGGGGTATTACCACCCGGGACTAAAGACCCTGCTGTGAATTTTTTTGTTTCAATTCCAATTGTTCTAACAATGTTATACGCGTATATTCTCACGTATATGGGTGTAATTTACGTGTACGTATAAATGTTTGCACTAATTATACGTGTCTACTATACATACTATATCAAGAGAATAAACTTATAAATAAATATATACACACATTATATTACATCGAAAGCATAGATAGTATTTTCTGAAAGTAGTATATATATACATCAAAATATCGTTTCATTCTAATTCTAGTCTAAAGTTCCACCGGAGGTGCTAATTAAACTTGATCAGTTCGATGACCGTCATAGTGATTTCTGCCTTGTGGATTAATCACCTGGTCCATCAAGAATCCGCAGAGACTTTCTTGAATCGCCAAGAGTCGGTCCTTCTCAATGATTGCGTCTCTAATCATATTGTTCTGTAATGTGCAAATAAGTTAATATATTACACACAAGAACTAAATATATAAGCGGTTAGAAAATAATATATTATTAATTAGTTTAAAATAATACTTACAGTATAATCTGACGGGTCTGCCTCGCAGAAATTGTGGATGAACTCACACACATAGTATGCACATAAATGTGTCCCTTATTCCTGTCTCATACACTAAATTGAAGAAGATAATTATGAAAAATTAGTGTTATACATTTTTAATTTGCCCAAGCTGAAGTTGTTATTTGGTTTACGTACCGGAAAATCTGTAGAGAAGTTTATTCTAGGTCTCCATGTTCCAGGGTTGACAACAGTGAATTTTTCCCAAGCTCTGGCAGAAAATAATGAAAGTTAGAGCTAGATAGTGTTAGTAAAAGCACACTATTGCATAAAAGGGAACATATTGGATAGAATTATTACTCTTGAAACATATCTTGAAGGTCCAAGTATTTGTTCGGATCTCTTCTCAACGAATCAAAGACAAGGACATTGCTTCTGTTGACATCAACTATGAGAAGAATCCAGTGGAAACTGTATATACATGCAAGCTCAAAAGATTAGAACTAAATAATGTTAACGAGGATAATTAGAAATGCGAACCCTTAGTAATTAAGATGGTAATCGCACTTACTCGAAGTTGTAAGGTAGAAGTATCAAATCCTTGTAATGCATATCACACAAGGTCCTTAGGATTGTTTTGAATGCTGTTCTTGGTTGGAGCTTTACTTGATCTTGATTAACTTAAGATGGGTCCATGAAACCTATTCGTTGGTAACCATTCTTCCGCATGTTATGCATTTCCAGGCTACAGAAAATGAAAGACAAAGTTAGTAATTAGAGTATGCATTAATTTGTTAATTAGGGTATGTATTGCACTGTCACTTACAGGCACTAGGCCATGACAAGATCGGTATTCAGGGAGTCAAGATGGTAAATTTCATAAATATCCTTGAATTGCAGCCAGACCAACTTCTCGCCTTCACCAGCAAAATCTCCCGGTTTAACAAGCATGCCAATCATCTCCAGGCCCACCTTAGACGTCTTCATGTAGAAGTCATGGAATCTGCGCATCTGAGTAGGGAGTTTCTTCACCAACTCAGGCCTGACCAGAGATTTCCCATGCTCGTAGTGCCATCTAGGTACGAAGTTTTTGTCTCGAGGAGGTGATTCGTGGCCGAGAACATATTCTAATGGGAACCCTGTTGCTTCTTGCTTTTCAATGACATGCGCTACTTGTTCTGTGTCCATAAGTGCAAGAGCTCGTTAAGTTGCAGTGAGGCCGAAGGCGACGTAAGTCTGTACTCTCGATGTCGATGCTTGTGTTGCCTTCTTCGTTGAAGGCTCTTTCGCTGACGTCGACGTTTGTGTTGCCTTCTTCGTTGAAGGCTCTTTCGTCGACGTCGACGCTTGTGTTGCCTTCTTCTTCTTCCTATAATCCTGTGGCATCGTCGACCCCGGTACTTGGTCGATGTAACTATTTGGTGACCCTCCTTGTCTCTTCTTCTTTAGGGACTTGTGCAGCGACCGGTCATAATCACTTTTTAGGGGTTTTATTATTTTCTTTTCTGCTTCCTTCTTCTCTATGAAAGCTCTGAGTTTCTGCGGACGATCTTTATTCTTTTATGGTTCCTTTTCTGCGAGCAGTCTCTGTTTAGCAGCCTCTTTTGTCCCTTCAATCCGCACCTTGAGTTGCTTATCACACTCCGCCTCATTTTCTGATGTTGTCATGTCATATGGTAGCTTCCTTTTAACAGACAGCTTTTTCCCTTTCTTCGTCGGGGGTTCCGGATTTGGCACGGGCATAGACGCGGTAGATTTTGATCGGGACCTCTCGGCAGGCTTTGGTGAAGGCTGCTTTGGTGGTGATTGCTGACGATGGAGGTCATCGTCGTCGCTCGCGGCAGGAGAATTCCCCCGTTGTGGAGATGGTGAGCTCCAATCATTCGGCGACGACCGTCCTGGTGACGGCCCGGGAGATGGTAGCTGCTGCTCGGCAACACTCGGAGGGATCGGTGACGGCCCGGGAGATGGTGGCTGCTGCTCGGCAACACTTGGAGGGATCGGTGGCGACATGTTAGGTATTATGATGTAACGTTTGGGCCACAATATGATATTGTGAAGCGTATCATGGAGTGTCCTTTGCCCGTCACCTCCTGGGATGTCTAGCTCTATGTCGTTAAACTTTGGGTTAGCAATCTCCTCCAAACCAACTCAGGCGTAGCCAGTTGGAATCTGCATGCCGTGGCTTGTACGTCCTAGGAGATGTGCTAAAGCCATTCCGTACGCCACCTATATATATGTAGAGAAATGATGAAGTTATTAAATGCCTGAGACATGCATCAAAGGTTGAGATAATTGCACGTATAATCAGGTTTATAGCTTCATTGTGATGTTGCCGATCGGCTTGTGCAGCTCACATGCGGTGCGCTGACAGAGTTCATCCACAGGGTACCGTTCGTTGTCCTCTACTTGAACTTCTTCTTGGTTTGCCGCCCTTTGTTCTTCGGGGGCCTCTGTGGAAGCACAGCTACTTTTGCGAGCTGAAGGGCTAATGACGGGATCCACCGGTGCTTGGGGCAGTGCTCCGGCAGGGGTGATCTGAGCTACCGCGGCGGCAACTCGTCGTGCAACCTCTTCCTTCATACATTCTTCTTGTTCTTTAAGTCTCTGCTCCATCATTTCGCGCCACTGCCCCTCTTCACGCTCCCTTCTTTTGCGGCTTCTGTAGGTGTCAGCGCTTCCCTTGAAAGCAAACTTCCACGGGACTACCTTGTAGCCCCTGCAACATCCTGGGTGCTCCGGATTCCCGAGCGCCAAAGTGAGCTCATCCATCTCTCTGTCAGGAACCAATCTGCCCGCTTTGATGTCTTCAACCTTTTTTATTATCTCAAGTGCCGCCTCCCGTAACGTGGGTGGGAATTCGAGGGAACCATCATCAGGGTTCAATCTTCCACCGCGGGCATAATACCAATTCTTCGATCGTTCTTCCTAGTCAAAGACCGCTGGTACGATACCTTTGTTGAGCAGGTCTTCTTCAATATTCCGCCACTTGGGTGCTGCAACCGCGTAACCACCTCGACCAAGACGATGGTTGTAATCCGTCTTCTTACTGGCACTTTTCTGAGCTCGTGCGCTCTTATTGGCGAATTCTTCACTATTCTTGTAATCCACAAAGGACTGCCAGTGATCCTTTAGCTTGGGATAATCATCAAATTTTGGAGTTCGATTCTTCTTGATATAATCTCTGTGCAGCTGCTTCTTGAAACTCTGCAATTGAGTTGCCATCTTCGTGAGAGTCCACTGCTTCACAAGGTTTGAGTTCACGCCCGGTGGAAGTGTGAAGTGTTTTAGGATATCATCCCATAACATATTCTTAACTGAATCTGGAACCACCCATGGATTATCTTCCTTTCCCTTCCATTCTCTATACGATATGGGCACGTTGTCCCTCACAATAGCACCGCATTGGGACACAAACTTGTCCCTGACCTTCTTTGGTTCCCATGGCTAGCCAAGCTCGTTGACTTCAGTGATATGAAACTTCACATCATGATCGACGATTACTTTTGTACGCCCTCTCTTAGTCTTTTTGCTTGTCGAGGTTGAAGCCTACAAGTTGCGGATTTGTTATTCACGCGGGGTTCCAGAATGAACTTAATGCATGATATATATACCTTGTTGGAACCTTCTGCATTAACTATGAAAAGGTCTTCATTATTGTCATCGGCGCGAATGTCGATGTCCGCGGTGCGGGTGTCGATGTCCGCTGTTATGTTGAGGAACGCGTCCGCCTGGCTACGCTCCTCCTCGGTGAAGGCTGGGAGCTCGGTATTTGGACCCCCAGCAATAAGGCTCTCCATAATCTGATCCTCGTCCTCATTGTTATCCATAACTAGAAATTTTTGAAAACATAAATGAATTTCTGAGCACATAAATGAATTTCTGAGCACATAAATGAATTTCTGAATACATAAATGATTTTCTGAGCACGTACATGAATTTCTGAGCACATAAATGAATTTTGAATACATAAATGAATTTCTGAGCACATAAATGAATTTCTGAGTACATAAATTTCTAAGTGTCGGGCGGGAGTCAAGCGAGACTACCTAAGTGTCGGGCGTGGGTCGAGCGAGAAAACCTAAGTGTCATGCGGGAGTCGAGTGAGTCGGGCGGGAGTCGAGCGAGACTACCTAAGTGTCGGGCGGGAGTCGAGCGAGAAAACAAGTGTCATGCAGGAGTCGAGCGAGTCGGGCGGGAGTCAAGCGTGTCGGGCGGGAGTCGAGCGAGTCGGGCGGGAGTCGAGCGAGTCGGGCGGGAGTCGAGCGAGAAAACCTAAGTGTCGGGCGGGGTCGAGCGAGAAAACCTAAGTGTCGGGCAGGGTCGAGCGTGTCGAGTGATACTACCTAAGTGTCGGGCGAGCGAAAAAATTAATATCTCTAAATACATATTTCATCTCTAAATACATATCATCTAAAAACACTAAATAAATTCAACTCTAAATCTCCAAGTTGAAATCTAAATCTCTAAATTCAAATCTAAAATCTAAATACCTAAGTTCAAATCTAAAATCTAAATACCTAAGTTCAAATCTAAAATCTAAATTCAATTCTAAATCTCTAATTCTAATCTAAATTCATAAATAAATACAATAAATAATTAATTGTAAATCTATAAATTAAAAAAAAATTGCTGACGTCAGCCATCAGGGGCTGACGTCAGCAAATGCCCTCACCGGCAGGGGGGCGGGGCAACGGCGGCCGGCACCGGCGGCGGGTGACGGCCGGGCGCAGCGGAGACGGCGGGCAGGCGTGGGGGCCGATGTGGAGACGGCGGCCGGGAGCGGTCGGGCGCGGCGGAGGGAGAGCGGGGTGGCCGGGCGGCGGCGGCGGCGACGTACGGCCGGGCGAGGCGGCGACGGCGGCCGGGCATATGTGGGGGCCGGCACGGAGACGGGGACGGGTGTGGGGACGACACGACCGGGCGCAGGGACGGCGGCCGGGAGTGGGGTCGACAGTGGCGTGTGGACGGACGACGACGGCCGGGAGCTCCGGAGGGCGCGGCGTGGAGGGGAGGAGCCGGTCGGGGACGCCGGGGCGGCGCGGATCGATGGCGCCGGGCGGGATGAAGACGGCGGCGCGCGCCGGCCGGGCGCGGGCAGGGACGGCGGGGTGCAACGGGGACGACGACGGCGGGGAAGACGACGACGGAGGCAGGGGCGATGGCGGGGGACGACGACGGCCGGCGGAGAAAGCAGGGGCGACGGCGGAGAGTGAAGTGGAGGAGTTGGGGAGAAGAGGGGTGGATCCGTGGATATATATGACCCCCCTCTTTAGTCTCGGGTCGTAAACAGACCCGGGAGCAAAGATCATTTAGTCCCGGGTGGTGTTACCACCCGAGACTAAAGGCCCCCCTTTAGTCTCGGGTCGTAACGCCACCCGGGACTAAATGCCCCTTTCGCGCGGGAGGGCCCTGCAAGGGCAAAATTTCGCCCTCTTGTCCCGGGTGGTGTTACCACCCGAGACTAAAGGCCCCCCTTTAGTCTAGGGTCGTAACCCCACCTGGGACTGAAGTGTAATTTTGGGCGGGAAGTGTTTTCCCCCATTTCTTTCCTCATTTTCACATTCTATCTCTTTGAAATGAAAAAAATATAATAACTTTTACTATTTCAACCATGCAAAATTATATTTAGTTAGGATCTAATAAAGTCAACTTTGCTATGAGAAAATATATTTTAGAGTTAGAAACATTCACTTTCAATTTTCATTTGCAATATTGATGTGCATCACCACTTAAATTCAATTAAACCGAAGAAATAATAAACAAATTCAGAAAAATCTAAAGAGCTCTACTTTGCTTTGCAAAAATATGTTTTAGAGTTTGAAATATTCAATTTCAATTTTCATTTGCAATATTGATGTGCATCACAACTGAAATTCAATTAAATCGAAATAAATACTGAATTTATTCAAAAAATAATCATTACAGGACGACATTAATCTCAAGCACGTAAGTACGGTGTCTCTTCACGTCCAAGCAATATGCTTGGGTCAACTTCGACAGCGAACGGAGGCATGCCATCAAACTGATCATAATCATCGGATTGATCTGTTTTGTCCTCGACTCCCACGATTACTCTTTTACCCGGAAGAACTATGTGACGCTTTGCCTCTTGTGGTCCTTCTTGGGGATTTTTATTCTTCGGTAAGCTAGTCATATCCTTGACATAGAAAACCTGATGCACATCTTTGGCAAGCACGAATGGATCATCTTTGAACCCAATCTTGGTAAGGTCCACTATTGTCATTCCATATTCATCTTTCTTTACGCCATTCAGGTTTACCCATTGGCAAAAAAACAAAGGGACGTTCATCGCTCCGTACTCAAGCTCCCATATCTCTTCTATGAAACCATAATAGCAGGTCTTGCCCCCATCTTTTCCGATGACGTCCATACGGACACCACTATTTTGGTTTGTGCTTTTGCGATCTTGAGCTCTCGTGTAAAAATTGTAACCATTCATATCGTAAGCTTGAAATCTTGTAATTGTGCTACAAGGTCCCCTGGCTAACAAAGCTAGTTGTGGATGAATCGTTGAGTTACAGATGAGTTGTTCACTCAACCATGAGGGAAATGTTTCCAAGTGACGGTGTGCAATCCAGACTAGGGATTTGGTTGGATTTTGAGAAGCAATAATCTGCTCGTGTTCCGTCCTATACGGAGTCACCAGTGATGATTGTTGCAGGACTGTTAGGTGTGCTTTATGGAACAAATCAGTATTATTGCTCAAACTTGATTTCCTTCCGATGGTGCCCTTTCCCTGTAGCCTCCCCTCGTGTCGTGATACTGCAAGCCCAATCGAGTCAATTGTGTCGACAAAATCAACACAAAACTCAATGACCTCCTCAGTTCCATATCCCTTGGCAATGCTTCCTTCCGGACGGGCACGGTTAAGAACATATTTCTTGAGGATCGATATGAACCTCTCAAAAGGCCACATGTTGTGAAGGTATACTGGACTGAGAATAGTAATTTCTTTCACAAGGTGTACCAGGAGGTGCGTCATAACATCGAGGAAGGAAGGTGCAAATGCCAACTCAAAGCCGACAAGACATTGAACCGCATCATTCTGTAGCTTTCCTGCTTCGCTGGATCGATTGCCTTCTGTGAAATTGCATTGAGAAATGCACAAAGCTTTACGACCAATAATCGTACATTCTCTGATAGAACACCCCTCAACGCAACTAGAAGCAACTGTGTCATCAACATGTGACAGTCGTGGGCCTTTAGATTTGTGAACTTCTTCTCTTTCATATTTATGATCCCCTTTAAATTCGACGAGTAGCCAGACGGAACCTTAATACTGTTCAGGCAATCAAACACGCTTTCCTTCTCTTTCTTGGTGAGAGTGTAACTAGCAGGACCAAAGTAATCAACATCATCATCATCCTCTTCCGGATCAGTTTCATCATCACCCTCCCGCGAAACTTTGGGAATCTTATGAAATTCTTTCAGGTCCTCTCGTGCTTCGTTGGTATCCTTCGGGTTACCGTAACAACCCATGAAGCCTAGCACATTCACGCAAAGATTCTTCGTAAGGTGCATCACGTCAATTGCGTGTCCGACCTCAAGGCTACGCCAATAAGGTAGCTCCCAAAATATAGATTTCTTCTTCCACATTGGTGCATGCCCGTTGGCATCAGTTGGAACAGGTTCACTACCGGCACCCTTTCTAAAGACTACCCTTAGATCATTTACCATCTCAAATACGACATCTCCATTAAAATGGGGTGCCTTCGTACGATGGTCAGCCTTCCCTTTCCAATGCATCCCTTTCTTCCGTAAGGGGTGATTAGTTGGAAGGAAACAACGGTGACCATTATACACGACCTTCTTACAGTTTTTGAGATGAATACCTTGTGTTCTATGTAAACAGTGCGTGCATGCCCGATATCCCTTGTTTGTCTGCCCAGAAAGGTTACTTAGGGCAGGCCAATCGTTGATGGTTATGAACAACAATGCTCATAGATCGAAGTTCTCTTGCCTATCCTCATCCCACACACGTACGCCCTCTTCCCGCCATAGCAGTAATAGTTCATCGACCAACGGTCTTAGGTACACATCAATGTCGTTGCCGGGTTGTTTTGGACCTTGGATGAGCACCGGCATCATAATGAACTTTCGCTTCATGCACATCCAACCACGAAGGTTGAACATGCATAAGGTTACAGGCCAAGTGCTATGACCACTGCTAAACTCCCCAAATGGATTGAAACCATCCGTACTTAAACCAAACCTTATGTTCCTTTCCCCGTCCTCAGAAAATGTCTTGAATTCTCTATCAATCTTTCTCCACTGAGACCCATCAGCCGGATGTCTCAGCAGGTTGTCTTGCTTATGTTCCTCGGCGTGCCATCTCATCAACTTAGCATGTGCTTTGTTCCGGAACAAACGCTTCAAACGTGGTATTATAGGAAAATACCACATAACCTTCGCCGGAACTCTCTTCGTCTTGTCACAGTGCCCCTGGAGATCACCAGCATCTTCATCTCGCCGAATCTTATAACGTAGCGCTTTGCACACAGGACAAGCATCCAAATTCTCGTAATCCTTACCCCGATATAGGATGCAATCATTAGGGCATGCATGGAACTTCTGTACCTCCAACCCAAGAGGGCACACAGTCTGTTTTGCTTCATATGTGGTGGACGGTAATTCATTATTCTCGGGAAGCTTGTCCTTCACAATTTTTAGCATCCCTTCAAATGCCTTATCAGACACACCATGTTTTGCCTTCCATTGCAGCATTTCTAGTGTAGTACCGAGCTTTTTGTGACCTGGCTTGCAATTTGGGTATAACGGTTTTCTGTGATCTTCGATCATACGCTGGAACTTTTCCTTCTTTTTCATTTTAACAGTCCCTATGTGCATCCTGTAGAACCTGACCGAGACTATCGGTAGGCCCGTCAGCATGTGCTGGTAACTCTTCTTCGTCAGCATCTTCCATTAAAGTATCTGCAAAAGCTTGACCTGCGGACCAGTCCAGAATACCCTCCTCCTCTTCTTCGTCGTCTTCCATCAGAACCCCTCTTTCACCATGCTTGGTCCAAACCACATAGTTCGGCATGAATCCGTATTTCAACAAGTGGAGGTGAAGTGTGCCCGGGTCATGGTAGTCTCTTTCGTTTCTACAATCAGAGCATGGACAACA
Organism: Cenchrus fungigraminus; assembly: GCA_036936925.1. Lineage (NCBI taxonomy): Eukaryota > Viridiplantae > Streptophyta > Magnoliopsida > Poales > Poaceae > Cenchrus > Cenchrus fungigraminus. The sequence continues at coordinate 114,435,604 of CM072773.1, read as the reverse complement.
TATGAACCCACTCGCATCCTTGTTTTTTCGCCACTTCGAGAAAACCATGCATGTCGGTAATGTACTCCGCTGACCATCTGTCGGCGTTGTACATCCATTGCCGGTTCATCTGCATCGTGAAAAAATAACTTCATTATTTATTCTATATAAAAATCAAATAAGGTTCCTGAACATGTTGATGATTTGAAGACAATACGCGAATTCAGAGATGTGTTCAAAGCAGTGGTTCAAAATCTAGAAGCTGACATAGTGCACTACCTCCGGTACCGACGAAGCAAGCTGATCAAACATGATGTCGACATTCTCTCTCTCACTCTCTGAATAAGGTGTCTACTAAGAGCTACTGTATATGCTGAAGCTAACCTCCTGAGAGGTGTCACTCAAAACATTATGCTTGAACAGCTTGCTCCTATTGGTACCGGAGGCGGTGCACTATATGTCTGAATTTCCAGATGTTGCAGCAAATAACATTTTAAATCTTTCGAATAAAAATACACAAAATACTTAATAAACATGAATGTAATAAAATTTCTATTGTCTCTAATAATCTCTAAAAGATAAAACAATGGAAGTAGGTAGTACTATACCTTTTCTAATGACCTTGATCATGTACGAACTATAGCCTCACCTCACCATCATATACACGCACATCGCTCTCCCACTTACAGTTCCAAATCAACTAGCTATAGCCCAACATCTCCTACCTATCTACAGTCCTACGTCACCGAGCCACGTATAGCCCCAACTCGCCGGTGACGTAGCTAGCTAGGAGATGTTGGGATGTAGCTTGGTGATGTAAGGCCACTGGTAGAGAACCAACCGACTCTATATGGAAAAAAGAAAAAAAATAAGAGAATGCCTAAATGTATTCTAAATTAAAACAAGAAATACTTAACAAAAATGAATGAAATAAGTAGGTAATATATTTTCATTTGGTAATGACCATTTTTTAAATAAACTAACTTCTAATAAATTAAGCTAAATGTAAAATTAAATGCATCTCTCATCTAAAAGTTAAAATCAATTATCTCTATAGCAAAAACTATAAAATTAGAGGATAAATCCCTATGTGAAACTATGCTTAAAAATATGTAAAACTAAATACAATGTTAGCTAAATCTAAAACATCTGAAAACATCATCTCTTAGCTCCTCCTACCACCTAAAAATTTAAATCCATATTTTCTCATAAAAACAAAATTTAATCACAACAAATGAAGGAAGGATGAAGAATCAAACCTTAGCAACACTTTGGAGGAGAGAAATCTTCACAAATTGATGACGAAAAAATTGGACATCACCTCCCTAGGAGAGAGGCGCCATGGAGAAGAACTTAGCTCTCGGGTGAATGTTAGCTCGGGCAGAGGAAGAAGAAGGGAGGCAGGGATATATAGGCGCCACCCTTTAGTCCCGGGTGGTATTACCACCCTGGACTAAAGATGAGCCTTTAGTCTCGGGTGGTAATACCACCCGGGACAAAAACTTTAGTCCCGGGTGGTGTTACGACCCGAGACGAAAGACTCACCCTTTAGTCTCGAGTCGTAACACCACCCGGGACTAAAGTCTGGCGCCAATAATTGCGGCTCAAAGCCGTTGGACGCCAGGCCTTTAGTCTCGGGTGGTATTACCACCCGAGACTAAAGGGGGGGGCGGCGCAAGCAGCCTTCCGAGGCCACTTCGCCCCAATAGCATTTGTCCCGGCTCCAAAGTTGAACCGGGACAAATGCTTGGGAACAAAGGTCGTTTTTCCACCAGTGTTAGATCCTCCAACATCCAATGACCTGATATGGTGGGTGGCCATGGACAAGACATTTGTGTAGAGAAAACTCATCCAATAGATCATAGGTTGTCAAAAAATCCAGCCTGTCACATGCAAGATTAATGAAGCCAAATCATTTGATAGAATGCCAGATAACTTTCAATTACAAAAATATATAATTTGGTTTTCTGGAACCAATGTAGAACGTATATTTGTTTCAAATAAAAAATCATCTCAAGAAAACAATATAGAACATATAATATAGAGACAATACGCGCAAATTCAATATGAGTTTGTGCTACACCATAGACCATCACCATGTGGAAGACTTCCTACAAAATTGAATAAGTTCCTATCGCATACCATCAACGGTGTTCATACAAAATGTTGAATAATAGCAATGCGTACTTGAGGAATATTCTACAAGGTTGTGAAAGACACCAACATTGTCATGCATAAGGATAAGATCATGGCAAGGTACTAAGGTTCTGGAAAATTGGAGAGAATGCATGAACCATGGTAGCCATGCTCATCCATGGCGAGTTAGAGAAAACTCGAACTATACATAGATTCTAGAGCTAGATATTTGTATAGGAAGAGTGTGAAATGTGCCACATGACAACATTTCCTTGGTCACATACTCCTATAGATAGGGGTGTTCTCCACTCCGAGGTAACCTTGCCAAGTAGAGTCACGTAGATGCCATATGGGAATGTCATAGGTATCCACCAAGAAGTGTGACATATGTCATGAGTAGAGTGTGGTAGGATAGCCAGGTAAGAGTGCAATAAGAGTGAGTGTTGTATCAAATTGTGTAGTGAATAGAGAAGTTGAGTTCCCGAAAAGAGTTGGTCTCCCGTGTTATTAGTGTCGGTGTGAAGGTCTCCTTGAAGAAGTATTGTTGGTATAAGGTTCACAGAAGAAGTGGTAACACACTACTTTGGTGCCACTTCTAGGAAGTTGGTGTCAAGGCCGGGGCCACTAATTTCTCAACACAAAACAATGCTATATTTTTTAAAGCACATTTAAGATCTTTCTCAACAAAGGCAGTGTTGTGCTGTCCATAGATGCATACTTGGTCTTCAGTCGGCTGCCCAAGGTTAGTTAGGAGCAAACATATGTACAAAGAGTAATAAATAATATACATATTATAAAATACTTATATGCTACAAATCCAGACACCTACTTTGTAGATGCGGAAATCATCTAGCGAGTTGTTTGTCTTTAAATATTATTTGCAATTATCAATATAGGTGTTACTGAGAACCTACTACTGGCAATAACTTCAAGAAAATATTTATTTTCAACCTCATGTATTCACGACCCTGATCCCGTCCCCCGCGTCGCCCTCGAGGGCGACTCGGGCGGAAGCCTCCGCCGCCGGCCTCTGTGCCGCCGCCGCGGCCTCCTGCCTTCGGCCCCCGTCTCCCCTCGTTCCCCGGCCTCCTAGCCGGTGGCAAGGGGAGCGGGGGTCCATCCCTTTAGTAGATCGAGTCCCAATCGAGTCTGTCTAGGTATAGGGTTTGCTCGCCGCAGATGCTCGGCGGTGCAGTTAGGTTTCCCTTTAGTAGATCGAGTCCCAATCGAGTCTGTCTAGGTATAGGGTTTGCTCGCCGCAGATGCTCGGCGGTGCAGTTAGGTTTTGCCGGTGGAGCGTGGCTCCTCTGCGGCTTGGTTTTCCTGGAGACGCCGGCGATGCGGAAGTGACGGCGTTGTAGAGGAATAATTTCTCCCAGCTTCTTCCGCTCTCCGATGGCGATCTACTCCGACGTCAACGGAGAGGCTGGGGAGACCTGTCCAGGAGTCGAGGGCCGGCGCATCGTCGTCTTCTTCAGGTGATGATGTTGTTGACCTTGTTAATCTCGAGGAAGGTGTTCTTTGGTAAAAATCTGAGCTTTGCTCGGGTTGCCGGCGGTGGAATCGAAGGATGTGTCGTGGATATCGGAGTTGGCCGATGCGCTTGGGAGGCAGTGTACTCGGCTGATTCGCCTAGAAGTAAGCCCTCCTCTGCGGCCTCCACCTTGTGGAGATTGGCTCTGGTGCCCGGCGACGATCGGGAAGCGGGTTCGGCGGCGATGACGAACGGATCTCTGAAGGCTTCGAGGAAGATGAACAAGAGTTTTGAACTTCTTTGTAATTTTCTTTTTCTTTGGAGTTCAGTTTGTAAAAGGACCGGTGTAATGCGTTAAGATCAATGCATTTTTCTTCTCAAAAAAAAAGAAAATATTTATTTTCAAACTTTTGATTCAATAAATTATTAAAAAATCATATGTAAATAAGTATATTTAAGATGCATAACATAAATATGTCAGGACAACAAACTTTTATTTAGAAGTTTGATTTATTATATGATAACCGAAAGAGTATTGTAATAAACATAGCTGTGTCATCAGTTAGTAAGAAGATACTAAATTGAGAAGTGTAATGTTGTCTAAAATAAAGACCAGTTAAAATCCTTACATAGACTTACCAGAAACACTTTCTATCTTTGTGATGTTGTCACCTTTTATTCCAATTAAAATTTTCATTTTAACTGTCCCAATAGGCGAACATATATCCAGTCACTCTTAAGCAATTCAAGCTGACAAAATACTTTTATTAAAAAACTAAACCTTAAAAATAGAAAACAATATATTATAATAATTTTAAATCCACAACTTACAAAATCACTAATGAGCTGCTCAGCTTTTCTAACAGCGACATTGGAACCAATAATCATTACATTCATAATATTGGGCATTTGTCGGTTTGGGCAGCAGTCCAGTGACAACACCAGATGTTAGTCGTATTTCATCAAAAAAATTCTTTTTTCACCATAGAGGCCAGGAATCTGAAAAGTTAAAGAGCTGATAAGGTAATCTATAGATGCTTGAATATAATGAGTACAAGGAAGACCATACCATTTCCTTTGCTATATGTCTTACTAAATATATTACCTCTCACTAGTTTGAGAAGTTCTCAAGACCACATCATTAGTTCCACATAATTGTCTTGTAGCTCCTAAAACATGCGGAACAAAAGATTTAGTAGTTTTCAACTTTCTATAGTTTTATCACATAACATCAAGACAAATTCTGTAGTTATATATTTTCCTTTCATTTTTTAGAATTTCCTTTCCTGTTAAACGGTTCACATTGATTTAGATATCATCTAAAGAGAAACACCTATGCTATATTGACCCACCTTTACCCTTGAGTCCATTTTCCTCAGAAAACTCCTAAATAATGCAGTCAATATCCACAATCAACTAAATGGAAATGGTTATGCCATGGAAATAGTTTAAATAATTACCCTAGCACGCATAGCTTTCCTCTAAATCATGGGAAGATCGGCCTTTTTCTTCATGTTTGGTGGGAAGGCAAAGTCCTTATTGCCAAAAATAAGAAGAGAATATATCATTAACCAGCTTATATACTTTATCAAACAGGATAAAATGCTTCTTACCCATTTCTAACAGTATCTAATGATGCCTGATAAAATTGGTTTTGTCCAAGTGATTTAGGTAAGCTGCAGAGAAATAACAAAACACGACTTATACCATGCTAGGCAGAAGTCAATAAGTCCCCCAAGTGCCAAACCTAATGCTAGATCCACTTCTCAACAATCTAATTGTTCCAGTGCTGTCCCGGCTAAAACGGAGGTGACACATAAAATTCTAAAGTAAGCCTACTATAGTAGTAAAATAGAGCAATAAAATAATATATATGGTATAAATATACATATAAATCAAATACATAAGAAATGGTTGCAATTTAATTTGGTTTCATAATCCTATTGAGAGAAATTTTAGAGTGCTTGAAAAAGAGAGTCGTCCGTCCAGCAAAATCGAACGATGGAAATAAAGGGAGTACCATGAGGTATCAAAAAGTACCAATTTTGTGAGAAAAGTACCAAAAATAGTGAGAAATTACTAAGATACTCTTAATTAATTTTTAGTAAATGGATAAGAAAGGAAAGTACATGCAAGTACCACTGGTACTTTAAAAGCACCATAACAAAACTCTCCTGCTTAAATATCATTGTTTAATTTGTGTTCCTTAAATGATTAAATTAAAATTTTAATTTTGGTAATAGGTGTTAATCTCATGTGGTCACGCTTAATCTTAGTCAACGTTCATGTGGTGCTTGTGCCACCCTGTACCCTAGTCAAGTAATCAGTTGATCAGAAGATGGAAGTGACAGACACTGGGGCCGCACTGAAGGACCGGATTGGTGACCAGAGAGGGGGGACTGAATGTGAGCCGATAAAAATTCTCCGAAAGAAATTCGGCCTAAGTCCCAAAGTCACTTCCAAAGAAATCCCGCACACGACTTGCCAAGATCACGTAGTCACTGGAGAGTACTACTGATCCTAGGAGCAAGTTCACAACCTAGTGCAAAGCTCACAAGAATACAGCGGAAAAATAGCACGGCTTGCTGTCGGACCTCCACCGGTCAGACCGGTACCACACACCAGACAGATCGGTTACACCGGTGTCACACCCTGAAATTCCCAATTTCAGGATGTGAATAGGAATAATAATTAAATAACAATTTTCTCATAATTTTAAAAATTTTCCAACATTTATTTTCTTTACAGGAAATATAGTATAGGAAAAACCTTTGTTTGTTTTTCGGAAATTAAATAAAAGGATTGTGTGAGTGTTGCATTCATGCCGATGCATTTGGTGTTTCATGAGTGCAAAAGTTTTTAAAATACACTTAGGTGCTGACCAAACCCTTCCGAGAATTTTTCGGAATTTTCTAGAATTTATTCTCATTTTCCTTGAGCTATTTCTATTTATTAGAAGGCTCTAAAATCTTTTTCATGAGCTCCAAATATTTTATTTGGATTGTTCATGTCCCAATCTATCTCTGGGAATTTTCCTAGAAATTTTGGGATTTTCAGAGTATTTTTTGTGACTTTATTGAATTATCTAGCAATTTCTGCAATATTCTTTTCACGAAAATATATTCTGAAAATAAAAAGAAAAATCGTTTCTTTTATCTTTTTCCTTTCTTCCTTTTCAGCCCACCAAGGCTTTCAGCCCCGTCCGCGGAATTCCACTGTCGCCCCCTCAAATCTTCGGCCCAGTTCCTCTTTTCCCCCTTCTCTTTCACTTCAGCCGTGCGGCCCAGCCATCTTTCGGCCCAACGCCGGCCCATGCTTGTCTCCCTCTCCGCAGCCACTGCCAGACGGGACCCACCCGTCATCCCTGAGCTCTGCCTGAGCCGGACTCTGCACGAGTCCCGGCCAATCCCGGCGAGCGTTGCCGCCTCTCCTTGGCGTGTGCGCCCCGGCCTCCCTGGCCCGCGCCCCCATAAAGTCCCAGCCAGCCTTCGCGCGCCTCTACCCTGACCCTGTTCCTTGCGCCGCCGTCCCGCACCTTGCCGCCTTGCACGATGGCCGCCGGAGCCGCGCCGGGACAACGCCGTTGTGCCGCACCGAGACACCGCAGGGCGAAGCCGACTCCACCTGGAGTTTCCCTGCGCAGTGCCGCAGCCGCACGTCCGTCGGCGGATGCCCCTTCTCCTTTCGGCCGTGCGGCCCAGTAATCTTTCGACCCAACGCCGGCCCATGCTTGTTTCCCTCTCCGCAGCCACTACCAGACGGGACCCACCCGTCATCCCTGAGCTCTGCCTGAGCCGGACTCTGCACGAGTCCCGGCCAATCCCGGCGGGCGCTGCCGCCTCTCCTTGGCGTGTGCGCCCCGGCCTCCCTGGCCCGCGCCCCCATAAAGTCCCAGCCGACCTTCGCGCGCCTCTGCCCTGACCCTGTTCCTTGCGCCGCCGTCCCGCACCTTGCCGCCTTGCACGATGGCCACCGGAGCCGCGCCGGGACAACGCCATTACGCCGCGCCGAGACACCGCAGGGCGAAGCCGACTCCACCTGGAGTTTCCCTGCGCCGTGTGAAGGACCGATTAGGCGAACCAGAGAGGGGGGGAGTGAATGGGAGCCAATAAAAATTCTTCTCGAAGGAGATGGGAACTCCAACAAGACGAACACGGCTTCCGAAACACTTCTCCGACTCAACTACCAAAGTTGGTCAAGACCACGCAGCCACTGGAGTGCTACTGGTCCTAGGAACCAACACACAACCCTCCGAACCAAAACTCACCAAAACACACAGCGGAAACTTGCACGGCTTGCTGCCTGTGCTACACCGGTCAGACCGATGGCCTGCGCCGGTTAGACCGGTGGCACCGGTCAGACCGGTGGACAGCACCGGTCAGGCCGGTGGCTACAGCAACCGCACAGCAAACGTTCCAGGAAGCCTCAGTGACTCCTCTAGGCCCTGGAACAAAAAACCACCTTCGAAACACAACCTGGAAGGAAGAAGAACCCCTCACAAAACCTAGCAAAATAACTCCAAACACGCAAAGAACTGACCAGCAGGACCACGGGACAAAACCACACAGACAAGGCTGTTCCCCGAGACAAATCCCACCAAGGGCTAGCACCGGTCAGACCGGTCAAGAGCACCGGTCAGACCGGTCGCGCCTGGGCAGCTCGGGATGAACAGCGCCCGCGAGTCAACTCCCCCAAATCCAACTCCCGATCTCCCGATTCGCTCCACGGATTCGCACAAGACTTTGGGGATAGTAGGAACACCTCATGGGCACTCCATAGCCAAGATTTGGTCCACCAAAACTCGTTCAATCAAGAGCAATCGAAGGATTTCCACCAAGAACACCACGAACCCTAGAACCACGAAAACCTCAAAATTGAGCCCCTTTACTCACGGATTTGGGAGGGGAATCAAAGAGAAAACAACCACGAGGGGTTCATGCATACATCCCCCACCAAATCCCAAAGAGAAAGGTCTCAAAACCGCCACAAGAAATTCGCCAAGAAAAGCCTCCGAAAATCACCAAAAAGGAGAAACGGGAAAGACACAACCAAGCCTTGAGGAACCACGCCGAATCATCTATACATACCAAAGAGGTTCATACAAGGTCTAGCTTGCCGCCCGATCATCCTTCCCTCTCACAAGATCTCACCATGAAGCTCTCAAGCTAGTCCTATGAAAATCCTAAGGAAAATAGGAAGAGAAAATAGGAAAACCAAATGAGCTAGGGTTCCAAGAGATGGCTGCCATCCTCTCACCCCTTGGGTTATATGGAGGCAACCGAAAGACTAAAATACCCTTACTAGCTAACTAGGGATACATGCCCCTCAAGGGCGAAATCGGAAATCTTTGTCTTCGCACCATCGGACGGATGCCCAGTGACCGCAAACTTGCTTAGCCTCGACGCAAGCCTTGCGATCCCGACGCGTGTCCTCCGCTTCGAAGATTCCGGACTGCGTCGTCGCACACCGGTCGGACTGGTGCTCCTCACCGGTCAGACCGGTACCCACCGGTCAGACCGGTCAGACCCACTGGTCAGACCGGTCTGGAGCTGCTGCACCTCCGTCTTCGGTTCTTCGGTCTTGGCTTTGTGGATCAACCAAGGAACCCAGTGGTTTTCTGGTGAACCACCGGAAACCCCGCGAACTCAGTGTAGCCTCCGCCAATCACCACTCATGACTCGGCTCCCACGTAGTCCCGGCTCGACCTTGCGTCCATGACTTCATCTTGCCGTTCTTGCCACCATGCGGCCCGCACTTGACCCTGCTGGCCACCGGGTCCCTCGAACCAAGCCTACTTGTCTTCTCCACACCTGGAGGCCTCACCAGCAACGACCTTTCGCGCTTGTTCTTCACCTGCACCAACACCAGTCAAGCCGCAACCTGCACCTGCAATACTTAGCCAAGAATCAGTCCACACCACGTTGTCAATCACTCATCACACCAGGAAGCGACCATCCACCGGTCCTTGAACCACACATAGCTCTCAATCTCCCCCTTGATGAGTGCATTGACAACACACACGTTTTGGTAACCAAGAGAAAAGAAAACGAAAAAAATGACTAAAAGAAACTCCAACAAGCTATCGAAAGCCAAAGAAAGGCAAAGAGCAAGATCACTTGAAGAAGACAAGTCTCGGACCCCTTAGGCAAGGGCAACGGCTCGACACATCCGAGACAAAAACCATGCTCAAGCAAAGAGCAAAAACCATCAAACCAAAGCTCGAAAACCACAAAGAGCTCCCCCTGCACACATGCAAGCTCCCCCTGAACCAATGCAACTCCCCCTGGACGAATGCATGCAAACCTCTTGACAAAAACAGAGCAGCTGCATCAGCTCAGCTCTGACCGGTCAGACCGGTCGACACCACCAGTCAGACCGGTGCTCAACATGTGAACAGGACCAGCACACCTGACCGGTCAGACCGGTGACCTCAACCGGTCAGACCGGTGCACAACAGAGCCCAGAAATGGCTCAAAACCACCTGAAAACCTTCTAGATGCATTCAGTAGGCCAAAACAGGCTCAAACTTCTCCCCCTTGTTGACAATGCATGAATCAAGCCAAAAATGCAAAAAATGCAACCTAGAGCTTCTCAAATAGACAAAATTCAACATAGGATGCTACACATGTCCAAAAGAGCAAGTTAGATACTCTATAGCTTCGTAATGACATCAACTTCATGATCACCAAGTTTCACAACCATTGGACGAAGCTAAGATAGAATTGAGCAATTTTGCAAAAATTTACCCTCTCATGAGCAAAGTCCTAAACATGATCAAAACATATCAAAATGGCAAAGCAACACAAACTTCATGGTAGGACAACCATTCTAAGCGTAAGACCATCATAAACACCCACAAGCACCTCATGTCATGTCAAAGCCACCGAGCCATGTGCCTACTTCTAGATATGAGACTTCTCATTGGTAGGCATCATGCAACGGTTTAGCACCCAAAGCAAATTAAAATTAGCACATATGACATGGGAGCACATTTTCCAAGCAATTTACATTTCATTTTCAGATTTGAAATTGGTACATGAAATGTCTTTGCGACAAAAAGGAACTTATGCCCCTCCACAAGATCAAGCATGAGGGCTAAACATTCATGATGGCAAATGAGCCTTTGGCCCCATATGATCAAAATAAGCTATCCAACCACAAATTAAGCATAGTCAAGCCACAAAAACATGTCAAGATCATATAAAGGTATTTACTCACAAGAGAGCATGCATATGAGATTTTTCAAAAACATAGCCATCAACCATGGATATAAACCAAGATTATCAAGAGCTAAGCCAAACTAACCATAGCTTACCAAACTAGCTTACAAAGACATATATATCATTCCATGGTGAACAATGTATATAGGAGAAGCCTTTCCTAAACAATGCATATGATACAAAATGCATGCAACCTAAGATACAAAGATGCCTATACATCATGTTACATATGCCATGCCAAATGCAAGAAATGCACAAAGGAAAGCTATACATATGCTACAAAGGAGCTCCCACA